>JARFJB010000862.1:4045000-5247500 GCA_036346205.1 Vesta saturnalis
CATTCCTAATTTTCATTACGTAACCGTATTACGTTTACATTTACGTTTAGACATACAGTCGAAAGTTTCATTATCTGTGTGTTACACATAGGAGTACAAAATTTACTTCGATAATCAATTGAATGTGCCACCTAGCAGCCGCCTCACTAAGTTTAATATAATTTCCACGAACGTTCCATATCAACTTTTACTCTCATGATGATAATTCGGGAATTAAAGGCTTAAAAGATTGTAATACTTTGGTAACACACAATCAGTAAAATGTTTGAACTGAGTATGGACACAAGCGTATTGAAATTGGAACTATAACACTCTTTGGTTTGGTGGCAAGAACGCCAAGCGGGGGTCGATCTCTAGGTGCGAGATTAGTGCTCTATTTCGACACGTGTATCTAATGTATTGGAATGAACAACAAAGTTGCTAGAACATCTTGCAAAATGCAAATATGCCGCAAATTTAACGAAAATATCAAAGACATATTAAAGACATTGTAAGACGGTTCGAACTACTTAATTATCTCAAGCAAGTCCTTATACATCGCATTCGAAGGAAAGATAGCCAACTAAACCATCTCATTGGTTTAGAGTAACGGAACGTGCACGTTACCTTTACCACAGGCTATATCACAGTACAGTATGAGAGGTGGAAACAATTTAGCAAATTTACGCAAAATCCGTCACTTCAAAACCAGCCAATTAACCAAATCATACACAATTTAGAAAATGGTAATGCTAATATCTAACAGTTAATGTGTTTTGCACAAAAGCATCGTACAATTTATCATTTTGTAGCTTTGAAAGTTAAGTATACGACCTTTAACATGATTGACCTGAAGTTGCCAAAATTTGTCAAACAAACCGATTATGCTGCATAAACTTACATATGTAACATTTCTTACCTTCCCACAATCTTCCGAAGTTGTAAATTAATAAACTCACCTGAAACAAAAAAGTGTGCTGATTAGTTGAGATTAAAATTACGAAATTTAATGTCACAATAATTACATATATATATATATATATATATATATATATATATATATATATATATATATATATATATATATATATTAGACAACAGTTAATCATATTACAATAATAGTTCAATTTATGAAATATTGTATTACGTATTATTAATTTTATTAGATTATCATTATTTATTGTAGTAAATAATTTAATCCACTCAATTCGTCAACAGCTCAAAAATCGCGTACATTAACTAACCGGTTTTAAAATTAGTCAGTCCTCAAGGTGTTTGAG
The DNA here is from genome assembly GCA_036346205.1 of Vesta saturnalis. Classification (NCBI taxonomy): domain Eukaryota; kingdom Metazoa; phylum Arthropoda; class Insecta; order Coleoptera; family Lampyridae; genus Vesta; species Vesta saturnalis. Next base: position 4,046,260 of record JARFJB010000862.1, read on the forward strand.
AAAAATTTTCTCGTTTTCCTTTAAGAATTTTTACTTCAAAGTTATTAATAGATAGTGTGTACTAACGCAATGAAGGCAGTATAGTTACTTATGGATGTGCCAGAGAGTAATCAGCGGATGGTTTCCTACAAACATTTATTTACATACAATTAATCAAAGTTAATATGGGGAATATAACAATTGTTTTATTGAAATCCACGAACCATCTTACATTTCATAGAAATTTTGGAACTAATTTTTAGTAATAATCTGTACCGTTTTGTTGGAAGGCGAAATGCAACTTTGTAACATTAGATGATGGATATACGACTGCCTGAATGGTGGATACCGGAAATGTAATAACGGCCTATTCATAACGTATGTTGTCATGTGTATTTGAACGCCCTGTATATACATGTACCTTTTTTTTCTTTTTATTCTTTTTGGCTAGTGACTCAATTTACGCTAACGAAACTTGTTGATTTTTTTTGTGTTCATTAAGGTACAAGTGAAAGTAACAATAGATTGTTTTTTCGAATTAAGCTTTTCGTATTGCCATTTAGATTTGATTTCTGGAATTGGCAATTATATATTTTGTGGATGAATTAATTGGAAATAGGAAATTTTAAAGTTGAATCTAAATTAGTCCTATAAATTTTTATCAAAGGTTTCGTTAAAATAAAATGTAGTTGTAGATAAGAAAAGTTCGAATTTAAATTATAGGATGAGATCATTCCTCAGTTTGCTTGTTTAAGCTGGGGCTATTGATGTTGGTTTTACTTATTGCGTTTCAGTAATTGACGCCGTTTATCGGCCGGAGTATAGTATCTCAATCCATTAGTGTTAATTAATATCGTTATCGTTAAGGGAATAAATCTGTGGACGACAATTTGCACTAGAGTCGTGCACGCCGTAGCGTTAGCAGTTTTTGCGCTGTTAATTGCGCGGGAATTCTTGATCCGACTTTTGTGAGTAAAGGATGTGATTTGGAAGTTGCCTGGTTTTTCGAGTACCTGGTGGACCGAACCTTTCGGAGTAGTTGCTTGCAACTAAAGCTAAGTTACGTACCGTGGGGTCAATTAACGAATATGTGGCAAAGTGCATGTTGGTGGTGAATTTTAAGACGTGCTAAATTCGGATTTATATTATCGAATGAAACGATTGTGAAGGCACAACGTTTTGTTTCCCCGAACAAGAATCAGCTGTAACAGACGAAAGTCTCACTGTAAATAATTTTTGAATACACATTTTTTTTGTTTTAATACTAAACAACCTTGTAAATAGACTACCGAATTAATTGAACATTAAGTAGAAGTGCGTAAATATCTCGCGCGTAAAAACTATTTGTTTTGTGCACATAAACTATATAACGTCCTGGCCAATTAACTTAAGCGTATCGTTATCGAAATTTAAGACTGGGAAATTGCCGCATGGGTTTGCCGATCGAGAACATTCCGCAGGTATCCTGAAGCCAATCCTGCCCGTTTTGCTTTCATTGCTACCTGGTGGAGACGTATTCAAGAGTTCTGTGTAGAAGGTAACTCAATATTGTAGGTTATTGTGATTGCTTTATCATATCTGTGTTTGTAAACTTGGTGAAAGTATTTGTTGATGAGCGAATAAACGCAGTAGATTTTTTTTGTTATTTTGCGGAAATTGATGCTCTCACCTCAGTCTTAATTAAAAGGTTGAACAACTGCTTTTATTTGCGCTACCTTTGGTATTTTGTTTTTTTTTATTATTTAATTAAATTTACTGTAAATTTGTGTATATTAAAATTTTGCTTGGTAAAATTGATTTTGAGTGACCATTTGGTTACGTAATGTTTTTAATTTTAACCATATGTAGGTAATTTCATTTCCGTAATTTAAAATTAAGGCATCTGGTAAGCTTACAAGTATGACCTACTTATGTTCCCTTATTTTAGCATTTAAGATTGAAACTGAACTTTGAGTAATATTGGTTTACTGATATTCAGATATAATAGATGAACAATTAATTGAATTGTATAGTGTTAATTTGTGATCTACTACCGACCAGTGAAAGCAATAATTTACGAAAAGTGTTATTATTCAATCTCTTTAGCTCTCAATTAATTGAGAGCTAAATTTTGATTTCAATTTTATTGATTCATTTTAAAAGTAACCAGTGGTAATTTCCTACAATTGAAGCATTTAGTCTCATACAGTTTTTTGAGTTTTATTAAATATTTGTGGTGTAACTTGACCAATTAGAGGAATTTTAAATGACGTTTGTCTAGTTTATGTCTAATTATTTTAGTTTGAGTTCAATTAATGACAGAGGTTTGGAGTTGAGTAGTATTTAAATTTGAGTTAATAAGATTTAAGCGTAACATTTAACGTTAATTATTTTTTTATTGTTTGAGTGTATTTTGTTCACAAGCCTTCGGAGTAACATAACGAAATATACAGTTAAAGAAGTCATTGAAACCCAACAGCTGATTTGCGCACATGCTGTTTTAGTATTTTGAGCGTGTGGATATTTTAAGATTTGTTCTAGAGCTAAAGTTTCGAAGCATCTCCGACGTGCACCTGGAGGTAGTCAAGGTAAGGTAAGTGAGATCTTTTGACTGCTGAAGGCTGATTTATCTACGTATATCCTTACCGATATCGTCTTAATAACAGTCTGGCGCCCTTTACTTGACTTTATTCTAATTACGACGCACCCTTATTAGCTACTTTCGACAATAAGACTAACCGCCTTCAGAATTTTTACATTGAAAACACACCCACGCCCTCTGTCCCACCGAGCTAGTCCGGTGCACTCTAATTGTCTGTTACCTGCCGTTTTAGTTCCATTTTCGACCGTAACAATGTAAGACGTAATGTCTGGTAAATTTCAGGTGACAAAATGTTTTCTGCGATAACGATAATACCCTGATTATCTGTATAATAGTTGAACTTTTATAGAGCATTAATATATAGTATATCAAATATATTTCACATTACGAAGTGAAGTCATAAGTTGATGGTTCAACAAGTTGTTCATATGGTATAAAAAGAAATTATGAGTTTGTATATTTTGGTATCAAAAATATAAGCTTGGAAGCATATTTTAATCACTTATTTTGTATCGAACACAATTATGAAGCAGGTATCTTTATAATGTGCATAATGTATCTTGATTAACATTCAAAAATAACTTATAACATTGTATCATAAACATTTATCTGCCTTTGTCGTATATTTAGAATTTGCTTTTATGGTATTTTCTAGTACACGCCACATCATTTATTACATAATGGTGAAATACCTTATTCGTAGGTACAGTTATTATATCTTCTTTATTACCAACATAGCTTAAGATTCAGCATTTATCTTTCTGAGTTGATCACGACTGTTGAAATAGTTGAAATTTGTTTGCAACATTATTATTGTTCTCGAAACATTATAACGAATTTCAAGCATTAGAGGTAAGCAATATACATTTTCTCATAAATGTGCAATTAGACTTATGTGTAACTTTGATCTATTTTTATTGACTTTATGTCCAAAGTTAGTTAATTACGATGCTTGGTAATGGGAGGTTTTGATTTTATAGCATTAATTACACGCGTGTCAAATAATAACTTAGCTAACTTATCTACTTGCAATAACAACTTGTATAATTCTAGTAACATCAGTATTTATAATGCGCCTGGTTTTGAATTTAAAAGTGTATCACAAATTCAAGTACGTGATGTCATAAAAAGCTTGAAATGCAATAATTCCAGAGATATATTTGGTCTTAACATAAAATTGATCAAACGTAGTGTGAGTTTATTCATTAAACCGCCAACCACATTAGTAACATTATTATTAACACATGAATCTTTCCAGCATGTCTCAAGGTGACATTAGTCTAACTTCTATTAAAAAAACGTGAACAGTATGGTTTCCGCAAATTTAAAAGCACTTCTGATGCAACAACTAATTTTATCAGTACTACATTAGATGGCTTTGAAAAGGACGAACATAAAACTGCTGCTTTTATAGATCTCGCACGAAATTTTGGTAACTAAGCCAAAACCCTTTTACAAGTTTAGCAACCTCAGTGCTGAGTTAATAGCCAATTTTTTTTAAGAAACAGACATCCTTGTGTGCTGTATAACAATATCCTTTCAGATAAACTACCTGTTCAACACGGCGTATCCCAGGGGTCTATATTGAGACCCTTGTTATTTTTAATTTACATTAATGGTATACTAAGGTATCTTCCAATTAACATTAGCTGTATCCTGTATGCCGATGATACAACGCTATTTTCAACTGGTTCTGATTTTAACCTTGTTTAAAATAATGTTGTGAAAAGTATTGATAATGTTAAAAACTGGTGTGCACATAATCAACTAACGCTCAATGAATCAAAAATTATAGTCATGCCTCTATCGTTAAAAAAGTTTGTGTAGATTCTACCACCCGAGTACTATTCTCGGGTTATGGTATAGACTGGCGTTTAAATTTTGATTGTCATGTTAACCTAGTTAAAAATAAATTGAATAAATCTATATTATTACTTAGAAGTTTACAAAGTAATACACCTCCGAAGTAATTAGAACCGCTTGCTTTGCGTTAATACAAAGTACACTACTGTACGCTGTATTGGTATGGGGCTCATAGTCCACAGTTCCTAAATGTGTTTCGATTGCAGCGTAAGACAATCAGAATCATGGCTGGTCTTGAATATAGGGCAGATTGTCGCAACTCATTTATTGAGTTAAAGATCTTGACTTTTCCATGCCTTTATATCTTTGAGGCGCTCTGTTATGTTAAACGTAATATATCTCTGGTTGTTTATCAATCTGATATATATCAATATGATGCAAGGTACAAAGATAATCTGAGAGTTAAATGCTGCAGATTAAAAAAAATCTCAAACTAGTATATTGTATCAGTCGCAAGCATTTTATAATTTCATACAATCTTGTATTAGAGAACTACCGTTAGTTGATTTTAAAAGCAAAATTAAAAACTTCTTTTAAATAATGCGTTTTATTTCCTAAAAGAGTTTTCTTATAATTGTAAGTACATTGACTTGATCAGTAGGTTTGTTATTTACTTATTTATGTTGGTCATATAATTTAATACATTATATATATATATATATATATATATATATATATTATGTATATATATATATATATATATATATATATATATTTTTGACGACTGTAAGTGTACTTAATTAACACATTTTGCACAATAATTTATTCGTTAAAAGTTTAAACTATATAGTGTTGTTTATTGCGACGACTAGAATAAGAACATCAACTAACCAATGTCCAGATGCCACAGTTATATTATTAGTTCTTTTTATTTCATTTTATTTTGATACTATATTTAGTGCTCCATATAGCTTTGATAGTCCTGAACGCTAATTTAGAATATCAGCATTCAGGAACAAATAGGAATATACAGGTTATTTTAGCTACTGTAAACGATATTACCTGAAACGATTTTTCTGTGCATATATATATATATATATATATATATATATATATATATATATATATATATATATATATATACAGGGTCCGGCAACAAGAGCGCCTTGTTCTATATCTTCCGTTTCATATTTAGGATAGGGTTATAGTTTAGTTGTGTGCATATTTTAAAATATTCACGTGTATATAGGTTGTTTATTTAAAGATGACCAAACAATAATACAAAAAATTTAAATAGAACACCCTCTATATTATTACTTTTTTGAATTCTACACATTGTTCCTAACAAATTCGCAATATATTTCCATATCCCTAAATATAGCCGTTTTTGAGTTATGTCGATTTTTATAAAAAAAACATTTGAAAATGTATCTCCTTAACCGTTGAAAAACAAAAGTTATCTAATTTATATCAGAACAAGTACACAGAATAGAGCTTTCTTATAATGCAAAGGAAATGTCATAATCGTATTCAGGGTGTTTACAATTGAGTTGCCAATCAGACATTATTCCAACTAGTAAACGTTTACTTTTTCAAATGGAACACCCTGTATATTATTCCGTTTTTGGTTTCTACATATTAGCCCTTATCAATTCGATATACAATTCCTTATCCCTAAATATAGCCGTTTCCGAGTTATTTTTAATTTTTCAAAATGTATAAGATTATTGGAACATTTTTTTTAAACCCATGGCCTCGTATAAATAGAAAAAAAAACAGTGGAAAACAATTGTATTGCAAATTAAAAAACGCAACAGAAACTAATACACTATAATTATTAAAATTATTTCTAAAAATATAAAACTAATCAAATAATAAAAAAATTTAACGCTAATCATTAGTGATAATGATTTATAATAATTGTTCAAAATGTTGTCCGTTTTCTCGGATGCAGACCTGAAGTCGATCTTTAAAAGATTGTTCAACTCTACACAACAAGTCAGGAGTAATGCTACGAAAAGCCTGTGTTATACGATTACGCATATATTCGGCAGTGGTTCCTATAGACAATACTTTTATGTATCCGCATAAAAGAAATCTATTCTTGTCAGATCAGGGGACCTAGCTGGCCACCTCACAGGTCCATTTCGCCCAATCCATTTATTTGGAAAGACTATTGAGATAATCTCTTACGTCTCAGAGTAGTGACAGGAGCGCCATCATGTTGATACCGCATTGTGGCTATAATATCAAGAGTAATATTTTCTAATAAGCCCGGTAAATCGTTACGCAAAAGTTAAGGTACTTCTCACCATCCATCAAAAGAATGGACCGAGACATAATCCCCAACGATGGCACCCTAGACACTTAAAGACCACTAATGTTGATTATCAACTTGTTTTAATAAATGTGGATTTTCTGAAGAATAATAATGAAAATTATGTGAATTAGCAAATCCATTCTTATGAAATGTTGATTCGTCTGTCCATAAAATATTATAAAAAAAATTTGGGTTTTGAGTCATTTTTTCTCTGGCCCAGTTACAAAATCTTACTCGATGATCGAAGTCCGCATCGCTCAATTCTTGGTGTAACTGAATATGATAAGGATGTAAGCGGTTCTTCTTTAAAAGAGGGCCTACTGATCTCTCACTTATACCAACTATTTAACTTATGTCCTTTTGGATTGTGTGATGATACTCTTCGATGGCGAGAAGAACCCTCAATTCACTATCTTCATTTGTAGAAGGTTTAACACGTTCATGTTTGGAGTAATTGGCACATGAAGTTGCAATAAATCTACTCATAACTTTCTGAAACGAACTTGCGTTTGGATGTCTTCTATCGGCATATCTTTCAGCATAAATTCTGGTGGCCAATAGACTTTCTTTCTGCAGCACCCAACACGAATATCATATCAACTAACTCATTTTGTGTAAAATTCATTTTATAAAAATCTTGATTACTAACAATAACTCTCGTAAATGGTTAACTACAGTTGTATTTATTTACGTCAAACATTCAATTTTAATAAGAAGCACACTTGATTTTAGAATTTGAAGTAAATTGAAAATTGAAGTAAATATTTGTCAAATTCTTGTTAACATGCAATACCTCCAGTACAATAATTGAATTAGTCTTCTATCATAATATATTAGTTTCTGTTGCGTATTTTAATGTATAATACAACTGTTTTATGATGTTGTTTTTTTATCAATACGAGGCCATAGATTTAAAAATGTCTCAATAATCTTATACATTTTGAAAAATAATTCGAAACGCTATATTTAGGGATAGGGAGTTGTATGGCGAACTGATAAGGTTTAATATGTAGAAACCAAAAATGTAATAATATACAGGGTGTTTTATTTGAAAAAGTAAACTTTTACTAGTTCGAATAATGGCTGATTGGCAAGTCAACTATAAGCACCCTGTATGCAATTATGTCATTTTCTTCACACTAAAATGAAGCTCTATCTGCGTACTTATTCTCATATAAATTAGATTTTTCATCAGTTAAGGAGGTACATTTTTAAACCAAATTCTGTAAGTTCAATTTTTTTTAGAAAAATCGAAATAACTCAAAAACGGCTATATTTAGGGATAGGGAAATATATTGCGCATTTGTTAGGAACAATGTGTAGAATTCAAAAAAGTAATAAAATACAGAGTGTTCCAACTAAACTATAACTGCATTCCAAATTTTATTAATCTAGCTTATATAAAACGGAGGATATAGAAGAAGGCGCTTTTGTTGCCGGATCCTTTTATATTAGTATATATATATATATATATATATATATATATATATATAAATATTATATATATTATAATATATATATATAATTTACAGTCATTCGTCAATTTCATTTTTTAAATTAAATTCTAAAACAACATATTTTCCAGCCATTATTGATTTAAATAAGCGGCTCTGTATTTAATTTTCATGATTGATATATATATATATATATATATATATATATATATATATAATATCTATTTCTCATAGCCTCGTAACTTCATTTTTAAATTAAATTCTAAAACAACTTATATTTTCCAGCCATTGTTGATTTAAATAAGTACGGCTCTGTATTTAATTTTATCGTAATATATATAATATATATAATATATATATATATATATATATATATATATATATATATATATATATATATATATATATATATATATAATAAATGTATGCAATTATGTCATTTTCTTCACATTAAAAGGAAGCTCTATCTGTGTACTTATTCTCATATAAATTAGATAACTTTTATTTTCAACAGTTAAGGAGGTACATTTTCAAAGCAACTCTGTAATTTCAATTTTTTAGAAAAATCGAAATGATTCAAAACGGCTATATTTAGGATAGGAAATATATTCGCATTTGTTAGGAACAATGTGTAGAATTCAAAAATTAACAAAATACAGAGTATTCCAACTAAACTATAACTGCATTCCAAATTTTATTAATCTAGCTTATATAAAACGTTGTTAACTTCATCAGTGGTGAAGTTAACACTTAATGCTTTCAAAAGTTTTTCGGTTATATTTTTCAGTCATTATTGAGTTAAGTAAGTACGGCCCTGTATTTAATTTTTTTCGTATTTTACAATCTTGAAAGACTCGTATAAACTTCAAATTTTAAAGGCTTCTGGTAAAAAAAACAATAAATCCAGACAATATTTAATTAAGCTATTTGTAGGGAAAATTGTTGAATAAAACAGATTATTTTAACCGAGATTTTAACTTAGCTCAATTACATTGTACAACCCACATTTTCATAATATGTAACAAATAAGTTGGGAAATTAAATAATAAAAAAGATAGAAAGAATAGTTATAAAAGGTGTTCGAATACTTCCGAGCATAAAAGAATTCGTTTTTGAAAATTGTGAATAGCTCTTAAAACAACCCTTCTTCTAATTTTCGTTCTCAACGTATTGAAAATATTGCTTCGCAGCTCATCGATGTTACCGGGTGTGGTTTTGTAAATATAATTTTTCATAGCACCCCACAAAGGATAATCAGGTGGGGATAGGTCGGGTAACGTGGCTGGCTATCTTACATCGCCAGTATTAGCAATCAATTTCCGCGGAAACATTTCTGATCAACAATCAACAACTCTTCTGGCATTATGTGGGGGAGCACCATCCTGGTGGTACCATAATCTATTCAGCCGATCGAGGCAAATATGATTGTTTATAAAATCAGCCACGAAAGTACGTAAAAATTATATGTATAGATCGGAAGTTAAACTTTCTTCATAAATGTGTGGTTCAATAATCTGGCCGCCTAATAAGCCAACCCACACGTTGAGTCCAAAGTGCACTTATGGACGCTGCTCTTGATGTTCCCGTGAATTTTCAACGGACCAAATGTGTTCGTTATCTCGATTAAATAAACCGGAGTGAAAATATATTCGTCGTTAAAAATTACGTTGTTAAGGAAATTAGGATTCAAAGCTGATTGGCCACAAATCTGCAGAATTCTATTCGTCGAACACTATCACCAGGATGTAATGTGTGCGTGATTTGAATTTTATATGGACACTATTTGTGTTTTTTAAGTACTCTCTATACTACTTGCTGGGAGGTGTTTAGCTGCAAAGCAATTTCTCTAGTTGGAGTAGCTTGAATTTAAGAGTTAAAATTATTAGGTACATTATTATTACTACAGAAAATTTTATAAGCACACCCACCGGCATAAAATTCTATCCACTCAGAACAACTTTATGCCCTATAACTTTTTTATTTATTGTCCGAACTGAGCGTTATTTTTACATATGTATAAAGTATAAAGTAATAATAAAGTAAAATAATGTACCTACCTACAATCTGGAGAGAAAAACATTTTTTCCAAAATATGCTCTGCATTATTGTTTATCCTCTTTCTACATCTACCTCTAGGTTTTTCAAAAGAACCGTACTCTCCTAAATTTCCATGCAGCAACAAAAAATACGGCAATGATGGTTGCGATCTTTTTGGAAACCGCTGAAGATAAATTTCTGCACTTAGTTGCACGTTTCGCTGAGATGCGTAATAAATATTTCTCTTTTCTTGATTTGAAAATGGCATAATTGTTGAATAAAAAAATCTAATCTAGTGAAAAGAAGACAAATTTCAACTGAACTGTTAAAACTTTACCCTGAGTTAATTTTGCTGTATGTTGATGTCTTTCGAGACACACTTGATATATTTTGACATGACTAGTATGTTATGGCCCCGTTAGAGTTGAAGCCCTATTCGCGCCGAGCGTGATTCGTGACGTCATTCGACAATTTATCACCTGATAATTTAATTTGCAAATGAGACTAGTGTCACGTGTCCAATTACTTTATTATGAAATAGGAAGGGCCTACTGACGCAAAATCTAGCCAAAAAAACTCATAATAGATATTTATGTATTAAGGGCATAATCAGAAGATTATGGCTCGAGGGAATGTTAAATATTCCTGAGAGCCATAATCTACAATTATGACCGTGGTACATACAATGTTTTATTTTATTTTGCACCATGAAACTGGAACAAAATTTTAAAAAGATTCAGTATTTTCGGCAAGTTTTTAAATGCAAATGCAGTGAAATAAAGTCGACAGTAGGCTAATTTGTTGTTACTAAGATACTGTGATATTGCTAAATTGTTGCCAAGGTACTGTTTGTGTGTAAATAATTTGCATTCTAAAATGGAAGGTGAAAACGTCAAAACTTATTCACAAGAAATTTTAGATGAATTTCAGGCCGCCCAGGCAAAAATAATTCCTAGTAAATCGAAATATTTATACATAAAAGAGTACGAAAAGTTTTGCGCGTGGCGGAGCACAAAAAATGTGTCCACAAAATGTGATGAAAAAGTTGCGATGGCATACTTGTCTCAAATGGAAAGGGATTGTATATATACATTACTCAATTATCTCTATTCAATAAATATCTAATTTTGCAGTCAAAGATCTATAAGCCGTCGTCACTGTGGTGTTTATATTCTAAATTGAAAAAGATGTTTCAAGTTGAAGGAAGATGTTGATATATCTCGTTTTTCCATGCTCACAGAATTCATGAAGAATAATTCTATAGATGATCAAGCTAAAAAGTCCTATGTATTGCAACGGCATCAAATTGAAGAATTCATGTTGAAGGCGCCTGATCATACATGTTAGTTAAGGTATAACGATTTTAGTTTTTTTTTCCAATTCTCATTATAAAAATTATTGTGTTTTATAGGTTGTCACAGTCTTTGGTATTTTTGGAGCATGTCGTCGCGAAGAACTGCACGATTTGGCTGTACAGGACGTAACAACTGAGGGAACAGTGCTATTAGTGAAGAACAAAAAAACCAAAACTTATACTTCGAGGCAATTTACAATTGTACCAAGCGATTGATTGGTTGATTACGTCTCTTTGTACCGAAAATATGCAGCATTACAACCGGAACATACTAAAATTGACAGCTTGTTTTTGTCGTATCATAATGGCAAATGTAGTGCTCAGACTGTTGGGAAAAACACCTTAGGCAAAATGACGAGGATAATAGCAGAGTTCCTCAATCTACCGGATGCCCATAAGTACACAGGGCACTGCTTTCGCAGGAGTGCGGCGACGATCTTTGCAGAAAGCGGCGGTGATACAAGGTCACTGAAGCAGCTTGGTGGATGGCGATCGGATAAAGTAGCCGAATCATATGTAGAGAATTATCTGCAAAATAAAATTAAAATTGCTCAAAACATTACTGGTACAGCAGCTATAAGTACACCACAAAACGGCGAAGGAACTGTCAACTCATCTGGAGTTACAATTTCAAATCCATCCAACTGTATTTTCAATTTTTATAAAGAATAAGTTTCATTAATATTATTTTTATTAATAAAGGTTGTATAGTAAGGTTGTTGTTTCAATAATTCTTTCAACTTACGTGACATATCATGTCATGTGTTTGCTGTCAATCATGCTGCTTAGCAACTATGACATTTCCGTGCTATAAAGAGCACATTACGCCCGCATTTGGGGGCGTATAAAGAACATTATGGTGGAAAAATAAAATAAAAGCATTAAATCATATGTTATCGAATTGAGAATAAAAAATTGTTTTAGAATCCAATTTAAAAAAAACACAGGGTCGTATTTAAAAAAATGAACTTAATGGCTGCGGAAAAGCGAAACGTCGCATTTGAAATATGATAACACCACTGTGTAGAGGGGAAAAAGTGCTCTTTGTTTTTAATTATCTCTTCAAATAAGCTTAGAAAAAAATAAAAACGTTTTTAAAAAATTTTGTTTTTTTCCGGATATTTCCGGAAGTAGTCGGCTTTTTTCAAATTTTAAACTCGAAAAACTGTCACCCGGTTATATACCCAATCGCTCTTGGTCAACCATTTAGAGAACGTATTGGGAAACGTCAACATACAGTCATTCTCAACATAGTAATAGTCGGACAACGTAAGATCTGAGCCATTCATATTTACAGCAAGAAATAATCGATCTCTTTGACGGGCACAAGGCAACAACGAGTTTTGCAAGCGTAAAATTTAACTAAAATATTATTTCTCTATTCAAGGATGCGTTGTATTATATTAAACTATAAGGAAGAGTGCCACCGCCTACCGAGCAATGGTTAGTTGTTGAAAAAATGAGATCATTTGTGCACAGCAGAAAAAATGTAGGGGCTATCACTGATCCCTGTGGTAAGAAAATTAGAAACCGAATTAATGGGCGTTCAGTTAATCCACACAAGATGAATGGCAAGGTAAGGGTTACGCCAAACTTAGACAAATGCTTATGAAATATCTAAAGCGATTACAACTGTTTCACCGGATCGTTCTAATGTATTGTTTCAAACTCTGGCCACATATGAAAGAAATCGCCTGTTGAACGACTGTATCTAAAACCATATTGGTGGTCACTAACGAGTTTGTTAGATTGAAGGAAAGAAAGTAGCTACTGTTTGACGGCTTTTTCCATAACTTTAGATCAAATGCAAGTGATGGTAATTGGTCGGTAGTTAGAGAGAGATAGGTCTTGTCGCCTTTTTTGGGAATAGGTTAAACATTTGCTAACTTCCAACATGATTGAAATTTCCCAGAAGACATAGAAATCGACTATAGCTTAGATAGGAATGGTACTAGTTTAGGAGAGCATTTTCGCCTGAACCAGAAGCAAGCCTACTAATGTACTTTAGGATATTGTATAACTACTGAATTGATTTCATAGCGTATGAAACAGGGTAGACAAGTGGCACATCCTTTTGACATATATTCAGGCACGAGTTTCATCCTAATAAATCAATATGTAATGATCCATTAACAGGTGTCATGACAAATGAAAGGTACCAATGTTTGCATTTTCATTGTTCGAACACTACTTTAGTTTTAGTCATAACACTTTCGCAGCTATTTCTAGAACCAACGAAGTCTGCACGACTCTCGACCGTTTCAGTAGATTTTTATTTACTGTAAGACTTATTTTTCAAAGATCTTATTGTTTGTATCTTACCTATCTATTTCACTTGTACCAACATTTATTTCACTGGTCGATCTATTTGCGGTACACCACACCAAAAATAAAAAAGCTTTCTGATGAAAATGCATTACCTAGAGTGTTATTCAAAATCCAAATTATTCATACTTTATTTTTTTAACAAACTTTATTAATGTTTTATAGTATTTTATATTATTAGCATGATACAGCGATTTTCACTGGCGAGAAGAGAAGTTTATTCGCGAGGTGTGAGACAAGACTATAATTTCATAAAGCCAGTAACATTTTTTACCTTGCCTATATTGGAATGTGTTTTACTTGTTATTCATGTGTAAATTACCTTAAAATATGAATTTATGATATAAATGCATTTATTATGACATTTCAAGATATCTCGTCAGGCATGGCTTAAAGTGTTGCCACGAAAATCGCTCACACGCACGCACATACGTGACTTTAACCCACCCAATTATCACAGTGAAGTAAAACCTGTCAGAAGACTTTTATGGTTGGGACGTCTGATACGATTATGAGCCGGGGTTCAGAATTTTTATTTACATTTGTTTTGTGAAACACACTGCCCCATTTTCATAAAACACAGCTTGAATAACGAACAAAGTTATCATCAAAAGTGCACTGACATTTCTATGTCTATCAAATTCCTTTATTCCAACCATACATTCAACTTTTTAAGTTTTATCACTCCATACATTTGCTTCAGTTATAACAGTGCACCATTAATTTCTTGCGATTAAATAACTAATGTATTACAATCCTGTTTGTTTATGTTTATTGCAGCTTCAATATGTGTTCCTTTGCTACAATGTATTCTTATTCAATCAAACATTAGATCAACTTAAGGTGTCTAATATCCATTAAGGTAAACTTAAAATGTAATTTTTATTTAAAAAAATGAGATTTTCCTGATATTTTGGGGTTGGCTAAGCAAACTTTCGTGTCAAAATAAGACCATAAAGTAAAGTAAATAAGTTAATATCAGACAAACGTAATAGATTAAAACGTTAAATTATTCAAAGGTTAAACAAATTGCAAAACATAAAAACACTGAATGATCCCTTAATAAACAAAATTACATTTTTTGATACCAAGTACAAACACTGTCAAATTTTATATAAACTGATTGCAGTAAAATTATTACATATATATTTTTAGACCCGCAATAACACGTTTTGGCTATATCCTAGTAATTTACGTACATCATAATGTACAAATTATTTTTTCTTCTATTATCCGTTTTATGGGCAGGTAAGCTAAATTTAAAGAATAGTTTTCAAAATTATAAGAAATATTTCAGTTAACTGTACACCGTGCAGCAATAACCCCATTTCATGTGGAGATCCATTACGAGTTGCTGCACTATCAATTGCTAACAATTGTGCTACAGATAATGGTGCTCTTGTAGAGTACTGGTTGTATACAGTCTCCGGATATGTACAGATTACTTCTCCTACTCTTTTCGATCCAACAAAACCGATTAAACTATTATTGCACGGTTGGGCAGGAAATAAAAATATACCTTACATTGTAGCTATTAGAGATGCATATCAGCTAAGGTATGGATCTAACTACACAATAATTGTTGCTGATTTTGGTATGTACGTTCCTGGTGGAAATCTTTTAACGTACACTAATGCTTATTGCAATGTACCAGCGGTGGCAATTAGTGTAGGTAGATTCTTGTGCAGCATCATACACAATGGTGTCAATCCGAATAATATACACCTGGTCGGTCATTCCTTAGGGGCACATGTTGCTGGTATTGCTGGAACGTATGTACAAGACAACTGCAATGGAATCATTAGGAGAATTACCGGTCTTGACCCGGCGGGTATCGGTTACAACTGCATATATAGTACAGAATGCGTATTAGATAAATCAGATGCAATATTTGTTGATGAAATTCACACAAATATCGGAGTTTATGGTACAATTTTAAATCTTGGGCATGTAGGTTTTTATGTGAATAATGGAGGTCCAGTTCAACCAGGATGCCTGGAAACGATCATAGATATTACAGAAATCCTTACAGATCCCGTTAGTGTTGTGCTTAGCCCAGGTAAAATATTTTCAGCATTTATTATTTAAATTTAATACTCTACCCTATATGATGGTTAATATTAAATTATTTATTTTCGTTGCAGTTTCATGCAGTCACCAACGCAGTTGTTATTATTTTGCTGAAACCATTACGAATAATAGTTTTTTGGCATCAAGTTGCCCTCTTATACCATGTGATCTAAAATATATGGGAGAATATTGCAAGCCTTACCCTACGTATTCAGCTTACTACGTGTCCTCAAGATCTGCACCTCCATATGGGTACGGGCCAAATGGTCCTTTGATTTAAATCATTAGGATATAAGTTTAAAATATAGTCATTTTGATTGCTTGTTTTACGTTCACTTACCTTAACAGTTCCAAATTAAAGACAAAACTATTTTTAACACTTATTCAATAGTAACTTTAATAAAATCTCGGTTCATCATATTACGTGAGAGCGTAAGAGATAACTATGAACGTAATCCATAATAAACTACAACACAAAATGGATACACAAAAATATATAATTGTAATTTTTTACCAGTTTATTGAGTATTTTTACGAAAAGTTAAAAATCTATATACCTATATAACACAAAAAATGTTTCTACCTGTGTCCGTTATAGTGTACAACCCTTTAGGTTCTATAAGTATACTTCTACACCCATGGCTACAAAGTTTGGGTAATAACTAGAAGATTTTGTGCCTTATGCTCAGTCGTAGATTAAAGTGGACTAGCTCCATAATAGTACCGATTTGCCTTATTAACCAAAAAATATTTACATGTACCTAGATATGTTCGCTTTAAAATCGGGGTTGCTTCTTCCTGAAACTAATTGTTAAATACTCGGACGCCAACTTGTTTTTAAATATGGAATAATCAAGCAAACCATTATACAATAAAGTTAAAAGAAAATTTCTACAATAACAAATTGTATTACACAACCTATATTTAATTATAAACGACAATACCTTAATGCTAATGTTAATAACGTTTTAACCTAATGAATAATTAATGTTGTGAGTAATTACTGGAATCAGAATACCTTATTCTTGGTCACAGTGTAGATAACAAAACGGCTGCATGCTGAGTCAGCGTTTTCGAAACTGTTGCATAAATTGAATTAGCGGTAAAATAATTAATTGCGTTAAAGTAAAAATTAAAAAAATAAAAGATAAAAGTAAAAGTTCCTAAAATGCAAACATTGTAAAATAGTTTAAACAAACTCACTATAAAATATATAGCACTTGTAATAAAAAATATTTAACATAGCAAAAATGGATGCTCTACTACCTTTTAATATCGCACAAAAACGACGCTCCCAAAAGGTCTTTGTGCATGAACATGTCTGAAACTCAATGTGCAAACCACATGTGTGGAAGGCTCCACTTTAAATAAGCAATTTATGTTTTATGCAGCTATGACATGCAGCACACATGGCACCAAATGCACGTTAAGTTGCTTAAATAAACGTAAATCTTATTACAAACGTAAAGAGTTTGTTACAATAGACTTTGAAGCTTTCCATCCTATCGCCATGCATCTTTGGGAAGTTATTGAGTACACTCCCGCGAAGGTTTTTAGCATAAAATTTTTTTAAATATCGGCCCCCAAGTGCCCTCTTTCGACGCAGCAACGCGCACCGGGTACGGCTAGGTTCCATTAGTATAGTAGAACACGCAGGGTATCCGCTATGTTTTATATTTGATCAAAATAACAGAAATAACTGTATTAAAAATATATGTAGCTTAGCGCTGACTTTTAATGGAGTTCCAAAGTGGGTTAATTCACGGGTATTGAATCCATCACGGGCAACGCTGTGCAGGGTCGGCTAGTGATTAATAAAGGATTTAATACAATATCTTTGTTACGAAGTGCGGTATGTGGCTAATTACTTTTGCGCCGGATTATATTTCACCTGAAAGAGCTCTGTTCTTATTTTGTGCTTCTAGAAATTAGTGTAAACAACTGTGTTATGCCTTTAATAATATCCAATTCTTTATGTTAAATGTAGGAGGTAAATACAGGAAAAATGTAACAATTTTCATCAAATCGACTATTGCATTTCATGATCATGACGATATCATTTAATTGTTGTAAGGATATTTTGGATTATTATCGATTTCGAACTATTCTATATCGGATAAATTACATAAATGTTACATCGTATTTGTACCCGAAAAACTTTATTAACTGTTACGCCAGCGATATATTTAGATATTGTCAAATGTCGTTAATGATATTATTTAAATGTACAATAAACATATTTTACCATTTAAAGAATTACTTTTGAATGAAAAATAAAGGTAAAACTATTATGGGCGAAACTGGTAGTTACCGCAGTTGCTACTGTGTGAAAAAGCTAGGGCGACAAGAGGTAGCACCACAGACTAGGAGTCGTTGGTGTATTCGCATTATAAGCTGCACTAGTTTATTAAATGAGTTTTCGTACATAAAATTTATTTGAATGTAAATGAAATATTCATGACGAAGGAATGAAGGTATAACGTGTTAATTTAGTACGAGTTGAAATTTTTATGCCTGTTGTTAGGCAACAAACCTTACGTTCTCCAATTTTGAGAAATTTGGCAACAGTTTGTATCTAAATTCAGTTTTCCTAGTAAATTTAAAAATGCGATAAGGTCGAATTTTCTCATTTGTTAAAAAGAATTGTGTGTCTTTTTCTTTCTGGTTTCTTCTGTGACTGCAGAACTCCATTTTGGGGTAACGAAAAATGCGTTGTTAGAAAATTTATATGGCAGAGATATTTTCTTGTAACTGCTATGAAATCTTTACCTAATAGAAATTATATACAGTGACTACTCGTTTTACATTCTCTACCTATTATAGAATAATACTAAGTACAGTTAGTTTCGTTTATACGGATTTAAAATTTCCTACCAAAGTTCTCGTCAGATCATGAGGTAAACGAAACCACCTTCTTTCTTTCTTTTACACAGATCATCTCTGTTTTAACATTTAAATCAATAAAATACACGTTTTACATTTTAAAATAAATTAAAATACACTTTTGCAATTTCATATGCGAGTCGTATTTAAAACAAGGGTTTCTAGGTATTCCTTGCTATTGGTTATTATCGACCTTCTTCTTCTTCAAGATATTGCTGTGACCGATTCCACCGCTATATTTGGTCAACGATCTTCCGAGTGCAAATGGCCCCCGATAGCTAGGTCGAAGATACTTTATGGTTGAGACATTATATCGGACCATCATCTTACTACAGACAAATAATTTTATATGTAGTAAAACACTCAGTTAAGTAATCATACACAAGCAACATCCTGGTGAGTGCCTTTACTTGCTATTCCTTCATGACGAGCTCTCGCTATATAGACAATTGCTGTAGTTAATCCGCAATGTATTTTAAGAGCAACTTGTTACTATAACGAATTACAGTGCTTCTAAATTTTGTGTGGGAACCTTCCTTTTTTTAACTTTTATTGGTATTACATTTAACGGGGTTATGTTCCTGTAACGATAAAGATTTTGTACGTATTAGTGGAAATGTTATGAACGTTACTTACCCAAGTATTCCTAGTGAATAAATCTCTAACATTATCTTCAATCTTTTGTCTATGTTCATGTGTAATAACTTTGCATTTGGAAAAATTGCAGTGCTAAACAGCTGTTATATCTGTATACTTAGTGCTTTGTAGTGATCAGCTGTTTGTAAAATGGAACATTGCTACTTACTAAACTAGACCGTTTTACAGAGTGCTTCACGAGATATATTAATATTTGTGCTTATATGAACTAGACTGCTTATATGTAGGCTTATTCATACATAATGTAGTAATTTTCTTTTGCTAAATGATTCATGCATGTTTTGCTTCTAAATTTTCCGGCACTCAGCCACATGGCGAAACATATTCATTTTAAATTTCTTGGTAATTGTAATAATTCTAAATTATGCTTTTGCTATATCGGCTTATAGAACCAGTGGCAACCTAACACTTTCTAATTGCTGTTTAAAAAATATCTGCTTTAATTTGTTTGCCTGTACTATTAATGTACATTTAAATTTATGTGATTGTGCTTAAGAAAGACGCAATGGTAGACACCTAAGTGAAATAAACGTTGGTTATTAATTTTGGGTTAACTGACTTTTCGTTTGATTTAAAACTGATACGTCAGTTTTAAGGAGAGCTCTTCCTAGAACTTCGGTTTTATGTGTAATTAATTTTGAGGTCGTGTTGTGTTTATGCTTTCTAGGGTCAACGCTAGATGTCGAACAATGCAAAATAATTTTGATTTTGAGTAATGTATTTAATTTTTTTTTTGTCAGTTTATGTTATAGGGTCAATAGTGCCCAGCAAGGCAACTATGGTTCTACTATAACGTTCGGCAACATATTTAGTTTTGTCTAAATTTAATTCTCTAAGTTTTCGTCCTCAAACGTTATAGCTATTATCCGAACTTACGATAACGATTCTGTAAACATTCATTATTTTGTGTAAATTGTTAAATTATTAGGTATATTATTTATTTATTTTGTTTACAATATATAACCATGTTATTATAAATATCAGTAGTTGTTTTTTTTATTCCTACGGACTAGGATCACAATTACTAGCAGGACCTGCTAACTTTCTGGACGTCGTCCAACCTTATTTTAACTTTAGTGTATCTCTTACTGTGTCGTAGCCCTTTTCTTGGTCCAAGGGCGATATAAAAATAAATCAAGTGGTGCTCTTTTAACCTTCCTGTATATCTACGCCAGCCATACGCCCACGGATCCAAGTGCCTAATCGACCGACTGAGCTACCGGTTAAATCCTTATTTATTGTAACTGCACACCATTTTCTACTTTTGCTACGACCGCACTTTGTGCATGTAACAAAGGCCAAAAATATATAATTTAGAAAATTTTCCGTAAATTTTAATCGCCTCTCTTAAAAACAATTGACGGTGTTGTAATTAAGAGGTCAGTATAACACGGAGTAAACTTTTTGGTAATACTAAAGTATGTTCTGCGATAGATTTGGAAATTTTTCAGGATTTTGAACACATTATTTAACGCTTTTACAACTTTTGAAAATTAGATAAATGTTATCAAACTCTTATCACGAAAATAATCGTTAGAGTTATAACGAAGGTCATGGTATTTATAACGAGTTGAAATAAGCTCAGATTTATAGATAAAATAAATGGTGACGTGTAATGAAGTATAAAAGGAAAATTAGTAGCAGGTTGTTAACAGACGCTAGTTAATCTCATGTAACGAACCAAAAGAAAAAATAAATTCAATTATATTCCGGTCGGTACAAAGACTACAACCGCGAACTGCCACAAATATTGTATGGTAGCTCTTTACGAGTTACATAAAACCGTGGGGGATTAATTAATTAAATATTATGTGCAGTACCTTACTCCTTAATTGATAACAGAATTGTTTTAAGAAACTTGATTAAAATATTTTAATTTTTATAAGATAGTGTCATAAGAATTTTCAAAAAACAACTGTAAAATAATTAAGTGTAATGTAAATAACGTGCTTAGAAGGAAAAATTAAAACCATAACCCTTTATCAGTTATAGGATTAACAACAAATTGTATAAAGTAAACTATTAAGTGGAGTATACTGGAAATATTTCGTGGTATAGACATTTATAAGTGAAGGTTTACGGATACTAAAGTATCAATTAGTGGTGTAGACATTATCGAGCGACGACAGGATACGCAGATCGCTCGCGTGACCTAAGATCTTCTGCAACTGCTCTCTCGCGCATTATTGACTCTCAGCGGTTAATTGCCTGGACAGTAGAAAGCAATGTTTAAGTGCTCTAATCAAGAGATTCACACAGTGACCAATATTCTATATACAGTGATCTTTATTGGGAAAAAATGAAAGTGCTTGAGACTTTTAATTTCAATCGATGTTTTGACATGGTTGCATCTCAAAGCCCATATATTTTTCTCGGTTTGTGTAAGCAAACATATTTTTATGTTAGGGAATTTATATTCATTCGTTAATGTCTTGTATTTTATTTACGGCGTAGCATAGATGGTTCAAAGATAGACATTTAGAAGTCACCATTGGTGGTACAAGTGCTATTAATGTTTAAATGCATTTCTATTCAATATTTGTATAAATTTTTCTTTATTGCAAAATTACCTACTTAACATAATTTATTTCAAAGTGTTCAACGTAATGATAGTTATATTATTTGTTATTTTAGTTACAACAGTACTTGTGAATGAAGGATTACAGCCTAAGAATGTATTTTACGCATGTTTGGATAATGGACAACTCCTGAAACCATTAAGGCAAGTTGTTAGCTAAATTTACGTGCACTAGGAGTCACTTTCCAGTTTATTGACTTTAACGATGAACGCTTAACATAAAGCAAATATTTAAGACTCACATTTTCAACTGACAGGAGTTTATGCGCATAATAAATATTAAAAAGCATCTTACTTTGGGGAATTGTGCAAAGGGGTCACATAATTAAATTAACGCTTTTAAAACGGCTTCTAGACATTACGTCAATTAGGATCGCATTACTTAATGTATATGTCTAAAGCAAAACTTGTTCCACACTTAAAGATTGTTAATTTATATTTACCGAAGTACCAAATTTAAAATCAGTTCAGATCGTTTAGTTCATTTCCTTTTTTCCTACGAGAGGCTTTTCAAAAGTGTCTAATACTTATTAGACAAATAACTGTAATACATTGTTTTCCCAGTAGTCTATATATCTCTCAGGAGGATTTAAAGAAAAAAGTAAAAGCGATGGCGTTTGCAAATATTATTTTACTAGCAAAATACGGAATGAATTTCAATCCATATTTCCTACCCTCTGATATTGGTTTTCAAACGGTTTCTACATATACTCCCGATATCATGTTTAATTTGAATTTTAAAGATTTCTAAGATGCTTTTGATGTAAGTCTCAAGGCACCCAACATTTCCTTTCCCTTGTTTTTGTCAATTATTTTCGATCCTCATGGTAATCCACATCATCCTTCGCATTTCTACCCATTACGGGATGATTTCGGGGAAAAGTCAAAATATGTGTAGCTTTATTTATTTAGGAGCACTTAAATATCAATTTTGATGTTTCTGGGCTTAACGGTTTTTCATCCCCGAAGGTAAAATTTCAAAAAAAGGTGAAACGTGAGTTGGGTCGATTATTACTGAGAATTGCTTCCCCGATTTTTTGACTTCTAACTGCACAGGTTTACAAAAAGACCTATTTTTCAACACATAATTTCCACCCCTTCGGGGTTGCGTTTCAAAAAATCCTCCCTTAGCGCGCGCGTACTTGATAAGTGTTGCATGTGCCCCGATTTGAAGTTCCTAGGACTAACGGTCTGACCTGGGCGTTGATAAATAAAATAAAATGTAAATTAGACGTAGGTTCTGTTTAATAAGGAGTATGTTGAATCTCGAACCAGTTGCCGTAGATTTATTGGTTCCTTAACAGCTAACTGCTGCGACAAGCTAAAATAAAATATTGTTAAAAGAAACATACAGAAACAACATAAAGCAACATTGAGTCACGTGTTTGATTACATACTCTTTTGAGAGTTGGTAATGCTGGTACAAGAATTATAATCTAAAAATTTAAATCAGAAATATTTGTCGCGTAATAAACCACATTCAAACGGAACGCAAAATTACATTTTTTTTGTAAGTTTTATCAAAATCTTAATAAAAGTTATATAGAAATTATGTAGCATTGAGTCACGTGAATGACCATATGACCTACTACACCCTGCAACTAACTCTTTTGTCACGATGTTTTAAACCAATTTTTTTAATGTAATCTTAATTAACAGTTTGAATTTTTCCTCACAATGCTTAATTCCCAACATTATAAGACTCTAAAATATTAACCATATGGCTTTGAAAATTCCTTATATCTCAACGATTTATAAATGGAACCTCAGGTATAGCTTCGTGAGAGTGTGTAATTCAATCACATACTCAGCATGGACATTTGTTAACCCCGCTCTTTGTAGCGTTTTAATCTAACACTTATTTAATGTATAGGTCTTTTAAATACTATGATTACAAAGTAACAAAATGATATACAGAGTGGATACAAATTCAGTTTTGAATGACTAAAACAACATTGAATGCAATTTATGTAGCACAAGTCATTTTTGACTCATTCAATATACATGTTAATTTCTGTTTATCTACTAATGACGTTACAATCAAAATAAACATGTGTTAATTTAATATGCAAAACAGTTTAAGGGTCCTGAAAATGCAAGGTCTGTTTTGCTTTTAACAGTCACTCTGTTGATTAAACACGACTACTACGGGTATCGTTTATATGATCCATCTCATATTGAACGTACGTCTCACTATGATAGTAATTCCCTTACGACCACCTATACACGTATGTATTTACAGGGTGGTCAATTAATACAAGTCACCTGCCATCCTCAGAAACGGCTTATCGTGAACAAGGATTTTGACAGTAAAAGTGGATATGGACTGGTTACTTTCGTAAATATTAGCAGATGATCCCACAGTGCTACCAACTATTCTCTGGACAGATGAGGCTTCATGAACTAGCGACGGGGGCGTGAGCTTAGTTAAGATATTACGGACCTCAAACATCAAGGATGCAAGAAATCGAACATCACGGAAGGTGGGCGATTAATTTTTGATTCAGTATAATAGGCTATAGAATTATATGACGAAAAGTTAATAGTACTACATACCAGACTTTCTAAGAAATAAATTACCCCTTCTACTAGAAGCCGTGCCTCTAGTTACTCGGTTAAACATATTTGTTCAACATGATGGTTTCCCCGCGCATTTCTTAATAAGTTTGAATACTTTCATGAAAAAATTCCTAAGTCGATAGGGCGAGGAAGCCTATTTTTTCGTGGTTTGCTAGATCAACAGATCTAACATGTCTATTTTTTTTATGTAATTGAAAATATAAACGATCTCTAACTAAACTAACTAACTAAATTTACCATAAAATTTGAATGTATCGAACGAATAATAAACGCAGATAACAGTATTTCTGCGGCGGAAGGGGCAGTTTTCTCAACGCAAGCAAGACTGCGATTCTGTTTACAGAATGATTGCAAACAATTTGAACATTTAAAGCAATTGATAACAATAATAAAACAAAATTTAATACATGTAGCAACATTTTTATTTACTCCATGACATCTGTGATTGTTAGAATCAATATAGTTTTTGTAATGAAATAACATTAGTTTAGTTTATTTCGTATAGCCTAAAAGGGAATTGATACCAAACCACGGTTTTCATATTATTTTCTCGTTCCAGCTAAATGTATTCCATTTAATTTTTTTGGGAGAACTGAAAACATAGCACCCTCTGGCTACGAGAAAATCATTGTATTGCATTCAGTTGAGGAGGTGTGAAGATACAAACGATTTTGTATATCGAAGTTTGTGTCTCTCCACCTCTTATAAGAGAAGATAGAGCAAAACCACATAAACGAAACATTTTTTACACGTTAAATAAAGTAGTAAAATAATTTTCGATAATCAATCAGGTAAATTTGAAGGAAAATTAAGCTTTTTCCTATTTTATGTCGAATGCGCCACCTAGTAACAGCCTCACTAAGTTAAAAATAATTTCCACGAACGTGATCATGGTTTAGGACTAAATTTAACTTAAAGGTTAAAATAATAGTAATACTTTGGAAACACACAATCTCAAGCACGTCCTTACACATGGCAGTCGAGTAAAAAGCGCACTTGTAACAACAAAGTCAAAATCAGTAATAAAATTTCACCAAGCGGCCACCTGACTTTCAATTTTTATCACGTCATGAACTAGATCACAAGGTCTGGATGAGTCAGTAATGCGAACTGTTCACTCAAAAATAAAAAAAATCGACAAACTTCACATTCCCCAAATACTACTCGCATCCAGTACTCTAGCCATCACAACACTCACCTTAATTTTTGACTTAACCTATTTCTATCAAAACTATCAAAACGATTAAAAATTAAATCACTAAACGCTCTCTTTATTTGCAAAATAAGCTCTCTTCCAACTTTTCAAATGCTCTCATTAAACTCTGGGACCTGATTAATTAAACTCAAAAATTTATGCTAAAACGCTAAGAAGCTTGACAACATAAAAATTCTATCCTGATTAAGATTGCTTTGGCGATCTCGATTTAAATATTATACTTCAAAAATTCATCATGGAAATAAAGTGATCTTATGATCTTATATAAAATACTCATCTTAATCTCCAGACAGCTTAAAAATTTATCATTAATTTGGTCTCAAAACTCTAAAAAATTGTACACTAAAATAAAGAAATACTTGTTCTCAAAAAGAGTCATAACTTCTACTTGATAACAATTAATGGTTTTGCTCTCTATATTCTACCTCTAAAATATCATCTTTAACAAAACAAATATAAAATCTGAAATTCATCTATAGTTTGGTTTCAAATGACAACGCAATTGCACGAATCATCGTGCAAATCGGCATTAGAATTTCTATCTGAAAACTCGATGTGCTTCGAGAATTTTGAACTCACAAACAAATGTATAAAAAAAGTAAAGTCACTTATATTTAAGAAACATAACACGTATGGATAAAAAATGCTGGTTTAAGGAGCCAAACACATACTGCACAAAAGTAAAATCCGAATGGCATTCGCCAAAAAAATTAAAGACGAAAATATCAACTTCCGAAACAAAAGGTAGCCGTATCCGTTACTTGTTAATTAATTAATTTTAATAAAAACGATACAAAAATTAAAATACTAATCAAACCATTTCGGAATTTCACATTAAAATATACAAAATCTACAAAATAATTTTTTACATTTTTTCAGTAATATCAACAAAGAGTAAAATATTTATTACATGCGTGCTTCGTTGACGAATTCCATAATAGTCCTAATACGTGTTATCTAATCTTCAAGTTTTAAATACAAAGTTGAACTTTTTAAAAATTAATAAACTTTAATCTTCTATCTTTTGACCTTACAATGATAAAAAAATGTACCATTTTTGTACGAAATTCTAGCACGGTATAATTGCCAATTTTCCTTTTAGGTAATACCACTAATGTTTATATACTTTTTTGAGCAACCATTAATTAATAAATGTCAATTACTTCTTTCTTCACGAAATAATATTCACATACAATAAATATAGAGTCTGGAAGTTTTTCAATGTTACATACTTAAACAAAACGCCGGACTGCGGTGGCCATCTTACACGACCAAAATATTTAGGATACATAAATACACATCAGCTGAGCCGAAATGAAGGACCTTAATTCCACTACATCCAAAATAACTAAGTTACTCGCCCTACAATGATAACGGGTTGTTGACGTGGTAATTAATCAAAAATAAGATAATGCGAATCGCTTTAAATAAAGCCGCCAACGATTACTACCCTTATTGTACACTTAGAATTAGCTTCTAAGGTATATTCTACCATGTGCCTGCGTCATTTATTACAAAGTGGTAAAGTATCGTACCTTGATTAAATATCTTATCGTTAGCTACAATTATTATATCTTGTTTACTACTAACATAGCTTACGATTCAGCATGTATTTTTTTGAGGTGATCACTACTACTGAAATAGTTGCAATTTGTTTTCAATATTTATTGTTCTTGAAAGATTTTATGCGAATTTCAAGCGCATTACTGATTTTGTTCACATTTTCTCATTAATGTCTAGTTAGAATTATATGTAACTTTGATAAATTTGTATTGACTTCAATTTTATGTCGAAAGTTAGCTAGCTACGATAATTGAAAATGAAACGATTTGCCTTTATAGCAGTAACTTTTCTGAATATCGTTGCGTTTACACTTTATTATTGAATATTTCTTTTATGGTTATATACGAGTACTAAATGCTTATGCAGTTATCAGCACACCATAGTCCAGATGCAACTGTATTTGGTTATTTTATTACTAATTTATTTTATTTCAATTTATTTTATTTTCGATATGCCCTGAACGTATGTAGATCCTCACATACTCATCATCGTCGTACTATGGGATACGTTTCAGGGGTAGACCCTGCTCTCTTCTGAGTAATCCGAAAGTATTTTTGGTGGCCCTGAACAGACCAAGTTTAACCTAACTCAGAAAGACTTAAAAGGATGCATACGGGAATTTTAATTTTAGCAATTGTAATATCGATAATACAAAAAATTTAAACGATTCTCCTACATTCAAGGGACTTTATGTCAGAAGTTAGGGACGGGTAATTTATAAACATAATCGCTCTTTTTTGAATACGGTCAACAATATTAAGAGCGTATTGAGGAGCAACAACGCCAAGGTGTAAATTATATTTTAGATGAGGTCGAATTTGGGCGTTATATAGCAGAAAGAGATGTCGGGGGTAAAGCACTGCTAGAGTTGTGCAAAAAGCATACTTTACGAGCAGCTCTTTAGAAGTTATGGACGGGTAATTTATAAACAAAATCGCTCTTTTTTGGATACGGTCAACAATATTAAGAGCGTATTGGGGAGCAACAACCCAAATGTATAAATTATATTTTAGATGAGGTCGAATTTGGGAGTTATATAGCAGAAAGAGATGTCGGGGTAAAGCACTGCTAGAACTATGCAAAACGCATATTTTACGAGCACCTCTTTAGCTGACAGAAGATGATCAACCCATGATAGATTTGAAAACACAGTCATTCCTAACATAGTAACAATCTGTGCCATTCATACTTACAACCGAAAACGAAGTAAAGCGTAAGAGCTATCACTGAACCCTGAGGCACGCCTGTATTTCTGCCAACTTCTTTTGAAAATAAACCATCAACTATGATACGTGTTCGTCTTTATCACGAAAACTGGAAACCCGATTAATAGGCGTATCAGTTAACTCAACTAAGTCGAATTTGGCAAGCTTGGTCAAATGCCCTTGCAATATCTAAAGCGACAACTGTTTCACAGGATCATTCTAATATATCGCTTCAAACCACTGTATTGGTGGTCACTAAGAAGTTTTCCAGATTCAAGGAAAAAAGGCTTCATGGCTTTTTCTACAACTTGTGAAGTGATAGAAGTGATAGTCGGTAGTTAGAAGTGTCGGTCTTGTTGCCTTTTTTTTTGGGCATAGGTTGAACATTTGCTAACTTCCATGATGAAGCAAATTCCCCAAAAGGCATAGAGATTAACTATAGGTTAGATAGGACTGGTACTAGTTTGGGAGAACATTTCTTTAAGATAATAGATGGGATACCGTCTGAACCAGTTGCCTTATTAGAAGCAAGTCTACTGATGATCGATTTTAGGAGTTTGTATCAGAAATGAATTCGTTTCATAGCATATGAAGAAGAATCAACTAGTGGCACATCTTGTTCGGAATCATTAAAGCACGCGTTTCATGCGAATAAATCCAAAATCGGCTTTATATACGGTCAGGCATTACAGATCCGTCAAAAATTGTCATGGGGAGAATTGATGATGTACCAAGTTTTTAGCGATGAGTTTAACCAAAAACCAAAATTCACAACTACCATATAGCTAGTTCATTGCATATTCGTTGTTCAAACAACTTTTTAGGTTTAAGTATAATATTTTTGCAGTTATATCTAGTACCAACGGAGTCTGTATGACTGCCGACCGTTTCATTGCATTTCCTTTTTGTATCTTATTATTTGTACCTTATTTATCCCTTATCTTATCTACAGTGTTCCCGTACCTGTACATTTTCTCTTATTTCAGAATCCCTAAAGAATTGCGGTTTGATTACTAAAATTAGGTCCAGCAGTCCAGTATGCCTTCTTCGTTAATTTTTAACCATCTACGGCCCGATACGTTGATAGCTTTATAAGCCATTTTTGACAAAAATCGAGGAGGGTGAACAAACATTAATAATATACTATAGTATGTTACATTATTGTCAGATGAGCCTAGAAAAAACAATTACCGGTACTGTAACATATTTTACTTGTACTCCCCCTTTTCGCAGATGTACAAAAAATTATGTTATTAATTAAACGATGAATCAGATTCATGGGTGTAGGTCCGCAACTAGGTTTCACTGCTAGCGGTGTATGTTGCCTATCTAAATGAGTAGAATCTGCATAAATAATGGTATATTTTTATAATGAAATTTACAAATGTATAATATTCAACTTAATAAATTTTCCTTTTCAATGTAATGCTTAATGTAAATAACTACTATATTGTAAAGCTATTGTATTTACATAAACTGCACGTATTCTATTCGTGTTCCTAGACTTAGGTCCTTTTTTTGAACTTTCCGCCTGTAGGACGGCCTTTACCGTCTGGCGGAATTACTGAAACATGTAGGTTAATAACCACGTGCAAGAACAACTAACGGGGTCGGTTCTATTATAGTGGTAATAATTAGTGTAATTCGACCGAACGCCGGTGATTCAAATCAATGTGAATCTGAATGGTCTGTATACAAATGTACTAGATTTCCTGCATTATTTTATTGTGTTCAGGTAAGTTTTTTATGTTTCTTTATGTCTAAATATCAGGATCAAGGGAGGTTCATTAAGCTTATCGACGTTAATTTAGATGTAAGGAGGTTTTCCAATTACCGAGATTAAGGTTTACGTATGTTAATTGTAGATGTAAATTTTGAATACGTAAAAAAATGCACTGTAATGTAATCAAAGGTATATCATGTGTTGTATAATTATAATCCGCGAAAGCGGGTTATGAAGCATGGATAGACGACTCTTTGAATGTGTCGGTTACTTCAATTACGACGATTGCACCCGTGTTTTGAAAAGTTAAATGAGATAATTGGACTCTCGAATTACGCAAATTTGGTATAATGAACGGATTCGGTGTCTGAATTGTACAGGGTGGTCAAAAACGGTGATATGATCGGTAGTGTGCAAAATGTTTAATGTGTAAACGTGATGAATTCTGGTGGTGGCGGTGGTGTTGCAACTTTATAAATAGAATGAATTTTTTGGTATTTTTATGCTGTTCATAATTTTCGTGAGGAAGTGTGAGAGGAAAAGGGATGAATGGGAAAACTATATAGGGAGATCCCTTGCAACCTAGGAAATTTCCAACCCTGGAATTGAGAGAGACAAGAAAAGGATGTCTCCTTTCGCGAGAGAACCAAAAACTTGGGACATGATAGAGGGACTAAAAATAATTATAGTACGAGGGATCTACAGTATTTAATGTTCAGCATAACAATACCTTTCTTGAAAAACCCGGTGTCTACTATTTTTGTACGAAATTCTGGCACGACGTAATTGTTAATTTTCCTTTTAGGTAATATCACTAATGTTAATATACTTTTTTGAGAAACCATTAACTAATAAATGTCAATTACTTCTCCCTTCACTCAATAATATCCACATACAATAAATATAAAGTCAGAAAGTTCCGATAGTTCAATGTTACATAATTCAGCAAAATTCCGGGCCGCGGATGCCATTTTATACAACGAAAACATTTAGGATACATAAATACACATCGGCTGAGCCAAAATGAAAAACCTTAACTCACACTACAATGATAACGGGTTGGTGACGTCGTAATTAATCAAAAATAAGATAACGTGAATAACTTTAAATAAAGCCGCCATCGATTACTACCCTTATACACTATATACTTAGAATTAGATTTTATGATATATTCTAGCATGTGCCTGCATCATTTATTACAATGTGGTAAAGTATCGTACCCTGATTAAATATTTTATCGTTAGCTACAATTATTATATCTTGTTTACTACTAACATACCTTACGATTCAGCATATATTTTTCTGAGGTGAAACAGTTGCAATTTGTTTACAATATTTATTGTTGTGCTTGAAACATTTTATAAAATAAAATAGGGTGAATATATATATATATATATATATATATATATATATTTTGGTATTTTTATGTTGTTCATAATTTTCGCGAGGTAGTGTGAGAGGGACATGGATGAATGGGAAAACTACATTGGAAGGTCCCTTGTAGTCTAGGAGATTTCCAACCCAGGCATTGGGAGAGACAACAAATGATGTCATATTGCACGAGAGAACTTTCTCTCTCTCTCTCTGAAGGGGGGAGTTAGTTTCATGGCGTATGGTTTCTTTCCCTTCGAGGTTGAAACCCACCTTGGTAAAAGAAACAATACTAAGTGGTTCTTTGTACAGGTTGTCCCAAGAGTTCGTACCAAAAACTTGGGAGATGATAGAGGGATTAAAAATAATTATAGTACTTCATATAAAATTGTTCCCTTAAGCCTTTCGTTAACTAACTGTAGGGCTATAAAGTTGGGAATTAAAAATTGTTTTTTATTTATAATTATTAAATGACTTATTGGAAATGAATAAGATTTTAACCGTCTATAAACACGATAAATACACACTTGGTGGCGTCATAAACAAGTCTGCACTACACAAGTGAACTAAGTTCATTGGTTGATGCGGCAATTTTTTTTAAATATAACTTTTTCACTTAAATGCCACAATTAAAATCCTTAAACATTTCTAAAGAAAAAAACATCCTCTTGTGACATCTCGCTAAAATTAACGGTTAAGAGATGCGGGCAATTTTATATCTGCACACCCATCGGCGCCGACCATTTTTTAAAATGTACATTTATAGAAGTAAACTTTTTTTACTAGTTTTATTATTTACAATGGTGATGTTAAAAGACTTTAATGAAAACTAATACATCTTAATTTAACAACAATAAAAATACCTTAAAAATGAATAACTATATTCCATTATAACAGATTAAAGTAACGAGTAACCAAAAAATTGACGATATCAAAAAAGTCAAACTGGTATAAAAAAATTATAACAAATGTTCAATGTGAGTTCCCCATAATTTCATACATTTCCTCAGTCTTCTAAGTTTAGATCTTTGTGCTTGGAATAACATTCCATGATTATTTCGGATGTTTTCGCAGTGAAAACGTATCCTATTAATTAATTCATTTTTTGTATTTAAATGTGTACAGTAAATTAAACTTTTAAGATAGCCCCAAAAATGAAAACCTAATGGGTTCATATCTGGCGAACGAGCTGGCCATTGAAGTGGTCCACCCCTTCTTATCCACCTATCTGGAAAAATATTGTTTAGATGGGCACGTACCTCACGAAAGAAGTGAGGGGGTGCCCCATCGTGTATACACTACATACATTAGCGCTTTTATAAATGTACCTCCTCTAATAAAATTGGCAGAATATCATGTAAAAATTGTAACTAAGACTGTCCGTTTAAACGATATTGAGGATATACGGACCAATTAAGTGGTTTCCGATAATACCTGCCCGTTCACTATGAACCTTTGTTGGTGTTTAGTCTGAATTATGCCGTGGGGATTTTCATCACCCCACAGATGTAGGTTATGGGAATTAATTATACTATCCCTGGTAAGACCTGCTTCATCTGTAAATCTTACATTTGCAATGAAATGTTGGTCTTCCCGTTGTTTACACGAAAACCTGTCCGCATAATTAAGCCTAGGAGGATAGTCATCTGGTGACATAGCATCAATTTTTTGAAAATGAAACGGATACAATAGTTGCTCGTGTACGCTTGATTTTGAAATATTACATTGTGCCGAAAGCTTCCTCACACTGGTTGTAGGTTCATTCCCAACAGCATCTAGTATGTTTCCTTCAGTACGCACGTTTCTTATGTTTCCTTCGCCACCTTTCTTCGGTAAAAATGATCCTAAAACATAATTATCCATTGTAAAAACCAGTTTATAAAACTACTACATTAAGATAAACGTACCTGCTTATCAAAAAACTCCGATCTATGCGTTTAAACGTTTTCCTGTTTGGTAACCTTCAATTTGGATAACGTTCTTAATAAAGCCATCTAGCTAGGCTAGAATTACCGTCTGCCATTCCAAACATCACGTGCATATCCGCACACTTATTAAAGATAAATTCTTCCATTTTTTAATTTAAAATAAATAATATGACAATTTCTCACCCTCACAAGTGTAAATCGATGACAAATATTTAGAAATGATTTAAAAGTGAGATGAAAGCCACCTACTTAGAATAATGAACTTTTTTATTAAAATAGTACAAAAACGATTCAAATTAAAAGCGGATTATTTTTTTTTGCTATATAATTTGCTATAAATTACTGATAACTATTTGTTTGAAAATTTTAAAATGTGAAGTTTGAGTACATCGAATATCCTTTTTTTTATATTCGTATTTTTACTTTTGTTAAATTAAGATGTGTTCGTTTTCAATAAAGTTTTCTTATATCGCCATTGTAAGTAATAAAAGTAGTATAAAAAATGTAAAAGCTTATTTTTGTAAATGTGCACTGTACCTATATATCTATACATATACCGGGTGTCTAGAATCTACCCATGTTCTATGGCTATCTTTGTTATTATAAGAGATACAGCGTCAGTTAGATTAGTAATAATTCAAATACCGATAAGAAAATACAACATTGTTGCCAACTTTCTAAGATATCTGAAAATAACTAAAAATCGTCCAAATTTTCAATCGCCTATATCTTTTTAATATTCAAAATACGAAAAGTTACAAAGAGACTTTTGATAGCTATTTTAAGCAAAATGGGACAATGCGAATAAAAAATTTTATTAATTATTTTCGAGCTACAACCCAAACATACATTTTTTAAATAGCAACTATAGGTGGCTATGGTCTCATTCGATGACTTATTTTTCTAATTTCAAAATGTATAGCTGTGTATGTTTAATATTATTAGTTAACTCACAATTTTCAAAGAAAAACAAACACAATCATAGAAGTGCTTCAAAATGCGCTCTATTATTTTGAACAAAAGAGAAAGGGGGTTAAGTCTGGAAATCACGGCGGCAAGCTATTGGACCTCGATTTTCTATCGAATTATTAAAACGTTCCTATAAATAGTTACACACAAGTAATCCATTGTGTGCTAGTGCTGAGTGCTTGAAAATAATTCAAATTTTGAATTACGTTCAACGGAAGGTCGTCCAAAATTTCTTCAAATTCGTTTCGTAAAAAGTTAGATATCTTTCAGAATTTAAATTGTATTAATAAAAAACAGCCTATGGATTTTGGTACCAATAATACCGCACCAAACGTTTACTGAAAAAGCATATTGATCTCTCCTCTCAACAGTAATATGAGGATTTTCTTGGGACCATTGGATATGATTTTTCTATTGAAGATGCGTTCTTGTAAATTTTGCTTCATAGGCAAAGGAATGGTTTTCGAGAATTGATTGATTACTCGACTTTCATTATTCAACTATGTAGCAAAACGTAATCTTTTCCGTTAATATTCAAAATACAATGTATTTCTATATGAAAATGATATGGCTTAAAATTATTTTGTTTCAAAACACCGTGGGCTTCATCTTGGGAAGTGTTGCACTGTTCGCAATTTCACGAAGAGATGTAGTAGGTTTAATTTCGACGTAAGCTAAAACACGTTCTTCTTTTGTGTGTTAACATTAACTTTAGGTTTAGTAAAGTCCCATATTTTTTTAAATCGATTCGAGTTTGGCAAATAATCTCACATCGGGTTCCATATAAGTTTGAAGTAGCATTAGCATCTCTGTTAGACACGTAATAGCAAAAAGGATATCATTTCTTTCTTCAGAAGAATAAGCCATTAATAAATTAATATTCACTTTTAAGTACGAACTACAACTGGTTACAAATAATTCAATATCTACTATTTGACAGTCAATCAATGCAGAGTTTTGTATTTAATTGTCACAGCACACCACGGCAAACATAGTTTTGTTTAGTAAATACTATAATTACAATTTTTTGATAATTGTGAGTTAACTAATAATACTAAACATACAAAGCTATACATTTTGAAACCAGAAAAAATAAGCCATCGAATGAGTCCATAACCACCTATAGTTGCCATTTAAAAAATGTATTCTTGGGTAGTAGTTCGAAAATAATCACAAAAATTTTGTATTCGCATTTTCCCATTTTGCGTGAAAATAGCTATCAAAAGTCTTTCATATAACTTTTCGTATTTTGAATATTAAAAAGGTATAGCCGATTAAAAATTTGGACGATTTTTAGTTATTTTCAGATATCTTATAAAATTGGCAACAATGTTGAATTTTCTTATCCGTATTTGAATTATCATGTAATTCGCCCAACTTTGCCCTATATACACACACGCGCACGCGTACACGCATACGCACGCCGCGCTGCGCTCGCCGCGCTCACACGCGCACACGCACACGCAGACCCGCACACCACACGCACAGCACACACGCACACGCACACAGCACACGCACACACGCACACGCACACACGCACACGCACACACGCACACACGCACACACGCACACACAGCACACGCACACAGCACACACGCACACGCACACCGCACACACCGCGCACACACACGCGCACGCACGCGCACGTGCACGCACGCACCACGCACACGCACACACGCACCCACCACGCACACACACACACACACACACATATTGTGATAGGATCACGATTTTCAGCGATTTACCGTCAAATTTTTGTTGTCAAGTTGAGTTTTATGAATAAATTTGTTTACGTGTAGCGACCTTTAAGGAAGGTGTGTGGCGAGCTTTAGTTCGTTTGTTTGTGAATTATTATTCCGTAATTTAGATTGTTTTCCTTATTGTTCCCCGTTTACTGAATGTTGAGTACGTATTATTTGTAAATAGTTGTATATAATGTAAATAAGGTTTATTTCGTTTGATTTCCTTAAAAATTAAGTAATTTAGAAAAGAGTGTAGATTTATGTGTATATGATGTCATGCTGGCGACAAAAGACGAGTAATTATAGTGGTTCAGTTTATTATTGAGTATGTTGGTTTTAAGTCATAGAGGTAGAATGTGGGACTAACTGCTTGTACTTTAATGAAAATATCGAGATGTTTTCCACGATGATTATGCTGACGTTTGAGATTTTGAAATTACCGAGTCCTTACGAAGAAAACGAAATTTGTATGTAGGGTACCATATCTTCCCTTCCGTTTTTTAATTGGTGGAACTAAATTAGATGAGATTTTTTATGATGTGGGATTCAAAATCCAAGATGGATTTTTGAATATAATTTGCATGATTCTGAATCTGATCGCGCTCCTGAGTAGTAGTACGGTGACGTTTGTTGTTACGCTTTAAGTGGTGGTTTAGAACGTTGATATATTGGACCTTTTGGTGTTTAACGAACGTACTTTTTGTGTTGAAGGGTAGTTTATCTACTTTTGAAGAGAACCTGTGAAAGGGATTTTAATTAAATTGTTCATCACCAAAGGATTATACCTAGTGCCGATTTCGATTTTACGTAAAAGTTACCTAGAGATCATCGTCGTGTTATATTAGTGCTTCGTGACCTCTTTGGTTTATATCGCTTTTGCGGATTTATTAACATTAACGTTCTTGAAGTGCCACTAATTGCCGTACAAAGCGTGTTAATATACAAGAAACTTTCGCAGTATATTAAAATTATAGTTATTTAAATAAAATTATTAACCTTTTGGATGTTAGTGAAATAAAACTATTTAAAAGATAAAAGTTAACAAGCAAGTTGAGCGCACAAATTATTATTTTAAAAGAAGTTTTTAATTAATGCAGTAACATTTTAACCGAGATTAAATCAAGGAATTGTTTGTGTACAAAAACAATAGTCAACATTTTATTCATCATTTGTCAGAACAGGGAGATTTCATTTCCGTTGTAGCAGTAACCGACCACCTGGTTCGTTTTCAATTGTTGTAACACAGGAGAGGTGTTAATCTAGACATTAAGGTAATATAATATTGTGTTTTTTATTGAATATTTTCAAGATTTTTGTGTTTCGAATAATTTTTTATGTTAACGAAGGTTTGAAAGGTGTCGTATTTTTTTAAATTAAGTTGTTGTTTTAATTTAGTTATTGAAATTAATCATAATTCTGACCTCTTCACACTTTTTCTTTATTTTAGTATTAAAGGGCAATTGACCCTGAAATAGTGTGGTTATATTCCAAATATATCTATAGGTTAATAATCTAGAACGGCGTTACGCAGGATCCTGGTCTGCATTTTATGTATTTTTGGTAGGAAATAAATTCTAGGTACTAACTGGATGCTTAATTTTTAAGAAGTTTAAATCTTATTCATTTAGTTTACCTTCGTCAATCAACATAGTAACATAGTATTCCCATTAGTAATTATTTTATTTATAGGATTTTTATTTAATTTTTCATAAGTTGAATTATCCTCTAGATGTTCTTTGCCCTTCATTTCATATTCACATCTCTTTAGTAAAATTGTGCATTATATGTAGAATATATTTATTTTCCAAATTAAAAAGTAATATTGAAAAAGAATTAACTACAAATACAATTTATCAAATTCCTTGTATGAATTGTTCGATTTCTTACACTGGAAATTCACAGCAGCATTAAAAAATCGAATAATTCAACATAAATCAGATGTGAGAGTCAAACCAAAAAGTACTGCTTTGGCACAGCATATACTATTCGAAGCATAATTTTAAATATAACGAAACTATAATTTTAGACGTAGAAAACAATAACAAAAAAAGACTTTTATTAGAAATGTGGCACATTCAAATTAACAGTAATAATATTTGCAATAATAAAAAAGATTCAGAAGATGTCTAAATAGTTATAATTTTATTGTAGAAAAAATTTTAAGTTACATTGAGTTATCAAATTTGTTATTTTATTTTACTGTCATTAAAATAATTGTCAAAATATATATATATATATATATATATATATATATATATATATATATATATATATATATATATATATATATAAAACACAAAATTGTTTCTACCTATGTCCGTTATAGACTTTGAAACCATCCAACCGATGTGCTCATTTTCATTAGAAAGTCAATAATGCGAAGATCGTTTTAGACCAATAAAATAGGCACATTCATTCATGATTTTGATTTTCTCGA
Source organism: Vesta saturnalis (assembly GCA_036346205.1). Taxonomy (NCBI): domain Eukaryota; kingdom Metazoa; phylum Arthropoda; class Insecta; order Coleoptera; family Lampyridae; genus Vesta; species Vesta saturnalis. Next base: position 4,085,035 of record JARFJB010000862.1, read on the forward strand.
ATTTTGAAATTTTTAAAATTTATATTTTTAAATAGGGTATCCGCTATGTTTTGTATTTTTTTATAAAAAAAAATTTACCTTTAAATAAATATCGTAAACGGTTATTGAGGTGTGTTGTGACCGTAGCGAAGCTCCACGCTACTTTATCAATAATTTACTAATAATACAGGATGCTTACTGCAATGGTAATTAAAAAAAAATAGTGAATGCGCCAATGGGTGTGCAGTGCGGCATAAATTTGCCCGTATCTCTTATTCCGTTAATTTGATCGAGATGTCACAAGAGGACGTTTTTCCTTTAGAAATGTTTAAGACGGTTAATTGTAGCATGTATAAGTGAAAAAGTTATATAAAAAAAATTGCCGCGTCAACCATTGAACTTAGGCCGTACCTGAGTTCACAAGTGTAATGCAGACTTGTTTATGACGCCACCAAATGTACATTTATAGTGTTTATAAACGGTTAAAATTTTATCAATTTCCAATAAGTCATTTAATAATTATAAATAAACAACAGTTCTTAATTTCCGACTTTAGAGCTCTATAGTTCGTTAACGAAGGGCTTAAGGCAGAAATTTTATATAAAGTACTATAATTATTTGTAATTTCTCTATCATTTCCCAAGCTTTTGGTACGACCTCCTGGGATACTCTGTATATTCGCAAGGATAACTAAATGATAGGTAACAGGAAATAAAATAGGAGCAGGCAGGTAGTTTGATTAGTGCACAGGTATAGTCAGGATACTGGTAGATCAGAACATGAAGATAAGTGAAACGATGATTTTGGGAAGTGGGCGGTCGGATATTTACGGGGGAAACTGGAAGAGAGTGGGAAAGGTGTGCGCAACTAGGATTTATAAATGATACAGGATGCAGTTGCGGAAATAATTAGGAAATAAGTTTTGGTACGAATTTATTTTCTAGGATAGGAAAATTAATTAGGAAGAACTAGGATTATTCATTCGTAAATTACACTACGTGAATCTATAAATTTATTCAGAATGACACTTCTAAGTATCTCATCAGTCGTGGCTTGCGACGACAACACGCTCGCACACACACACACATACACACGCACACATGCGTGCGCATGCACGCACGCACGCACGCACGCACCTATACACAAACGCACGCACTCACACATGCACGCGCCCGCGTCCGTATTTAACCTCCTTCCCAACAAATTGCGCGAGAAATCTCTAGCCACACAAGTAAAAGTAAAACTTGTCAGAAGACCTTTATGGTTGGGATGTCTGATACGATCATCAGCCCAGGCTCATGTCTGATAATGTGTTTTGTGGAACACACTATCCCATTCTCATAAAACACAGTTTGAGTAAAGAACAAAGTTTTGTGTAACAGTACACTGACATTTCCGCGCCTGGCCTTTCTATCAAATTCCTCCACTTTTTAAGTGTTTTTACCGTTTGACTAGGTTAGGTTACCATAACATCAAACAAGTTTTATCACTCAAGACATTTGACTTATGTGTACATTTAGTTTTTTTATGCTCAAATAATTGTTTTGTTATAATGCTGTTTACTTATGTTAATCAATTATTTACTTTAGCTTCAAAATAATACCATAAAGTAAAATAAATAAGTTAACATCAGATAAACATAGTTCATTAAAACGTTAAGTTATTCAAACAAACTGCAAAAACATTTTTTTGGAAATTTTTCTATGCCACCAAAATATCTTTTGTGCAATAATAATAATTCCTTTATAAACAATATTTTGTCTTTAGTTACCAAGTACAAATACGCCCAAGTTTACATACTTTCTTCAGACCTCGCAATAACACGTTTTTGCTATAATCTCTGCGTACTTCATAATGTACAATTTATTTTTTCCTCTATTATCTGTTTATGGGCAGGTAAGCTTGATTTAAAGAGTTTTCAAAAGTATAAGAAATATTTCAGTTAACTATACATCGTGCAGCAATAAATTTCATATGGAGATCCATTACGAGTTGCTGCACTAGCACTCGCAAACAATTGCGCTACAGATAATGGTGCTCTTGTAGAGTACTAGTTGTATACAGCCTCGGGATATGTACAGATTACTTCTCCTAGTCACTTCGATACAACAAAACCGATTAAACTGTTATTGGACGGTTGGACAGGAAATAAAAATATACCTTACATTGTAGTTATTGGAGATGCGTATCAGCTAAGATATGGATCTAGCTACACAATAATTGTTACTGATTTTGGTATGTACGTTCCTGATGGAAATCTTTTAACATACACTAATTCTTATTGCAATGTACCAGCGGTGGCAATTAGTGTAGGTAGATTCTTGTGCAGCATCATAAACAATTGTGTCAATCCGAATAATATACATCTGATCGGTCATTCCTTAGGGGTATAAGTTGCCGGTATTGCTATTATAGATATTACACAAATCCTTACAGATCCCCTTAGTGTTGTGTTTCAGTTTCATGCAGTCACCAACGCAGTTGTTATTATTTTGCTGAAACCATTACTAATACTAGGTTTTTGGCAATACGTTGCCCCATTCTTAGGCAATGTGATCGTCAATATATGGAAGAGTATTGCAAAACTTACCCTAGGTATTCACCTTACTACGCGTCCTCTAGATCTGCTCCTCCATATGGGTATGGCCCAATTGGTTCGTGATGTAAATCATTAGGAGATAAGTTTAGAATATATTCATTTAAATTATTTGTTTAGATAATTAGGTTTTACACCGTCTTATCTTAACTATTTCAAATTAAAGTCAAAGATTTTTTCCACTTATTCAATGGTATCTTTAATAAAATCTCTACTCATCTTGCAGCAGTGCAGCAAAACGGTTTGTGACGCACGTCGAGGTAACCTATTTAATAATACGTGAGAGCGAAAGAGATAACCATGTACTTAATTCATAATTAACTACAGCTCAAGCCTTAAAAATTCTAAATAATTTAAGTGAATAAGCGTAGTTGGTCTCTCAAGAGTACATAATTGTAATTTTTTAGCAATTTATAGCGTATATTTTACGAAAATTTGTGCCTTTAGTAATTAGTTTAAACAGTTCTGTTATTCCAATTTATACTAAATGTAGGAGATAAGTAAAAGAGGTAGGTGACAATTTCGAACAAACCGGTATTATTTGATTAGTATAAAGATATTGTGGATTATCGCGTTTACGGGGCTTGCTACTGTGTGAAAAAGCAAGAGTTTCAACCGGTAGCCCTACACATTAGCGCGAATAAATGTATTCGCAATGTATGCTGGAGTAGCTTATTAAAGACATAACCAAGGAATGAAGGTTAATCAATGCATAATTTAGAAAATTTCAATGTAACATAACATAAAGTGAACTTTTGGAATGCAACAGGATGTTCTGGAATTTGGACATTTTTCAGAATTTTGAACACCTTAATCAATGTTTTTACAAATTTTGAAAATTAGGTCAATGTTATCGAACTCTAAACAATCGTTAGAGTATAAGGAAGGTCATTGTATTTTAAGCGATTGGAAATAAGCTTTTCTTTAAATATAAAATCAAAGCATTTTGTGAAATTTGTAGTGGAAAAGATGGACATGCCGGTGCCGCGCAAAGTGTAATATTTGGAAGAGTTTAGTATTGGTTAAATTCAAGAGAAGATTGTAAAACGTCGTCGTTTCTTAGTGATGTGATAATGGAGTATAAAAGGAAAACTAGGGATGGAGTGGTAGGTTATTGACAGATAGATACATGCAGTGAACTAAAAATATCAAATTACAATCCAGTCGACGTAAGGGCCATTTTGCCCACAACCGCGAACTATCAGAAATTTTATGTGGTAGCTCTTTACGAGTTACATAAACCCGTGAGGGGAGTAATTAATTAAATATTATGTGCACTTCCTTAATTGATAATTAACAAAATTATTTTAAGAAATTTATTAAAATATTTAAATTTCTATACGATAGTGACAGACACTCTCCAAATAAAAGCCGTAAACAATTAAGTATAATAATAAATAATAATTGAGTTTAGAAGATTCATTATATCATGAATGAGAGGGAAATATTTAAACCATAACCCTTTATCTAGTTGTAGTTGTAGTTGTAAATATATCGTGGAGGTTTACGGATACTTTAAGCCAAAGTATCGATTTGTGGTGTAGATATTATCGAGCAACGACGGGGTACTCAGGCCATCTAGCTATCCCAAACGTGAATCGATCGCGCGACATGCCAGCTTCTACAGGTGCTCTCTCGCGCATCTCGACCTCAGCTGTTAACTGCCTGGACCGTAGAAAGTAGCGTTTAAGTGGTCATATAAAAAGTACTGGATATAGTGATCTTTATTAGAGAAAAATAAAAGAGAGTGAGTTTTCTAATTTCAAGTATTGTGTTGTATCATGGTTGAATGTTAAAATCGGTTTATTTTTCTCGATTTGTTTAACAAAACATATTTTTATCTTAGTCAGGAAATAGATTTTCAGCCGCTAATATATTGTATTTCATGCATAACACAGAATAGGAGACATAAAAAAAGACATAAAAGACATAAAAAATAAAAAATCGTCGTCGATGAACTGCTTTTAAATTTTAAACGCATTTTTATTTAATATATGCCTTAAGTATGTTCAGAATTTTTCTTTATTGTAAAATCACCTATTTAACGTAATTTATTTCAGTATTCAATCTAAATGACAGTTTGAATAATATATACAGTTATATCAGTTGTTTTGGTTACAAAATTTATCGTAAATAAAGGGTTCAAACTTAGGAATTTAATTACGCATGTTTGGATATTGGACAACTCGAGAAACCATTATAACGAGTAAGAAGAGCTAAATTTACTTGCCTTAGTATTGATTTTACAGTTCATACCGTTAAAAATAAACACTTAACGTAATGCAAATGTTTGGGATTCACATTTTTAATTAAAAAAAAGTTATGCGCATAATAAATATTAAAGGTGTCTTATTTTTGAGAATCACACAGAAGAGTTATATAATTAAATTAATCCATTGCAAACGACTTCTAGATAATACGTCAAATAGGATCAAGTTAATTAAATGTATTAGGTGTAAAGCAAAGTTTGTTTCTTACTTAAAGATTAATAATTTATAGCGAAATACCGAGATTAAAATCAGTTTAAATCTTTAGTACATACATTTCCTTCTTGTTGTTGAAGTTGGGTCAAGTATAGATGATTTTTGAACCGTTAGGTAACAGCAAGATTAAAAATAATGGTAAGCATTTGGGCACGAGTGGCTTTTCAAGAGTTTGAGAGTTGTTCCTTAACAAGAAACGGCAAGTCTTGTGAAACGACTTTATTGCAACCCATATATTTATCCAACTGAGGGAAACAACCACCATTCTTAATTATGTTTTTTATGTACAACTACAGATTTTTCTCTGCTTTAACCGTCTTCAAAAACTTCAAGATCTACATGTTATTGTATTTCAGAGATAAATTCAAGCACTTAGTTTGTCAAATATATTGCACAAATACACTAGTTTCAGCAGAGGCCAAGTCAGCAAAGTAACCAGCGTTTTCATAACCCTTTTTGTTGTAGAAAAGAACTAGTTTCTTCACGCAGCTCGAATGCATGGATAAGGCGTTGCTACGTGAAGCCCATCTCAAAGTGCAGTAGTGCAGCAGCTCCCAGCTCCATGCATAGCTTTCTCAAAAATTTAGCTTTACTTATTCTGCAACACGTTTTAATATAAAATTCAATTTAGAGCAAATGCTTCCCCACGGATGATGCAATTGGTACTTTGCTGCAAATAAGCGCCTGCATCCTGTATCTCAAGCAAGTGTCGCCAACATAAAAGCAAGCAATACAACAGTTGACAGTAACCTCTTATAGATGGTAACAAGGTTCATTACTAGCAGTTCATCGGTAGGTCAAAGTTCATATATTGATTGTGTATTACAGTAGCTGTATTCTAAGGCGATAAACATTGTCAAGTAGTAGAGGGTGATACGAATGTAATTGACAAGTAATATATTTAGGAAAATGTAAGTCATTTATATAAATATCTGGTGTGGAACAACACAGGACCAAAAAAGTGGAAATTAAAACAGGAAGTAATGATAATTACGCAACGTTGTCAAAACACAATAATGCTTTAAAGAAATTTTATAAAAAAAAGTTATGTAAAATTGAATTATGCGGCACAAAATTTTTAAAAATGAGCGTTATTCAAACATTCAAACAATGTTACCGAATACTTAATGTCCACTTTAAGAAATTTTTGTTGGTAAACGGTGTGCCACATCAAAAAATTGCATGACGCATCATTAATTTATAATTTTAAATTCTATACGTTGGTATTTTTATTCTTTTCAAATATGCAGCTGTTTCAGAAATACCTGATAAAAACAAAAAAACTGCTAAGCCTTAACCAGATGCATAAGTCTATAGGCAAAATATTTGATTGAAACTGGTACATGTTAGCAATGGAGCAGTGACTAAGCAATGTTTAAATTTTTGGACAGATTGCCCACATTCGTGACACCAAACAAATTTACTTTTTTTCTTTGTTAGATGAATGAATGGAGCTAATAGAGTTATGGAATTCTTTACAAATATTACGAATCTACAAATTTTGGTCATATTCTGAGATGTAGGTATGTCCCCAGGTAAATGTGGATTCGATCGATAATGTAGTCCAAGTACTTGAGCTCTGGAAAACTAAATTTACTCTTCTCTAGACTAATTGAGAAACTTGCAGAAATTAGACTATTAAAAACTATATCCAAGGTAGTGGCCTCTCACAGGTTTGTGGCAAAACAACTATATAAGCTAGATAAATCATTACCGATCAGCCTCAAGAACAGTGTCACTTACACGCTGTCAAGTAACAGGTCGATTTGATAGGCCATAAGGTATGCGCGCAAATTGCTATAAGGTCTGGCACAGTAAAGACAGTATATCTTTTTGACGACGCCAAAAGGGGTATGTTCAACGAAGCGGACTTAATATCGTGTAACAACCTTTTTTTTGTGGTTGTATTAAAAAATACCTTAATTTAAGATCGTTCATTTATTTGGCGTAATATTAGAAAAGTTTTTAATTATTAATATGTAGAATTGAGAAAGGCAACTTAATTTGCATTTCCGAGAACATATCTTTTGGGTGTAATATTACATAAATAGCTATAGTTCCCTTTCTTAAAAAATTGAATTTATATTATTGTATCCGCGTAACGCGTGAAAACTTTTAGGGGGAATACTCATTTGAGTTATTCTGAAAGCCTTTTTTTAATTCACTTAATGCTGAATGTTACAGCAGTAAGCATGATTTTTACCTAATTTTTTATATTTGGTGCCATCAGATTTTGATGGTAAGTTATTTTCTAATTCATTATATTTAAAACTAAAGCATTTGTTTTTTTAGGCACTTATTTTGCACTTAGTTTGCACTTCTATTTAACTTATTTTGCACTTAGTTTGCACTTCTATTTTACTTATTTTGCACTTAATTTGCACTCCTATTTCACTTATTTTGCAATTATTTTACTCATATTTTTTTAATGCATACTTTTATATGGCATTTTTATAATAATTATTTTTAATGGCACGTATAAGTCAGTAATTTACTATTCTATTATTTTTCTGGTTTAAATGGCAATTTTTACTTGAATTACATTTTACAACGCAAGTTCTACATACTTTTATAAATAAATTTGGCGAATTAAACTTCAAAGAAATTCAATAAATTTATGGACACAATATATTAAGGATAAATAAGCGAGACATTGACCTCACCAAGTTCACCATTCTGCTTCATAGTTACCAGTTATAGTTATGGACAGAACCGTTCAAAGGTAATGTTTTTATATAATTTTAGAATAGTATAAGACTTCTGATTTTTTTACCTTTTCAATCAGATATTGAATAAACTTAAGTATATCATGTTATTTTATTTTAATTTTGATAAATTGTTTATTATTATTCATTAACTAGGTTTTGTTGTTCCTATATATATATATATATATATATATATATATATATATATATATATATATATAAAGACAACATGGCGCTCGAGTTTTATTTTTAATTTTGACATTTTTATATTAAGTGAAGTGAAAATAATTTAAGCAGACGAGAAGCATGCAGTATTTCAGTATGTTAATTAAACTCAGTATATTAGAACTCTCTTATCTCCATCTTCCGATTGAGCCGACGAGCAGTAGCGATTATTATTTGGTAATTTGTTTAATTAAAATCATTCGATCAATTACAAATTGCTTATTACATCATCGCTTTTGTTTTAATGTTATAAGTTGGCCCAGTTTTAGTGTTTATACTTAGGCAGCCACTTTTAATGTTACAATCGATGCTATTTAAATACTTCACATCCCGTAGTTAGTATAAGATAGACGAAATGTAGAGTAACGGGTATCCTTTTTGGCACATGAATGAGTTTTTAGGTGACAAGCAAATAAGACTCTACCAGGGACTAGGTAACTTTTCAAAACTCTCAAATCAAACATTTTGTTTATGTGGAGAAACTGGATAGTATCTTTGCTTGGTTGGCTTTACGTTAGGTTCAACCTTAATACGATGTTATGCTAGTTTACAAAAACCTAATTCAGAAGTATTTTGACATAAATTAAGTATTAAACGATTTATTTGTTTATTGTCTAATAGGCCAAGAGTGAGTAGATAATCTGAGCAGTCACTAAAATACCGAACATTTTTATGCAGGTTAGGAACTGTTCCTATTGATTTGTAGACATCAATTCCAATTCCAAGAACTTAGGAAAAATTAACACATCCGGTAATTTGATTTTCTCCATGAGCTACCGTAACATTCGTAATCTATTTTGTAATTTCTCAATTTTCCAACTACAGAAAGCTAATAATAGAGCGAGATGTACCAGGCTCGGGCAATCCAAGGAAAGAATATCTAAACATGGTGATGCGTTTGAGTATACAAAAGAATATAACCAAGTAAGATTGGTTCATTGATTCATTACGTGGTGGATGGATTATTAATTTGAGAGGGGACTTGCGGACCTATCTAAGACAGGTCCTAGATGTTAGATGTGACATTAGCGATTCCACAACGATAACAATGAATAGACGATTGGTATTTCTCTTTTGCTAACAATTCCAGCACTAAATTGCAACTGATCTTTGAAGATACTTAGCGGTGAAGTAATTTTCCAAATTCTTCGGGTGGAATTGGTATAAAAATCCCATGTAGCGTCAATTGGCTCAACATATGCTATAATGTCCAGAACTATTCTGAGATGGTGTGTTATTGTATTGTTATTGTATTTTGCTACTCTGCATGCGGTTTTAAAAATGCTAGTGTCTGTGCCAGTGTCCTCATGTACTCTGATGCCTGTGTGCCTCTGCCGTGTCTGCTGTGGGCGTGTCCTGCGTGTATTGCAGTGTCTGCTGTGAGTCTTGCGGTGAATTTCGCGAATGCGTTCGCGTGGATCTGCGTTAAACTGCCTGTACGCGTAGTTGCGTCAACTTGCGTTAATGTCCGACTGTTCTGAGTGGTCGGTTATGCCTGTATGGTGTTATGTGATTTTGCTTCGGTGTCATGCGGTGTGTGTGAAAATGCTATGTGCTGTGCCAGTGTGTTTGTCTCTGTGACTGTGTTGCCTAGAACCGGGTTTGTATCATTTAATGGGCTACCCGTTTATTGCGTTTTGTATCAATATGGTTGGTTGCGTGCTATTTCCAGAAGAAAATACCTATTAAATTTTGATTAGCTATAACGGTTATAAGGGTCCGTTTTTTGTTTTTATCAAATATTTCTAGAACAGCTGCATATTTCAGATATATAAAAATACCTAGATATAGACCTTGAACACATCCATTAATTATGTTCTGTGCAATTTTTTCATACAACGCGTAATTTAGCGGCAAAAAATTAAGCTTAAAAAATTAATGCTTATTGGAATTTACCTACTGTGGTAATCAGCGTTGATAGAATATTGTGCAACACCATAAACACAGGTGTCAATTCGGATACTATACGTCTTATTGGTCACAAGTTGCTGGTATTGCTGGAACGTATTCGGCTAGTCAGATGCAAAATTTATTGACATAATTCACACAAATATCGGAGCTTATGGTACTGTTTTGAATGTCGGACATGTACGATACATTTTTACATGAAAATCATTACAGATCCTTTTAGTGTGCTTAACCCAGGTAAAATATTTTTAAGTTTTTAAACAAAATCTTAACGGAGAAGCGGTATGAGAAAGAACAAGTAACATGGATATGAACGAATTACTTCTGTCACGTGTGGATGAAGTAGGCGAAGAATTTTTTTAGTATATTAGTACATTTGGATATCATATGTAGGATTTTAAATAAATGTTAAATTACCGTGATTTTTTATTTTAAAGTTTGTTATCGTTAAAAGGAATTAAATTTCGTTATAGTTGTAGAAAGTTTTCAGAAACATATGTGTCGGCTTAAATTTATTTTTGTTATCGTGTGCGGTAGCAGTTAAGTATTTCTGCGTACTTTTGAGCTTACCAGTTCATTTATGGATTAAGTTGTTAATGGGGAAATTATAGCAGATTTTTGTGGTATAATAGGGTTTGCTTTTTCCTGAGAAATGTCCATTGTGCAGTTGTAGTACGGACGATTTTTTTAGAGTGTCGGTTAAAAGATGACGTGAGGTAAAAGTTTTTTTTTTCGATTCGTTAGTGAGAGTGAGGCTGTGAAGAGGCCAGAAGCTTGGAGCGAGTGATGTAGTTATCAGGCTCTCAAAGTTTACCTAGATTCTACCCGGTGTTACATGAAGCTGCTTGAAGGTTATAGATATGATTCAACCACCCCGGGGAAATGGTTGTGTTGTATTTCGTCGACTAATAGAAACATTTTCATTTCCATTGAAGAGGTGTAGTGTTTATTTTAGTATTTGTTAGTTTTTGGGGTAAATTTTACGCTTCAAGCGGATTGAACTAAGTTGTGCCGTGTAGGGAATTTGGCTGCACCAAATTGTTGTCATTCATCTATTTTACCCAGAGCCAGACAATAAAGTGCTATAGATAAAGTTGATAATATTAGATTTAAACATTTCTTCACTACCGGGTTCCGTCAGTAAGAACAATTAATTAAAAATTCGACTAGTGTTTTTACGGTCAAATAACGACCTTCAATCGTACAAGAATTGCCCCTGGCGCTGTGCGATATGTTTTAGTAATTTCATTACAAATTGTAGAACTGTACGTGAAAACGCACATGACCATGCTTCTTTTATTGTTTAGTACTGTACAGACGCCCTTTAGGCTAACGTATCAATTACCAAAGCGCGTTATCCCGTCTTTGTGATCTTACGATAGAGTGTAATATTACTGTTTTCTGTGTTATGCACTGATATTTACATTGTAAAATTTGCCAAATTTATGTTTTCTATGTGTTCAATATGAGGATAAAAGAGATAATTGAGAATGAAAGTTTAAAAATGCTTGATTATTTAGAAGTGGTTTTATATATATCTTGTAGGTGTGGTGGAACCTTTCGGAACCCGCACAGACCATGAAAATCATTGAAACGTAATTGGACCTGTGTTTGTCACCGCAGACATGGGCGTCAGATATGCAAGAGGGAGTTGGGCAAACTAAAGTGGTGCGACTAGGGATAGTGTCTTGTATATAATCGCGGTGTGCGTTTTAATGCCAAGAAAAACTGCGAGGCAATACTTTCTGTACTTTAGAGTTTTGCACGTATCCGTGTACAGTTTCACAACAAGATAGTAGTAAAAGCGCAAAAGGTAAATCGGAATTGGCAGTGAGAGAGATGGTTGTTGAGTTTGTCTCTGAGCCATCGGGAAAGAACGGTTTCAAGCAATTGACTCTACAACAACAAGATTAGTCTGTAAGAGACAATTTGTGACTAGTGGATTATGGTGTAGGTGTCATAACAGTGAAGGCGGACTTTCATTATGTCGAGAAATAACACAATCATAGGCTTTGGTTGAATATTTAGATTACCTGTATGTTAAGGCCTCCTTAGTGTTGGTCAAGGAAGATCGGTTTAAGAAACAGGTGCGTTATTGTTTAAGCTTCTCAATATTTCGCTCTAATTGAGATTTAAAGTTATTATTCAAATACAGATCCTCTGGAGTGGAAAACATACTTTGTATGTGAAGACCGACTAACTCGACCTTTCCTGGTGTGCCAGAAGTAAGCGTGATCACTGCAGGGATGAGTAGCCTTGGACTGTACACCAAAAAGCTACCAGGGGCACAAAAGCGAAAACTAAAAAGCTGAGAAGGGAAAAGTGGATACCTGGACTAAATCCAAACTAACCGTTCAGTCGCCGCCTAAGAACGAAGGTATAGTAAAAAAAGAGAGAGGGTGCTCCAAGCGACCTCAATCGGGCCCTTCCACGAAGCAGCAAGCTAACAAAGCCGAAAGCCAAGTGCAGATTCGTTCATACAGCGAAGATGCCACAGGACTAAGGATGGCGGTAGCCAACAGACGCCATTCGGACGAAGTTATCGACCAGGGACAATCGGGCCTACTCATCAACAAGTTAGGAGATCTGATTGTCAGACTCCTTCGGGGAGCTTTGGTGTAGCTTCTGGGGACACCGGACACAGAAATCGTTAGGACCCTGGCCTTAAAACGGGAAATGATGACTGCTAACAACGAAGTAGGAGAAAGAAAGTACCATCCTGGCCTTCTCTGTGGACAGTATCTGGTGTAGGATCCGAGACAAGGTTAAGTTCAAGGAATATTATTAGGCTTAGAGCCATCCTGTTTCGACGCAAACAGATGTAGTTCTAATTTAAGAACCCTGGATAAACCAATGTAAAATACAAGGTCTTGGTGCGGTGGGTGGAGCGCTCATTTTTAGCAGAGCCATCGACAGGCCCAGAACCCTAATAAAGAAAAATACACGAGTATTACCGCAAACAAATTTCTGTTCACAGAGCCCAGTAGCGGTAAAAGTAGTATCCAAGGGAGGGAGACTAAAATCTAATCGGCGTACTTTCCGTAGGACGAGCCAGACTCACCTCCACTAACAGCAGTGGAGGATTTAGTTAGTAGCTGTAGAGGAAGTAGATCACAGCTACTTATAGGATTCGACGCAAATGCATATAATGTCGCATGGGGTAGCAGCAACTCACAATTCACTACGGCACATACTTTCAACATAATGGGTAAGGGAAACAAACATACCTTCGTAAGAGGAAGTAGGCAGGACGTAACTGATATAACAATAGCGAGCTCATTTATGCGCAATTTTGTTAAGAACTGGCATGTCTCTGATGAAGAAAGGTGTTCAGATCACAGATACAAACAATTTGAAATCACATGTATAACAAAAGTGATTTCATATTATCGAAACTTGCGCAAAATGAATCGGATGTCTTACAAGAAGGACCTAAACCGTTATTTGCCGGGAATTAATACTTGGATTCATAACAAATCGGACTTAGACACAACCGTGAAGTCAGGACAGACACGATTGTCTCTATCTTAGAAGAGAACTGTTCTCCAACCGTGATGGTATCAAACAGAGAAGTCCCATGGTGGACTCAAGAGCGGAACACAGAAAACATACAAGAAGACTGTTTAATAGACCGAAAATCAGAGACTACTGACAGAACTATAGAATAACCCTCACTGAATACCACAGAGCACTGAGAAAGGCTAAAAGGGCATCCTGGAGGAGGAATTGTGAAGAGATGGAAAAGACGTCGGAGAGTTCCAGCCTGTAACTTCCTCGGAGATGAAGAGTCTCTATGGTACTCTTTATTCCAACGACGGGCGTAGCCGACTACTTCCAGACAAGGGCATTTAGTCCCATCTGCGTACGTCATTCATACAACACCACTCGATAAACACATTAGGGGGGATTATTAGTAGCTAATTCACTACAATAGTACCCAATTGCCTATAGAACAGGACTGTCAACAGAGATAGCACTTCATTGCCTCATAAGAAGAGTTCAGAATACCTTACAGCACAAAGAGATCTTTCTAGGGGCATCCTTGGACATAGCTCGATTAGCTCAAGCCTGAGGAGTCGGGATCTAGAGGAGACCTGTTGCAGGTAGATAGACTGCATGCTAAAGAGTAGAGTGGTGAATACAAGAATACTGGAGAAGACCTTAGAGGCCCGGGTGGTAGAGGAATGTCCGCAAGAGGAAGTTTTATCGCTCCTGTTGTGGAGCATCGCCATGGAAGGGCCTGCGAGAAGCATCTATATCTCTAGCTTATGCAGATCAACTGATCGTTTTAGCAAAAGGGAAATTTGTAAATACAGTAAGGGAACGTATCCAAACCGCCCATAATATAACTTTTAAATGGTCACAAAAGGAAAGCCTAAAAGTTAGTCCTCAAAAAACCATAATAGTACCATTTACGCGCAAAAGGAAAATACAGAACCTCGGACCTTTTCTTGGCGGGAAACTTATCAACTTTTCGGTGGAAGAAAACTTCCTTAGAGTCGTTATCGACTCCAAGCTTACCTGGAACCAGCATACTGAGTCATCAGAAAAGGGAGATCACACTCGCTATGATAAGAGGCATCTATGATAAAACATCTATTTTAGTGTAATCAGACCATCAATAACATACGTGACAATGATATGGTGACCAAAAGCAAGCCGGGAAGCAACAGAACTAAAACTATGAAAGGTACAAAGACTATCCTATTCAGGAATTATGGAGGCAACGCCTTCCGCCGCAGTGGAATCTCTGTGCTCTTCAATTTATTATTGGGGGAGTAGCAAGGGTGGGACTTCACAGGATTCAAAACTTGCGGAACAAGGCATGTAAAACGGAATACGAAGAATTACTTGCTTACATTTCGGGTCCCATACTTGAAATGGGAGCGGCCCTCATGATACCAAAAACTTGAAAACCGGACTCTTCAAGATAACTATTAGCAATCGAGAAGAGGGATGTAAGCAAAGGCAGGAAATTCCTGAGGGAAGCTTAGTCTGGTATACTGATGGGTCAAAAACAGAGACAGGTACAGTAGCGTACGTCTACTGCGCAACTCCAAGCGATAGAATCGCAATCTCGCTTGAAAAGTACGCTACCGTTATTTTAAACGGAGATACGCGACACTGGAATGTGCGCGGGAAAACAAAAGAAAGCAATACACACATAAGCGCATCTTTATATTATCAGACAGCCAGGCAGCCTTAAAAGCTTCATCGAGTAGTAAGGCGTCATCGCAACAGGTCTACAATGCTACGAAAAACTCAACGATCTTGTGGGACATAGCAACGTCACCCTATTACGGATATCAGGCCATTGGGGAATCGAAAGAGACGAAGATACGGACGCACTCGCTAGACAGAGGATTCTAGAGTCAACTTCCGTACATAACCTTTATTGAAGTTATCTTTAGTTTGGTCATTAATTTTTAAACCTAGTTCGGGGTCCTTTTTTATCTGTCTTTCTATGCAACCCAATCTCCTAATGCCATATTTTTACTATTGGGAAATTTTACATGGTTGTGTTTACATAACAAACCTATAGTATATTTACTCCCTTTTTGTGTTAATGTGGATTCTTGCATTTTTCGAGCTCTGCCTAATTCTTTTGAAGTTACACTACAAGGCTGTAAACCTAAACTTTCCATTGAAAAGTACTTTTTTACTGCCTCGACTTATTTTGTTTTCAGAACATTCAAAAATGTGGTAACTACATTTATTTATTTGTGATACTGTGTGAAGTGCAAATACAGACCACCCTAGTCTGCATTTTGCTGTCATAGGGTCCCTTTCATGGCCTTCATTTATAAGTAAAGGTAACGCTAGCCTCTTATTCCAATTCAGAAAAAGAAGTTCATCAGTTCCTTGTAGATTTAGTTCTTTCACTATATTCTCAATTATTAAAGTTAGTGAAGAATCTTCATCTAAAAACGCATATGTCTGAATTGTTGTTGCACCATTTATTAATTGTAGAGGGTGAATTCTAAAGCCAGGATTTTGATACCTACTTTGTAATCCTCTTTGGTAACATCGAAACGTGGTGAGATTGAGTTTAGGATGTTTTTATTTCTGTTTTAACATTCGAGTTTTCTTGGGTATTCGTTTTCTCATCGTATTGAAGGAGTGGATGGTGTTTTCTTTGGCAGCTATCCGTATTGCATTTCACCGGATACTTGCATGGAAATCTACGTCGTTTTAAACATAACCTACAAAGTTGTAAGTTTTTTATTACTTTCCACCTTTGAAAATGACTTCCATTGTATTACGTTGCTGCAGGTTTCTGAACATACCTTACATTGTAATATCTGTTTAATGGAATCATTGTCTAAATGCTCTTTCTCTACGACGAGTTTGGTTGTTGGATATTTGATTAGACACTGTTACTGAAGGCAAAGCGGTGCACACGTTTGTAGCCATATTAAATGCCCCATCAGCGAAATCGGCAAGACCTTTAAATTTTCGTAAAGAACTTCTATACATAGCCCAGTTTATTTTGATTTGTGGAGGTAGCTTATACATTAGTTCGTGGATAAGCATAGGATTATTTAGATATTCCTGTAACTGACACAGATTTTTTACTGCTAGTGCGTACTCGACCAATGTTCCTAGTTTTTCAGTCTTAGGTGAAGGTTGACGGCGAATATCGTCCATATGAGCATCAATTATTTGCCCTGGTGTTCCGAAAAGGATACCTAAGGCTTTTATTCCCTGGGGAACACAATTAGGCTGTACAAGAAAACTACAAACGGCATTTTTAGGAGCACATTTAAGACACCTTTTGCAGCCTTATTAAGTTTTCATTGTTATTAAAGACACATAATTCTGTAGTTTTTTCAAAACTGCTAATAAAGAGAGGCCACTCATACGAATTTCCTTAAAACTTTGGAAGTTCTGTGGAAATAGTCTTTCTTGATGTGTATTGCTGTGGAGTTAATCTGATATAATTAACTTCATTAAATTTGAAAGGTTGTTTATAAGAGTGAGAAGTAGATACTTTGAGAACTGTTCCCTGCGAATTATTCTTAATTGATAATGTACATTCTTTCTTACACTCCTCTATTTGTATAGACAATATTTTTAAAACGTCTGTCTCTCTAATTTCTACACCACTAATGTTCTGACTATCATCCGAATCAACTTCCTCTAAAATTAGTCTAGCTTCTTTTTGCAATAACTTAATTTTCAATTTAACGTTACTACTTGTAATAGAATTACCATTATTTTTATTTGAGTAATTTTTTTTGCTTTTTGAAGACTTTAGGAACAATTTGTAATTAGTACTTTTTACTTTTCCTAACGGTATTGTTTTACTATCTTGATGTTCATACTCTGGACATAACCAGGAGTCTTTATTTGCTACTTCGTCTGTGACGTCAACACATTCGTAACAACACCATCACTTGCACTTGGGAGATTCCACCATGTCTTCTTCTCGGTATGGTTTACTACATATCGGACAGAGATCACCTTTGGCTCCTTCAGCAGATTGTGAAACCATTTTTGGGACCCAATAATTGAGATAATGCAACTTACCAAATGAAACCAAATTAAAAAAAAAACGAATTTGAGTTTCTGCGGTTTTTACCCTGAACAAGGAAACTCAAGACGGAACTTGGAGTACTAAATTTTATTTCGAGCAGAAGAACTCAAATTCTTAAAGATAAGAAATACTCAAATATACCAGGTGTCTAGAATGTATCCATGTTCTATGGCTATCTTTGCTATTATAAGAGATACAGAGTCGGTTAAATTATCAAAGTTGGGCTGAATTACATGATAATTCAAATACCGATAAGAAAATTCAACATTGTTGCCAACTTTCTAAGATATCTCAAAATAATAAAAATCGTCCAAATTTTCAACCGGCTATATCTTTTTTAATATTCAAAATATGAAAAAGTTATAAGAGAGATCTTTTACGCCAATAGCCAAATAGAAAAATGTGAATAAAACATTTTGTTAGTAATTATTTTTCGAGCTACAACCCAAACATACATTTTTTAAATGGCAACTATAGGTGGCTATGGACTCTTTCGATGGCTTACTTTTTTCCGATTTCAAAAATGTATAGCTTTGTATATTTAATATTATTAGTTAAGTCACAATTTTCAAAAAAAAAGGTAATTATAATATTTATTAAACAAATTAAAGTGTGCCGTGAACACTTAAATAACAAAATAAGCTCATATTCTACTACTAAATTTGTGGAAACAACAAGAAATAATGTACTACATTATCAAAATAAAAAAGCTCTAAATAAATTTAACTTACAACGAAGAGTAACAGCAAAGTATATAAACAGATAACACAATCATAGAAGTGCTTCAAAATCCCCTCCATTACTTTGAACATAAATTTGACATCGTTTTAAAATTTCGTTTTGAACTTTTAATAAACTTTGGGTTCTAATTTGTTGTATAGCAACACGAATTTTATTTTTTAAATCGTCTAGATTACCAGGTGTTACTCGGTACACTTTGTCTTTAATTGCACCCCACTAGAAAAAGCCTAGGGGGGTTAAGTCTGGAGATCGCGGCGGCCAAGCTATTGGACCTCGATTTTCTATCCATTTAAGAAAACGTTCCTGTAAAAAGTTACACACAAGTAATCCATTGTGTGTTGGTGCCCCGCAGTGTTGAAAATAATTCAAACTTTTTACGTTCAACGGAAAGTGGTCCAAAATTTCTTCAAATTCGTTTCGTAAAAAAGTTAGATATCTTTCGGAGCTTAAATTGTATTCATAAAAAAACGGCCCAAGGGTTTTAGTACTAATAATACCGCACCAAATTGATCTCTGCTCTCAACAGTAACATGAGGATTTTCTTGGATCCATTGGATATGATTTTTCTATTGAAGGTGCCGTTGTTTGTAAGTTTTGCTTCATCGGAAAAAAAGAATGGTTTTCGAGAATAGATCGTTTGCTCGACTTTCATTAATAAACCATGTAGCAAAACGTAATATTTTCTGATAATCTTCAAAATACAATTTATTACCTATATAAAAATGATATGGCTAAAAATTATTTGTTTCAAAATAACGTGGGCTTCATCTTGTGAAGTGTTGCACTCGTTCGCAATTTCACGAAGAGATGTAGTAGATTTAAATTCGACTTAAGCTAAAACACGTTCTTCTGTTTCTGTGTTAACATTAATTTTAAAATTTTGAGGTTTAGTGAAAGCCCCATATTTTTTTAAATTCGTTTCGAGTTTGGCAAATAATCTCACATCGGGCTATCTTCTTTCCATATAAGTTTGAAGATCTAATTCCGAAGCAGCATTAGCATCTCTGTTAGACACGTAATATCAAAAAAGCATATCATCCCTTTCTTCAGAAGAATAACCCATTAATAAATTAATATTCACTATTTAAGTACGAACTACAACTAGTTACAACAAATAATTCAATATCTACTATTTGACAGTCAATCAATGCAGAGTTTTGTTTTTAATTGTCACAACACACCACGGCAAACATTGCAGTTGTTTAGTAAATACTATAATTAAAATTTTTTGATAATTGTGAGTTAAGTAATAATACTAAACATACAAAGCTATACATTTTCGCCATTTAAAAAAATGTATGGGTTGTAACTCGAAAAATAATTACAAAAAATATGTTTTTCGTATTTTTCCATTTTGCGTAAAAATAGCTATCAAAAGTCTCTCTTATAACTTTTTCGTATTTTGAATATTAAAAAAGATATAGCCGATTGAAAATTTGGACGATTTTTAGTTATTTTCAGATATCTTAGAAAGTTGGCAACAATGTTGAATTGTCTTATCGGTATTTGAATTATCATGCACTTCTGAACAACTTTGCTAATTTAACTGACCCTGTATCTCTTATAATAACAAAGATAGCCACACAACGTGGGTAGATTCTAAACACCCTGTATATACTAAATTAAATCCTAAACTAAAATTTACGGTAGCCTCTAATTAAAATCGCTCTAATTAAAATAATGTAAATTAAATTTTTCTTGTCTGATGTCACTGTGACAATCTACAATTTTTTTTTAGTGGCGTGCCGAAAGTAATTTTTAAAAGATTAACCTTTACAATAAAATAATAAAAAACACCAACTAGATTACTAACTTAAATTCCATTTCTAACACCAGGATTAACACACAGTAAGGTCGTCATAGATTATCCTTGCCCAAAAGGAGCTTCAGAACTACTACGGTTAAGTAAACAGAATCTTAGAACTCTAACGGGGGCGTTAACAGGACAGACGGCTGTTAAGCTACACCTTGAGAGGATACACAAACTAACAGGAGCCCTCACTTCCAGATTCTGCAGACAAGAAACCGGTATGCACATTTTGTGCAACTGCGATGCGTTGTCTAAGAAAAGACTGCGCATTTTGGTATATCCACAAATGGAACTGAAAGATGTCAGAACACTTCCAGAGAGTGGGTGTGAGACCAACCAAGGAGAACGAAAACAATAAACCTGAATTGTTGCTATGTCCTCGGAACAACAAGAGTAGGCAAGTCCTGGCACGAAGGAAAAAACATTGCATTATTTAAATTTTATTTATTATGTTAAAAATAACACATTTTCAAAGTAAAGGAGGTAGATGCATTGCAATAAGTTGTTTTTAGAATCTTGTTTTTGTTTGTTTTGGGATTTATAAAAAGAATCAGCAATATACGATTTTCGGAAAGTAAGAATAACAATGATGTAAACGTAAGTTCATTTAATATTTGTACAAATTTTAATATTGAATTAACCTCATTTACGAATAATATGTTTTACCTGTCATTGACACAAAAATTTTGCTTAAATTCTACTTTTATAAATTAAATTCATACAAAAAGCGATGAGATACCTAGTACAAATATTTCACAGAAGAAATGAATATTGTAGGTTACATTTTCATACATTTTAAAAATCATATCAACCACTTGAGGGCATAGTGAAATGCTTTGAAAGAAATTATATCGTGTTATCGTGTAAAAAATAATGTATGAATTGTTTTTTATTTGTTTGTTGGTTTTATGGACAGGTTAAATTTTTATGTATTTTTTCGGAAATTACAAAAAATGCTTTTAGTTAACTGTAAACCGTGCGTTAATAGCAATGTTGCATGTTCCGATCCTATACGAATTGCTATTATGAAAATCGCTAGAAACTGTGCTACAGATAATGGAGCTCTTGTAGAGTATTGGACTTATACAAGTTTTGGGCGCAAGAAAATTAAGTCTTTTGGAGACGTAGATACCTCAAAATCAATTAAAATCCTAATGCACGGTTGGGGTGGAGATTCAGACATTTATTATATGAGCGTAATTAAAGATGCATACCTGACAAGAAACAATACATATATTATTTCTGTGAATTATGGTATGTACGTTCCTGGTGGAAGTCTATTGACATACGCCAATGCTTACTGTAGTGTACCAGCTGTGGCAATTAGTGTTGGTAGATTTTTGTGTGGCATCATCGGTAATGGTGTGAACCCGAATAATATACATGTGATCGGTCATTCCTTAGGAGCACAAGTTGCTGGTATTGCTGGAACATATGTGCAAGACAATTGCAAAAATATAATTGGAAGAATTACTGGTCTTGATCCAGCTGGTCCCGGCTACCACTGCCCATTATCTAATGAATGTACATTAGATAATTTAGACGCAAAATTTGTTGATGTAATTCATACAAATGTAGGAGTTGATGGTACAGTATTAAATGTTGGGCATGTGGACTTTTACGTTAATAATGGAGGCCCGTTTCAGCCAGGATGCGTAGAAAAAAATGTAAATATTACACAAATATTTCTGGATCCTACTTCTATCGTGACAATGCCAGGTAAAATCTTTGTCGTTATTATAATTTTTTTAGTACATTTTTTATTTAATATATTATTTTTATTTAGTCATTATATTAATTGCAGTTTCGTGTAGTCACCAACGGAGTTGTTACTATTTTGCAGAAAGCATTACTTCCAATAGTTTTAGAGCAACTTACTGCTTTCCGCCCGTATTATGTTTATTTCGGGACACAGTGTATATGGGAGAATATTGTACTCATAATCTTAGGTACCAACTTTACAGAGTTAAAACAGGATCATCATCCCCATTTGGGTATGGTCCAAATGGACCAATACCATAGAACGCCAAAAGAAATAAATATAATAGTGGTTATCTAAAATAGCAATATTTGAAATATAAACGTTTTAGAATACACATTATATACAAACATAAGAAACCTTTCCAAAGTAAACCCACATTGGATTAATTTTCTCAATTTACTTATAAATTGCTCCATAAGTACAGAAAACTGATCGTTTTTCATTAATTGTATTTTTTTTAATTGCACGTTATAGAAATTCACTTCCTTTGCGCATTCCATTTTACACTTAATTTTCTAACAAGGTTAGGTGCATGTAACAAAAAAGCACCCACCTTAATAAGCCAAACAAACATATTCACGCATTTGTTTAGTTGTTACATGCCCCAGCGGGCAGAGGTAACCTTGTAAGGGACACATGAGCTCAGCCCAAAATGGAAGCATTGAGTGCATGGGCGTCAATAGCATTAAGGACCTGAAAGAGAAATAATAAGTGTAAATTACCTAATTAGAAAAACACTCGAAACATGGCAACAAAATATGGAGGGAGATATCACTAGCTGAGCTGAAAGAAAAACACAATTAAATTAAGTTTCCCGCAAAGTACACCTGTGAGCACAACGAGAAAGTCCTAACTAGAGGGGATTGCAAAAAAATCACACGCTGTGTACCCCTTTCAAAACGGAATTTATTTCAAAAACAAACAAAAATAATCTCACTTCTCGAACTCTCGCGTGAGAAAGTAAATACCCAATAATTTTCCAAAACAACAACAAATTATGGTTACAATTAGTAATTCCATTCTATTCATTTCTCCAACCCTTGATCCATGTGTATGTTAATAGTAACCAAAAAGTTCTAAGCTAATTCCCCAACTCAATAAAAGAATTTCAAACATTTCTATAGAGTAGCCTCATTATTATGAAAAGTTGAGAATGTTTTTACAAACAAAAAAAAATTATTTGAAACAAAGCCGCTGTAACATACCTTATGAATTCGGTAAACTGGAACTGGGCAGTATTTTACAGTAGCTAAAGCAAAACTGCTTCCCAAGGCATATAACCAAAGCTTAAACGCATAAACTATTATTCACTACTGCAAAAGCTCTTGCAGACAATGTTTATATAAGCACTAAAATAGCAAAAAAAATCATTAACTCTCCAGATCAAGCACTGCAAGTTGCCGCCTGTTCGAGAATATAAAGTATAGTTATGTGTGTGGTTTCATTCATACCACTTAACTTAAAGGCAATATTATATATATATATATATATATATATATATATATATATATATATATATATATACAGTGTGAAACTGTACAAACTGAAATGGTATGTTCCTTGGGTCAATTTAAGTAAAAAGTCCCATAAACATAGGTCTGATTCGCAATAGTTACCCAGATACAAGCGTTTAAAGTTTATAAATGATCACATATTTTTTCAAAAGTAATTATTATTAGTCAACTGAAACAATCTGTCATTTATTCGTTTGTGTTCTAATAATGACAAAGTGGATTGTAGTAAATTAAGTGTAATTTAAATTTAAAATGCCTTTTCAATTTTCTAACGAAGAGTATGCTGACATCATTTACATTTATGGATTTTGTGATGGAAATACGAGAGCTGCCGTTAGGGAATGTGAACGAAGATTTCCCAACAGGAGGATTCCAAATCACCAAACCTTTTCTTCTGTGTTTCAACACGTTCGAACTCATGGTTCATTTCATCAGTTTCAATAAGATCTGATCGTCCTGTGGAGTTAATAATGTGAATGAGCAAGAAAACATTCTACAGATGGTTGATCGTAGTCCAGGGTTGAGTGTTAGAAGAATTTCTTCTCGAACGAGTCCCCTGTATGTCAGTATGGCAAACATTACATGATGGGCTTTGTATCCCTATCATACAAAAACGATTCAGAAACCTTGAACCTGGAGATTTTGCTGCGGTTGAATTTCTGCCAGTGGCTACAAGAAAATCCACAACTAGTTCCATTCATTTTAATTTAGTGACGAAGCGCAATTTACTAGAAATGGAGTGAACAATACACGCAATTCTATTTGTGGTCAGATGAAAATCCCATGGTACAAGAGAAGCTAACTTTCAGCGCAGATTTTCTGTTAATGTATGGTATGATTGACGATGAAATGATGTCAGCATACTCTTCGTTAGAAAATTGAAAAGGCATTTTAAATTTAAATTACACTTAATTTACTACAATCCACTTTGTCATTATAGACATACGAATAAATGAAGAATTGTTCGGTTTTTTTTCCAGTTGACTAATATAATTACTTTTGAAAAATATGTGATCATTTATAAACTTTAAACGCTTGTATCTGGGTAACTATTGCGAATCAGACCTATGTTTATGGGACTTTTTACTTAAATTGACCAAGGTAAAATACCATTTAGTTTGTACAGTTCTCACCACATATATATATATATATATATATATATATATATATATATATATATATATATATAATATACTATTAAAATTAAACTCCCAATGATAAAGCATTAATGGTCAATAACAAAGCAATTACAAACTAACACGAAAAATCCCCAGCACACTTAATCTATGCGGTACAAAGGTATTGGTAAGCAATCAAATTAATTTAACACAGCAGCCCCAAAAAGAATCAATCAATTTAACCCAAAAGGTTTACTTCAAATGAACGCTTATTTAATTACTCAACTAGTAACCATATTTAAAGAATTCTAAAGCACATCAATTTATTATATTTAGGTATCAAATCGTTAGTTAGAAAAGTGCATTTATATGTAAGTTTTAACGTAATAGTAAAATTTAGTTTATAGATCACCAAAGTAGCTCGTAAATACTGGTAAAATACAGTTAAGGTACGTTAGACTCTCCCAGCTTACAATTCAAGAATAGTACAAATAGGTGAATAAACCACAACAGATGTTGCGTGCTTAAGCAACATTTAATTAGAATTAAAGCAAAGATTCTGACAGAAAACATCTGGTGTTTCGATTTACATTACATCATTGATTCAGATGTTAACCTCTGTCCGTAAGCTTCCCAATTTTAATTTAGACAGAAATGAACGCCATCCACATAAAATAGCAGTAATGACGATCACATGTAGATAAGATTACAGCTTCTGGATACATACAATTGATTCACAACCCTTGTGCTTATAGTGTAATTCCTATTAGTAAATTGGTGCCCAATACGTAAGCTGTATGTATCGTCCTTAACAGATATTTGGTGGAAATCTTCCTGATGGTAATTACAAGTGTGCGACAATCAAGTTACAATTACAAGTTATCAATTGGCCCTTATCTTGAACCAACATTTACATCTAAGAAATAAAGTAAAATAAGTAGAACTAAGTCTTTACCTCGATCAATCAGACGTGTAGAAAATCCAGCTGAGCGGTAGGAAAGCCTTAAACCAAATTATTAAAGAATGTAAGACCCTTCATAAAAATGAGTGGAAGATGTAAAATCCAGTTTTTACCGTTTTATAATTAAACAATATAGAAATCCATCTTACACTTTAACACAGCCTCGAGGTGCCGACAAAAACTCAAAATCGGAAGAAAACAAAAAAATGACCGGAAAACGTATTCAATTTCAGGATACCAATTGTCAATGTGCTCTTGAAGAATTGCTGCAATGCCATAATTGTTGAAGCTTAGGTTGAATGGAGTTACAATTAAAATAAATAAGTGGATGGCGGAGTTTATTCAAGTATGTAAAGTAAATGCACAACGATATCCACAAAGTAGAAAAGAAGACTCAAAAGTTAGCAATAACTCCATTTAACACGTGACATAGTTAAAGGAAAAACTCTATGAAGAAAAAGCCATCTAGTATAAGGTGATCATTTATGTAAAACAAAATACGGGATAGGGACGCATCACCCTAAGACTCTGAGGGGTACTAAATACTGCTCAGTAAGGGGAAGGAGAGGGAGACATTTCTTTTAAATTAGATACAAAGTTATGAGTTTTCATGCTCTCTAGTCTAAGTGACAATCGTAGTGGTTGTCCATGATAAAGTTTTAGGCGTCCCATGTCATAATGCAATAGTGTAAAAAATCTATTTAATTCTGTATTATAATTCGGTTTTTAAAAGTACATCGTTATTATAATGGCGAGCGAAACGTTACTCATTTGTATATCTTTCCATTGAATGCACCGTTCATAAAATATCTGGGCGACCTTGGAGATACTTAAAATATTCGAACAATTCAAAATTGTGTTTTGTCATTAAAAGTCCTTTTAAAGTTCTTACAGTAAGGCTAGTTTCTTCGGTGGTCCAAATTTTATTCGTATCAGAAAAAATCCTTTCTGTGGCGGCATTGGATCCCGGTAAACACATCATACATATTTTTGGAAACTAATACTTTTGAGAGCTTTCTTTGGGTCTGGATGACCACTGTCATCATGATTTTGTATTACAACTCTCCATCGCACAGCTTTGGGAATTAGGAATCTATTTTCCTTATTAACTACTCTACAGAGTTTATCTTAAACCAAACGATAACACTTCTCTCCTCTACCACCATGCATTCCTTTTACTAACAGTAAGTAATCATGATCCTGTGACTGAATACTTTGCAGGTAGTCATCAGTCTTTATAAGGGTAACCTCAAGTAGTTTTCGACTAAAGGCGTCTACGTGCTTTATTTGAGTTCTAGGTGACAGGTCTGGTTTTGTCAATGTAACGCGAAGCGCATTGAAACCAATGACAATTGAGAATTTCAGTCCATATCATTTCTAATTTTTCTTATAGCAATTACTATAGCTAGGGTCTCCAACTGGTAGTTGTGGTAGTTTGATTTATAATGTGACCAGTTTGTTAAATGTAACATATTAGCTTCCAGCTTTCTTCATTTTGTTTTTCTAGCAAAGTAGCTCCATGTTTACTGGCGCCAGTATGAAGTTAAGTTTCTAGCTTCGGACTGAAAAGCTTAATTCACCTATCAGTTGATCGAAAGCTTCTTGTTGGAGTTTGGGTCAAGTCCAAGTCGTTCACCTTATTGTTAACAATGACAAGGGTTTAGCTTTCCTCGCAAAGGGTTTGATATATTTTCGTAAATATAAAGGTAAGTCGAAACATTTCCTGACGTCGTGCAACATCTCGCAGAGGTGAAACTTTTAAAACACTTTGCACTTTACAAGACAGGACCTAAAAAAACCGCAGTGTTTGTATAATGGCTGAACTTTCGGTAGCACTGCGATGTCCTGCTAGGCGCGTATTCAGCTGCTCACTCCGTAGCCATCTGTGACGTATCGCTGCCCTAGGAGGTCCTATTCCGTTCACGTGATTTTTTTTCTTAGACTTGTTTAAGTCTTACAAGATAACACTTTAAGAACGATAAATTACTTTTGTGTTTAACCAAATTTTCATTTGCCTCCAAATAAATTTTATTTTGAATTATATCTTGCAATAGTTTAACATTAGTGTTAATTATACGGATGTGCTTTACAAATTCATTTTTTTTCAACAATGGAATAATACTTCTTGTTAAATTAAGGATATCGCTACTACTTGGCGTAACCTTATTCATAGTTATCTTCAAAACTGTATGCAACAATGTATAAGCGCGCGCGTATGCACGCACGCACGCACCCCCCCCCATGACAATTGTTATTTATCGTAAAATATTCTCATTATCCTAAAAATTTTACTATAGCTAAAAATATGTACAAAACATTTAAGTGACAGCGACAATTTGTGCTGGAAAAGTGACCTACGTTAAGGAAAAAATTGCAAACATCTAGAAGTTCGACATAGATTGATATTACTCATGTACGCAACATGAGTATAAATTTCTACATCAAAATAAAGTAGCCGTTTTGCAAAATTTTAGATATATTAATGAATTTGAGCATAATATTAAAAATAAGATCCAGTGATATCCTTATATATTATTGGAAATGTAATTCTTATCTCGAGTTTTTGTGTTAACAGTTCAGACAGTGAAAACTACTTATCAGTTTTTTAGTGCGATTCAGTTGCTTTATTTAATAAAAATAGTTTTCTCTTATAAAATAAATATAATCTCATCAGTTTTCCGTACTTAAAAGTTTATCGAAATATATTGTGAATATTAACCGATTTTTAAAAACCCTTTTGTATTTAATGATGGCAAACTTTGAATCAGATTTAATTTTGATATAAAGTGAATTTTACGTAACTGCTAATACAATTTTTAAGACCGGTACATTAATATAAAATAAAAATTCTGAAGAACAAATTTATTATGATACATACAAGTTGAAACTTTTGAGCAAGTTTATTTTTAATCGTGATTTCCTTTCGTTATTAAAAGTCAAAATATGTACATAATTTCAATATTTAATATAGATTATCCTTCAGAATTATAATTCAAGTAACGTAGGCAATCGGTTTTAAAAAATTAAATGAGCCAGCAAATTGTGTTTTTTGCGAGTGTACGTAACTAGAACAAAAAGTAGTGCGTTTCAAATTTGAACGAGTCAGTTTAGACACCAGTTTTCATACTTTTGTTAAAATAATAAATGCAAAAATACAGTGCCACTTGTAAAACGCAATCACATTTTCAAAAACTTTAATTTCGATTGGGAACTAGGGACAAATTCAAAAATTCAGGAGAGCTTCATTTTTAGGACTTGTCTTTTGGCCTCCTACTACGCGTGTGATTATGAGAATTAGATACGATTTTGCATCTCTTTACTTATACCCGTTATTATTTTATCTCATCGCTCATTTATCTACGTAACTGTATGGACAATGCATTTTAAAATTACAAGCTTATTTTAACATTCCAAACTTGATTTATTATTACGTACAAATTTTTTTCCTCTTATTCTTATTCGTTAAGTACATATCAAATTAGAAATTATATTGACACTCAATGCAAATATATAGCTTCTTCGTTTTTGTTTCATTTCAAACACTTCTAAATCAAGCTTCAATTCATAAGTTCTTTTACTAGTTCTTTTGTAAATATGCAGCACCTCCTTATATAACTCATTTTAAAAATAAAGGCTTCCTTGTTTATTATTTATACTTAGAACGTGTAAAAAATTAAGCACTAAATCACTAAAATTACAGGTCATGCCATGCGTACTACTTTTGCCATGGTTGTTAATAAAAAATTACCATTTACTAAATTAAGCGCATCCAGACAAGGCTTTTATTATGAATCCGCATCCCTAATACCACTAACCTTGAAAAAAACATGTGGGTGACCTTATAACCTTGAAAAATGATTAAACTATGTTTAGTTTATGCCACAAGTACTTGTACTCGGATTTTACATCTAGGACATAAATGTTCATATTAAGCTAATTTTAACCAATACAAGGACCATTTAACCTTGTTTACTTAAGAGGAGTGTTCAAGGTTACCCCCAGAGAGAGAGTAACCTTGAACTGAGGCAGAACCAGCCGTATATGGCTACTGTTCTTTTCTTAACTGTGACGTACGCATGAAAGTAAATAGCCAGAAACGTATCCATTTAAGTCGTAATTAAATTGAATTGACCACAAGATTGTTTCTATCGTAACCACATAGAAAATCTGACCAAAAAAAAACAAATATTTAAACGTATTTCTAGTAAAATTTTGATGCTAAATATTGGGGTCTTATTCCAACTGCGTTATATCACCAAAAGAATCTGAATCCATATCGCTATCTGAATCGAATCGGACCCTCCTAGTGCTATAACAGGTTCAATCACTTGAAAGAATTCTTTTCCGTGCGCGAACAAACATTCTTTCGATGGAGGTTCAGATATTTCAGATATTAGAAAATAAGGGTGACTTGTCTAACTGTACCAAATGATACGGTGCGTTATCCGTAACCAACACGCAACTTCCAGGTAATCTGGATAGCGCAAGAATCAGCTGTTTAATCACCAAATGTTGATAGTTTTATGGTAATCCCGAATTGAGGAAATAGTCGTAGTTTTACAACAATGGTATAACTTTTACCTTCACTTTTAATTTTGGATGAATTATTTTTAATGTCATCCAACGATGTATATTAGAACCATTTTGATAAATCTATGTTTCATCTAGATACACAGATCTGATACCTTAACCGGAACTTGGCAACTACAGAATTTTTCTGAAAAACTTAATTTTGGCTAGAACAACGTATTTCATTTCACTTAAAATGTTTCTGCATTGACACGTTTGTGTTTGTAACCAATTGATTTCAAAATTTTAAATAATGTCGTTCGGCCCTATCAAAATTGAAATCTGTTTTAATATGATGATACCATTTGTCCAAAGTATAATATACTCATATTTTCAGCGTTGATCACAGTAGACCGACTTTAAATGTTGAGGTCTTGCCGCTATGATGTCTCAGATAGTTTGTTGTAAAAGTAAAACCAAATACGTACTTGAAGTAATTGAAGTTCTTATGTACTTGAAATATATCTGACACCATTACGATAAGTTCCCCATTACTTTTCTCCGTTGTACGATTCTTAAGGTGCTTATAGCACCTTAATATTTGCAACTTTGTACTCTTTCCGATAACTTTTGGCATTTTCTCAACAAATTATTACTAATTCAATATAAGGCTTGATCATCATATGCGTTACTTAAATAGGCAACACAGCACGATCACTTTAGACAGGATGGCGTCAAATTGACTTCTTGTCATTTGGACAAATTGGAATACCACTACAAAAAAATATCATGACCTGCTCTAATGTAAAATAAGATGTAAAAGAGTGTATGTATGTTTAGAAATATTCGTTCGCAAACGATAGATGAATGCAGATGATTTTTTTAAACGATTAATTCATAAACTCAGCAGTTTTCTATCTATGTACATATTCAGTATTTCATCCATTTCAAGAACATGATAGTAGCCGCACTAGTCATTTAATTGTTAGTTAGTATTGTTAAAAAATGTAAACTAATTCTAACACTTCAAGTTGATATTGTAATGTGTTCAAAATGATTTTTGAAACTAGCCCAAAATACGCCACAGATAGAATAAAATGTATAGGGTTTAGGTCAGATGATTCTTGAGGATAACTAAATCGGATCACTTGATGCGTAGGTGGTGTGACAGGAAAGTATAGGATACCCAAAGAGCCACGTAGTTTTAGATAAGACAGCCCCTAAGCTACGAACGGGGGAAGTGAAGCTGTAAGAGATCACAAGTACATCTAATAATAAATAAAACACAATAATCAAGAAAACGCATTGAAGGTTAAACTAAACAGTTATATTAACAAATTAAAAGAAATAAACAGCATATTTATAACCCTCGATTGTAATGAAAAAAAAATAAGCTAAAGTTTGGATCAAATTTAGAATTGACTAATTGTTAAAGTAAATTACGGCTAAGTTACTATATTAAAAAAAAGGAAAAAAACCACCAAATTAAGTCACTAAATATTTGTTTTACTAATAATGGTAAGCCACACATCTTACTTCTATGAAATGTACATAATAATATTTAACATATAGCTGCGCTGATTCAATGTCAATATGCCCCGCGATGGCCTAAAAGAAGTTATTGAAGTACACTGTTTATCTTCCAACACTTACCCTGAATTAACCAGGTTGTAGATAAAGAATATAATATAAATTGCTTATTAGTATTCTAAGAATACGTAGAAGTATTGCCACATCTTGAGGGTTTAAATTTGGGTAGCTCAGTTAATTAGCGCAGCAAGAGGGGTGTGACTTTCAACCAAGATCTTACGGAAGAATGGTACGAGAGAGTGGTATGTTTCTTGGGGTTATTACATGGTAATAAATGAATAAAAAATAATATCCAATAACAATCAAATAAAAAGGGTTCTTACATTCTTTTGTAAATCTTGTCGGACGATCTTCTGACACTATACTCGATTGAAAATACTAGTGATCGGAATAAGGAACAATCAGACTACTAATTATAATAATCGCTAACACCCTTTCTACAGTTATTAACAGTATAAAATTATTATAAGTTTTTGTTATGAACGAATAAGTTCAAAGGTAAATATGTAATTAAAAATTATTATTCATTTTATTAAATACATAAATAAAAAGTTTACCTCGAGTAGGATTTGAACCTACGACCTGTACTTTGCTAGAGTACCGCGCTAACCAACTGCGCCATCAAGGTTCGAGCCCCAATCGATATAAATTTTGTTAACAGTATTAATTGCTTATTAACATTCGGATGAGTATAGTCATCAGTACCCATCTTTGATGAAGTACGAAGATATTGGTTTTCGAATTCGCTTTACCAATTATAATGAATTAGTCATTAGGTATAGTTTTCCTAAGCTAAAAAGGAACAGAATTTAGCATTCAAGGTTGAGAGCTCGATTTGAAAAGATAAACCTTAGATCAACTAGTCAGTTTATTTGGAAAACAAAGATATCGTCGTTTTCACGATGATGGAGCCGGGCTACAACAGGCGCCGCTACCAGCAGTTCCTGCAGGAGATGGTAGCTCGGGGAGAGCCGCTGTCACCGACGACGGTCCAGGAGTTCCGGGAGCTCCGGATACCGCCAGCGATACCGTCACTGTTCGATCTACCGCTTGAGAGAGCGAGCAGCGACGCTCCACCTGCCGCCAGCGCACAGAAGAGGAGGGGGCAACAGAAGACGCGGCCGCCACCGTTAGAAGGCATCACCCCCCTAAAAGATGCGCCGTCCACCTCCGCCGCCGCAGCCGCAACCGACATCGCCGAAGAAGAGGCCCGCCCCGGATCTACTAGCCCCGACGACTTCGTGCTGCAAAAGAAGAAGCCGAAGAAGGCCCAGAAGGTTCGCCCGTCTACGTCGCCGCCCACGGACAACGGATTCCTGCCCTGGAACCCTACACCGACAGCCCTGCAGCAATGGAGCAGACGACGCAAGAGGACACCAGGGAGAAGGTGCATCCGGTAATCCTTCGTCAGAAGGAGAACTGGATCGCGTTCTCCCGAGAAATGGACAGACATCGGATCGCCTTCACGAGGGCCAAGGCCTTCAGCGAGGGAATCCGGATTCAGCCTGCCTCACTCCAGGACCGAGACAAGCTGATTAGGTATATGGATAGGTGTGGTACTCCGTATCACACCTACCAGGCAAAGAGCGAGGGATTTGCTAAGGTGGCGATACGCGGCGTGCCCGTAGAGCTATCCGAGGTTCAGAGCTAAAAACGCAAGGTGTTAATACTCTCTCTCTGTTTTCAGGATGAAGCAGCGAGGACGCCCGATCCCCCTCGTGATGGTGGAGTTGCCTTCCGAGGACGACAGGAAGAAGATCCGGAAGGTGCAGCACGTCGCCTGCCTCTGAGTCACCGTCGAGGATTTGCGGCGGAAATCCGTCATCGGGCAGTGTCACCGGTGTCAAGGTTTCTGTCACGCACAGCGTTGCTGCAGGGCGGCAGCACGCTGTGTCAAGTGCGCCGGCGATCACCACAGCAGTGAATGCACAACTGCGGTGGGGACCACCCCGCCAGCTACAGGGATGCCCGAAGTTCCATCGACCTCCGCAACGGAAGAGACCGAAGAGGACACCGCCGACGGCGGCGCCTTCTTCAACCCGGACCGGCGACAGTTACGCCCAAGCGACAGTAGGCAAGGTTGAGAAGGCGGAAGTACCGAGAACGGCTCCCGCTGCTGTCGTTATCACGCCTGCCCAACCCGCCTTAGGGTTCGACGCCATATTGGGCCTCCTCGGAGGTTTCGATATGGAGAAGGCCCTACCTGTCATCCGTAAGGTGGCAGCGGCACTCGTTCAGGCGCAAACTGCGATGGACCTGTGGGGAGTGATCCTCACGCACGGTTCAGAGGTGGTTACCCTTTTCGGGTAAGCATACCAAGGTCCGGAGCGAAATCAGGTGCCCCAGATAAGTATATAGTGTCGACAATTTAATTTATTCTGTTTTGTTAAAACCGACAATGTTTCGCACAACTAACACATGTTTCTATTTATTTCAGATACGCAGGACATCAGCAACTAGCTACAACCGAGCGACAACAGGACAGTTCACACAACATACTCCAACAACACCACATCTCCACAACACATCTTTTTTTTTCGCGAACGACCAACAATGCTAAGCACAACACTGTAAACAGGCAATCTACACGACCCACAACCCAACAACTTCGCAATACACGCGCTGAAGAGCAAGAAGATTCCTGAGCAGCGCACCACCAATACAAAACAAATACACATTTATTATTATATTTAGTTTTAAGTGTGATATGTATATAAAAAATGAATTGTTAATTTCTAAAATTTCTAATAAACTTTGTTGAACTTGAACTTTGAACAGAATTTAGTAATGTTGTGAGATGAAAAGCATGTTAGAATTAGTCCACGTGAGTTCAAGATATCGCGTCGAAACGTATTAATAAAAGAAAATTCAAAAAGACAACGCACACTCTATTAATTAATTAAGCTTGGATAAATCACTACAAGCGAAACGGAAATACAATTGAAGTTGACAGTGTAAGACATGCAACTCCGATTCAAGCTTTCCATTTCAGAAATCCCGTAGGAGACATAATATACCATTTTTTTAAACTTCGAAATATAAATGGCAATGCTAAATTATGAAACAAATATACTGAAAGCTAGCAACAAATTCAAAAATATGTACAATGGCATTTAATAGTTAAAATGAAGAGGAACAATACACAAAAGATCCAACGGAATCGCCTGTTGAATTAAAATATTTTGTTAAAAAACGGAAATATTTAAAATAGTGTTCCCCATATTCAGTCTTTTAACTACCGAAACGGCAGCGCCGAAAGGGTCTAAACCGTTTTGCAATACCTATAAAAAACAATGGGGGAAAAATAATTGAGAGGCGTAGCAAAGCGAGCCGGGATTAATCATTTTAAATATAAATAACAAATACGCCTGATTGTGAGGTGTTGTTCTCGAAGTAGTTTGTCAGTATAGTTGTAAATAAAAAATTAAATGAAGGGAAGCGAAAGCTTTGCTGCAGCAAAATATTAATTACATTAATATTAATAGCACTAATGCTTTAGATACAATATGTTCTCACAATTTCTTTTATATAATATTTATTTCACTACATGTTTCAAGAACAACATGTATCGTTATTAAGAGAAAATACATAAGTAAAATAACAAACAAATAGTTACGGTAACAAATCATTAGGGTAAAACAAAGAACTTGATATAAATTATAACTCTATATTTAAAATACCTGTTAAAGGTGAGTCCAGTGTGTTCTTTAAAGGTACCTTCTGCTGATGTCTATAAGTCTCAAAAACACCTGATTTGTCTTTTTTATTACAAAAATGTAAAAATTTAATGTTGTCTTGTGAAGTCATTAGGTGATAAAATATAATAAATTATATTAAATTTAACATAAGTAATTTGATAGTAATCTCATTATATTTAGAATTTACATCAGTTCTACATACATGAAGACTAAATTTACATCGATTGGGGTTTGTATCTCTATAGCTCAGTTGGTTAGAGCGCTACTCTGGCAAAGTAGATGTCGTAGGTTCAAATCCTAGTCGAGGTAAACTCTTTATTTATGTATTTAATAAAATTAATAATAATTTTTAATTACATATTTACTTTTGAACTTATTCGTTCATAACAAAAACTTATAATACCATAAGGTGATTATTCATTATTAGATCTTTGCAATAATTTGATTTGTCTATGTGTTTAAATTTGTAACATCTGATGTGTTTTTTGTATCTAATATTAAAGTTCCTAAGGTTTGTCCAATATAAACACAATTACAGAATGTGCAGTTCAATTTATAAATACCCGACTTCAAAATATCGTTAGTCGAATCCTTCGCATTAAAGAAACATTTAAGGACATTGATATTAGTTCTGAAGACTGCTTTGTACTTCTTGTTCTTTTGTAATATGTGAGCTACTTTTTCTCATATTTGTTCAAAATATGCAACTGGTTTTCTGTCGGTTCTGTGTTAAATGGGCAAATGTGCTTGATAGATAATTTGTACTCTTGATTTTTAACTAAACCGTCGATTATATTTGAAAGGTAAACATTTGATTGTGTAATTTATTTTATAGTTTATACTTCCTTATTGACATTGCTCTATGTACTAGTGATCTAGATATAACTAACTTGTGTGTTTTATGGTGATATGAATCGTTTGGAATTATGTCTATATGTGTAGGTTTTCTGAATATAGAGAGCCCAAACTGTGTATTTTATGTTTAATCTAGAGAATTAATGGCTATATTTTGCTCTTTTTTTAGTGTAAATTTTATGTTAAGATGTAAATTGTTAATATTTATTAAAAATTCATTAATGAATTTGATGGACTATCAAAACATGCTCAAATATCAACATAACAAAACCAAAATACAATCTTATCAGAAAGATTTAATTTAAAATTATTATAAGTATTATTATGAACAAATAAGTTAAAAAGTAAATATGTAATTAAAAATTATTATTAATTTTATTAAATACATAAATAAAAATTTACCTCGAGCAGGATTTGAACCTACGACTTTGCTAGAGTGCAGCACTAACTAACTGTGTTATCGAGATATAATAAGCCTCAATCGATGTAAATTTTGTCTTTATGCTTCTAAAACTGATGTGAATTCTAAATGTAATAATATACTCGAGGTAAATTTTTTATTTATGTATTTAATAAAATTAATAATAATTTTTATTTAATTAAAAAATTATCTATACAATTATGCGCTAAATTGGGCGAAATTGGACTACCCATAGGTAAAACATTTTCTTGTAGATAAATCTTATTATTGAATGTGAAATAATTTTGACTAACACATAGATTTAGGTTTGTTTTACGCTGATGGTATTGTTTCTGGATAAGTTTTAGAATTAATTTTTTGTGTAATTTTTTTTCTATTATTATGTTTTAGATCTATGTGTTTAAAAGCAAAGGGGTTTCCCTAAAATGTATTAAGAAGGAGTATGCTGAACAGAAGCAAATGTTATATAAAACAGGTGGTGGTAACCGAGTATTGGCTGTAATTGGTGTAGGGGCAACAAGGGCAGTGTCTCGATATGATTTCGATTTTGGTATTGTAAATTTGTTTTTATTTTATGAATAATTTTATAGTTGTGTAATTATGTTTGTTTTTTTAATTGATGCAGATCTTAATAATTAATTTTTGTAATTATTGTTTTTCACTAAAGTTGAAGAAATGTCTAACACCGAATCTGAAGCGGCAATCAATACTATAATTCCTTTGGAAATTATAGAAGTGGTATGCACTAATAATTAGGTACTTAATACACAATATAAATCACTTTAATAATTACAGCCCGACAACAGCTGGAACTCATGGAATCCACAGCAACGACGGCAAACCATAAGCAAAGTTCTGCAAGTTCCAAAGCCCTCTACACTAGCTGCAAGTTTGTATCTATAATTAAAACATACCAAAAATGTAAAATTAATGTATGTTACAGGTAGTGAGGGTAGCCCATCAGGTGTGTACGAGCAGAAGAAGTACCTGTGGATAACACTCCAAAAAACAATAAAACTCCATGTAATAATTTTCTTTTAAAATTAATTTGAAATAATACTAGTTTATCGTAACTTTTTTAGGTTGCGTTACCAAAACATCAAACCGTAAAAGGTTTAATAAAGTGGAGTCCACAACAGCAAAACTACAAAAAAAAAACGCTCTGGTGTATACGAGGAATTAGCTCGAAAACAAATCGAGTTTACCACCCTTGTGTTCTTGTAGTGCAATATTGTGGAGAACAGCGGTTGCAACAATAATTGCTTGTGAATGTTGCAGACACACGCATACCCATACAAAGAATGGGAAATCTTCGTTTCCACACACCGTATAATCTTTCCACACAGTTTCGTGTACGGATGTGTGATTCGTTAAAAAGATTTTCAGCTGGTGTGTTTGTTTGTTCCAAAGGTGTAATTAAATAATTTGTATTGGCGTATCCACTAGCTCCCAAAATTATCGAAGTTCAAATTTGTTATTTTGTAGTATTCCTTTACGCTGCTATTATTAAAAATGGTTTGATCATGCGATGATTCCGGCTACCGTGCAACACTGTTTGTTATTCGTAATTTTGCACCATACATTGTTTGGGCGTTCAACGAAAAATATCTCTTTCGGTTTGGATATCTTTCTGCCTCAACTCCACCTGGAGAGTTAATTCGAACGTGGGAGCAATCAATCACACCAATAACATGTGGAAATCTTGCAATGCTATAAAAATCTTTTACAATTTGTTTTTCTGCATGTGTTTCAGGAAATGTAATGTATCTGGACGCAAAGATGCAATTGTCTCAGTTACTTGAGTTATAATGTTGCATGCAGATGTATTACTTACTCCTGCGTAATCTCCAGGTGCAATTAGCATACTACCTGTGGCATAAAATAATTTCGTTACCGGAGCTATTGCATTGTTACGATCTGTTGCAGATGTAATATGGTGTTCAATTGTATTACACAGCGTCTCAAAAGTTGGCTTTTGAATCCGAAAACGTTTAAAAAACTCGTGTTCTTCAAAATAATTGGTATTGTAAAAAATTCTATACGTTCAACTTTAAAATTAACAAAACGTTTATGAACTTACCGATTTTTAAAAACTTTTGGATTTCGATATAAGACAATATCTTCGACAAATTGGTCTTCATCCGAATCAAAAATATTCAAATATAGTGGGTCCATTTTTTTTAAATACTTAAAAAAAGCGATAATAATAGGTTATGTTCACAAAGAGAGCTGATAGGTACATAAAAACATCATTAGCGGATGGCCAATAGAAAAAAATAATAACTTCATCGCAAGTATATCTATCAAGTTGGGAGGGATATAATATCCTACAGTTTATACCAAGAATAGAATTATTCGGCAATTGTGTAACGCAACATTAGAATGTTAATCTCAATATAGCTTATTCATGGTATATACTTGCATTGTAGAACCGGCGCTTGAAGAATAAGGTACACTAAGTTTTCAATAATCAAGTGCCCACTTGTCCAAATTTTTGTAATCGTTCTCTGTTAAGTCTCATTGGATGATGTTAGTGCCTACATCTATATATAATTAGATAGTTTTATGTATAGTTTCGTACACTTTCGACTTATCATGCCCAGAAAATCGTTAGACCTTAATAGTGAAGGTACTAGTTCTTTTGACCACAACGTTACTAACTAACTAACTAAATTACTGCCGATCATATAAATAAGACTACCCAAACTTTTCCTAAATTGACCATAGACTCTGCAGTTCAAGCATCGATAAAACCAGTGAATTTTTATTATGACAATCAATCGCAGAGAACTGTGCACACTCGTGAAATCGACGTTCAAACCTGTAACAGATTATCTGTACCCAAATCCAAAAAAACAAAAACAACGTAAAGATGATGGGAAAGCGATTATGGAGCCTTCCATTACTAGTAAAGAAATCAAGAAAGTTTACTCTTCTACCAACAAATCTTTATTTGATCAGCTCTTAGAAATTAACGAAATAAATAAAACTAATTTTAAGACTAAGATAACTACTAATTTTAATTCATCCACTAACGTACCTCAGGTGAACGGGGACCTTGAAGATGTAACAACTAAAATCATCGTACATGCAACAATAACAAGAATAAGATCTTACTTTTGTTTGACAGTCACGGTAGACACCTTGCTAATATGTGATTGATAGTCCCCTTGGCGAACATTTCATCACAGAATCAATTATGAAGCCTAATGCAAAGTTATTAAATATTATTGACCACTGTCGACATGTTAACCTTCTTTTATTATTATTATTTTATTATTATGTTATTAATAAATGCTCAACTAGTTCTGTTGCCTTAATTGACATTAATTTTAATTATAAACGAGCAATGTGTACTATTGGAAAGAAAATTGTTGCAAGAACTATAAGAAATTTTATGAACTATAACGCATTATATAATTTTAAAATTTTAAAAGTTTTCAAAAAAATATTATTAGTATACATTTAGTTGATAACGTAATTTCTCAACATAATCATGTCAAATAATTTAATATTATTGCATTAGAAAATTGTGAGAAAATTAATGATTCTAATAAAGTGTTATGATGGTGTTATCCAAAATAATTCGTAAACGCAGGATTTTTCGTTAGCACAACTAAACCAACAAGGATAGTAAATGTCTTGGAGTTTTATACCTAAATATTCATGGAATTTTAAAAACATGTTAGGTTTAGAAATTTTTTTATCTCAACTTCCCAACATAAACGTTTTATGTTTTAATGAACATTGAATCGTAGATCGTGTATTAGTATGTGCAATGTAAATGAGTTTGTTGTTGCCAGTTAGTTTACTCCTAAAATAAATATTAGAGTAGGAGTAATGATACAGACTAAGAAAAATGTGCAAACCTTGTCCAAATAAAAAACTTATGTATCGAAAAGAGTTTGAATGTTATGGCATTCAAATTTTACTCACTTACCCGCATCGTGTCAATATACCGCACACCCTTTGGTAATATGAATGTTTTTTTGGTGCAGTTTGAGTGTTTGCTAAATTTAATCGGTGGAAAAAAACGGGTTATGATTTGTGGCGACTTCAACATAAATTTATTTGTTAACTCGTGAGATGCGCATAATGTTCTATCCATGCTTTGTTCATTTAATTTAAAACCTCACTCTAATACTCCTACAAGAATTACTTCTAGCTCCTAAACGTGCATAGGTAACATATTTACAAATTTTGAAATAAACGCTACGATTGTTGATAACATTTATATCGACTTCTCAGACTACAATGTAGTGCTACTTTGCATACAAGAAATGAACAATCCGAATAAGCAAAGGTCTGCAACGCATATCTGAATAGGTAACAAATTAAATTTAAATAAATTTTGTAATGCGTTAGCAACGGTGAATTGGTCATCACTGTATGCAAACAGAATGAGTACAATAGAGATATTCTATGAGCTATTTATGTTTCATTTTAATTTTATTTTCCAAAGAAAAGGCTTAGTGTTAAAATTTATAAGAAGAATTGGATAACTGCTGGCATTAAAAAATCAAGTAAATCCAAATGTCAGATGAAGCACTGTTTTTCCACATCCTCTTTTAATACGTCATTATCACTAGTATTGTAAGGTATTTAAACGTGTTTTAAAAAACGCGAAAAAAATGTATGTAAGTAACCAAATAAGAAACCCATCTAATGTCGCAAAATCTACTCGGGATATTATATATATTATAACCTTAAAGCAGACAACGAAATAGAAAACGAGCTTAATTGCAATGGCGTTGAAATTAAAGATCCGGTTGCTAACACGTTTAATCAGTGTTTCACAAAATTTGTGGGTCCAGTTCAACAAACTACCTCAGCTAAAATTATAGCTCGAAACCTCCGAATAAAGGATAGTCTCTGTTCCTGACTCCAACAACATGCCAAGAAATAGAATCTATTATCTCTACTTTAAAAAAGACATCCACTACAGGGCCTCAAAATATTATTAGAGCTGTGTCATTTTTAATCTCTGAACTACTTTCTAATGTCATTAATTTCTACTTTGAATGCGGTGTTTTTCCTGACATTTTAAAGACCGCCAAGGTTCGTCCACTTTATAAATGTAAAGACAAACATAATGTTGTTAATTACCGTCCTATAGCTATATTATCGCCAATTTCTAAAGTATTCGAGAAGGCATTAAAAGTCGTATTACAGATTATTTTGAGCTAAACAAATATATTAGCGTGAAGCAATACGGATTTATTGCAGGTAAATCCACATCTACCGCGTTACGTAGCATTATAAGTCATGTTATCAACT
This sequence comes from Vesta saturnalis, assembly GCA_036346205.1. Lineage (NCBI taxonomy): Eukaryota > Metazoa > Arthropoda > Insecta > Coleoptera > Lampyridae > Vesta > Vesta saturnalis. Next base: position 4,126,724 of record JARFJB010000862.1, read on the forward strand.
GCGACTTGTCAAAGACATTTGATATGATTAAGTATGAAATCTTATTACATAAGTTATCCCACTGCGGTATACGTGGACTAGTTTTACATGTGATCAAGTCTTACTTTCTCTTACGTCTTCAATACCCAGAAATGGTAACTTAATTTCTTCATTTAAATCAAGTTCAGAACAACTTGTATGCGGGGTTCCTCAAGGATCTGTTTTTGGACCTGTACTTTTCGTAATTTTTATAAATGACCTACCGTACAGCATTAATTTATGTTATCCATGTAAAACAACAATGTTTGCTGAGGACACAAGTTTTGTAGTAACTAGGAATACACTGGAAAACCTAAAAACTAATGTAGTAGGAACTCTCTCAAGCACAGCATTGGTTTAACGAAAATAAAATGGTGCTTAATTTGGGTAACGTTCTATTTTTTCTAAATAATAGATGATCCCCTTTAAATAGTCTATTGGTTGTGCCGTTTTTAGAAGAAACTTTCCAGGACCATTGGATAGGAACAAATGGACCCATTAGGTGGCCTGCAAGGTCACCTGATTTGTCAGTGTTGGACTTTTTTTGGGGTTTTTTTGAAAAATAAAATATACGGCAAGAGGCACAATAATATTGAAGAATTTCGTGCAACAACAGTGGCAGTTTTCCAGAATTTACAAAATCGTCCTTTCATAATTTTAAATGCATTAAGGCGTATTAAGAAATTGTATCAATTGTGTGTTAGGGAAAATGGACAATTGGGAAATTTGAACAATTCAATGAATAAGTTACCGAATAATTTCGAAATGAAATAGTATGAGTAAATATTTAATTAGTTGCTTATTCTACATTGTGAACCTTTTCTTACTATTTATTTGTTGCTATTAGTTACCTACGTTCTGTGTTTTGTTAGTGAATTAGTGTTAGTATTGTTCTTGTTCCTTTCATGAAAAAATCACAAGTAGTATTTCTTCTATTTGAACTTTTTTTGTATGAAAAATCCATAGCCTACTATTAAAAATCAATGTTTTAGTGATTTTGGAGCATTTTCGAAAAATTTATGTTTATGTATTATATATCATTATGAAGGAAAAAAAAAGGAATTTAATGAGGTGATAAAATACAGGGTGTTCCATTGAAAAAATCATAAGTTTAAGTCGTATCTCCATAACCATACCCCGAAAAAAAATTGTGTGCGCCATTGAATCCTACATAAAATTCTCTATGGGATAAGTATTCAATTTGACATTATCGCTGAGGGGGTCCAAAAAGTGTGAATTTTCAAAAACGCCCTGTAATTTATGAAAGAAAGAAGTTAGGAAATATCCGTTCAGGACATCTTGAGTTTCACAAAAAAGTGGCACATGACCGCGAAAACCGCAAGGTTCTATCTTCAATAACAACCGAGATGCTTGGCTGTCTCAACCAAAATGGGATGCACTGTGCATAGATTACAACTTTAAAGTGACCGGATCATATTTTAAAACTACTACAAAAATTAAACAAGGCTTTATTTGCTTTGCGACGATTAAAATATTTAAGTTACACAGAAACGTTAAAAACAGTATACCATTCCTTTTTTGAATAAAATCTGAGGCATGGATTACTCTTCCGGGGTAACTGGAAATTAGCTGCCGAGAAAAAGGCAATTCGTATATTAGCCGGTGCGAGAATCATGTCGTTCTCATTTCATCAATCTAAATATTCACACCATGTACAATTTATTTATTTGTGAATGCCTAATATTCGCACATACAAATATAAAGTTATTCAAACAAAATGCAGATTTTCATACGTATAACACCAGGTCGCGTAACGAAATTAGAAATGAGACTACAAAATCAACTAGTGTACAAATATTTTAAAAATCGGGCAATACATATGTATAAGCATGTAAGTATTTTGAAACATTTGCTTTTTACTCCACTCAAGAGTTTTTTGACAGATTTCATAACATTATTTAGTGTAAATTAGTGTTTGTTTTATTATGTGAGTTAAATAATGTATTTACTCCTATTAATAATTCATCAATATGTTTTGTGTACTATATTTTTATGTGTGTTTTATATAATGTATCTACTTCTACACCATTTGGTTCATAATAAAATATCTATCTATGTTTGATGTAACTGACAGTTTGTCTAACCTAATTGTCAAATATATAAAATTTAACATTATTAGTCAAGTTGCTTTGGTATGTGTGAATCTTTGCGATATTTCAGGCTCACATTCCATTAATATAAGTAATTTGACTGTAATCTCATTATATTTAGAATTTACATCAGTTCTACATACATAAAGACAAAATTTACATCGATTGGGGAATGTATCTCTATAGCTCAGTTGGTTAGAGCGCTACTCTAGCCAAGTAGATGTCGTAGGTTCAAATCCTACTCCTGGTATACTTTTTACTTATCTATTTAATATAATAAATAATAATTTTTAATTACATATTTACTTTTGAACTTATTGGTTCATAACAAAAACTTATAATAATTTAATATTAGCCAAGTTGCTTTGGTGTGTGTGAATCCTCGCGATATTGCAGGCTCACATTCCATTAATATAAGTAATTTGATTGTAATCTCATTATATTCAGAATTCACATCAGTTCTACATACATAAAGACAAAATTTACATAGATTGGGGCTTGAACCTTGATGGCGCAGTTGGTTAGCGCGGAACTCCAGCAAAGTACAGGTCGTAGGTTCAAATCTTACTCGAGGTTTATTTATGTATTTAATAAAATTAATAATAACTTTTAATTAATATTATGTAATTTATATAACATTTCAGAAAAAAATACCTTTAAATAAACATGCAGGTTATCTTTAAATCGAAACCATTTTTAGCTTCTTCTTTAAGCCATCTCCTTTGAACGTTCTTAATTATCTGTTTGTAATTTGCCTTCACTTTGATACTCTAACAGACCTATTAAAAAACGCGACTTCATCATCTCCAATGTCATTATAGCCACGAATTCACGGTACATTTTACAAGAATTTTCAGGTTGGCAAACCTTTGATTCGGAATTATGCCATGCTCGTCACGATTACAAAATGTGTCGTGTTCTGTGACCGAATTTCGATAAAACAAAAAGCGACTAGATCAAATTTTCACTTTTAAAATTAAGACACTACCAACTGCCACAAAAATGCCTAAATCAACTAAAGTAAAAAAAGTTTGTTTAAAAACGGCGTAAAAAGGGCAAATTACAAAAAAGACGTGTTTCATAAGACCTTGAAGCACTCATTCATTAAAAACTTGTATTCGTGCTTCAAGACTGGTTTTATGAGATTTGTTTTTTAATATACTATTTCAGTTATCGAACACGTGGCGCCTCTGATGCACCAATTTAGTTTATTATGATAATAACCTTCGTTTAAAATCACATTTCGACACGATTCTTGCAATTATTCCAAGGACATAGTTTTGTCATCATAGCCATTCAGTATCAAATAAGTAACATTATTTATTTTAGAAATATTTCGTTTCTTTTGTCATGATGCCGTTTTGTTGTCGCATAGACGCCATGCGATCATAAACGTAGGCTGTTTACATTAGAAACGTGACTATTTTTTAATAAACCGGTTTTACTGCAGTGATAAATTATTCAACGAGCGTATAATGATGGCTATTATTCACGAGGTGAAGTTTACGGCCACGAGACGCAGGTGAGTGGCCTAAATCACCGAGAGAATAATAGCCATTATACGCGAGTAGAATACTTGGTCAAGTCAAGTTAATCGCATGGATAGAATTAATAAAACTAATGTTTTGGTGACTTAAAATATTTGAATTATATGTACATTGATTGGTTTGGTTTACTTTTGGTTGAATTGAAGATGATATTTTGTTGGCCGTATCGGTTTTATTTTTGACGGATTCGTCTATGTAGCCTTCTGCTACGGCGGTGGACTTTCATCCACCGTGTCTTTTGAGAGCAGTAATATCCCCGCCTGCGTCAACCAGTATTGTTGCAGAAGATCTGCGGAAACTGTGCCCAGAGTATTGTTCTGGATTCGGTAATTTGAGGAAAGCAGCAATATCCTTTCCCATTTTTGTAAATTTGTTTATCCCAATTCTCTGAGTTGTACATTTATCATTTTGGTAATTTAAAAAGAATGTGTCACTGGTTACATGACTTGGTCGAAGACTTATGTATGTCTTGCATATTTTGTAAAAGTTATCCGTAACAGTAAATTTTCGGCAAATTTTTGTCTTGGTATTTGGCACATCAACCAAAAAAGCTGATCCAAGATCTTGTAAATGGTTTGACTTTTCCGGCAATAAATTTAATGAGGCAACTTCAGCAGCTTCTCTAATTTCTGGTGGTGTTAAAGAAAAGTCATTTTCATTTTGTATATCCATTTTTAGTTCGTTTTTTAACACAATTCAACACAAAATATCAAAACACTTCACGCACACAAACAATAATGTCAACAGGTTTGAGTCAAATTTGTTTCGCTTTAAAAGCTAGTTCGATTTATAAAATGTTTCGAAAAACATGGTATGTTAAGAAACAAATATACGACACGCACATTCGAAGTCGCTGATGCCTCAGTGTAGATGCTCCTTGCCTTCCAACAGCGGGTCCCGCGTTCGAATCTGGTCTAGGAAAATTCACTTTTTTAATTCTTTTTTACGTACAGAACTGAATTGAAAATATTTAGTGGTTTACACGATAAAATTTTAATAACCGATTGTTTGTAGCAAAACAATATAATATTATAGCTAAATCAAGAAAGCATCTAGCAGCAGTGATTAATGACTCATTAATCACTGCCGTGGTTAATGAGTATTATTAAGGGCGAGCAAACAGACATGGATACATTATACAATAGTCGTGGATAAAGTAATTTATTATAGATGTGAACAATGTGCTGAATTTCTATTCATTATAAAGTTTCGTGTCTTTATGTTAATACGGCGAAAAGTTATAAAAAAATATTGTGTTCGTAAATTATTCCGTTATACGTGTAGTTCTATGTGAATATGGCCAACATTAGTAAAAGTTGTGATAAAAGTCGTGAAGACCGTCGTCCATTAAAATTCCGAGAGCTTGAAACTTTACTTTTGGAAGATAGCAGTGTTACTGAAGAAATAGATTTTGTAAATTTGGATGACGTTGATATATATTAAGTGAAGATCACGAAAGCTTTAGTGACCATGATACAAGTTCCGAGGAAGAAGATGAGGATGACAGAATTATTGACTCTGATGGCGAGGATGAATTTTTTCTAAGAAAAGACAAAAAATTTAAATGGTTTAAAAATCCGCCTTCAGCTACAAAAATTAAGAAGCATAAAGTAATTACTCATTTACCTGGAACTGTGGGAGCATCTCGTCAGATTACTGATATCTCTGAAATATTCAGGTTATTTTTCAATGACGAAATTATTCATTATATAACGCAAAACACGAATATTTATATTAAGGAAAAGGTGCTGAAGCGATTTCAGCTCGCGAAGTTACGGGTATTGAAACGATAGCTTTACTCGGATTACTTCTTATGTCTGGCGTTTTAAAATCTTCTCATCTGAATTATCTAGACCTTTTTCCAGTAACGTTAGCGTGCGGAAGCTTCAACTGAAGCAACACCTAACCATCCAACATTGTGCGGAAGCCTCAATAGAAGAAATCGTGTTTATTCGATTATTAACATGAATTTCAGCGACTTCCAAAAATAGAACTAATCCTGACATCTTCTAGAAAGTATATGTAGAAAAAAAAACCACTAAAATAGAACCCTGTATAAGTAATTTCAATAAACATCGGAATTACTCTGATGTCAGTGGCGCACAGCGAAACTAGCGCATTTGCTCCGCTTTATGTTGTATAACACTGCACTTTCTGGTTTCTAAACCATTTTTTTAATCTGTATTTTGTAGTGCAAGTTTTTTTTTGAACGATGTCACTGCTTATAATAAATAGAAATAAATTTAAATGTTTACATTCCTTAAAAGTTTATGTAACGCGAGTGCGCTTAGATGTTTTCATAATTATTTCGTAGACTTTGTAATGGTTCTTACTGGACGCCACTGGAGTTCCACGTGAAAAAATGCATCAATATCTAGACACATGTGTAATATGTTATTTTTCAATACTTTTACTACTTTCATTATTATTATTATTATTATCATTATTATTATTGTACGCCACTGGTTTTTAACGTAAAAAAAATGCACAAATATTTAGGTACAAATATGTATGCAATTTGTTATTCTTCAATATTTTTAGTATGTTTTGAACTTTCACGCTCCCCTTTTACACGTCCAATTACACGCCCCTGACTTAAGTGCTGCAAATCGGCTAAAAATGATAATACATATTTTCTCAACAATATTAGAATTAAAAAAAATATAAAAAAAAATCTAGAATAAAGTTTTATCAAAAAACTAGTTGTCGCCACCGTGTGGGTCATACCGGTATTATACGCTACCAGGAAACGGGTTAAGGAAAAGGTGCTGAAACGATTTCAGCTCGCGAAGTTACGGATATTGAAACGAGAGCTTTACTCGGATTACTTCTTATGTCTGGCGTTTTAAAATCTTCTCATCTGAATTATCTAGACCTTTTTCCAGTAAATGAATTTTTCGTGTTAGTGATGAGTTATAAACTATTTTTGTTTCTTTTACGCTGTGTTAGATTCGATGATATCCGCACTAGAGAGGAGCGAGTCCTGAGAGACAAATTAGCAATGATAAGTTTGTGATAACGTGTTCCACGTTATTTCGTCCAAGTGATACGTAACGATAGATGAACAGCTTGTCGGATTTCGTGGCCGTTGTAATTTTCGCCAGTATTTGCCTTCCAAGTCGAGTAAATATGGCATTAAAATTTTTGTAATGGTAGATGTTCGTAATTTCTATAAATTGAATATGGAAAAATATTTAGGAAAACAACCCGAAGGTTCAGAGATCAGTAATTCCGCAGAAGATATCGTATGCAGGCTTATATCTACAATATCAAGATCAAACCGAAACGTGACTGTAGGTGACTGGTACACCAGCATTACCTTAGCCCAACGATTATTAGCAGATCATAGATTAACTTTAGTAGGTACTCTGAAAAAAAAATAAGAGAGAAAGGCAAGTTAATTCTACTGTTTTTTGGGCATACTAAAGACTGCACATTAATGTCTTATGTTCCATCAAGAAATAAGTCAGTGATACTCCTATCGACATTGCATAATGACCAAGAAATTGATACTGGTGACAAAAAAAAGCCAAGCATTTTATCATTGTATAATTTGACGAAAGGAGGAGTCGATGTGAACGATAAATTATGCGCCACGTATAACGTTGCAAGAAGGACCCTAAGATGGCCTGTTGTTATTTTCTATCACCTTATAAATGTGGCAGTTATTAATTCAAGAGTAATATATGTATCCAACACTGGAAAATCAATTGACTGAAGTAGATTGTTGAAGTAACTTGCGCACGACTTGGTAAAACCGATCAAAGCGGAACGTATGAACGATATGCAAGAGCGATACGAAAGCGTCTTAGAGAGGAACTAGAACAGCCAGAATTAGCAGAAGAACAACCAACTGGCAGCAAAAAAAAGATGTACTTTTTGTCCATGGACGAAAAATAGATCTTCCAAACAAATATGTTCCGTGTACCATAAGAATATTTGTAAAGAGCATTCCAAACTGTTATACAGTGAGGGCCAAAAGTACCACATAAATTCGATTAAAAATTAGGTGTTTATTTTTTGGGAAAACGCCCGGACATGTCGATTTAAATTGTTTGTAGCGATTTCTTTGATGCTACGTTCATGTATACAGGGTGGCCCAAAATAATTTATGACTACCAACTTCATTTTTTCAAATGGAAATACCTATTTTTTATTTCATTTTTGGATTCTGCTTTAAATTTCAATTAAGTTTTATGTACCATGTACTCTACCTAAACTTAACAGTTATTGAGAAATATACATAAGAGAGGGTCAAGAGTCCCGCATAAATTTGTTAAAAACTGAAGGAAATATTTTTCATGAAAATGCTGGAACACGTCAAATATTGTTTTTAGTTATCCATTTTTATCCATTTTTTGACGTAACACACATGTATACAGGGTGACCCATGTAGAAGATAAATTTACTTTTTCATTTTTTTTATGGAACCCCAAGTATATTATGACGTTTTTGAGTTCTCTGAGAAACTCTGAACATATTTCATGTAACATACTCATATTTAAATTCAACAGTGTTCGAAAAAATTACATAAAATAGAAATAACCACAGAACTTTAATACTTAATAAATAACAATGCTTAAATTCAACAGATCTCGAAAAAAATTATAAAAAATAGGAATAACAATAAAACTATTAATACTTAATAAATTACAATATACACTACTATAATGTATTAAATGTTCGAACTGTGCCCCATTGACGTCTTGACAGTGGGCAAGCCGCAATTCAAATTCCTCAAGAACTTTACTTATTATTAGGGGAGGTATTTGTTGAACTTCTTGAAAAATTTTATTTTTAAGTCTTCTATATTGCTGCGTTTATTTAAATACACCCTATGTTTCAGAAAGCCCCATAAAAAAAAGTCCATTGGGGTGAAGTCAGGCGATCTAGTAGGCCACTCTAATGGCTCCCTTCGTCCAATCCATCGAAGAGGAAATGTTTCGTCTAAATATTGCCGTACCCCTATGCTGAAATATGGTGGTGCACCATTTTGTTGAAACCATATTGACTCATTTGGAATGTTTGGATTATTTGCATTTGGAAACATAAGACAATGTTCGGGTACCAATTCATTTCTCAAAAATTTCAAATAGTGTTGGCCTGTTAAAGTCCCTCGAAGAAATAGGGACCTATGACTCTATCTCTTACAATGCCGGCCCAAACGTTCACACTCTGAGGATATTGGGTGTGAGTTTCAATGGCCCAATGCGGATTGGTAGATGACCAATAGCGGCAATTTTGTTTGTTCATCATACCATTTAGGCAGAATATCGATTCATCAGAAAAATTATTTTTCTAAAAAAAAACCGGTCATCATTGCAGTGGTTCATAAAAACTTCGCAGAATTCTAATCGACGATCTGGACCGTCTTCGTTAAGTTCGTGGATTGATTGTACTTTATACGGGCGATATTTTTCTTTTTTTAAAATTCTTCGTACCGACGGCTTTCCTTTGTTACTATCCAGGGTTATTTCTTGAGTTGGTTTATGAGGATTTTCTTCAATGGACAAAAGAACGTCTAATTTCTTATTCTCGGAAATCGAGGATCGACCAGATCTAGGAAGGTCTCTTACATGCCCTACTTCTCGAAATTTTTTTTCAATTCGGCTTACAGTAGATTGTGATATTCGACAGTCAGGATATTTAGCATTGAATAGTTCACAAACTTCTTTTTGAGCCCTAGTTCGATCGCCACATCCTATCATGATTAAAATCTCTATTCTTTGAGTGTCATTTAACTTGGCCATTTTTTTTCACGTTAGCAATATGTATAACAACTATTGTAAGAATAAACAGAGATTAAAACAGAGTACAAAGATACTAACTGTTTGACAAAATGTTACTATTGAAACCAAATTTAATGCCAATTTAAAACTATTACATAAATTTCATCCGCAAATGTTTCAATAACAGTTGAATATAGACATGGGTATATTACATAAAATATGTTTCTACATTAATAGTTCTATCGTTATTTCTATTTTATGTAATTTTTTCGAACACTGTTGAATTTAAATATGAGTATGTTACATGAAATATATTCAGAGTTTCTCAGAGAACTCAAAAACATTATAATATACTTGGGGTTCCATAAAAAAAATGAAAAATTAAATTTATCTTCTACATGGGTAACCCTGTATACATGTGTGTTACGTCAAAAAATGAATAAAAATGGATAACTAAAAACAATATTTGACGTGTTCCAGCATTTTCATGAAAAATATTTCCTTCAGTTTTTAACAAATTTACGCGGGACTTTTGACCCTCTCTTATGTGTATTTCTCGATAACTGTTAAGTTTAGGTATAGGACATGGTACATAAAACTTACTTAAAATTTAAAGCAGAATCCAAAAATGAAATAAAAAATAGGTGTTTCTATTTGAAACAATGAAGTTGGTAGTCATAAATTGTTTTTGGGTCACCCTGTATACATGAACCTAGCATCAAAGAATCACTACAAAAAATTAAAATCGACGTGTTAGAGCGTTTTTCCAAAAACAAACACCTAATTTTTAATTGAATTTATGCGGTACTTTTGGCCCTCTCTGTATATTGAATGTTGTAATGGTAAAGATGAGTAAAACGTTACGTTTTAAAATATGATTGGTATAAATTTATTTTTTGTTTTAACGAAAATTTAAAGTTCTTATATTCCGTAAGCTATACGAATATTTGTAAAGAGCACTTCCAATTGTTATGTATTGAATGTTATAATAATAAAAATTATTACTATGTTAGGATAAAAAATATACTTAGTAAAAAATTATTTTTTGTAGAGGTTTAGTTTTTTTTTTTTTTGTGTAAGCTTTATTTTGATTTAATGAAAAATGACAGTACTTATTCAGGGACGGATTTATAAACAAAATTTTAAGCAGTAAAGATGTACAAAAAAGATAATATTGCTTTGTTGCTTCAGAATACTAAACGAATCCACGCGCACAGTTAAAGGTTTAAGCATTCTTGGTTAAACCATACATCTTGACTTGCTATTCCATATTTAATCATAAGTTTCTCATATAATTTGGTTAGTTCTTCTAACGGACATTCTTTGATTAAATTTATATTCTTTAACCTTACTTCGTGGAATTCCGTATTTAATAGCATGAATATTTTAAACACAGTATAATTCCACATATTCCTCTTAATGATGATGATGTATTGAAACGCGTAGAGAAATAAAGGATTATACAAATTGTGGAATTATATTGTATTTAAAATATTAGTGCTATTAAATATGGGATTCCACGAAGTCAGGATAAAGTATATAAATTTAATAAAATGCTGTGTCGCATACATTAAAAAATGTTTAACTAAAGCCTAACTTTATGTAAGCATGCTTACTTGCTTGATATGCTTCCCAATAAGTTTTAATGTTAGTATTTTCAATTATTATAATAAAATAATTTTCAAAGTGTTTAATTAAGAAACCAGATCTAATTAGCAAAATAGCAATCAGTTGGTGAAAGTACCTTATTATAAAGCAGTTATTGATCGCGGCATAGAAAATAAGGGCGATCCCAGATGTTAATATAGAACGTTTCAGTTCTCCTTTCAGACATAAAATAGCACTTTTTTTTCCTCAACAATAAGAGGGTACAAATATTCAATCAAATTGGTTTACATTCGATGAATCATACTATTCACCCTAACCCCTATTCGTGTGTCATTTTTGTAATTAAATGATAAATTACTTGAGGGTATCAAAAAAAGTTACACGGACTAAGTGTGTAACACCCGCTTTCTATTAACTCTTGACATACTTTTGAAAAACGGTCCAGTGAAACCTTACGAGTTTAATTTCTGGATACCTAAATCAACAATGATATTTAAATAGGGTTTAAGATTTATGACATTTTGTGTATTTGGGATGAATTTAAATTAATTTTTTTTTTAATTTCTATATAAATTATTTGTGTATTGTGTGTATGTGTAAACAAAAGCGTAAATAAGCCACCGTTCTCATTCATTATTCATGTTTTAAGTTTTGATGCCTAGTATTTGCTGAAAAGTGCCCTGTGTATTATTCAAATTTATACATATAACAAACATTCTACTATAAATTCGGGCCTCGAATCCTTTAGTGGCGTGACATGTTAAAAAGTCATTTCCACATAGAATAATTTTGGAAGGGTATATTGATTTCACATTATAACATAATGTATACTGACCCTTTGAAAGAACAATAACTGAATTTGTTAATGAAAGAGAATTTTTAAAACAATTTATTAATCTTTTCCTTTTTTTGGTCGCCATACCTGTTGAATGATTTTAAAAATGTTTGCGTTCTGATGGTTCTTGTATTTGAGTGTTTGACAACCGCTTAAACAAAAAGTGCATATGTACGAGGATGTATTGATAAATTCTTAGTCTAACAAAGCGTAAGAAAAAAAAAACTAATAATGAAAATATTATTGTAATCAATGTATAGCCCTTTCAAATTAATACATCTTTGCAACGATCTTAAACCTGTAAACCTTGCTTATGTCCTTGCTTTCCATCATTTCCTTGTCCATTCCATTTTAACATTTAAAAGCGTAAGTAGTGAATTGTGTTTATTGAGATTTATAGGCGCGCTATTATGAAAACACGTAATTTTTTTGCCAATTTACCTTACTCCTCTCTCCCCAAGCAATCCACCACAATTCTTTTACAACTCCAAACATCGAGACAAAAACTTAAAACAGCATATTTTCGTACCCACGTGTTTAAGTGGGAATCGGAGGAAAAGGAAAGGGTTCTCTACTCACTTGTAGATAATGTAGCCAACCGTCTAGCTCAACGGTTCGGGCGGGGTGGAGAGAAGATACATGTGAAATCCAGGCGCCACAAGCCGCCCCGCTTTATTAGAAACAGACACCACTATCCCGACTTCTTCATAGTGATGGCGTAAGTGGGAGTAGGGGAAACAGGAAAGGATCACACCAAAGGAAGAGAATTAAGAGACTGCAGTAGTGTGAAATAAACAAAGATATAATATTCAGCTCAGTGTGTGAATCTATTCCACTCAAAATTACATATAAGAGACAAAAAAAAGGTAATTTGTGTCTAAACTATACCAATAAACTGTATCGAAAAAAAACAAAAAAATTGAAAATTTGATTTTAAGCAGATACAATAAAATATTTGCCATTAAGGTTATTAACCAGAATAAAAAAATAAAATTAACGTTCGCAAGTTGTAATGGATTCGGCAACTTTGAACCCAACCAGTAATTGTTAGCAAAAAAAAATTATATGTCAAATTAAACGTTTCCGTTCAACAATGAGAGATCTATCATTGTGTTGACCTGAAAGAAAACAGGTATATATCACGCTACTCAGCGTTTATAAATAATCACACAACCCAAAATTGCACTTGCTGTCGTTGTACAGAATTTAAAAGAAACAGTAATACATTTAAAATACTCGGTAAACATAAATAAATTTATATGTTTTTCGGAAGAACAATTCAGTCCACCAAATTTAGTTATCTATAGTTAAAGTGAAGTAACAGCAAAGTGAAGTCACCAAATTGGCACTGAACGGTACATTATGAGCAATAAAATATTTAAGAGCAAGGAGTCTTCTTTAATCTTAAAACTTCAGATGTGACTTAAATACGCAAGACAAAATTTACAGATATATAACCTTTGAGCTAGGTGGTAGTGTATATTAAACCAAAAGGATAAATAAACAAAAATACAGGAGTTATTAGCTATTATGACGTAAATTCTATTGCGCAACTTCATAGTAAAAACTAAAATGGTAGCTAACTATGAATGGTACGGGTGTGACTCTAATCAATAAAAAATGTAAAGTTACTAATGAATATTGTAAATTGAAAAGTTACTAAAATACTTAAATATGAAATCGACAAATGTTTTAGCAATTTGTGAATAGTTAACAAATACCCACCAGTATAATTTTGGTCAATCACGTCGACTTGCAAAATTTGAACTTCATATAAAGTAAGTATGATAGTATTGTGATTCTACTAATTAAGTCGGTATAATTATTTTATAGTGGGTAGAACGTGAAAAAATCACTACCGAGTAATTCCAATATAAAGCGACGATAAAGTATGTACTCAAATTCATGTGATATGTAACAATAACACTCTGACCTTTGTTCGTAGGGGTTCGTAAGGATTACCTTAATGTAATTACAGCACAGAAGGTGGTGCATCCGAATCCAAAGAGAAGTACGAAGATATCGGTTGAGCGTCCACAAAAGAACATGTAGCGAACAGAACGTGCAGACGTTTTACAGCAATTGCCGAAGTTAAATTCCAATCGTTAACTTCCAGATATTTCGAGATAACTAGTAATTACTAAACCATTAGATGGTAACCATTACGTGCTAAAAGGATAAGGTAGGTAAGTATTACATAAAACGAAGGTTACATTAATTACCCCTTTTGTTGTAGATGGGCACATTAAAATGGTATGGACTGTTTTCCATAGTCGATCGAAAGGATGAGTAGTTTATTTAGAGATGATACGCCTTCAAACCCCAACAAAGAAAGCTATATATTACCAATAAGAACGAAAAATTTGCAATCGCAGTTAGATGCGAGCAACAAAGCTGGTACAAAAAGTGTAGAGAGAACCAAATATGCTTTGTCGTAGTTATTTCTCCTAGATTATACACGAATAATCGTTATTAGAAATTTTCCAGAAGAAATGTTGAAATTTTTCTAGCGTTGCTAAGATGCGATCGGAAGAAGGAAGAGAAAACGTGAACAATACTTTTTCGACCAAAAATTGTTATATAGATCGCTTTTGTAAAAATTCAATAAAGTTCCAAATTATTTTATTTTTTCATGCCGCCATGTAGCGAGAATTTCATACATTAACAGTTATATGTTATTAGATAAGTAAATACCAAAGTTACATTATACCATTGGAGTATAGAGGGCGTACATGTGTACTTTTCGTACCATCAAATTTTATAAATTTACTTTTACGATTTAGTACGTTACAAACTTTAGCACGTTACAAACTTCTTAGGCGTTAGAAAACCCGTATTATTGCAATTTCATTCTAGGATCAAAAAAATGTAACCAATAAATCACAATCTTGAACGAAAGTCTACCATTTTTTCCTCTATATTCAGGAATTTAGTAATTTGCTCTGAAGAATCTTTTTCACGTCGTGGGTACACACTTTGTAACGTGTTCAAAAAGATTTTTGAAACTAGCCCGAAATACGCTATAGATAGGACGGATGTCCGGTTACTAAGGTATATTTGCGCGACACACCGCCTACGTTGCTTCGATCAGATTAAAACTTGCAGGCTATTGTCATTGTTTTAGGTTATGTACAATGTGCTCAGTGACAGTCGCAAAATGTCAGTTCCAATCGAAACTTACTCCAAATTTAAAGTGCGAACGGTCATTTGTTTTTTGCTTGAAAATAATGAAACACCTACCGAAATCCTTAAAAAAACACATACGGAAAAGGCATTATGAGTCGAAAACACGTTTATGTTTGGTGTCAGCAGTTCAAAAGTAGACGCACAAATCTGAATGATGATCCCGAAGGTTTGCGACAAAAACCATCAACAACAAAACCGGATGAGAATCAATTAAAGGTAGATACACTGATTCGAGAAGATCGTCAGTTGAAAATACGGGAAATTGCTCTACTGACCGGTATTCCTAAAAGCTCTGTTCAAGAAATCGTATCTCAATTAGACTGTCGAAAAGTTGCCGCGAGATGGGTACCAAAACTGTTGACCGGCCAACACAAAATGCAACGAATGGCGGCGGCAATGGAACTTTTAACGCGTTATCGTCAGGAAAACGAATTTCTGGAATCTATAGTTACAGGAGACACCACTATAATCCCGAATCAACAAAAAAAGACTCGGTGGCATGGAGATATGTGAGTTCACCAACACCGAAAAAAGTTCAGCAGTCTACAAAAAAGACAATGGCAACTGTGTTCTGGGATGTGCAAGGCATTTTACTCATAAAGTTTTTACCACAGAAAACGACAATAAACAGCGATATTTATTGTCAAACTATCAAAAAACTACACCGAGCCATTCGACAGAAACGAAGAGGAAGGTTGACAAAAGGAATCAAGTTGTTGCATGACAATGCAAGACCGCACACCTCAGCTCAGACGAAGGCCTGGCTTTAGAAACACAATTGGGAAGTTATTGTCCATCCGCCCCATAGTCCAGATCTGGCTCCTTCTGATTTTCATTTGTTTTGGCCATTAAAAACTTATTTGTCGGGTAAAAGGTTTGAAAACGACGACAAACTTCAATAGAAGTAAGGCAGTTTTTTAGAAATTTGGATTGTACCTTTTACCAAGAGGGTATACAGAAGTAGTCTGTCTGTAATTCACAAATGTACCTTAGTATCCGGGCATCCCTGTAGAATAAAAGATATCGTGTCTAGCTCAGCTGATTTTTTGAACCAAAGCGGTAATACAGTACAGTGTACAGATACGTAAAGCCCCATGTAGATTTAGATCATGGGGAAGTAAAGCTGTAAGAGAACATAAGTACACATAAAAATAAGTAAAACATACAATAATAAAAAAACGAAATAAAGGTCAAACTAATAGCTATATTTATCAAATTAAAAGAAATAAACAGTATTATTTGATAACCCTCAATTGTAGAGAAAAAATAAAAAAAAAACTAAGTTTGGATCTAATTTAGAATTGAATCATTGTTAATGTAAATTAAGGCCTTGTTTTTATGCTAAGTTACTACATTAAAAAATGAAAAAAAGTAAATATGTAAACCACCAAATAAAGACAATAAAATAATTATGATGGGCCACACACCTTACCGTTATGAAATATACATAATACTTAATGTATACCTGCGCTGAATCATTATCAGTAAACATACCCTAATTTTTAATTAACAAAACACATATTTTATGTTGGTAAGACAGTGACCACTCTATTACCTTACAAACAGGTTATAAAGACCCCTTTTTGTTTTATTTTGTATTTAAGAAAAATCTAAAAATAAGAAAAACAATGAAATCGTGACTAACACAGTTATATTATGTAAAACAAAATTCTTTATTCATTAACATCAATGTAGTTTATGATTGTACGACTTGAGCTCTTTACAATGTAGCTCTTAACTACATTTAAATAAAGAAATATTAAAACTTAGCTTAAAATAGTTTTCACAGGTATGAGGAATATATAGCGGAGAATATTGACTACACTGTAATATTAAACAGGTAGCAGATTAATACATTATTGCTAAAAGAGGAAATAGGCAGTCGAGCAACAGGTAGAACATGTGGTTAATACATACCCACACTATGGTCTAAAAGAACTTAATAAAGTAATCAAATTAACATCGGTTATCGTCCAAAACTTACCCTGACTTAATAGGGTTGTAGATAAAGAAAGTAGTATAAATTGCTGATTAGTATTCTAAGATTCTAAGATTCGCATAAGTACAGAAATCGTATTCGTCTGTTAAAATACGAAGATATTGGTTTCCGAAATCGCTTTTCCAATTATAATGAATTAGTCATTAGGTATAGTTTTCCTAAGCTAAAAAGGAGCAAAATTTAGTAATGTTTTGAGATGAAAAGCATGGCATACCTGGTCCACGCGAATTCAAGATCCGTGTAAACGTAATAATAGAAGAAAACCGATAAAGACAACGCAAACTCCATTAATAAATTAAGCTTTGACATATCACGCATTAAGCGATGGCAGTTACAAAACAAATTCAAGGCTTTCTTCTTTCATTCACGAGAATCAGATTTACCTCAAACGAAACGGAACAGAAATTGAATTTGACAGCGTGAGACGCGTAAGTTCAACTCAACCTTCCCATTTCAGAAATCCCGTTGGAGAATAACTGGCCATTTTTTAAAAACTTAATATAAATGCTAATGCAAAATTATGAAACAAATATACTGCAAGTTAGGAACAAATTAAAAAATATGTACGATGGTGTTTAATAGTTAAAGCGAAGTGTAACAACCTTCATATGAAATCTTCAGTATTTTATTCCAATTCCTCGATCTGAAAAGAACATGGTATTAACTGCATCGGTATTTTTGAGTACAGACAAGGAAATAAGACTTCTAGATCTGTTCAAGTAGACCTTCAACTGAGACCTTACAACAGGTTTTGTTGTGAAGCAGAACGATTGTGACTGCGAGATTTTAACCCTGCATAATCTAGTAAAAATAACCCACCAGGTAGCGAGACAGAGCACTTTGGTTGTGTTGTGAGAGCATTATTTGCACTAGACGCCAGAAAGAAAGTCCAAAAAGGAAATAAGAAAAAAAAAGGAAAAGCTGAAAGAGAAAATTTTAAGTAGCACATATATAAAGATACAGATAAACGAATGCAATAAATTGAGTTGGTAATAAGTTTATTCAGTAAATACATAAAGAATGGTTTACATGTTAAATAAAACCCGACAATTGGTTTATTTCAAATAGAAATCTCCAAGTTGTATCAAAACTTACAATACGAGAGAGCTAACTAGTAGCAACTACGATGTTAGGGTCTTGCCAGTAGCTCAGTCAGAGTACATGTGCTGCAGGTTCTTAACAATAGCGAAATTGAAACTAAAAGAGTTGTAATAAATTTGAAATACAATTAATTATGAGAAGAAGCAACAAAATTTTCGAAGTTGAATTAATGTCCTTCAATTTAATTAGTACTAAAGAAATACTTAATATACCCAGTATAATGGTACTTAAATGTCAATGTTTGAATACGGATAACTCAAATCCAACTAGTTATCTGAATTGGGAAGTGGCAACACTTGATAAAAAATTATTAATTCAATTCCTAAACTCTAAGTGAAGTTCTTATTGCACAAAAAATAACCTATTGCGTAGGGCACAAACAATGCAATTGTGCATAGTAACACACTTTTCGAAAAGTAAACTTTAAGCATGAAAGTCTATGGTACACTGCAATGTCTAACAGCTAGACAAACGCTTCTAGTAAATCATTTAAGTAATATGTGATAGCAGTAAAACAATTTTAATGCAGCTAAGTCGAATGCGTTCACCTGTACAGACTTTCTGTTTTACAAAAAGATAAACAACCAAATTAAGTGAATGAAGCTTACACATGCAAAATTGACGTTCGAACACACACATAAAGATAATTTATTAGTACAAGTGAGTATGAATTAAATAACTTAAGGCTCCTAAGCAGAGCTCTGCATTCATATTGCTAAATGGCCATTTTGGACGTAATCATCTAATAAAGAAAAAAACACTGAATAGGATAAATTCTATGTAGTATAGTGATCAATTAACGTGGTGGAAAGTTCCGTAAAATTAGTAGCTCTCCTTAGGAACTTTTGACCAAGATTGTAAGTTTAATATTGAATTTGAAACCAGAAGGTTTACATTAATTGATCAGTATACTACATAAAATTTGTTAGATGATTACGTCCAAAATGGGCATTTTAGTATGAATTGCAGAGCTCTCCTTAGGACCCTTAAATGTTAGCACCATTAAAGTAGGATTTATCCGCATATTAATATGGAGATTTAGCTTTATTGCGTTTGAATTAGTTAAGCATTAAAAGTAAAAGCAGCCACAAAAGCACATAAACAATTTTTCACTTAGCTTTGGAATGTTATTTTCATGATCATAAATTTAATAAGCTACCCAAATGGTATATATGGGGGTAGAACTAGGTGTATTAGTATTATACGCAAAATAGTAATTAACTGTAGCTTACAGAATTGTGTTTACAATTATTGACCCAACGATAACTACGTCTGTAAATATTTAAATATAACGAAGACGAAACCATTAAAATATATCTTACCTTAATGAGGTGAAATTACATTATATTAATACCAAGTTCAATCAATGACAAATTTCAGAAGTAGGTTTGATGACAAATCATGTCTCTCGTGTTTCAAAACCCTAAGTTACTTTAAAACCCCTACAATAGATACATAAAGGACTAGAAAAAATGTATGGTGATACTCTTAGGCGAGATAGGACGAACTTTCACCAGTCACCATTTCGAAGGTGTTTTTTGTTCCGAATTGAATTATATGAAAGGCAGGTGTAAGCTGTGTTGATGGCTAGAATTAAAAAATGTTTTATGAACGAAAGGCAGACCGCATGGCTCACCTGTAACATTTTATCCTTCACCAAATTGTTTAACTGCAAATAACTACTTCATCTAAGGAGCCTAGGGATTAAATAAAATTTGGAAAATATTTAAAATTCATAAAAATCTAACACCGAATTCAAAAGAATGTCCAAATTGAACAGTGAACGCAAATCATGCAAATAAATGCTACGAACCATAAAAAAATCGATTGATTGATTTAATTCAGAAAAGTAATATATTTAAGTAAATATATGACCATATTAGAGAAACAGCAATAAACGTTAAATGATTTTCCAACAGATATTACACGAAACCAACTAATGTTACAGCATAAGTAACAAATATAAAATATAACATATTCAATAAACAAATGAACGTGAATTTTAAATACCAACTCGGAAGCTTTTAATAACAAGGCATTAGTTGTTTATTCAGCAAATAGATGTAAGACAAATTAAAGAGGTAGGTAGGCTACGGCCTTGTTGCCAAGAGAATATTAATTTAAAAAACGAGAAATAATTAAATTGCCAAAATTTTAAATCTGCAGAAAGCAGGTACACATCAAAGTCATTCGATGATTTTAAACCGCATGTTTACCCAACGTAGTAATTATAAAAATAAGGACGTAGACCGTTGAGCTCTAGTGCGTACTGGCGTTAATAATAAAAAAATGTTCGTAAATTTTCTACTTATAAAAACTAAACGAAAATCATGAAGTACAAAAAGATTTACAACAAAAATTAATTAATTTAGTTGCCGATCTCAATAACCATAAGAATCGTAACTGTAACTGAGACACAGCTAAATGGTAAAATATAAATGAGGTGAAACAATTTACAATAATTATTAGATATAACTTAAGCAGAGATATATGAATATAAATTCTAGGTAAATGACTCGTTATGAATATAGAAACATTTAACAGAAGTTTCCAGTAATATTGCAGTTATGTAATCAAGTAATATGCAATATAAGATAAGTAATTCTATCCAATATGCGATCTGCACAATTTCACTGGTTTAATGGTGATGTTGTGAGGTGATATAATTCACTAACATAGCTGTATAGAGTAGACCAATAGCAAACGGTAATAATCTCATATGATTTGAATGACAGAATTAGCTCGTATGACGAGACGATATAACCAGGAGTACAAATCATAGAAAATGCTGTACTTTAATGTTCCTCTACTTGCAGCACAACTAAATATAATTTTACTCTTTACTAGATAAACTGTTTTAAGGAGGAGGTAAGTGTTTACCGTCCATGTAATGCAAATTTGGCGCCAAGTCATTAGCCCCTCCAAAAATCTTAATCGCCCTCGTAAATTAAAATCCGATTTGGGGTCCTCTATATTTCGATTCCAAGGTGCACTTGCCAATGTTAAATAGAAACAAGGCTTAGTATCAATTAAACCTACTAAGAAACTACCTGTAAAACAAAGACATACGACTTACCATTTAATCAAAGTAAGGCTCAGAATATGCTCAACTCTATGTAAAGATTGTAGCTAGCTCCTATTCGGCGAAGGACCGAGTTGTTTTAAAAACTGTCCCAAGCACATATACAGACCCCATCGACTCCACAAATCCAGGAATAATAGATCAAAATGTTTCTGTGCTAAATGCTAGTTAGAATTAGAAAACTATTTACCTTTATTACTCCGAAACACACACTAAACAGACTACTCCAAAGGATTTATAAAAATTGAAGGTTAAAAGCTAATTTACTGCGCTTCAAAATTACTCAAAGCATTATTCATCGTTATAGGTAAAAACCTAAATCTCATAACTACATCAATAAATTAATAAAAAATTACCTATGTACGAGGAGAATCGAGGTTTTGGTCTTGACAAAAAGGTTCTCACGATGTCGCATATGGGCTATCATATTTGGAATGTGAAGTCCATCTCCGCCGCCTTCGCAGCTGATACCGTCCTCGCAGAAGAAAGGAAGGAAGAAGAATCCCGTTCCGATTCCGCCAGCCCCGACGACTTCATTGTGCAGAATAAGAGGCCTAATAAGACGTCGAAGGTTCGCTCACCTACGCTGATACCAACCACCAACGTGTTCAAAGAGCGAGTGTTTGGCTTAGGTGGTTATACATGGCGTGCCTGTAGAGATTTCGGAGACGACGTTAGCTCAGAGCTAATACTTAGTATTAATCTCCTTTCTTGATTCAGGATGAAACAGCGAGGACGCCTGATACGCATTGTGCTGGTGCGCCTGCCAACGAAAGGGGAAAACAAGGAGATCCGGGAGCTGGAGTACGTTGCCCGACTCCGAATCAACGCCGAAGATTTTCCGGCGGAAAACTCGGACCGGGCAGTATTGAGGGGTTTCCACCTCGTGCTGGAACAGCGGAAGTACCTATATCGGGTCCCCCAGCTGTCGATATCCCGCCGGCCCAACCTGACTTAGGGTTCGACTCGGGTTTTGGTTTCCTTAGAGGTTTCAATATGGGGAAGGCCTATCTATCATCCAAAAGGCGGCAGCAACATTATCTCAGGCTAGAATCGTTAATGAAATACCTTAGTTGATTGTCCATTACGAAACAGAAACATCGCCACTGTATCTTATCTGAAAATGTTTTTAACATAAGGTGTTAGGGTGCTGCCCAAAACAGACGGTTGTGACGATGGAAAATACCCTTGTTCGAAAATCTGGCCAAATCATTTTTCGCAGAAATTGCGAACCCCTTGCAATGTAATTATCATAATTTCACAAAATTCAACTACACGGGTGAAGTGATTGTAGAGTAGTAAATTTATAATTATGAAAAAATCGCTCACTTAATATTCTGCTTAAAGATGCTCGCGAGTAACCCAAATCTTGCTTTGCTGTCCGAAGGAAGACATTGGAATAAACCAAAATTGTTGTAATTATGTTACTATTCATTGTTACTGACTTTAAACTTCGTACATTGCTTAACTGGCCGTAATCCACAAAATCATTCTGCAGTCTTTTGAATTTCTTTATAGTTAGTGTTGTAAATGCGGATATCTGGTATTAAACGCTCTAAAGGTCCATATAATATTTTTTTCGCATTCTTCACAAATAAAAAACACATTTAAATTTGAGTATTCAACATGCATTTTAAGTAATAATACAAACAGAAGAAAAACATTTGCAAATTAATGTCATTTGTTTCTTTCTAGCGTTTTATTTTATCAACAAACTGTCCTATGGGGACTGATCCTCACGTACGGTCAACACGTGGTTGCCCTTTTCGGGTAATCATACAAAGATCTGACGCAAAGACCGGTCCCTCAACGTATTTAGTACCGATTTTTTACTTTGTTCTTCGCGTTATGTTAATACCGACAATAATTATAATTCACATAACTGATATTTGTTTCTATTTATTTCAGGTACCCAGTACAGCAGTCTATTTCATATCTACACTATAACCAACAGCATCAACGCACAACACGACAATTTTTTTGAAAAACACAAACAGCAATTCATGATGCCAAAGGGCATACCACATTATACTGGGTAAATCATTGTATACTTTTTATTATTACAGTCGATGATTATGGACAGAAAGCGATTTGTTGAATATGGAGGTTTTAAATCTAATGCATTCAGCGTTAATAGTGGGGTTGCCCAAGGTTTTAATCTTGGTCCCCTGCTTTTTAACATATTTTTTAATGATGTGGGACTCTTTAGATAAAATTTGTTATCTTTATCCGGATGAACTGAAAATAGTCAGAGATAAGTTCTGTACATGTTATATGTTACAGGCATGTATTGATAAATTAATTTCTTGGTGTGCCAATAATAAATTAGATATTAACATAAACAAATGTAAGGTGATGACTTTTACAAGGAAGTGTACTGAGGTATCGGTTTACTACCTCTGGATCGCTGTTTTAAAATTAAAGATTTCGGTATAGTTTTTGATTCCAAGCTAACATTTGTTCCACATATTGAGTATGTTGTTAACTACGCTTTGAAGACTTTGGGTTATGTAATGCGACATACATGTGAATTTAGTGACATATACTGCATTAGACTTTTATTTTATACCTCATTTAGAAGTAAATTAGAATATTGTTGCATAGTATGGATGCCCAGTCACCAAATATATATGTTAGACGGTTGGAAAGTATACTAAGAAGATTCTTTAAATACATTCATCTTAGGTTATATGGTTTTTACCCATGTCAAAATTGTGACTCGGATGAACTTTTTCGTGCAGTAAGAGAAACCTCACTGCGAGCACGTAGAAATTATTCTTGCTTGAGTTTCATACAAAAACTGATACTTGGTACTACTTGTTGTCCTTAAGTACTAAATAGACTAGAATTTCTTTGTCCACGCCTTAGTAGCCGTAATAGTACAGTATTTACCTATACTATTCCAAACACCTTTCATCATTTTAACAATCCTTACATAACTTGTTTAAGGTTAGTGAATTATATTTCTAACCATGGTATTGATATATTTTTTGATAACTTACACATAATATTTAGCGTATAACGTGTTCACTTATATTAAGTATATTAAAATAAGAACTAAATGTGTAATTATTACTGTTGTTAGGTTAAGTTCCATTATAGACGTGAGTCTGCTGGAAATATACAAACATTATTATTATTATACATCAACCACACTGAAGAGGAGGAAAATAAGAAGCGCTCCACCAAACATTACACAATACTCTGTATTTGAGATTATACATGTATGGAAAAATATTATCGCGGGTCTGAATTATAATCAGGCTAGTATCAATGACACATTTGAAAATCAGTGTTTTTGCAAATCCAACACAATACTCATGTATTCCACTGAAGAAAAAATACAAATTATTGAGTGGTATTATTCAGGAAGCATTGCACAAGAAATAATGCGCAGGTTTGCTTTTTCCTTTGAAAACAGGCTAATCAGAAAGTACGATTATGCGTACTGTTTGTAAATTTGAAAGATATGGATGTTTAAATAATTGTAGAAAATGCAATAGCATTGATGGTAATGATGGTGAGCATCCTGGTCGTAACTTAAACGAAGAGCACGAACTCCAAGAAATTGCAGTGTTTAGTTTAGAAGAACCTAATTTCCCGTGCAATAGTAGAAAAATTGCTAAAGAAATGAATATTGAACCAAGAACAGTTCGCAATATCTTCAAAAGGAAGAAATATCGTTGCTATAAGTTGCAAACTACACAAGAAATTTTTCCAGAAGGTCATCAAAAGCGTATGGAATTTTGTGAAGATATGATGAATCGGGCTAATGAAAATGAAAGATTTATTGAAAGAATACGAGTGTTCTTTTAACTTACATGGCCATCACAATCCGTCTATCGCTGTTTGTTACTCTCGGAAAACAAACACATTAGTATTCCTTACCGGATACAATACCCCCAAAATTTAATGTGTGGGCAGAAATTTTAAGCAATTCCATAATTGGTCCTTTTTTTTATCAAAGGAAACTTGAATGCGGACAAATATTTAGAACTGTTGACAAACCAGACAGTTCTAGATGTTCAACTCCTAAATATAAATTTTGATGACATTTGGTATCAAGAAGATGGCTGTCCTGGTCATACTGCAACAAGAGTTCAACAGTTTTTGGAAACTACATTCCCTAGCCGTATTATTAGTGGAAAAGGTACTATTAAATATCTTCCTCGCTCACCTGATATCGCGCCGAACGACTTTTTTGTTTGGGGATACGTATCCCAGCAAATTTAGTGGCACATGCATGAACGTGCTAACAATTTGGACGAACTTCCTGTCAAAATTACAGACTCTTTAAACAGCATCACCCAAGAAATGTTAGAAACCACCCGAACTGAATTTTATCACAGATTGGGTTACTGCCTTGCGCAAGGTGGTCTTTTCGAAAATCTTATAAAGTAGAGTTTTGAAAAAAGTGTATTCTGTTCAATTTTAAAAATAGTTGGTTTTTCAATAAGAATTATAATGCTAAAGTTAAACCTTAAACTTAAGTTATACTATCAATGTAAATGTTAATGTTCTTGTTTGTAGCTCTCGTAAGTTTCTTCTTGGTTCATCTTACGAGTAGTAATCGAACCGTGACATAAATTCGCAACTACAATAACCATCGTTGTTTGAGGTATTATCATTTAATGTACTAAAGTATTATCATTTAAGTGTAAAGTATTTACTTAATAGTTTCAAAGAACACGCGACTTTTCAACATCATCTTAATTGCTTTGGTTTCGTTAGAAACGTTGAAGCTAGATTGAAGGAGACTTAAGTAGTTCATATTTTGTGCCTACAAGTGGCAACATTGGTAAAGTTATGTCTCTCTCATACTCATATAATGCTTATTTGGTTTCTTTCTAGCTTATTATAAGTCAGACCCGCAATAATGTTTTTCCATACCTGTATATAATTTTGTACTTTGTGTTATAAACCATATCTTATATATTAAAATGTAAAATTTAAATAAATATGATTTAAAACGCTTAAGCTGTATTATTGATATTTTTATAGAAGCGGACGGTTTTGGAATTTTTTTACGTTAACACGTATTTGTGTCTATTAATCTCTATCTGACATGAAGTTTTAAAGTCATTCTTACATAGATTATTGTTTTTGTTTCTACAATGTTAACCGCATGTTGAATTGAATCAAATTGACCCAGATACTAATAACTGTGAAATACAAACATAACATATAATAATGAAAAAGGATATTGATATGAAACAAGATGGCCACAATAATTTCAATAACACAAAACTAACAACATGTATAAATGTTTCTGGATTTTATTCAATAAAACATAATATCACAGTTCAACCTTAATCAAACTTCTAAACCTAAAGAATATTAAAAATTCAAACGACAACGTCACCGAAAAACAGCAAAATTAACGACAGTGTGGATGAGTAAACTAACACCGTCAATTAATTATACAGTTTGTTGGTTATGTATGGAACAAGTTCAATAACTCGAAAAATAATAATACTTCGGAAAAAGCAAGAAGGCGAGTAGTGACTTAAATGTTTATGCATCCTTTAATATTATTCACAAATCAATGACGTCATTATTATTTTAGCGATGACTTCATCGATATAATTTTTTGTAGCAACCCCAAAATATTTTTGGAGACTATTATTTACTGTTTAATTCTGTGCATAACAACTTTCAAATTTTTAAATTCGTTGAAGCATTTCGGAGATATTAATTACTTCAGAAAACAATTAAGAAATTATGAAAATGTAAACTTTCCCCATTAACACACATAATAAAATACTTATCTTTTTGGGATTTTTAATGGTGTACATTAAATTACAATCTAAACGTTTCGATAACACTTACAGTTATCTTCGTCAGTAAATGTTTGTTAAAAAATTGTTAAAGATGTAGTAAACAATTTTGTCAAATTTAAAAATTAAAACATAAACATAAGCCTGCTATTAGTATAACAGTTTGAAACATAAAGCCAACTATAAAATTTTTTTTATTTTTAGTAAAGAATAACTAGGTCATAAAATTAAATATTATTAAACTGCCTCAAAGATGACAAACCAGAACACTCTTACTGACGAAAGCTAACAATGTAATTTGCCAGCCAAAAACACATTTAACAAAATTTAATCGAGTTATGATGTAAGTGTAAAGTTGTGAATAACTTCAATTTTAAAATGATAGAAGCATTCACAAATCCAAACATTACATCAAATAAAATAACCAGTTAAATCTAACAAAGAGATATCTTTATCAATAATTGAAGTGTTATTAACAATGAAAAGCACAATGCAGAACGTTCTTTGTAATTTTTAATTTTAATTTAATTTCAACTACTTATGTTAAATTATAGTGCTGTGGTAATTTAACATATAATTGGTAAAGCATTTGCTTCAAGGTCTAGGAAAAACACAGCAAAAACCTAGACATACCAAAAGTTGAAAATAAATTAAAATCAAGGCGTATCATTATGCTTTTTAAATTATAATTATAATTATAATTCGGTGTTTATATATTTCAATAGCTTCACGTTGCAAACGAACATAATAATGGTTTGTCTTGACAATATTTCCATATTGTCAAATTGAATGTCATGATTTAGATTATTCAGGGCATGGTCAGCCACACAGACCTCTCTGGTTGACCAATCTACAAAATCTCATATGTTCTTTGCGTCTTGTATCAAAGCTACGTTTGTGGTCCCGATGTATACTTTTCCACATGAACAAGATAACTTATACACTCGGAAGATGATAACGGGTTTGTCACATCTTTAGGTGATCTTAAATGTTCTTTAATTTTTCTTGTAGGTTTAAAAATAGTCCTAATGATTAGGATTTTTTCAATTCTATTTGTAACATTAGCTATAAAAGGAAGAAAAGCAGTACCAACATTAAGAACTGGTTTTTCTTTAAGGTTACGCCTAGAAGGTGTAATAACATTATTAATATCTGTAAGTGAAGTTTGAAACCTTCAATCGCTGGAGTAATATTTAATTAAAATGTTATTTGTAGTACATATTTATTTTGCATAAACAATTGTAATCATTTCATTTTGTGTACGGTCTAATATAATCTCTTGGGTGTAAAAGTTGGTGATAATAATCACAAAATTTCTAAGTATACTTACATATTTTAGGCGTAAATATGGAGGTTTTAAGGCTGGATATTGCATCAAGTAAAGGAAATACTTCTTACCTGAAACAAAAACATAACTGTTATTATAGATTGTACACTAGTTACAATAAAGTAAGCAAAGTGAATTTTACGTTTAAATAAAACAAGAACTCCATAATCATGACACTTGGTTAAATCGCAATTACCTGCGCTAACATAGAAAATTGTGATCACCATCGCAGATGCAACATTTATCAGCACAAACAGGTGAGCTAAAGCAACTAATTCACACAATTGTCTTCAACAAAGTCAAACCTAATTAAAGCCCAGACGTTTGACGAAACCATAAACATTTGACTAATAAACGACCAAAAGTGGTACGGGTGCATTTCGTACAAAAATAGCAATATGGCACGCTTTCGGGTACAATAACCATCAACTACCATACATTACACCTCCAATTCCTATCAGAATTTGGTGTAAATGGTATACCAATAAAATGTATTAGGATATTTTTTAATGTTAGAAAATAACAGTGCACTAGAGAATTTTTATTTAAAATTTTTGATGCAAACTTAGACCCGCAAGAACAGTACTGGAGAAACCGTAGGGCTTCTGCATACAAAGTAATTTACATTTAAAATTAAAGTAAAAGAGTAGCGCATAATAGAATAATATTTTGGAAGTCAGGATAAACTATAAGTAGACTGTAATGTAAAATCAAAATTTTACGTATTATTCAAGGTCAAATAACATTGGAATTAATTAAAGTTTGCGAAAAAGAGATAGAGACTTTTATACAACTTAAGGTTGGTTTTGAATGTTTTATTGAGAGAATTTGAATGTGGTGTAGATTTAGAAGAATCGGTAGCGTTGGGTCCGTTTTAAATTTTCCGATTGGTAGTCATGTGTCATTAAAACCCTTAACAATCGTTGATTTTAATTTAGCGTGATAATATATAGTGACGTTTTCAAGATGGTATTTATGAAATAATTGGGTTAGACGGCGTTTGGGACTTTGTCAGCCAACTTTCTTGGAAGAGCACATGTGTGGTTCTAAAGAGGATGCATGTCAATTTGTGCCAGTTTACATTGTAAAACGTAATAGTGCAGGTGAAACATTGTTGTTTATTGCCATCGCCCAATTTGGGGATGGAACATTGAAAATGTTTAAAAGTAATGTTGATTTTGTATTGAGTTCGAAATAGTTTGTGTTGCGAAACTTTCCCCAAAATTTAAATTACATTTTTAAACAGATTTGAAATAAACAGTAATCGTCGTCCTCACAGAATATTTTATAAAAAAATGAGCGCGATAGTAAAAGAAACTTTTAAAGCTGTCCTTTCGGACTAATAGTAGTTTTGAATATTGGAAATTAAAATTAAGACGATATTATACTGTTAATGCTGATGAATTTAATTGGTCGGTTACAGTGCGACGTTATGAGGTTATAGAATAAAACCAATGTTGTATACTGTTGTGTAGTAAAAGTTTCATTATCTTAAGAAGGCGGCCATTGCTAGTGTTGTAATTTTAATTAAGCTACAAGGACAATCAGTGATATGCACTACCTTTTTTTGTTAGTAGTTTAACACTAGCTTAACATCTAGTAGATATTTTTTTTCGTTGTTTTGTGTTGCTTTATGGCGGAAGTCAATGCAAATTTATATTAATATTAACACCTTGTTTTAATAAAGTAAATCTTTCAACTTATCTTTATTTTAATTGTAGCGAACCTTCCCCCACAATTCTATTTTAAGACTGGATTAAAGCGAAAAGCTAATTTGCGTGTTACAAATCAATAATGCTTTACTAGAATATTTAATTGCTTCGTTTTCGTTGATTAAGTTGAATATACAATACAGATCTTAATACCTTTACAGTTTATCACGTTATTATACACCGTTTATTCATTTTTATATAGCAATAACAGTGTCGACTAGAATAAAGGTGCATCATACTTTGAAGACGTTTAATATATTAATGGTACAATTCCAAACAGTAGGTATTTGCGAGAATGTAATTTCCAAGTTCAAGCGCAAAACGCTACGCCTGTATTATTTTAAGACGGAACAGTGTATTCGTATGTATCAGCTAGTAGGAGTACGTTTGCTACTATTTTTAAATATGCGCCATTCAGAACTATACTTTTACAAAATCAAGTTAAAAATTAATAGATTTAGCTATTATTTTATTTGGATAATATTTATTTATTTTGGATTGTTGTTGGTAATTATAAATATTAGTTCACATAATTGCACGAGTGTGAAACAAATAGTTAAATTAGGATTGATAATATTTTGGACTTGTGTTTTCAAAAAGTACTTAACTCAATCGATTATATGTAACGTAGCTAATACGAAGATCATACAGAAAGTTTAGAGTTTTATGTACGGAGTAAACAAATACCTTGGGGTCTACGATTTTGCAAGATTAAAATTGCAGCTTAAAATAATGTTCCACGTAAGTTTATATCGTAGTGGCGCTCATAGGACATTTATCCCCAATTTTGAGCTTTCTTTGAGAGTAAGTGTAAGGTGTTATAAGTCAGATTTCAGTCAGTTTACGTCTTATTTCGAGGTATAATACAGTTTTATAAATAAGATCGATATCCATCAGTCGCTGGTTCAAGTAATGTAGTACATATCTCATGTCTTCAGAACAGTGTGTTACAAAAATGTCCGCATTAAATCTTGTTGGTAGGCTTTTAAAATGATAGTATTATGTGTCTCGAACAAAGCAGACGGAAAACATTTTATCATTTTTAATTTTTAGGATTATTTTTTTTCAGTTTGAAGTGCAGAAAAACAAACAATATTAAATATTAAACTAATTCTTACTTTGTATCTTCACTTACATGTGAGATAAGTTCCACGTAAATGCTACATTTTATATTGTAGTTGCCAAGATTTCAATTTCAGTTAAAATTCAGTCTGGTACTTTGTTAAAATTAAATTTTGCGTGAATTACTAATATTGTATGCACCCAATAATTTTTGGCGTTTACGTTAAAATAATGTGTGATTTATGTTCAGTTAGCTTTAACAATCAAGGGAACACACAAATGTCAAATTTTAATAAAAAATATCTTATTCCCGAACATTATATATTACTGTAACACCTGTGTAGGTATAACATGTAGAACTATCTACTACAGGTTACTATTTTTGTTGTTGAAGGTTACAAATTTAAAAGTATTTGCACTAATTGCAATGCTACATTTACAATTAATGTTATGCGCTGATTCGTCAACCCCTTGGCCTGTTATTGTTAACGCAGGGTTGAATATAACCAGTTACCCAGTTTACAGTATCTAAAAATCGCACTTTTAATTTAAATGTGAAACATTTTTTTCTCGCTCTTAATGTATGTTTATATATGAAATATTCTTGTTACGGTTCTCCACGAGTACTTGTAAATTCATATTTTGTAACAATTTCTTGGTATATTGAAAAAATATTTTTAAATTTTTATAAAACATTTAAGTACAGTCCTGGTTTTAAAACAGTTTTTAAAGTTTCAAGAAAGTTCTTAAAAACTGAAATGCATTGGATTATATAAAGCATCGATGCGTCTATTTATCGAATATACACTCGTAGCAGATCAGATAATATTGGATGTCATTCCTAACTAAACCGACCTCGTATTTTATCCCTACAAATACTGAAATTATAAAAAATGTGGTCTCTATATTTCTAAAAGATATTCGGAGCTCGTATGGTAAAAACGGCAGATACGTTCCATTATACTCCACTTCCCTTTATCCCTTAATTTCACCCCCACCCCCAGAAAAATGTCAAACACCGCCCGGTGGTATCCACTCTTGTTCAATAAGGAACGTATCATTCAAATTTTAATCTCCTGATAAATTACCGAGGAAAATGATATCGACCTTCAGCTCCATGTTTCACCCTCTTAAAGAGAGCATCTTTTTAAATCGTTTTACACCCCCACCATGTAGGCTTTCATACCTGAAAATGTGATGTCTCTAAGTTACCTAGTTTGGAATGTGGGTTGATCGGTGGTCAGTCAAGTTTGTGATTCATATTTAAAAATGATTAAAATCGTGATAGCCTAAGTTTTCATAAAAGTATTACGAAATTGTTGAAAACAAGACGAATACTCATTTTTCGGTTACTGTTCTAAAAATATAATTAATCCATCTGAACAACTTTTAAAATATTAAAAGTATAAGGTAACGTAAGTCATTTATGGGCTAAAGCGGTGAGCTAAACTTTACTTCGGGTCACTAGTGACTTATAGTTTTGCTTAAACACTCAATGTTGCTTTTTCATTTTTTAAATTCCTTTCACTTAACTTTTCTTTAAAGACTATCTTACAAACTTATTTATTGATATTTTGTTACGGTATAAATGGTCACTAGGACAAGGTAAAAGATAAACCTGGTTTTTGCACGGCTAGCTCGGCGTGCCGGTGAGGGTCTATTGGGACAAAGCAGTCTCGTCTCCGTAGTTTACGTAGTCAAAATCGGGAAAATGACACAATAGGTTCCGGTAGGCGCCAGGATATTCTAAAGAACACACCAAGGTGTTTTAAAATGCGAATAAAACGACGGTACGCAGTGGTCCGAATACCCAACTTACCACACTTACCACGTCGTAACGCTCGTAACTCAGGTTCCGCAATACTGCTTCACCTAAAAAAGGCTTCAAAAACTGCACCTTATCTTTTCAACTTACCACCGTGCAGCTATATTCAAATTTAATACAAAACTCTAATGTTCCCCTTACGTTAAATTACTAATCTCCCTTAAATTTAATCCCAATAACACATACCAAACTGACTTCAATTAAGTTACAACTCTTTTCTAAATTTGTAAATTATGTTACGTTAATTTAACTTGCCCATCAAACAAAACAAAACAACACTCCAACTTCCCTCAAATAAAACGCGACGACGCTTTACTGTTCGAGCAATAAATTATCACCCTACGTCCAGGCTTAATATCAAAATAAATACCAAAATAGTAACTAAGTTAAACATCTATTAAATCAAAATAAATAAATAAAATAATTAAAATTTAAACAGGTCAATTTGAATATAACGGTAATCGTATCTTCTTAACTTTTACCTCATTGAATTCTGGCCAGTAGCAAAACTATCTTAAACTAAATTGCATTCAAAAAAAAATTCAATAAATTTGGATTACTCCAGCACGTAAATCTTATATAAACTGAATAATGAAGGTAAGGTTTTATTTACCTCCTTGCATAAAATATTAATGGTATCAAAAGCACCTTAAATAGCTACTAAATAGACAAAGGAAACTGTCCGAGAACGTTAACAAAATGACACAATAAATTAAAAAAAAATACAAATAAACTACAACAAGTTCCTTCGTTAACACACATTACATAAAAACACAATCAAATTTTATTCTTTCAAGTCGCAAGATCACCAACAGAATGTAAATTATATTACCTAAGTCACGCAGGAAAGTAGGGGATGATTTTTGCCCTAGGACAGCGTCGGATACGGCTTGTACAGTCCACCGTATTGCTGCTGGTCGACGACACGAAGCTGCCTTCCTCCACGTCTCTACCACGAATTCAACTTGCTTTTCAATATAATGTCTCGTAACTTATTGAAGCAGCATTAACTATTTTAAATCCCTCTAATAATTTCTTTTAACTCAAATTTGATAAGGTTCGGCAAACAAACACAACAAAAAAACACTCAGCAATTCGTCTTACATAATCTTAAACAGTACGTGTGGGTGGGTGTTCGGTCACTAAGTTCACTTAATCTTAGGAAAGGGGTTCTCTAATTATATCTCGTGATTAACGAAAATTCAATAGTCCTCAGGTTCGCACTACAATAAACACGAACCAAATTTCTATCATAAACGCACTCGAAGATGCCGTTCTTCTCCACTAAACTAAATAAATGCGCGAGCCCGGTTGAAATGTTACTTCACAAAAAAATCCCAAACTTGGTTATAATCGACTATTCTTTCAAGTCCTCAACACTACTCCCTTAACTTTCACTAGGAGCTCGCACAATCATGAAACCCCAATTCCGATAATTCGACTTCACCTACACGCACGACTTAAGCTTCCAAAAGCTTAAGGCAGACTCCCTCTCATTCAAAATTACTTTCTCGCCATCTTAAAAAAACGTTCCCCTCCATACAGGTTCATTCAAACACACCAATCAACCATTTTAATTTTAAAATTTCTACCCCCTTAAATTTACGATGCTATCTCGACTTCAGGCGAAGAAACTGCAATACTTGCACTTTCCTTCGACACGATCCCGAAATGTTATTGCAAAGGTACAACCAATCGCCCATCCATATTATTTACACGGGTGAAAACCAACATTCTGACTCTACAACTGCTCCTCTACACGAATGCGACAGTACGGCACCAATGCGATAACAACGCTTCTTTATACTGAAACTAGGTAACAAAACTAAACGAATTTATCTCAATAAAACTTTACATATGATTCGGGCAATAAACTGAAGATTGTACTTAAAATTCCAAAAAAACTACACTGACTTTCTTAATGAAAATTACGTAACTAAACCAAAAAACGAAATTCCTTAATACACTTTGCACATTCCTAAAATTCCTTTACATACAGCGTGTTCCATTCAAGCGAAACATTCATTATCTACAGTAAGCTCTCAAACAAAAAAAAATATACATACGGAATCTAACTAAGTGAATAAAATTACACACAAAATTACCCAATACGTATACAGGGTGTTCAAAATACCCTGACAATTTACATGATGTTGAATGTGAAATCAGATTTATTTTGCAGAACACTGTACTGCGACAGACTGCATTTGTCTCATTCTATTGTTTTCCTGTATTTTTTTCGCCATCTCAATTTAAAAGATTTAATTTTTTACATATCCCATGGGCAATTTTCAATCACCATGGTTTTCTTGTAAAACTACGAAGCTTCCTGCTTGATATGAAGTATCAATATATGTATAAAATATTTGCCTTTGTATATAATATTTATAATGTTGGAATAGGTCCATTCATCGTAAAGGCAAGCACCGGTAGTTTCTAGTAACAGCGCACTCTACGAAACCCCAAATAAATAACTAAAATCAAGAATATTAAGTTAAACTGCTGCCCGTTACAGCAGAGATGTTTAGTATTCTCGGGTTTGAACGTTCCAATCTGAAACCCTTGAAATTAATTTTTACACTATTTTGAAACTTCTCTGTAACAAACCTAAAATCAGCTTTTTTGACATCCACTAAATCTACCATTTTGCTATAAATTATTACTAAATAAATCAAGTAATGCATAAATTTCATAAAATTTTATTGTTCTGCTAGAAATAAATGATAGGAAAGGGCTGAATCAAAACTTTAAGCTATACGTGAGTTATTTATAATTCACTTATAGAAATGAGCTTGTTTATTCAAAATGTTCATAAGCTAAATTTTTTCGTAAAATATTTGTAACATTGGTCACTTATATAATAAACCATTTTTATCTTTTACAATTCAATTGGTCCATTTTTTGTGCAATCGCCACTATGATAAAAAATATAAGTTTATATTGTTGTTCTATTCAGTAGTATTAATCCAAAAAATGAAATATAAATATACTAACATCGCATGCGGAAAGGTTAAATAATCGTATTTAATATAGCTTCTTGTCCTTGTTTACTATGTAGAAAAAAAACGCTGCCAAGTTATCTTCCATAATGCTTTCTTATATATGTAAATAAATAACTTCAAACCTGAATTTGAGTCATATCGGTTTTTAAACACGATAATTCCTCATTTTTGATCCGCGATTTTGAATTTTTAATTTTGACAAATGATTTATTCTTAGCGATCTTAAAAACCCCCAATACCCAACTTTCAAAAAAATTTTGCACCCTAAAAACGGTGCGCCACTGGCATTTTTTTAAATTTTGTTTCTAAATTTCTTTTTCCAAAAATGGCTTTTTTATCGATAACTTTAATAATTCAAAGATATCACGCACACTCACACACAGACACACAATCAGACACGAAATTGTTTTTTCTATAAATATGTTTTTCGAGATATGTAAAAAAAGTGTTTGAAAATTAAAACCGATTACATAGCTTTCTCTGTATACGTACGTATACGAGAAAGCAACTATCACAAATATTCCGGTTTATTTTTAAATTACTATTATATTATACTTAATTAGCGCAAAATAACAAAAACCTAGCATAGCACATGTAACATTTAATACTTCTTAATTTTAACGACTAAATGATATGCTTATAACGTAACGAACAAGCATCCAGTAAATGTATTGTTTCAAATATTCTGTGTATAATAATTATAATACATCGTAACCAGGGAAGTACATACAGTTCAAGTTTGAATCGATTGTGACTTGCCTCCTCGATAGCTCAGATGGAAGAGGCCCACTCTAGCAAAGTGGAGGTCGTGGGTTCAAGTCCCACTCGAGTTAATCTTGTACTGTATGTACTTTAAAAGTTAATTTTAAATAAAATACAATTAATATATATATATATATATATATATATATATATATATATATATATATGATGTTTTTGTAGTTGTAACCGTTATTGGTGGACCACCAGCATGTTCATTTTTGCAAGCTGTTCTTCCACATTTAAATTCATTGCACCATGGTTTCACAAAATCGTAATTAACATCACAGTCCCTAAAGTGTCTTCAAGAATTTGGGTGGGAGTCATACCTTTTTTTAAGAGGTATTTAATTAGCGCTTTTTGTTCGATGCACTCCATTTTTGTACTATTATAACACTTCGTTTGAAACAAACAACTGCTGTTCTAGATACAGACTTGATTTTGCTCATGCGCTGTAGGCATATATATATATATATATATATATATATATATATATATATATATATATATATATATATATATATAATATATAATGGAATAAGTTCATTCGTACTTACTAAATATGCGTTTGTTTGTCAGTATATAACGTTAAATTCGCTATCGAAAAGTATGTGAGCCATCCATTGAAGCAGTTTATTGCATTCCCAGCTGTTAATTAAGTTAAGATTTGACATATATTTCCTGTTAACAACTTGTTCAGTTTTACTTTATTAATTGTTTAATATACAAGTATATTTCCATATTTTACTTTATTTTGTGGTGAAAAGTATAAATAGCATAACCTAAACATTCACTTCTTAATATAATTTTTCAGTTTATACTTACTATTTTAGCTTTGTAAACAAAGTATAAAGATGAACGGTTTCGTGATTTTTATTTATGTTTACAAATTACGGCAGCTGCAATTGCTATGAAAAATGAATTCTGTAGTTAATTATACAATTACATGGTTACTCCATCTTTAAAATGATACAATTTTGATGTATTTATAATTTAGTTATCTATTCATAAAAAGAAGTTTTGCTTGAATTTTTAATATAAAAAACATGAATGAAATTAGAATTTCTATATTTTTGAATATTTACAATTTAGAAGCCATACGTGTGTATAAATCAAACGACAGTAAAGCACACGATCAAGTTTGTTACAGTAATGATTTATTAATGTACTAATGGCGCAAAGCCACCACTTTCTACTATTTGAGCAATAAGAATAACCCTGCAAGTATAGCATTCCACATGTTAATAGTTCAGCTACCTTAAAAGACTTGCGTAACAGCACGATCATAGCCTAAAAGTAAATGGCCCATTCAAAAATCTATTTTACATTACATTATTATTGTTAGATTATGGCATTTTTCACAATTTGGCATCAAAACAAGGCAATGAGTATATTAAAACACAAGTATCATAAGTCACTCTATTGACGCACGGGTCCAGGTTTCGATAACTGCGCCAAGTCACTTATATGAAACGTGTGTTTTACGCTTTTTTTACTATTGAGGACAATACACTTGTACCGATTAACAGTTTCTTATTAAATTTGGTTCATAATTCAAGTCACACAAGTGTCAAAGAAGACGTCCATCACATAATAATGTAGTTGTATCCTTTTAATTATCTTTTAAAAAATGAAAACATATTGTATATTTTTGCAAAATATGACTTAATTATATGTTATATGTTCTCCTAAAATATTATCTGAAAAAGTGGTATATTTGTTTTAAAAAATACTTTAAAAATTATAAAACCATACCTATGTACACATAATAATTTTATTCTTGAAAATGTACTTTCTAAGGTATGAAAATATAAACTTTCACCATTATTACATATATTAAAATACTTACCTTTTTTGGGTTTTTAAATGGTGTATTTGTATATTAACGTTTTTCAAATGTCACAAAATTATTTTAACATCTTTAACAATTTTAATAGATAATATTAATACTGACGAAGATAAGTGTTATCGAAATGTTTAGATTGTATAACTTTAATATACAAATACACAATAAGATTCTGCAATAAACCAAACACTCCGTATAATTAAGCAGGTTAATCATAATTATTAAATAAAATGTCAAAATAAGCCCAACAATAACGCTCATAACATTAATTATAATTTTTGATTAAATATCTACCCCAGATCTAACCAATTGACATTTCAAAATATTATTACACCCGAAAAGCTACCAGAAACGATGCTTTTAAGAAGCTTCTAAATGCATTACAAACGATGAGTAGTCCTTAGACATACCGAATTAGAAAAAAAATTAAATCAATCGACTCAGAAAGCTTCAATATCTTAGATGAGTCGATTGAACCAAAACTGGTTGAAGCCTAAATATTTAGGTGGTTAGGTATTGAATATCGGCAAATTTATCAATCCGTAAAATGTAACACTTTATTACGAACAACTTTATGGTGGAATACACCATGCTAGGCAAAAATTAAATACTGCATACCTCTTATTATTGGTCAATACATGAATACATCCATACAACCGTTTCCATTTTCCGCCACTATTGTATTAGCTTGTTGTGTGTATATATATATATATATATATATATATATATATATATATATATATATATATATATTATATATATATATATATATATATATATATATATATATATATATATATATATATATATATTATATATATATATATATATATATA
This sequence comes from Vesta saturnalis, assembly GCA_036346205.1. Classification (NCBI taxonomy): domain Eukaryota; kingdom Metazoa; phylum Arthropoda; class Insecta; order Coleoptera; family Lampyridae; genus Vesta; species Vesta saturnalis. Next base: position 4,166,086 of record JARFJB010000862.1, read on the forward strand.
TATATATATATATATATATATATATATATATATATGTTGAGATGATTTAAATTACATTCGGGTAGCTATGCAAGTCACATAGTGAATTATTTCTTTAGTTCGTACAAATGGTACATCTCTTTATATGTAATTCTAGATAAAAATGGTTAATTAACATTGAGATGTAGTTAAATTTAAATATTTCTTAATAAAATGTTAATATAAGTATAATCGACAGCACATTACATTTAAGTATAGGGTATGTTAGCTTTCGTTATGATTTAATTCAAGTTCATATTTAGTTAGTAAGTTTATTTAAACAAAATGTTCCCTGTTGACATGAGATACATGCTGTAGTTGACAAAAATAATGTTAAAAACTAGATATAGGCTGGTATCAATGTCACAATTTAAATGTACGCAGCCAAGAATCATGAAACCATTCGTGTTAGTGCGATAAACGTATATAAGTGCTAAAATTACGAAAAAACAGAACAAGTACATTAGTGAGTAACTATAAAACATAAATTAAGCAGCAGCTCTGGAATTATTGTGTTTGATCAACATTTACAGACCTTAAACTAGTGATTTGCAACAATTCGACACTAGTCGTAGAAGAACATATGAACCTATAAAAGTGTTAAAATAAATTAAATTGAGACATAAACATTAAGTTTAAACACTTTCACAAACAGTTATAGTGGTTAAAAGTGTGAAATTATACATTGAAAATTGTATTAACAATATGAGGTTATGTTATTTCCTCACATAAAATTTATGTAAAAATTATTTTAGATTGAGACGATTTGTGTAAAATAAATTATAAGAGGTAAAAATAGTAAAGTAGCCTCAATTTCAAGTTACAATTCACTATATTTGTGTCCATTTTGTCAAATTTAGTTTCTAAGACTGTTTGAAAAATTAAAATAATTTTCCTTTCAAATTGTCCGTAGGCATGTAAAAGATGAATATTTATGTGTAGTAGCATCCCATATTCATGTGGAAATCATTTCCAGGCCTGTACAGTACATAAAATTAGCTTAAAATCAATAATTCAGTGTGAAAATTAACTTGGTTATTAAGTGTAGGAATTAGCTCGTGTTTGGTTTTAAATTATAGAAAAATTTATGTAGATTATGAATATGTTATTAGTTTTAAGATAGGTTTAATGGGGCAAAAGTTATGGGGTTTTGAAATTATATCGTAATGTAAAAATTGCTGTAGCCAATCAGAATTTAGGAAACATTGTTGGTAACTATTGATAACAATCGAAGATTTTGGTCGTTACCCATTATCATATAAATAGAAGTGCTGAAGGATTACAATCTCTTAATTTTCCTCTGTTTCAACAGCTTGCCAAAGTAAGATGTTGCCAAATTTTTTTGTGAAATTATTTTAAACAAAATAACGTCACTTCGTTAAAAACAAAGTGCGATTTTAGTATCGGAAGTGTTAAAGAAAACAAGTGATAGTCTTTTGTCGGGAAATAATTAAATTAAGGTTAGTTTACCTTTTTAAAAATCAAAATCGGATGTTATCGATAGTTAGTGAAAATATTTCCGCAGTTTCGACATTGCTTTGTTTACGTTGTTGTGGATATTTAATTGTGTTCTCTTCGTGTTATCATCATTATACACCTTATTTACTGGAAGAGTGTTTAATTTATAATAACCTTCAAACTACCCATGTTTTGAAATAAATATAAGAAGTGTGATGATCCTAAGAATAAAGATTCATCAGAATTATAATAACATTAGTGAAACTTACGTAAACGTATAAGCTGTTTATATTGAAGAAAATTTGGATGTTTGAGAAGCAGAGTTGGAGTTCAAAGGAACTGTTTTCTACAATCAACTTCATCAGCAGTAACCAGATAAGGAGAACATTTTATGTGAGTGTTATGATTTTGTACTTTATTGTTGACATTGATATTTCATTGTTGTGTTCATAATTTCATCCTTTGTAAAAAAACATGATGTGCGACAACGTGTATGCATGTTCAAAGGGAACATTATTTGGTCTAAAAATTTAAATGGTTAATATTATATTGAATAAATTCAAACGTATTTATACTTACATGTATGGCGAATTTCATTTTTATTGTAATCAGAAGTCACATGTTTGCGTATTCACAGCGCATGCCCAAGTATGCATTTTGAAGAAATTTTGTTATGTACAAGGTGTGACACAAATATTAATGCAAATTAAAATTTATAATTCAAGTTCTTTGAGCAAGTTAGATACAATAAACTATAATTGGGCAATAACTCAATGTGCATTAATCAAATTAACTATGATTATTATATTCAAAATCTTAATATAATTCAAATAAATAATCATTTACTTTGTCATTTAAAATTAAAGTTTCTTCTAAATTTTGAACCCTATCCCCTTTGATGAGTCTTTACATGCGACTGTTTTTAAAAGTTAGATTGGGCAATTTAAATAATTATAAAAAGGGTAACATCGTAAAAATTATAGTTCACAATATATCCGATTGTTTTAAATATTAGTTTAAAACAAATATAAAAATATTAATAAATATAAAGAATTTAAATAAAATAATAATTAAATAAAATTTTAAGAGAGTGTGGGGGAGTTTAATATCATGGTATATATATATATATATATATATATATATATATATATATATATATATATATATATATTTCTAGTGGAGATATAAACCTCACGCCGCAGCATCTTTATTACCGATATGCCTACAGCGCATGTGCAAAATCACGTCTGTATTTATCACAGCAGTTGTTTGTTTCAAACGAAGTGTTATAGTAGTGCAAAAATGGAGCCCATCGAACAAAAAGCGCTAATTAAATACCTCTTAAAAAAAGATATGACTCCCACCCAAATTCTTGAAGACACTTTAGGGACTGTGATGTTAATTACGATTTTGTGAAACGATGGTGCAATGAATTTAAATGTGGAAGAACAGCTTGCAAAAATGAACATGCTGGTGGTCCACCAATAACGGTTACAACTACAAAAAACATCCATATAATCCATGATCTAGTACTGGAAGACAGAGGAGGAAACTGGCCTTGCGTATAACTCTGTGCATAACATATTACGATAATAATTAGACATGAAAACGTTGTCCGTAAGGTGGGCCCCACGAATGTTAACCGAAACTCAAAAACGATGCCGAGTTGTGTGTGTGTAAACGACTTTTGGCGCAATGTAGCCAACATCCGCAGAACTATTTGGATAGATTTGTAATGATGGACCAAGCATGGGCCAACTACTATGATCCAGAGACGAAAATGAAAAGTGTGCATTGGAAGCGTCGTGGTTCACCACCTCCTCGAAAGTTCAAGTCTCAGCCGTCAGTGGGAAATGTAATGGCTTCCGGTTTTGGGGATACCCTAGGAGTAATTCTCATTGATTTTGTACAAACAGGGGTTACAATAATAGGCAACTATTACGCTAGATTAATATCGCAATTACGCGTAGTTATCAAAGAAAAATGTCATGACAAATTAAAGCGCGGTGCTGTACCACCAGGACAATGTGCCTAGCTACACTTCTTATGTAGCTATGGCTGCCATAGCAAACGCAGGTTTCGAATTGCTTGAGCATCCACCATATTCGCCAGATCCTGCTCCCAGCGACTATAGACTATTCCCCAAACTCAAGGAACACCTTCAGGGAAAACAATTTTCAAGCAATGAGCTCATAGACGCTTTAAACCAGTATTTGCAGAGGTTGGACAATATATATGTAAATGGTACTTTTAACTGGTTAAATATAATTATTAACATAAATTTATTGACGATGCAATCGATAATTATTGGACTTATTTAAAAACTATTTGATTTCGTCAAGCTTTCGAAAAGATAATGTTAAATAGTTCGTCATTTTCTAAATGTTTAATATTTAGATTATACAAAATCATCTATAAGCGATACAAGTAATTATTTCACTTTAAACTCCGATATGTGTATTTTCATATTATGTAATCTATTATGTTTTTATTCTTGTTCACAGTTTTCATTGATGACAGACTTTCTGTCGAAATATATTTGAATCCACTGTTAGTTAGTGTTCCGTTCATTAGCGTAACATTTAACGAGCTTTATTTAGACGAATCTTAACTTACTTTTGGAAATATAAAGAGAATATGAAGAATTTTGAGTTTAAAATTGAATCGGCGAGTTCAGTCGGCAACACGCTTATTTTAAAACTACGCGACACCTGTGCAACAAGCTACAGTTTACGCTGACAAACTTGTTGCAAATCCACCCAGCACTTTGTGTGTGGTCGAAGCTGGAATCTGGGGCACACAATGTGTACTTGCCGGAAGGAAAACAACCATAGAAACAATTTTAATTGCAACACTAGGTGTTACTACTAAATGATTGTAGTATTTGATGTCATATTTTTGAGATTGTTGTAATGTATAAAGCTTAGTAAATACGAGATCGCGTTATTTTTTGCATCTTCCTATTTTAGGTGTAATGGAGACATTATAAATTCGAATTTCGCGCTGTTATATGAGATTAAATGGTTATTGGTTATTTGAATTGGAACGTAATTAATATTAACATAAAAAGCTTGAGCTTGTTCCAATGAGTATCTGCATAGTAGATTGGAAATCTTTTAAACATACGCGGCAATTTGCGGACATTACTGTTTTGTGAAAGGGGGCAAGTAGAGACACTGTCATAATGAAGGGAATTAGTGGTCAGTCGCGTTAAGAAAGCGAACAGAAAGGGTCGCACTAAGTAAGCGATCAAGGTTGAATTGAAGTTAACCAAAAGGGTGAAAATCGATTGCCGTAGCTTGATTTATGCTGCAATTAATATTGTGTAATTATAACGAAAATTCAGTTAATATAGTGATAAAGAGAATATAAAAGATATTTTCCGTATGAATACGAGGAAAAGTTAAAATAATATAAAGTGCAATTATTGTCGAGTTGGCGGAAATAAAAGTATTGCACATAATTTAAAATACATAATGAAAGTGACGTAATCAGTGAAGATAACGCGTTATCAGAACCGTGATCAGTTGTGTTTAAATAGTGTATAATAAATATAATAGACAGTAAAAAGGACAATAACTCGAATTTATTGATGTATAAAAGGGAGCATTCGCGGTTTGTAAATAACTTGCATTTTGTTGCGCAGGCTATTTGTGGTTAAAACTGAACAATTAAGTAAAATCTGTAGTGTGAATACATCGAGCAATTATTCACAAAAATCATAAACTGAAGAAAGAAAATTAGAAGCGTGTTCATCTATAACAAAAGTATAAGAAAAGATAAAGAAAACAAGGAAGAGTGGTTCCAGCCTAGCGACAGAGAACATCATCCACCGAAATGAGGCCTCTTCACCGGTCAAATAAACGCAGAGTTGCGTCACCAACACAGTGATAACAAGTAAGACCTTTTGATACAATAAATAAACGAAAATTGCTGTGTTTTATTTATTCTCAATTTATGTTTGGATACAAATGCTGAACGAGAACGTATTTCGTTGATCATTTGTAAAGGATTGTTTTTGCATGTAAACATTAAGAAGACTACTAACATAGAATTGGAATCATTTTTATGTAATGCTGTAAACAAAACAATCTGCATTTAAAATTTGGCTTAATTAAATATTATCACTTTTGATTCATTTTTATTATTGCCTGTTACAAATCTTAAAAGCTTATACAAACACTGCGTGTGTAAATACTGAAGAAAGCAAGTTCAATTAATTGCAAAGCACAAGTAATTAATAACAACAGATTGAGAATAATTTTGATGGATGATAACGATAACCATTTAAACCATTGCTAAGCTAGCTGGAGCGTCCAGATAAAAAGAAAGAGGAATTTGTTGAGTAATTATTGTAGTTCATTTACACAGACACAAATGTGATAACAATAAAAGTAAAGTTAGTTAATCAACGTTATCTTTATAAATTAAAATCACTTAGTTGACGTTGAATCGTTTCACATTTTCATAAAAACAATATAAAATTTTTACTTGATAAGTTCAAAATTATAGAAGACTGAAAAAGAACCATCACAAAATAGCCCCCACCGTGACAACCATTACAAAATGGTGCCCAAATGTGAGGCCCATTACATAGGTCTGTAAATCTTTTCACACTTTGACTACCTGTATGTGTATTTGCCCAATCAATGTTATGGAGCCTTCGGGTTCATCTACCAAAAAGTTTTACAGTTTTGCACTGAAGAAAGATTTTGTGAACAATAATTAATAATAAAATTTAATAACTATCTGAAAATGCAAACTTTCACCATTCACACATAATAAAATACTTATCTTTTTTGAATTTTTTAATGGTGTATTTTACATTATACAATCTAAACGTTTCGATAACATTTACAGTTATCTTCGTCAGTAGTAATATCTATTAAAATTGTTAAAGATGTTGAAAACAATTTTGTCAATGTTGAAAAATTCAAACATAAACATAAAGTTTGAGTAACGTATAAAGCCAACTATAAAATTAAATTAAATTTTTAGTAAAGAATATAACTAGGTCATTACAAATTAAATATTGTTAAACTGCCTTAAGATGACAAATCAGAACATCTTCAAAGTAACAATGAAAGATGTCAGCCAACATCTTTAACAATTTTAACAGATATTACTGACGAAGATAACTGTAAGTGTTATCGAAACGTTTAGAAATTCAAACATAAACATCAGCCTGCTACTAATATAACAGATTGAAATTTAATTCTCTAGTTGGCTTTATACGTTTCTCAAACTGTTATATTAATAGCAGGCTGATGGTCATGTTTTAATTTTTCAACATTGACAAAATTGTTTTCAACATTCTTAACAATTTTAATATTACTGCTTACGAAGATAACTACTGAATAAAACTAGTAACATTCTTGAAAACTATTAATCAATAAGAATGAAATATGTTTTAATTTTATTCAATCTTGTTTTAAGGTTACCAGTGGTGTTTGATGTTAAAGCAAGTGTTGTAATTTGCTAGTGCAGTATAATGAGAGCTATCAGCGAATATGTTGGCGATAATTCGTCAACAAAACCGTCTTAGACTTTGAAGTCAGGAACCAGGGAAACCCTGCTTTTGTACACGTTTAAAATGTTTTGAAAATGTTAACGAAGGTAAACGAAACAGCGTTCTTGATAATATTAATAGCTTGGCAAGTAATGATGAGCAACATGGTTACCTTTGTCGTCTAATTAACGTCAGAAACGCCGAAATCGAAAACCTGAGATATTTTGTATCACGACAATGCATTCTGTGTAAAACCATAGACACACGTGTTTATTTTAAAACATTCTATAGCATTCATTGTATAAGTAAAGATAAATTGTTTAAAATTTTTCAATGGTTAAGATATTTAGAACAGAGTATTTAAAATTAAAAGAGTAAATTTCACGTCGATTAAGTGAAACGTAATTTGAGATATATAAGATGTGCATATAGAATTGTTTTTTGATAACGTACGCTTGATGCGCGTTAGTTAAATGGGTGTCGCAATTCACTTTTAAAGTTTGCCGAATCGTTTTCATTAAATTGCCGTTTGTAGGTTTGTAAAATGTGGTTGCTCAACTATCAGCCGTTGCGAAATTAAGCCGTGGGCTTATCAGTTCTTGATATAAGCGTGTTTTCGTCGTGAGAAACGCGTACCTTACATTCCTTTTAGTTTTGATAGTCGGGGGAGGTAGGAGAAAGTTCACGTGTTGCGGCTTGGTCGACTACGCGAAATGTTTGTTTAAGCAGGGGGCAACTTATTTACGCTATACCGGGAATGATTGAACAGTACCGAAGGAAGAGTTTTCCGCTACCCCTTTTTAACTGGGGATATTTTGAAGATTCAGGCACCACCGGGATTATTATATCATTTATCGCCGTCAGTAGTAACATTTTGTGTTCATAGAATTGGGTTAGGTGTCTGAATTAGTTTAGATACCAGTTATATGTTAGTTTCGCGTACACAGCTGGCCCACAACGTATGATAAATTTAAATACATACGTGAAGAAGATTGATTTCCATCAATCAAACACGGAAAGGATCCATTGCCGTCATCGTTGTGAGAAAGAAAGGAAAGTCTCGATTGACCATTCTGTGCATTGCGAAGGTAACTATTTTCCTGAATTTACTTTTGTGGTTTTAATAAAATGTTTATTTCTATTATTTAGACGGATGGATATACTTTTTGCTTGTCATCTTGTCCAGTAGTCCTTAAGACGCTTATTTAGTTTTATATGAAAGTGTATTCACCCGCGTAGGTATCATATTGTACGTTGTTTTATTCTGATTACGCTGTACCAAAATTACGTAATGCGTAAATTGGTAAATTCGATGATGTCATTATTTTGTTTGATATCAATTAAAATGTAAGCTACCCAAGACAGATAAATTTGAGTTATCTGAGCTTGGAAGTCTCATTGTTGGATCAAGTATAATTAATTAAAACGGTAATTTTTACTTCTCTTATTATAAACAATTAATATAAATATAAATTCACTGTATATCGTGATATAAGAGATATGACGGTACTTAGCGGAAAGATCCAAGCAGAGTGCGAATGTAAGGCACTGCCCAATAATACCGCAACAACGCGACACCGCCGTGGTTGAGTGCGTTTTTTATAATTCTCTCTTACAATAACCGTATCTACGAATCCTCCCCAGATAGCACCGTATAATAAAGCTATTAAAGTCACAGTCGATGGGTCTAGAGAACCAAGATCTAAAACAAATGGTTCACAATCATATAGAGAGTTAGGATTGGGGCATCGGCAGTTTCCTGATGCACCGTTTACATATCACATTTAAGAGAAATGGAAGCGCTAAAGCGGCGAGCTCCTTCTGCACAAAGTGGTGATGGGTCACAAAGTTCCTATCAACCTGATTCTCAAGATGCGACTGCATTAAATCGACCACCCTCTTCACACTGCCCACCACCGTGGTCAGAATATACAGCACCATACACACCCTACAGCCCTCCGTAACCGTAAAGTAGTTACTACGAACCCCATCAGGATCCAACTCATACTTCAAGTTTACATTTACTTACAGTATTACTTGAGGTTCCATCTCACGAATTCATCAATACGTCACTGTCTTCACCATCAGTATTCAGCAATACGAAACCAATTGTTCCGGGAAGTTCAGAGCTAGATACAATGCTATGCGGAAGTGCAAGATATCCAGGGCAACACATCCATAGGTCGCTGGTTCATATCAGTAAATATTACGCACATAACAGGTGCATAGACTATTTAGCAGTTATAGGTTATATTATCTGTTCTTGATAGTCTCAAGAATAAAAGTGACTAGTGGACTGTAAATAGCCAAAATAAACAAGTGAATTAATCAAAATCATTCCATAAAAGAGTAACTGGTACTGACATTAAAGAGTGTGCTTGACCCCTCGCTGGACCGGTGCCGATCACAAAACCTTTTTTTAAAAAACCCACTCAATCACGGCGATGTCGCGTTGTCGTATTATTGGGCAGTGTCTTACATTCGCACTCTGCTTGAGTCTTCCCGCTAAGTACCGTCATACCTCTTATATAACGATAGACGATTCAAGTAAAGGTGTAATCAATTTACCTTAATTAAATTAAATTTGAAAACGAATATCAACATACAACTACAAAAATATATACACAGCGAATTTATATTTATATTAATAGTTTATAATAAGGGAATCAAAAATTACCTTTTTAATTAATTATAACTTGATCCAACTCATTCCAAATCAGTTTTCTAGAAATTTTACGTAATAAAATGATATTTAATGTGTTTTGTATAACACGCTGACTGTTTATAAATGGAGTATTATTTCTTTGAGTGTAAGTATTTTTGTAGTCTTATTCTTTTCTTACAACGTTAGTATTATTACGTTTATACAAATTTAAAAGTTTAGAGATTTTGTCCGCATTTAGTTTATTTTGTTGTGACGTATTTCGTTTTAAATTGAATAATTGGTTAACGCATTGACCAGTTATTTTTGGTTATTTGAGCTATTAATTTTACATTGAAGTTTATCGAAATGTATAGTGAGTTCATTCAGTTTTCAGTCTTATTATCGAGATTTGGTGGAATTTAAATGAAGCCTAAGATTTTATTGACGTTTCCTGTTAGGACTTTTTTTAAGATCTAGTTCATGACGTTTTCCCGCTATAAATTTATTTAACAGATGACGCCTTTGTGACGTCTTTCCCATACTTTGACGTTATTGAGTGGTGTCGCGTGCCCCTTTCGAGTGTTACGTCAGAACCCCGCCTATACCACTGAGCTGTCGGTAGCTTTCACTTTACCTTTACGAGCTAATGCTTTAGTGAGTGTTTGGCCCGTAATAGGTAATTTACCGCCCGAACGTGGGGCGTGTTTGTATTTGGTTTGGTTGGCATGTTTGTATGTGAGACTAATAGATTAGTTTGGATTTCGATTTAGATTTACATTTTCCGAACGTTAAGCTGTTTTATGTCGAGTTTGATTAAACATTTACACATCTTTTGTGATTCAACTGAAGGCCAAAACAAGAATTATACATTGGTTAGATTCATGAATTTTGTAGTACATACTGTAAAGCGACTTTACTCTATAAATCACATTTTCGGTAAGAGATCACCCCTATTTGAAGTGCGACAAGAACATGGTTAAACCGAGATCGAGAATGAAACTGCCAGAAGATTGATATCGGTCGACAGCAAATCCACCACAGTTTACAGTAGTAGAAGTTGAGTCTAACAAAGTGTCCCTTTGCGAAACAAAGTATAAAGGAAATAATGTATAGAACAACATATAATGACCACTCGATAAGTAGTCCTATTACACAGAATATAAAGACAAATTACTGTTCTATCATTATTTCTATAAATATGAATGTTTTATTTTGAGGCTCTCCCAATCAATGTATCTTAATCTTATGAAGCTGAAGGCGTTTTGTCAGAACTCCGATGCTGCACTTTTAAAAAAAAGAATTATAAAAACCTTTCTGGTCACATTTTTACAGATTTGAAGCGCTTTTAATGGCGGAAATTTGGTGATAACACCAAGAGTAATACCTTTTGAATATATGATTTCCAATATTGAGAATTTTATTAAACCATTACCTTTTGATGCTGCGAATGAAGATATAAAACTATTAACACATTCCTTAAAGAGAAATCTCCAAAGAACAATTTATTCTTTCGTCAGTGCCGTGCTTTATTTGATCTTAAACGTAATGAAGATATAATAATAGTACAATATTATAGAATACAAACTAAAGCACTTATTAAATTATCATCTATTCCTGAAGAAATAAAAAAGAAACTATGAACAGCTTGATGGTGTAGCAATGGGTAGCCGTCTTAGTAGATGAGAGAATAGCGTTACAACACGTACCTAAAACGTTTGGTATAGATATGTAGACGACATATTTGTTGTTTGGAGACATGGAGCAGAAGCACTACACGAAATTTAAATTTTTATAAATGGTATACATACTAGCATCCAGTTTACCATGGAAAAAGGAACTAAAGGAAGTTTACCAGTTCTGGACATATTAATATCTAAAACTGATAAATCTTTTAAGGTTTACAGAAAGCCGACACACACTGGTAGATACCTTCATAAGTAATCAAACCACCATACACGTCAAAAAATTGGTGTAATTAAACCTTTATTGGATCGAGAAAAACGAATTTGTGATCCTGAACTTTTGAAAGATGAATATAAATATTTAACAAAATCCTTACAAGCTAATGGAAAATCACATAATGATATTAATAATGTTATTACACCTGCTAGACTAAGCATAAATAATAACCAGTTCTTAACGTTGGTATCCCAATTAATCATAGCATTAGGACTATTTTTAAACCTACAAGAAAACGTAAAGATCATTTAAGGTCACCTAAAGATGTTTCAAGTCCAGTATCATGTTGCGGAGTGTATAGGTTATCCTATTCATGTGGAAAAGCATACATTAGGACCACGAAACGTAATTTTGATACAAGACATAAAGAATATATGATATTTTTTAGATTATGTCAACCAGAAAATCTGCGATAGCTTTAAATAATTAAAATCAAGACATTCACAATTCGATAATATGGAAATATTGTCATTATTGTGTTCGTTGACAACGTGAAGCTATTGAAATATATAAACATCCTAAGAACTTCAACAGGGAAGAAGAAAATCTCCGTTTAAATAGGTTTTGGCATCTTATAATTAAAAAAGACATAATGGTATGTCTTAATTTTAATTTTAGCTTTTGGTACGTCTAGGTTTTTTGCTTTTTTTTCCTTAGAGCTTGAAGTAAATGCTTTACCAATTATATGTTAAATTACCACAGCACCATAATTTTACATGTAGTTGAAATTAAAATTGAAAATTATATAAAACGTGCTACATTGTGTTTTCACCGTAAAATAACATTATTATCTTTATTAACAAAGCTATTTCTTGGTTAGAATTGACGGCAAGTTTGTGAATACTTTTATCAATTTTGAAATTAAAGTTTGTCACAACTTTACACTTATATCATAATTTGATTAAATTTTGTTAAATCTGCACTTTGATTGTGACATTTTTCATTATTAGCCTTCGACCGTTAGGGGGTGTTCTGACTTGTCATCTTCAAGACAGTGTAACAATATTTAACTTATTAATGATCTAGTTATTCTTTACTAAAATTTTACTCCATAGTTGGCTTTATTTGTTTATCAAACTGTTATATTAATAGCAGGCTTATGTTTACCTTTTCAATTTTGATGTTTCAGCAGCTTAAACATTTGTAAAGGATTTTATTACTACTGAGGACGATAACTGTACATGCTATCGAAACGTTTAGATTTGTATAAACATTAATACAAAAATACACTATCAAAAAACCTAAAAAGCCAAATATTTTAAATCTATATGTAAAATAATGAAAGATTACATTTTCATATGTAATTAGTTTGATTTTGCATAGCAGTTTTGAGTAGCGTCAAATTTAGTAAAACGGAAGGCGGAGTTAAAGAAGCGCGTAATTATTATTAATTATTCGTTTAATTGCTTTAATAATCATATATCAATCTTGTAAATAACGATAGAATTCTATATCAACATAATTAAATTACAAATGGGTTAGAAAGCTATAAACTAGGAGTATAAACGATTAAATTTTAACTTTTACGATACAAAGAGACTACCAAAAAAATATTTATAACAAAGTTAGTTTTCGTTATAACGCGTATAAGTATGAATTTTAATAGCACACAAGAAGTATGTGTTTTGTTGAAACGGTACTGAAATTTTAAATTATATATCCCTTGCAGAAGTCTATTCTCAAAGGTTATTTTACCACCCCATTGAGAATCTACCCCAATGCCACCGATACGCTAGCTATAATAATCTACAGAACCAGTATTCTATTGTAACGTATTTTATTGAACTTTCCAAAAAATTTTAAATTCAGAACTTAACTTCTTATATAATCGCGTAGTGAACATTTTTAATACACGTGTGTACTTACAGTTATATTTTAATCAGGGATTATTTCAACTCTAAAAAAAGTTCAAAAGAAATGCTAAAAAGCCGACTTGACTCACTAAGGATTTCACTTTGCCAAACTTATTTTGCAAGTCTCAAGAAACTCGGTTAACAAAAAAGGATATTTCTCTAGAGTATCAAGAACGAAATTAACGTTAAAGTAAAACTGTTACAATTTTAATAATTGATGCAATTCATATTTCTATTTTATTTATAGTAGATGTTACAATTGGTGTGCTAGATTCGCTTCAAAGTACTAAATCAACGACGTTTAATAATTGAACACCACCACTTTCTATACTTAGAAACTTTTTGGCATAAACTTAAAAGTTTTAAAATAAAATCCGGAACAAGAAAAACATTTTCTCGATTCTTTCTGTATCAATTCGAATAACTTTTAACGTATATTTATTGGGAATGGATAAGTTTTCAATGTATTATTTTACTTTTGCTTTACATTTAAAATGTACTAATGGAAATGCCTGGAAATACTGCTTTTGAATATAATTCACAGATAAGAAAAATAGGCATCTCCATCAATTTAGTTTATCATACCCTTTAAAGCTCTTTTATATGGACTGACAAATATAGGGTGGGATATTCATGTTTTTCTAGTGACAAGTTGAGCACCCTTGACAGTTTTCTTATGGATAGTGTTGGTTTACTAAATGTCCCTTCTTCATCCTTATCTCAAAATACTTCACTAGAGCTTGTTAATATATAAGAAGTTTAAAAAATATCTTATCTTAAAATATATAAAAAAAGGTTAAATCTCAAAATACGTATTTTAACAAAAACGATCAATGTACGTTTTCACCAGTAAGCATTTAACGGGAAATACAATATTATCCTTTTTTAATCAATTAAGCCTAGAGTTGAATTCATCTTGAATGGGTTTAATTGAATTAAAAAAATAATGAAAATTATTTCTGTTCTTTGGCACCAAATTGAGAAAGTTATCTAGTAAAGTCTCTACAAAACAGTTGTAAGGAGAGAATGAGGTTATAAATGCTAAAATGAGAGGTCCTAATATTCTAACGTCCCGTTTAATTTTAATTCCAAATCATTTTGATTAATTCAATGCAGTCTAATAGACTTTAATGTTTAAAAATACTGGACATGATAGAATGACGTTGCTCGCTTGTAAATTGAAGGCAGTGATGCCTAAAAAATTTCCATAGTCAACGTGCGAATATCTGAAATAAATATAATAATTTTATATATCTCTGATTTATTTTATGTTAATTATTTTACTTAAAATAAATGTTTAGTGTACTTACGGTATTCGCCAAAATAAACAGATCCATGGAATGGCTTGGGCGATGTCTGCCTGTCGCTTGTTTGTCGTTAACTGTCATAATAATATTACGCTCGTGTTCTGACAAGGAAAAGGTATAGTAGAGCATTATTTCCGTTCGTATGGAAGTAGACAATGGCCCAAGTTTGAAACAAGTTTATGAAAGATATCGGGAGCAATTTAATTAAACTGCGCCCAGTACAAGCGTAATGTTGTTCAGATTGTCGAAAAACAGTTTGTACTAACGATAATGAAGAACGAATTCTAGATCAGGTTTTCCAGACTCCACAAAGAAGTCTTAGATGAACTGCGTATAAATTAAACATCCACACGTAGAATATTCTAAGGCATTGGTGGTTATCCACAGCATATTCAAACTGGACAAACGTTCAAGAAAAGTTTATTGTTCAGCCTAGTATACGAAGATATCGATTTCTTGAAAAATATATGGCAATCAGACGAAAGTTATGTTCCCCTAATTGGCTATATCAATAGACAAACAACTCGATTTCTTGGATTTCAACGCCCTGACTTCATTGTAGAAAAACCACTTCACAGTGCTAGAATTACTATTTCGTGTGCTATATCGGAGAACTGTATAATACGTTCTTACTTTGTTGAGGGCGGGAATCAACACACAGCTACCGTTAATAATCACGAGCGTTACAGGTAGAACATCATCATATCTTTTGCAAGAGATTTAAGAAATTTTTGCTGCGTACGAAATTTACAGTTCGACAGGCAATTGTTTCACCAGGATGGTGCCACAATCCATACAGTCAGACGTTGATTAGAGCTTCTCCGCGAACATTTTGGAAAAGAATAATTTCTCGTGGAACTGACTTCGATTACCCTTCACATTTACATGACCTTACGCCTCCACATGCATATATTTGAGGTATGATGAAAGAGTAAGTATTCCGTTCTGATGATGCACTATTGAATATTGCAGAACTATGGGTGGGTGGGTGGATACATGGATGGGTGCGTGCATGCGTGAGTGCGTGCGTGAGTTCGTGCGTACGTATGTGCATGCGTGCGTGTATGTGTGTCTGTGTGCCTGCGTGTCTGTGCGTGTGTGTATGTGCGTGTGCGCGCCTTACGTCAGTACGTCTGTGCATCTACTCGTCTGGACGTGTACGTGTGTGTGTGTGTGTGTTTAGGTGTCTGTGTGTGCATGCCTGGGTGTGTGTATATGTGTGGTTCGCTAACTTTAGAGCTCGATCTTCAAATTTTTGCAATTGCAGGTTATAAGCCGATTTCCCTCACCACCCAGCACAGCTGAAATCGGTGATATCAACTTTAGTCCATCGATCGAAAAAGTTAGCAGATAAATAAAATCTCAAGGAAAAATTAAATAAAGTACGAGATGCTCTAATCAAAAATGGATTCAAACACGTATTTGTCATCCTCAGGTCTCTAGTACAATGATATCAATAATCATTAACACAGTCGCCCTTATGAAACATGTCTTTAGTAACCATCTGCCGCAACATATGTGATAGTACGTGCATACTAAATATAACCTCAAAAATTGATATTAGATGTTTAATGTTTACGAGTGCACAAATTACTCGAAATTACGCAAGGAGCAAAAATCATATGTCTTGCGGCAACTGGTTACTAACGTCATGATTCATAAGAGCGGCTGTGTAACTAATATATATATATATATATATATATATATATATATATATATATATATATATATATATATATGGTTTCAAAAACTGAGGCTGCAGTCAATATTGTTTAGGCTTACTTAATGTACAAACTCTTTGATATTAATCGAAGTCATATTACAAAATATTACAGTTAATTAACATTAAAACAACTTACTATCGTGAGTTACACAGAACATACAACAAAAACCCACAAACATTTACAATTAAAATATTAAAATATGAAAATGTAAACTTTCACCAACATAACACATAATAAAATACTTACCTTCTTTGGGTTTTTTAATGGTGTATTTTAAATTATATAATCTAAACGTTTCGATAACACTTACAGTTATCTTCGTCAGTAGTAATATCTGTTAAAAATTGTTAAAGATGTTGGCTGACATTTTTCATTGTTAGCTTTCGCCGTAGAGAGTGTTCTGATTTGTCATCTTTAAGGCAGTTTAACAATATTTAATTTGTAATGACCTAGTTATATTCTTTACTAAAATTTAATTTAATTTTATAGTTGGCTTTATACGTTACTCAAACTTTATGTTTATGTTTTAATTTTTCAATTTTGACAAAATTGTTTACAACATCTTTAACAATTTTTAACAGATATTGCTACTGACGAAGATAACTGTAAGTGTTATCGAAACGTTTAGATTGTATAATTTAAAATACACCATTAAAAAAACCCAAAAAAGATAAGTATTTTATTAAAATATTAAAAGTATGTGAACTGACATTAGTGATACATTTATACAAATTAGGGAAAATACTCTGACAGAATGGAAAGATATGACAACGTTTCTATAATATATATGATTTAATGCATTCAATTATAAGCAATTTTTTATTATTAAATATTTACTAAGATTCCCTGTCAAAAATAAATGAAAAATGAATAAGAAAACAATTAAACTATTAACTAAAACATGCCTTTTTTTATTAATTTTATTTTTTATAAACATGAATTATCACAAAAATATCTATTGTTCTAATGATAAAATATAACTGTAAATATTACTGAAATTTACTTATGTCCGATCTCTTATTTAAGCTGTTGTTTTCTAGTTTAATGCAAATCATTTCTAGGAAATGATTTGGTAATTGTTAACCCGTTTCAAAATTTTAATATTTTCGAAATCCATCGAGTGACGTTCATTTTAAGTACATGTTGTGCTAGAGCGTAAAAATGGACGTTTCTATTTATATCCTTTTATATAATGTTATACTGCCCAATAGATTTCTTGCCGTTTGGCCGATATAAATTTTAGCACAGTTACTACATTTAATAGAATAAATAACATTGGACGATTCAATAGTGATGAGCGGTGACTTTAGTACAGTATCATGTTTGTAACATAATTATTTTATATTATGAATTCTTTAAATATGATTGATTAGCTTATAATATCGATGAACGGTACAGAACAAACTGTTTTATGCTATATGTTGTTCTGGTTTGACATATCAACCTAACGTCTCTGCAGCGTTCTTAGTGATGGGACTACTAAATAGTAATTTATTGACAACCTTAACGGGATACGAATTTTCAAGTAAAATGTCTTTTAATTTTAATAAATCATATCGTTGAAATTTTTATAATTTATTGATTATACAAGTACTAGATTAGTTTGTCTATGAAATAACTATAAATATTACTGCTCACGGGTTTACGATACCATTGAGTGCATAATTGGTTCTTGTGGTCACGATGTATCATTAGACTCCTTTACTACAGTGTGTGTATGATGATTGTCAACAATATGGCATTTTTCAGAACATTTCAGCCTTCCCATTCGAGAATTACCTTCAATATCTTAAGAGATTATTTCGTAAAAGTAGAAATCCCGTAACTCAGATTGTTAGATGAACCTTAGAATGTAGTAGTTCTCACTGTAATCGTTTTACAAATTCGGCGTTAACAAAACCAAAATCACAGTTGCAGCATCATAATGTTCCTTATTAGACGTTTCCACGTAGATGAAAAGAAGTGTACAATTTGATGAATTTCTTTAAATCAAATGTAGGTGACAATTGTTGGGGAAAACTGGAAGAAAGTGATGTTTGTGACTTCCTAACTTCGTAGCTTCACCAGTTAATGTAAAAATGAAACCAATATGGATCCCAATAATACACGAAGAGCTTAGGCGCAATACTCTTGCGCAACATAAAACAATGGCAGGTTATTTCTCCAACGGGATTTCTGAAATGGGAAGTAATTTAAGTTGGAGATTAATGTGAGATTTATCAAAGCTTAATTTATCAATCGAGTTTACTTTGTCTTTATGGACTTTCTTCTATTAATACGTTAAGACGGATATATCTTCAATTTACGTTGAATAGGTATGCTATGCTTTTTATCTAAAAACATTAATAAATTGTGATCTTTTTTAGCTTAGAAAAGCTATACCTAATAACTATAATTCATTATAATTGGTAAACCGGTTTCGAAAATCAATATCTTCGTATTTCATCACTCACTTTTATATATTAATAAGCAATTTATATTTCTACACTCTTATGCGAATACTTATAAGCTGTTTACACTATATTCTTTTACTACAACTTGATTGATTCAGGGTAAGTTTTGGAAGACAACCGGTGTTAATTTAATTACTTCAATATGTTCATCGACTGCCTATTTTCTATTTGATGCTGCAATAAAGCTATATTCTTCAGGACCATCCTGGGGGCACGTAGTAATCGACTGTTACCTACTAACTGTTTGATACCGCAGTGAAGCCAATATTCTTCGTATCTATGGAAGCTATTTTGGGCTGTGTTAAAATTTCTTTATTTTAATATAATTAACAGGTACATTGGAAAGAGCTCAAATACCTTACAATTACATTGACTGGAGTAACAATAACGGATGATATAACTGCCTTATATTCAAGATTTAAGTGTTTCTGTTATGTTTAGGGTTTACTTAATTTCTTTAATAATAAAAACAAAAAGGAGTCTTTACAACATTATGTAAGGTGGTTATCACCGTCTTGCCAAGACGAAATATGCATTTCGTTAAATAAAAAGTAGGACATTGTGTTTACTGACAAATCAATCAGCGCAACTATATGTGAAACATCTTGCATATTTCATGTCGGCAAGGTGCGTGACTTATTAGCAGGTACACCGCCGTGGCGGTCATTTATAGCGCTCGTATTACTGCCTGAATACGCTATGGCGGTCATATACACCGCTATTGTGTGAGTCGACAAATATACCTGAAACTGAGTTTTGACTGCCAATAGCATTTAAAATATATGGGGAACATGACGGTCCGGCGCAGGTGTTCACGTGATTTGTGTATGGTCAGATAAAAAACGTATGTATACAAAAATGTAATTATTATTATGATACTGAAATACGTGTCATAAACTAATACAAAATTAGAAAAACATATATTTCGACACTTTTATATGCTTCATATTAAAGCAAGGTACGCAGTAATGGGGATGATCCTTGCAACCTACACAATATGTGAACTTTTTTCACTTTGGTTTTAGGAATTTCACCTTTAATTTTCTTGTCACAGCAACCTGCAGTATTCTCATACTGTGACTGTTGTACCTTCCTTTTTAAGAAATGTGTGGTTTTTAAGTGGTTTACTAGAAATTAACAGAGGTGGAGGTTCTTCGTTTTGAGTAATTTGCGCCAGCACCATTCAGAAGATCGCGAACAATAACCACTTGCAGTTTGTTTACGGTAATGTTTGAGTTTAATAGGGTTTTGAAAATGATATAAGCATTTACAATAGAAGTGCTCAATATAAGTTCTATGGCGATTTTCCTATACCCCTTTAATGAACGACCAAGAGCGGAGTTGTAAGTACCATTTGATCACATAAGTCTATATGGTTGATTCACCTGCATTATGTGCAATTATAGCCTGTCATGTAGCCATGATTTCGCCAAGATTTGCCGATAAATTTCGAATTTGTGATATTATTTGTTAGTATCGAACATTTTAAATGGGGATTCTCGTAATGGGATGTAGTAATGCATTAATGAGGGGAGAAGCTTCCTATTGTAACGTTTTCTTATATCGTTTACGTAATTTAACGGTTTACTCTTCTTTTTTTTGTATTTTCTAAGGCGAAAATGAAGTTTGTGTTCTAGATCGTAGTAAAATGGAAATTAAAAAAAAAGGAGAATGTGATTTAAGTTTTGGCGTCGATCTTACTAGAATTTGAATGGAAACATTTGTTAGTGTATTTGTAAATAAGGATAGTTTTGTAGAAATAAATTTCGTATTTTAATTTGGTTTAACAAAGTTGGGATTGCGTCATATAAAAAGAAGAAAATTAAAGAACGTATTCAAACATTACTTTGTAAGGTACAACTTGTGCAAAAGTTCCAGTTAGTCACCAGATAAGCACCATTCCGATTGATAAGAAATGCGTTCCGTAAACCACAGATTTGACTTTAAGTACATAGCATTAGAGTCGATTTTGCATGTAAGTTCCAATCCGTTAAATATCGAATTACCTAAGATAAGATTTCGAGTAGAAACAGGGTTGCTGATAAGGTAATCCTTCCGGTGATTTTCGAGTTAGACTTTTCGTGTATGCGCGGTTTTTTGGGCTAATTAGAATGGAAGGGGTTGTAAAACCAATGTGGACCAAAGTGAGGTTTTTTATGTGGTAGTAATAGTACAGGCGTAGAAACGTATAGTTTAAGGTGGTGTAATTATCGCGGAACGACGTTGATCGAGGCTCGTGTAGACCGAACTTTCGAAAGGTGTTCTTCATCTTCCAAAATTCCAATAAGGGATCATACAATGGTACCTCCTGCACGACGCCAATCTATTGTGACGTTCAGTTAGTTCTTAGTGTTATATGTATCGAGATCCAGAATAGCACTGAGTGTTAAGTACCTAGTGCTCACGCGTCCCTCTGGAGAAGACTTCGCTTTTCTTTGCGGAAAAATACAACGTTCGTTTCAAGGTTATAACCATTTAGTTCACAGTGCGCTTGTAAACTAATAGCCTGCTGCTAAGTAAATACAACTTTTTTTGTAAATTTAATAAAAATTACAAGTATTAACCCGAGCTTGTACAGTATTGCTATAAAGTGAATAAGTAACGTACAGTAAATAGTTTCGCTTGAGGAGTTTAGTTAAAGCAAACAAAGTTAAGTGAACGAATTACGGGTTAATGTAGACAGTAACGTACACAATTAATTGAAAATTGAACCAATCATCGCTAGGAGCAAACGGCAGCCGTCGAGCGCTGCTTGTTATTACAAACGTCCCCAGCAACAATCGGATCGTCGAGGTGATAGTCGTCCCAAATTCTGTGTAGCCACAGAATCTGGCTGAATGTGGTGATTGAAGAAATTTAAATAAAATTTTGAGTGTTTCTTCTTTACGATTATGATGTTATTGGGGATAAAGTAAATGCATGAACACACGACTTTTCTTTTAGTGGGTCACTCTGAATGATT
Source organism: Vesta saturnalis (assembly GCA_036346205.1). Taxonomy (NCBI): domain Eukaryota; kingdom Metazoa; phylum Arthropoda; class Insecta; order Coleoptera; family Lampyridae; genus Vesta; species Vesta saturnalis. The sequence continues at coordinate 4,187,973 of JARFJB010000862.1, forward strand.
TTGTTGTTTATTTATATTGAATTGTAATAGTTAGATCTATAACAAGGCGATTTGATGCATACTCTAGCTAGAGGACCGGCCAAATGTAAGCAAGTTATTTGATATCGTATGTGTTTACAATTACATTCTCTCCGATCTCTTTGTTCCTGTACTATTATTATTTATTTTATGTGCATTATATTTATTTAGGTTATTGGACTTGTGTTACTTTTGTGTTGTGAACCTATGATTACACAGCGTCGAAGGACAAACAAATTTCGTATTTATTGTTTAATTTGCTCATTAAATTAACGTAATTATTTCGAGTTTGGTTTGACTGAAATAAACACGGCCGAAAGTTTTCAATGGATGATTTAACTTTAACGCACATTTAAAGGCCGATGAATTTTGCATTTTTCTTGTTTTGTTTATGAATTGAGCTTAATCAAACGCAATTTGAAGAATTCGATTTCAAACGATTGTATAGACAGTTAAAACGTTTTTATTATTATTAACATATTACTATATTTTTTTGTTTGGCGAGGTAAAAGTATTTTACACATTGAGATTCTGGGATTAACGTAACTTGACTAGAGATTTTGTTTGTTTATCAAAGAAGTGATTGATTTTTGCGGCACGCCATTATTTTATTTAAGCGTGCAAATATTGGTTTTGAAGCCTTTCAGGTTGACGAAAGATCTACTGTTCCAAGAACCGTCTGTAGAGATTACATATAGGTAAGCAAGCTATTTGGGTATTTTGAGCGAGCTGTGAACTATCGTAATTAGGAATATCATCCCCTATTGTGACATTTCAAATATCCTGGCGCCCATTTACGGTTTTATGACGAGTTCAACCCCTATTTTGACTTATGTACGGTATAATATCCTTCGGTGTAAAAATTAATTAACATCTGACTCACACCCGACCACTGGCTAGTCGTGCAAAGCCAAGTCTATCTGTTACCTCGTTTTACTACCAGTTTATACCGTAACAATCCTCAGATTTTTTATGGAACCTGAATATCTTTCGACAAGTCTTGAACTGCCAATACGTTTGGTTGATAAAATTAGTACGGAACATTTATCATGTCATTTTATGATGCCAATTCCTCTTTTATTTTCTTTGGCAAAGAGTTCTCCCTTTTTTAACTTGGTATCTGTAATGTGTTTGGGGTTTCCTTTATGGTTAACACTAAATGTTCTGAGTCTGCCTCATAAAATATTGGCCAGTTCCAGACTTGTGCAAAAATGGTCAGTAATAACAGTACGGCCCGAATTTAGAAGGTTTTTAGATAAATTTATTACCACACTTGTGGGAACCGAAGCCCCTCTGCCCCTTTCCTGCATAAATTTGTAAGTTGCATGTACAGTCTTTACCGCAACACAACTTGAATAACTAAACTCCGTATTTGTGAGTCTTTTGTGGTATGTATTGTTTCATTACTAATCTTCTTTGAAATGGAATGATACTCTCGTCTATGGAAAATGTTTCTCCAGGAGTATACCTCTTGATATTTCTGAATAAGTAAATCCACAACCTGTTTAGTTTTGTGAAGTCTGTCCCCTTCCTCAGATTCCTGGTTGTTGAAAAATGCCACATTCTGAGCGACAGCTCAAACCAGTGTGTGACAATGATGGCATTCGAATTAAACACCGTGTATCCTACAACACCTACTTTATTTAACATTTATGTCTTGTTGGTCCGCTTCCAATCGTGAAATCTCGATTTTTTGGAAGATTAGTATCAAGTGTTAATAATTGATGATTTGTGTGTAAGTCAGTTTGATCAACAATAGTGTCAAGAATCTTATGATAAATTAATGCGTAAAACAACCAATGGGTGATACATTGCCTAGAGAAATAACTCCTGTATAATTCGGATAGATACCATAGGTTCAGGTAAATATAAATTTCTGGTGACTGCCGACTGGCTCTATCCATACATCTTCGCTTTTTCTAACTCATACGCAACGCAACAGTTATTATCGCTTGATACTAACCTTAAAAAAAAAAGAATCGATTGGCATCCGACCAACAAAACAGAAATCTTAAAGTTTACAGGTCTTGTAGGATACATGGGTTTAATTCGAATGCCATTATTGTCACATTATTGGAATAGAGAGTCATTGCTTCGTAATCGTGTAACTCCCAATATAATGAGTCCCCACTCTTCTTCAGATAGTGCATCGTCTGAAGTATCACTGTGATTTGACAGTGGCAATTCATTTTCAAATACCTGATCGTCCGACAAATTGGAAATTTGGAATTTTCATAATCATTATTACTACTAGATGGACCTGGTTGGTTATCGCAACATGATGAACTTGTCTGAGTATCTAAACACATTAAAACTGGTGTGGTACACCACTAGTAAACAACGGGGGTATCTTAATTTGTGTTATTGAGTAGAGTGCTGTATCGGATACTGGTCGTCCAACACAATTCTTCATTTCCTACAGAACTCAGCCTAGATACGCAAAAAAATCAATACTCTCCTAGGACAAAACTTGTAGAAGTAAATCAAAATACACGCTAGCTATGAGTAGTCATAACTAGGTCACAATAATAAACCAACTAAAGTTCTATTACTTCGTTTATAATAATAAGTACTCCCCAATCCGTAATAATAATAATAAATAACTTACCTTTTTAGTGATTTAATTATACTATAAAAATTCTAATAAAAATGAATTAACTCAAACAGCACTGTCGGGCATCCAGCAGGAGACGGCGTTGAACTGGGTAGAAAACAAAAACACAAGCATAAGCGGAAACAAATTGTGTAACTCGTGGTTCTAGGAAGAGCGCTAATTAAAACGCTAGTAAATAATCATAACCGGATAGGTGTTTTATTACGGCTTAAATCCAAGAAAAAAATTTATATTCGAGCAAATCCTATCCTAGCCAGATATCCACAAATAAGGCTAATTAACTTGATAAAATAAACTAGGCGTACTCCAGAACGATAAAGCAACCCAAAAAGGTGTGTAACTCATATAATATTGACACAGTTAATGATTAAATGCTCAAACCAAAAACCCCAAAATTTAGTAATAATCACAATGATCTCCAGAGGTAACATACATACTACTAAACAATATCTAAAATTCAGCGGCTGAAGGCCTTATCACTTACAAATAAATTCACCATCTAGTAAATTCTATGCTATTATAAATTTTTTAAATCACATTAAAGCCTAATTTTATACATATAAAGCAGTAAGCAAAGAAAAATCAATAATACAACTAAACTAGCATACGTGAAAAGTCTAACACGGACCACCATGTATAAAGATGTGTAGTTACGGAAGCGTAGTTCAACTTCAAATGTAATCACGGCAACTTCATAGGTATAATATGTAAAATTTGAGAATTGTATTTTTAATACACACGATAATAATTAGGGCTGGTTAGGAAATTCAACAAATACAAGCTGTAGGTGCGCACCGTTCCTACATGAGTCACTAAGCCATGCAGAAGAAAAACAAATGTCTTTTATAGTTATATTGAGCACCTGTAAACAACTGAAGGAAAATCTCCAACTTCCGTAACAATTCGGCGAAGTAGTATCTAGAAGTGAGTGCGATTACGGTTGTTGTAGTTCACCATCACGTAATAAACAAAACAGAACTCACCAGTAACTGAGATGTGTCGGGAATACCCAAACGTGTTACGTGGTTTAACCTCGGTGTTTTAGGTAGAAATCGAGTCGAGAACGAAGACAGCTCCTTGAATTATCTTCGAAGTAGAGTTGCCGTAAGCCACCGTTTCTCACTTCAGTGATCAGTGTTGAAGAAAAGGTACTACTAGCATATTCATAAATCTCAGTTTCGAAAAGTATTCACGTATAGGCGAAGAATCGATTACAGCATAACACACAGAACGAACGGAGAAGAGAAAAAAAGACCTAAATTAATCAACTTTAAAAATATAACTAAACCTGAAGGGTGTGGTAACAATATTGTGACTTACCTCCCGAAGAGACGAAAGATCATGTAGATTTTAAAGAAACTTATATCCGTATAAAACGAAATACTAACTTCTAGTCAAGTTGCTTTGGTATGTGTGAATCCTTGCGATATTGCAGGCTCACATTCTATTAATATAAGTAATTTGATTGTAATCTCATTATATTTAGAATTTACATTAGTTCTACATATATAAAGACAAAATTTACATCGATTGGGGATTGAACCTTGATGGCGTAGTTGGTTAGCGCAGTACTCTAGCAAAGTACAGGTCGTAGGTTCAAATCCTACTCGAGGTAAACTTTTTATTTATGTATTTAATAAAATTAATAATAATTTTTAACAACTTCTAGTCAGTATATTAAGTATATGCTTGAAATTAAAATCAGCTTAAACTGAGATGTTAACATACAATTTTTACTTTGTAAAATTACAAAAAAAATTCTAACACGTTGCTTCTTTAAACGCTAACTATGTAAAATGGACTCACCTAAAAGAATAACACGACGTATTTAAAATTTCCTTTTCGACCAATAGCACAATATATATTTATCAAAAAAAAACTTTTGAAATTTTGTGTAGACCTCGAGTAATATTGTACGCGGTGTTGCCACGTACAACCTTTATAACTACAAATAAATTACTAACAAATCTGCCAGAGGTAGAGTATGTTGGCTACCAACCGGTACGTAAAACTCTCGAAGCGTAAAAATCACGTGTAGTAACTAAAACCGTAACAACCTTTACGTGCTTTAACAGAAATTAAATTACTTTTGTTAAGTTTCTTAACTGATTTTAGTTTGTCACCCTGTGTGTAAATTTTTAGGATCATACGTTACACAGTAAGTTTTGTTCTATTTTTTTAATTTCGAATTTAAGGGTTTAACATTTTTGCGAGCTTTTATTTGATCAGCTTTTTTTTTGGTTTTGAGATATTTATACATGAAATTGTTATTTGTAAAATTACGTTTCACTTGCAAGTGATGCTAGCATTTAGGATTAGATTAATGCTAGAAGAGTTTTTGTGTAAATAAATGTTTTTCGTTATTTTTAATGTTGGTGTAGATTGGTAAATGAAAGGGAATTACGCTTTATAAAACTAAATTGAGTATGAAATTTATTACGTTATATAGTACATCTTTTGTGAGCTTAAATTGTAAGCCGTCAGACTGGTGGCTTCTTTTGATTAGGTTCTGGTGTTAAACAACGAGTTGGATTTTATATACATTAGTTTAAGGTTCATTATAGCTGAGGTTCGTTATCTTACCCATATCACCTTACACGAGGCACCTTTAGATTTTAGATGGGTGATGTAATTTTTACGATTTAGTTTTTCCAGTTTGATTGGTTTCTTGCGCGAATTAAAATTTTAAGTAATTCTTTTACGATTGGCTATTGAAGATTTAAGTAAGATGGAAAGGGTTAGTATGGAATATGGCGAATCCTGAATATGGTAGTAATTAGTTCTGTTAGAGATGCCGTAGAGAGGAGGCTCACGTTTTTATTCGAGCTGATCGCAACATATGCGAAAGGGGGGTAGTTATCGGGTTGCAACAAGCTATTACATACTGGGGGGTGCATCGAATTACCGTGGAGTAAGTGATCTCCGTTTCTAATAAAAGGGATAGTATATCGCGCTGCTAAAACAAAATACAAACTTGCTGTAAATAGTGCCGCTTTAATTAAGTGTAGAATAAATTAATTAACGTTAAGGAACGCTAAGTAATTAACGCAAGTATGGTTAAATATTGGTGCATTAACGATAAAGAAGATGAAAAATTAGTCATTTGTGTGCTTTCGGTTGAAGTAACAGTCGTAAATTTAGTTCGAGTAAATATGAATACGATTTTGTCGCTTGTGAAGTTTTATCTGGAGAGCGTTACCACCGAAAGTCAGCTATCAAATTCAATACCTGGTGGACCCGTTGTTCTACCGATTATATTGTAGTCCAGAGGAGAATAGTATTCTATTGTTGGTGCTACGTAAGGTAAACTATTATTTTTTTATTTTGTTGGTGACAATAATAAAGTGTGTGTTTTTTTTGTGTTTATGTGGAGGATGCAAGTGCTTGCTTTCGTGGCAATTATTGTAGATAAGCCCTTCAGGCAATTTTAGGAACAAGCGTATTCATTCACACGATTTATTTGTTAAGATCCTATGTAATGTTGTGCATTGAAAGTTTATTTCATGCAATTATATCAAAATTCCTGTTATGGATATCTTTATTGTTTTCTTTGTATTGATAAAAGCGGCCTTAGAAGCGTTGTTCATTATTTCTTTAGATTTCTTGTTTTGGAATTGCAAAATTTAATGTTTTTTTTGTTTATGTAACTGTACTAAAATTTAATATGTAAATGCCCTAATGTATGACCATTGTTAATATTTATAACTATTTGATTTTTACATACGAGGGTTTTTGCGAATAGTCGCGAATATTTTTTGGAGAACTTTTTAGAAGAACATACCGAGTGTAGACATCTTTGTTGGCGCCTGATTTGCCAAAAGGTAAGCAGTTTGTTATTTGTTTGAAAATGAGCTGTATTTTTCGCCCAATTAGGTAAACTTCCCGAGATCGACGTTTCGTAAATTTTAGGTTTTATAAATTTTCCACCACGCTTAGTTTTGTTGTAGTGACGTGTTTTTGGTGTTTTAAATTGAAGAATTAATTATCGTATTTTCATTTATTTTTGGTTATTTGAGATAATAATTTTTGCGTAGAGGTTTATCGAGATTTTAGGGAGTTTGAGTTTTATTTTCTCAATTTATATAAAGCTTAGAATTTAGGTGAACTTATATATTGTTGGAATAGAATTTTTAGTAGTAGAGTAGGTTATTTTTGAGTGAACGTGTTGGTTTCCTGTTAGACCATTATAGGATCTGTTGATGACGTTTTGCCCGCTATAAATGTATTTAACAGGTGGCGCCGTTTTGACATTTTCACCCGATTTTGACGATTGTGGAGTTGTGACGAGTGCCCTTTTACAACATTAAGTAAGAACCCCGCCCACACCACTGAGCTATGCCGTGCTACAAATTGCTTTTACGAGCTGGATGCTCTAGTGAGTATTTGGCCTGTAACACTTTTTCAAATAAACCCTTTAAATAAATTATCAATTTAAAATGTGGCATTATGATCATTTTTAAGATGCATTTCACATTCTACTGTATTCGTTAATGAACGTTTAACAAGTTTGCGAATCTTGAGCGAAAATTTGACCAGTAAACACAGAACGACAGAAAATAAATATCAGAAAAAGTAGGTCACGTATTACAAAAAAACAAGAAATACAATGTAACTTTCAGATATAATACCAATGTTCTTAAATGTTTATTTTATTTAAACCCAAAGATTCAACTAGCCACATTTTGAAGCCGGGTATTTATCAATTTAACTGTACATTCTGTAATTCTGCTTATATTGGATAAACTCTTAGGAACTTTGATATTAGATACAAAGAACATATTAAATGTTACAAATATAAATACAAAGGCAATCAAATTCCGCCAAATATTTAATATGACTTCACAAAACGATATTAAATTTGTACATTTTTGTAATAAAAACAAGTTAGATATTTCGGAAGCATTCGAAATTTATAAATAAACCTTTAATGAAGGAACAGGTTGATCCTATAGACTCATTTTTAAAAGATATTTTAAATATAGAATTATAATTTAAGTCAAGTTTGCTTTTACTTTAATGGTTTGATACCATAACTACTTGTTATTTTATTTATACAGGGTGTTCCTAAATATCATTTACATACGGAAGGGTGTAATTCTTTGGCTTATTTCATGACTAAAAGTTTATATATACATAGGTCCGTAAACGCTTCGTTACTGAACTACAGGGTGTTGAAGTTTCATATTTTTTTCAGTCTTTTCTTTATAGCTCCTGCAGTTTCCAAGATATTTAGCACAAATTGGGGACATAGGTTACGCTGTGGGGCTTGTATCACTGAGCAAGCCAAATAAATGGTTGTGAGAATCTACAAGGGGTTATTTTTTCAGGGGTTGTGCCCCTGTCCTACCATTGAACTTTTTTGTGGTGCGCCACTGGTAGATTCTAAAATACAACATGATTTTTCTGTTTTATTTAGAAACTTTTTGGTCTCTTGTAGTTTTTTCGTATCTGTTACCGTTATCGAGAAAAAAATAAAAACGATTTTCTGTAGCAATGATTTATTACAATAAGAAAAATCTAAATAATATCCATAACAAAACAACGTTACAAAAGATGTGTAAAGTGACCTCTTCCAATCCTTTCACATGCCTCCGCTCTTCTTGTCGTTGAATCCCGTACTCGCTGGAACACCCCGGAGTATTTCTTACGGTTTCCAATGCATCGACTATTCGATTTCGTATCGTCATCTACAGTATTCACTGAACTTTTATACACTAGAGATTTGAGATGCCCACATAGGAAAAAATCTAGTCTATCCTATCCACTTGTTCTCATACACTTCATTTAAATACTTCCTAGCTAAAATAGAAAAATGTGCTGGGGCCCCATCGTACATACACCACATTTCATTTTTCAGCAAAAGAGGCAAGTCATCGAGAAATAAAGGCAATTCGTATTGCAAAAAATGCCTGTATGTGTCACCCGTAAGTCGATCAGGTAAAAAAGAAAGGACCAATTGAATGATCCTCAATTAACCAGCCTATACATTTAATGAGAACTGCTCTTGAAAATGCGTTTCTACAATTTCCGCCCATATGTGGTTGTTACGAAAATTTGTAATAGAATTTCGTGAAAAATTAGCTTCGTCGATAAACAAAATTTTACAATCAAAATTGGGATCTACTGCTAGCCGATTAAGGTACCACTGACAGAAATTCATTCTTAAAGGGAAATCTCGGACAAGGAGCGCCTGTACCCTTTGAATCTGATAAGGGTATAGCAGATCATTAGGCAGGATACGCCAAACAACTTGATGACTAATATGTACATGTTCATAGATAGTGTCTGCGTGTTCTTCTATTTCATTTAGAATAGCTTCTTCGATCTGTGGTGTTATAGCAGTACGTGGTCTACTAGAATCATTGGTATTCTTCTTAAACGTTCCATTTTCTACAAGACGCCTATGAATATTTGAGAATATTCGATGATCAGGTATCACTCTGTTGGGATAGCGCCCCATGTACAGCCGTAATACTTCTTTTGCATTTCCATTCGCAAGGGCATACATACAGTGCATCTCAGCCATTTCAGAGTTCGTAAAATTTGACATTGTTGCGAGATTACGACGAGTGTTTAAAACACTTTTACACCTTACGGTTTATAACTTAAACCATTAATTTGTGAATGTGCACACAAGTTATGATTTTAAATGCGAACTGTCACAATTAATAAAAACAAAGATTATCCAAATAAAGCTAAAGCCTACTAGACAATTTTAAATATTTTAATTTCATCTAGCGAATTATAGAACATCGTTTTTATTTTTTTTCCATAACGGTCGCAGATACGAAAAAACTATAAGAGACCAAAAAGTTTCTAAAGAAAATAAAAAAGTATTCTGTATTTTAGAATCTACCAGTGGCGCACCGCAAAAAATTCAGTGGGAGGAAAGTGGCACGCCCACTGAAAAAATAACCCCTGTAGATTCTCACAACCATTTGGCAGGTCCAATGATATAAGCCCCATAGCTAAATGAGCTAAATATCTTGAAAACCGCAGGAATTATAAAAAAAAACAAACAAAAATTGGAAACTTCAACACCCTGTAATTCAGTAATGAAGCGTTTACAGACCTATGTTTATATAAACTTTTAGTCATTAAATAAGCCAAAGAATTACTCCCTTCTGTATATACATGATATTTAGGAACACCCTGTATATTTTCTCTTCATACATGTATTGAAATGCGTTGAGAAATAAATAACAATATAAATTGTGGAATTATAATGTATTTAAACCATTAGTGCTAATAAATAAAACAAAGTGTACAATTTACTTTTCATACTTAAAAATACACATTGTCAATTTTCTACTTATTTGTAATAAAAATAAAAAAAATTGTAACGATACAAAGCATTAGATGTCATTGAGGATTTTGTAGAAGATGGGATATTAAATGCGGTTATTTAAGTTGAAAATTTTATAGACAGAAAAACTTCAAAGAACTGTAATCTTCTATATTCGTTAACGTTTCTTTATAAACGTTATTCTAAACTTCAAAGACATCACACAGTTAATACTAACCTAACACGTATAAGAACTACAAAATTCGATGCATTTTAAAGTAATACCTACTTATTAAGTTAAACTTACAAGTTATATTTTAAATTCAAAAAGAATTTTAAAGACCTTTATTAATTTAAAAGTTGAAATGTTTACTGAGAATAATTAAGTTCAATGGAGTCACACGCACCGACAATTTCTTTAACTGCCTTAGCCGTACACTAAAGTTGACCTACCAGAGAAAGTTCTTTTACGGAGCATTAAACGCTTTTCCAGCTCATTGATTTTCTTTAAAATTTTACTATGCAGCTTTTTGATGGATCGCCCTTTCTGTATAAAGCAGAAGCACGATTATAAACGATTACGTTTTTGGTTAATGGCACATTTAATTAGTCTTAACTTTTTCTGTTATTGAAGGGTTTTAATATTACATAAATGATAGAATCGATATCTTCACTGTAGCGTCCCCCAGTTATCCTATCTTGAAAAAGGTAATTTGAACTTATTCGCAAGAATGCGAATTCAAGAACAAAACAATCGATAAGTGATTTATCTTGACTTTAGTGAAATTAATTACTTGCCTTACATGGACTTTCCCGGTAATAATTATAACATTAGAATTTATTTACAAGTATGATATTTAATTACCCGCAAACCTCAAATCTGATCAAAAGAATTGTCCGTCTAGTGGTAGGTACGTTGTGCTATCTGAATTAGATAGGCTGAGGTAAGTGTTGCATCATGTGGGGCAGGTAAAAAAAATGAAACTACTTAAATTAAAATTAACGAGTTTTGTGCAATGATGGTTTAACCCGTTAATGTACTATTGTGGGAAAGAACCACCAAGAAAACCCAATTTATTCATAAATAAGTAATTGCACATGTACATTAATAAATCCAATAACACAAAAAACCATGAAAGGGTTTAATATATAACAAAACACCATTAAATCAGGTTAAAATGCGTACAAAATTATAACATTAAGGAAAAAAAAAATAAAAAGCAGTTTAGCTACACATAAACACAGTAAAAAGAAAAACAATGTAGTGACACCCACAATTGTGTCATAACAGACAACAATGCTAATTCTTCCAAGTGATGAGGGAGGGAGCCTTGTACTGTCTGCCGCTATCGCTTTTATTTTAACAGATTTCAACTTAATGATCCCGCGTGCGTAATTAGATACTTGTTGCACGGCAATGCTTCACCTTTAATACGTTACATACGCTTGTAGACTCATTTGCTGCGAGCTTTAATTTACATTAAAATACCGACTTACGTTTTGAATATATATTCCTTTAATTGATCACATACACAAATGGTAAACACACGTGGTTTAACTTCAAGACGATGGTTGTTATTTATAGATTAACGTTTGAAAAACATATTAAAACTAACACCCTAAAGAAAAAGACAAATTCGCGTTGGATAGTTCAAAAGAAAATGTACACGCAAAAATCATGAAAGTTAGACTGTTTACAATGAAGGTATTTTAATCAAAGAAATAGATCGATCTTACTCAATCAAAACGCTAACTGTAACTACCTCTTCTCCGACATCAACTACGTATATTTACTCCCGAAATCAACCTCGTTTTTCAAAAGTAATTAAAATACAAGGAACACTACGTGGTAACAGTTTCATATTAATTATTGAACGAAATCTTAATCTTAAAAATATGCATTCGTCCGTAGAAAAACCTATAGCATAACATTTGTGACAAAAAACAGACGTCACCATTCATTTACAATAAATGAAACATCCTGAACAATTAGGAAAAAAAAGTTAACGGAGGGAATATACAAAAATCGAACCCGCAGATTCCGAAAACTGCGTAAAACCTAAAAGGGGTAAACTTGCAAAAGGTGTAAATACAGGAAAGTGGGTATGATCATTTTGCATAAAATTTGTTTGTATGGAAATTTTTTTTGTTAAAAGTGGAACCTCTGTATCTCTTTCTATTATTTTTTTTCATATCAATAATAAGTGGTTACGAGTGCTGTAATAGGTCGATAGTAGCAATTCTAACTAAGATGGCATTCAGCAAGAATTGAAGAAATGAATTCCATCACCATTTAAAACAACAGAGTACAGATTTGTATAGTTTAATACCACTATCAAACGTTTTTCGGTTTCTCCATGTATAAGGTATGTCACGATTGAAATTACAGCAAGTTTAGGAAAAATATTGGATTCAAGTAATTTGTCACTTCTGGTTATACCGGAAGTAACCATCAACTTTGTTATTTTAAATTGAAGTATTTTACATTACATTGTCGACTGATAATTAGATTTTGTTAATTTGACTTTGTCAATGCACCATAGTTTTCCTCATCAAAGAGATATAATAAAGCTCAATGTTCGGTAATGAATGTCTAAACGCGCCAGTGCAATCTGGTTTTGTCGGTGATTCTTTCATCATAAGCTAGATAGTACAATCTTGAATGAATGCAGAAAAGAAGATAAAGGCCATCTAGGTAAATAACTAACTTAATTATTACTATAAAATACGTAAAATTCACTTTAGTCCTCAAATAGTACGTTAAACTTGGTCTAAATGAACTCATAAATAATAAACAATGCGTCACTCCACAAATTTTCCAGATACAAAAGTTTCAAATATTTGCAACGCTTACAGTTGCGCCAATATTAAATAACTCTACTCGCACAATAACGCAGAAGTAGTAGAGGTGCTTTTCTAGAATTAATAAATTAACCCCTTATATACGTAATAAACTGTTGTTCAATAAACATAAACAACTTAACTGCTTTACAAACCAGTTATCGTGAAGTGACTGTAATTTTGTCAAACCTAAAACGAAGTATAACAAATACGGTAATTGAATTACCACACAACCGAAAATTATATCCAAAGAACTGAATAATTAATATTATATATTTGGTATTTTATGTATTATACCAAATTTAACCAATGTTTAATTAATTCTGAACTTTTGACCATTAATTTATACGCTGGTAAAATACACTCAAAGTACGTTATTTACTCAAAACAAAACTCATAAACCTTAATACACCTATTGAATCTTCAGAACTGGTCATTACAATATTTACATCTTTCTAAACATGACGTAATGATTTATTCTAACCTTGCGATAACTTCTATCCAACATCTATCTTATAATCTAAGCACAAAATACGATCGTGCTTGATAATCAAGGAGCTTCAATAAGTTACTAACACCAAAAGACAATACTAAATCATTAAAATTAAATTAATGACGTCCATTTTGCCCTTATGTACATTATATTGTACCATATCGTCTGTGTAACGTGTCTTTCAAGTAGTGTAAGAGCATATTTGTACACGGAATTTTTTTAAGTATATTTTCAAATGCTCCGTCGCTGGTATTTTAATATACCGTAGTCGTTATTAATGATTTTTGAACATATAATGAAAATTATTGACCTTGCTATAGATCAAAGAAGGTCAACTAATAATAGTAATGTTAATTTATTCAACAGACCGAAAGTCCAGATACAGAATAATTTTATGATAACTAGAAACAAAAGTTGTGTGAGAAAGAAAAACATAAATACAAAAAAGATATAACAAAATTGATTACTTCTCTATTATAAGTGTTTAATAACTGTGCTTTCATATGAGTTGATCGGCCTATTTCCATAGTTTTCGATTTTTGAGAGCGACGTTTCGGAAGCGGACTCAGCTTCCGTCATCACGCTTAGTCCTAAGAAGGACTGTTTTCGCACTTGAGTCCAATTCATATGTTATATAATTTTCTCCCAAGTACTTGACTACTCTCAGATTCGAACTTGGTACATTTCACTTACTAGTCTGACACCTTTACCGCTGAGCCACTGAGTAATCCAATATACATTTTAGAACTACATATATATATATATATATATATATATATATATATATATATATATATATATATATATATATATGGAAGACTTTGAAGACCAAGCGATATCCGAATTCACAGAGAAACGAAGGATGTGGATTAGATACGTGGACGATACTTCGTAGTTTGGCAACACGCAAGCATAAGCTAGATCATCTAAATAACCGCGCACTCTCCATAAGATTCACAATGGAATTAGAGTCGGAATAAACACTGCCATTTCTGGATGTACTTGTACACAGGAATGACAACACTTTCACGACAAGGGTATACAGGAAACCTACCTACACGGGAGGTACCTACACTACAACTCAATCATGAAAAAACGTGAAGTTAAGCGTGGCAAAATGCTTATACGATAGAGCAAAACAGCAAAAGGGTAACCGAAAAGAAGAACCTAAATATACAGCAATAATACCACAAATACAAGGTACCTCAGAAAAGATACGAAGATTGGCAGCAAATACAAGATACGTACTGCCTTCAAATCGACCAGAACGCTCAGGGGAATACTAACCAATACCAAACAACACAATGAAGATCAGAATTCAAAGAATTGTGTATACAACCTACCATGCGAATGCGGCAGAGCATACATGGTTGAGAGCAGTAGACCACTCTAAGTGAAAACGCAGGAACATAAAAACAACGTCAGCAAGGGCGAAACAGAAAGATCAAGAATCGCCGAACATGTCTGGAACGAAGAGACCACCGCATACAATGGGATAACATACAGATAGTGGCAAAGGACGAGAATACAACTCGTCGGAAACTCAAAGAAGCCACATCACATCACATCACACTAGCAGAAAAGCTAGTGTGGAAATAAAACCCATATGGATTATAATAATGCGCGAAGAGTGAAATTCGACACACAAGCAAGTATAACGACGTTTGAATAATAAAAAACACAATTAATATAAACCATCTAAATTATTAGAACAAATAACATTCACTTTTGACATGTATCCCTGTTGTTGCACATATGGTTATTACAAAGGATAGAAATTATAAACATACCAATAAAGTATCAATGTCAACAAAGTACTCACATAAAATGTCCTCCTTCGTGGGTGACTGCTGCTGAAGATGATTGAAGACACCAGCTCCTGCGAACTACAATTCTGCTTCTCGAACATCCAAAGTTTTCTTTTAAATAACCAGCTTAATCACTTAGGTAGGTTTCACTATTAATATTCAAATACTCACGAATCTTTATTTTAGGCTCATCACTTCTTTATTAATTAAATTCAAAATAAATTTTGAAAGGCATGGATCGTTGATGGTTGTTGTAAATTAAACACACTTTTGATAAACCAGGTGTATAATAATAAAACTTGAAGACAACACAATTAAATATGCACATCAACATAAACAATAAAAATTTAATATGGACAAAGTCGAACTGCGGAAATATTTTTATAACGTAACGAAAACTTCCGATTTGTGGTTGGAAAAGGTAAACTAACCTTAATTTAAATTATTTCACGAACAAAAACTATCACTTGTTTCGTGACCACTTCCGATACTAAATCGCACTTTGTTATTTACGAAGTGACATTAATTTGTTTTTAAAATTTATTTTCAAAAATTTCGCAACAACTTACTCTGGCAAGTTGTTGCAAAGATGAAAATCAAGAGAGTTTGTGAAGCTAAACCACTTGTATTTATATGATTCTACTTGACAACCAAATCTTCGAATGTTTTCACTAGTTACGACAAATATTTGCTGAATTCTTATTGGCTAATGTAATTCTTAAATTACGATAATTCTTTAAAGCCCTATAACTTTCGCCCGTTTAACATTTCTCCAATCTAAAAACATTTCCATAATCTCCATAATTTTAACTTTAATTTGAAACTAAACATGACCTAAATCTTACACTTAATAACTATGTTAATTTTTACCCTTATTTATCGACTTTACACTAATTCTAGGAATTTTACAGGCCTGGAAATTACCTCTACATGAATAGGGGATGCTACTACACCCAAATATACATCTTAAACATGCCTACGGCCAATTTGAAAGGAAAATTACTTAAATTCTACCAAAACTCTTACAAACTAAAATTAACAAAAATGGACATATATACAAGGAATTATAACATGCAATTGAGGCTACCTTACTATTTTACCTCTACTAATTTATTTTCTATAAATTGTCTCAGTTAAAATACTTTTTACAAAAATTTATGTGCGAGGGTATAACATAACCTCATTTTGTCTATATAATTTTAATGTTAAATTTCACACTTTTAAACACAATAATTGTTAATGTAAGTGTTTAAATTTAATGTTCAAGTCACAAATTAATTTATATGATCACTTTCGTAGGTAAATAAGTTCTCCTACGACTAGTGTTGGAATATTGTCACACACTAGTTTGAGGTCATAAACTGTTGATTAAACACATTAATCCCAGAACTGCTGCATGATTCATGTTTTATAGTCACTCACTAATGTGCTTGTTCTGTTTTTCATAAGTTTTGCACAAATATGTGTTTAACGCACAAATACGAATGTTTTCACAAATCTTGGCTGCGTACAAGTAAATTGCGACATTGATACCAGCCTAAATCTAGTTTTAACATTATTTTGTCAATCACAACCTGTATTACATGTCGTTAGGGAATATTGTTTAATATAAACTTACAAAACTAAATGAAAACTTGAATTAACTCATAAACGATAACAAACATCCCTATACTTCTATGTTCTGTGCTGTCGATTACTTAAACTAACATTATTAAAATTATATTAAGAAATATTGAAATTTTACAAACTCCTCAATGTTTATTAATCATTTTATTCTAGAATTATTAACTGAAATGTACCATTTTGTACAAACTAAAGTAAAACTTCACTATGCATATTTCATAGCTACTTGCACGTAATTAGATTCATCTCAAAATATATATATATATATATATATATATATATATATATATATATATATATATATATATATATATATATTAAATAAGACTAGAATGCCACAAATTTGGAAAAATATCATTAAACAAGTTGATTCTACATTTCAATCAACGCCAAATCTTCCAGAAATTTCAAACACTTATGCTGCAACTATTCCTGGCGTCCCCACTTCTGCACCTTCTACATCACATACTAGACCAACTACCCGAAGTCAAACACACTCGTCCAGATTAAAATTAAATTAGTTACCTTGTTTCACATTTTGTACTTGTTAAAATAGTTACCTTATTTCAATTTCTGTAATTGTCAAATAAATTCTTGACAAAGGGAACAAAGGACGTTCCCGAAACGTTGAATTAATTTTTACGTTTAATTACACAAGTTTTAAAGAAAAATTGTCTTATTTAAACATGAATACTTGTGGAAATCTAAATAGAAACATATATATATATATATATATATATATATATATATATATATATATATATATATATATATATATATATATATATATATATATATTATATATATATATATATATATATTTCTAAAAATATATATTGGATTACTCAGTGGCTCAGCGGTAAAGGTGTCAGACTAGTAAGTGAAAGGTACCAAGTTCGCATCTGAGAGTAGTCAAGTGCTTGGGAAAAATTATATAACATATGAATTCGACTCAAGTGCGAAAATAGTCCTTCTCAGGACTAAGCCTGATGACGGAAGTAGAGCCCGCTTCCGAAATGTCGCGCTCAAAAGCAAAAACTGTGAAAACAGGCCAATCAACTCAACTAAAATTGATTACGTGCTATTACTAAAACAAAAAATTAAAATCATCATTTATGCAAATATATACAAAATTAATAAATTAACAACCCTTAAATACTACAGTACAAAAGACAAACTGGTAACAATGAAAAGAAACCAGTGACATTGCTATATAACAAAAAGTGAACAAAACAATTAAACAGTTTGTAATAAATCTAACAAAAGGATACATTAACGTCCAGACAACTACAATAAATATTAAAATTGTTAGACATAATGAACACTGGTGATTTTAAGAGTAGATTAGTTTTAGGAGTAGGGATGGCAAAAGTTACAAGAAATCTTGAAGAACAAGAAATCTTGAAGAACAAGAAGGAGTATAAAAATTAAAAGAGATAGGATCGGTAAGTTGAACCGAGAAAGCAGTTGTTCATTTGGATACCCCTGTTTAGGTATACCCGTCTAGCATAAACGATACGTATTTTAAATTTGAATTCATTCAATAGAATTTATATGATTGTTGTAATTTCTGATCAAACGCAATACCTAAATCTTTCTTGGTTATAACACGATGCAAAGAAAAGCCGTCCGAAGCTATATTACGCGTTCGAGAAAAGATAGAATTTTGCATTTGTTGATATTTAGTTCTAATTTGTTTACTGAGCACCAACTATCAATACAGGTTAATTGTTGTAAATCTAAACAATCATCTAAAGAAGAGATTTGAGAAAAGATATTCATGCCATCCGCATATAATAAGCCACTTACATGAGATGACAGTGGTAATATCATTGATAAATATTACGAATAGAAGTGGTCCTAGGTTAGACCCTTGAGGTACCCCTGATGTTGCAATGAAGTGGTCCGATCTTCATATGTTATAGTAAACATACTGGGAGCGGTTCAATAGATAAGAGGAAAATAATTGAGTTAAAGGTTCACTAAAACCGAAATTGTTTAGTTCATTAATCAGTAGATTATGATTAATACTATCAAATACTTTGCAGAAGTCAGTGTAGCTAACATCAACCTGACCGTGATTATCTAACACACGTGAGGTGTATTCAGAAAAATTTGAGAGATTGGTATGTTGACCTGCATTACATGAAACCATGATGTATAGTCAGAAATATAATTTTTAACTGATTTATAAATGAAGTTGGACAGAATTATTTCAAGCACCTGATTTTAGAACTGGACAGATTCTGGCAATTTTCCATATATCTGGGTAGCAATGTGTTTCAGTGCCAAATTAAAAATTACAGACAAAGGTTCAGCTAAGGAATTGGCGCAATCTTTAACTAGAAACGCTGGAACAGAATCATGACCAGATGTTCGTTTATATAAACTAACGTATAATATGTAAAATTTTGCGGAGATTTTAAGGATATATATATATATATATATATATATATATATATATATATATATATATATATATATATATATATATAGATTGATATACTTTATCAAAGTTTGTAGTATAAAATTTAAACTTCGTGGTGGACGTAATATCTAGAATGAGTTACCGTTAGTTATTGGTAAAAGTGACATTAAAAGGAGGTAGTAAAAGGAAGTTACGGGTTGGAAAGGAGATCTTTTGCCAGTTAGACGCAGGTAAAACTACATGGTGCACCTCAACAATTAAAATAAAATTCCGTTCAACAGAAGGGTGATTTTGAACCCAAGCGAGAACTGTCATAAATTTTGTGTGGTAAATTTTCGAGTTCCATAAACCTGCGAGGGATTAATTAATTAAATGTTATGTGCAGTTCATTAATAGTTATTTTATCACGAAATTATTTTAAGAAAGTGGATTAAAACATTTCAATTTTTAATGAGGGAGCGTGTCAGACAGTTTTAAATAAAAGCGAGCGTGGCTGTAAAGCACACTGAAGTGTGAGTAAATCAAATAACGTGGTTAGAAGATCCATTACATCGGGTGTAAAAGGCAAAGATGAGTCTACAATTATAACCCTTTATCAAGGTGTATTTTCAAATAAAACAACTATTCATGTAACACCAACTGTATGCAGTAAAGTTCACTAGAAAATTATTACGCGTAACATACCTGTATTAGAGGATAACGTAGCCGATACCTTAACCTAAGTTGTCAATCGTAGTGATAACGGTATCTAACGACGACGAGATTCAAGCGTATCTAGCAGCACCAGCGGGATTTTCGGCGCGTTTAGCGAGCATATGTTAGTCGCCCACATACGTATCTTGACTAATCAGCTAAACAACTGAAAGTATTGTTGATTCCTAAACATATTGGATACGTGGTTTTATTTTAATTATTGTTCATTCGTGGATGAATGTCCAACCCATTTATTATTATTTTTTATCTGCTTAGTAGACCCTTTGTAGTTTTCAAAGTGGTTTTGCATTCATTTGTAATGCTGCACCCTACTTTTGGGTGCTATATTATATTGCGCCCTTCTGGTTTGGTAACCCAGCGCGGTTTTATCTTGCCTCGGCTTTGCTCAATCGGGTTTATTTTATAAACGGGGGTGGTTCGTAGTAATTACTGGATGGGCTTAACACTGTAACCTTAATAAAAACCGTAAAGCATTTTTAAAATGTATATTAATCAGATATTTACAATAAATAAAATAAACGGTAACTAACAAAATATGTAAGAACTCCCTGGTCCGGGTCCTGGCGTCACTGGGTGCGAAGTCGCTTCTGTGAACAAAAAGAGTTTTGTTTAATCTATTCCTTACCTAAGAGGCAAAGTTTAGGTTACGGTCCTGCATGTACAGTAGCGCGAGCGTTATGCTTGATACAGTGGTTGATCGGAGCGCCAGCGCAATGAACTCGAATCGTTTGAGAAAATCGATATCGTGTTTGTATGTCAGTAACTCTGAAGCGCTGAAGCAGAGATGCCCTACTCCTCGGGAAACAATACACGCGAATGCGCGTCTGCAAACGCGAGATCGCTGGACGGTCTTTCTCTAATTATAACCGGGTTAATGTAGGCAATTAGATTATTTATCTAACTAAATTAATTACCGATCTCTATACTAAGTTTACTTATTTATAATTAATCAAGGGAACAAAATACTTACTATTCAAACTACTCTAATAGTTTTACGTAACGATAGAATACTCTACGTAATCTCTAGGTCGTATACAAACGTTCTCGCACCAGGTATTTATGATGGTTAGGTGGACTACTAATTTATACTATAGGTTATGGAGGTATTCCTCTGCAATTCAAAGACACCGTGTATGGTTATTACGTGTTGTCTGTAGGTAGTATATGAGTTTCGAACGGGATTTCAGTAAGGCCCAGAAGACGAAGGCGACGGCCTGTCTTTACTGTATATACTAAGAGAAAGGTCGTAGGTCTTTACAGCCCTGTAACAACCCTTCACCCTCAAGTGTTGGTGAGATACGTCGGGGGCTACCCCTGCGTTCCTCTAGGTGTACTTTGTGGTGACGAGTGACGATGGGATCTACCCTTCGTGCTACTCTAGGTGCTAGTGTAGTATAACTCCTGGAGCTCAGCCCGGAATTATTTACGATCTGTAGTGTTTGAGTGTAAATTGTCAGAATGTATAACTTTACAACTTACGTGTCTATCAATAGCAGTACAGAATTGAACTTTAGGTTGCCCGATCGCGAAGGACTCTTCGTCGGTGAACAACAGGTCGGTGCTTACGCTAAGCAAACGGAGCGGCTGCGGCTACTGGTTTCTGGAACGGTCAACGGTACGGTGGCGGCTGCTGGATATCGGCAACTTGAATCTACTGAGATTCATCCTCTTTCGTCGGTGACTAACAGGTCGGTGCTTACTCAACGGTACGGTGGCGGCTGCTGGATATCGGTTTAACTTGAATCTACTGAGATTCATCTCTCTTTCGTCGGTGACTAACAGGTCGGTGCTTACTCAACGGTACGGTGGCGGCTGCTGGATATCGGCTTAACTTGAATCTACTGAGATTCATCTCCTTACATTATGCGCGTCGCGAGTTTATAAAGGTGCATCTGTGGGCGGTTTCGCGGCTACCGTGCGGGGGATGCCGTTATGTGATTGGTTAAAATCGTTCTGACGTGCAGAAACTTACGGTTTCTTAGAAATACACGTCAGCGGTGATGAATAAATTATTTGTTGTGCAATATCGCGTAAGCTTATGAAATCTTACATACAGGATGGTCCGCACCTAATTTATTCTAAAACACATATGTACAGGACGCTGGTTCTTTACACATTCGCTAAGTAAGTACATAGATTAAAAGCTATGCATACTAGTTAACGTAGAGCAGGATATCTAGGGTAAGGAGCACCATTGGTTGCACATGTGCAACTAATTTTTGGACGCATTCTTATGTTAAAAAGATGATCGCCTTGGAAAAATAAAGTCACGCGTAGATCTATCGCAAAATAAAATCTAATCTCTATTTTAGCGGTCCGAAGATATTATTGTTGGCGAAACGTTAGTTTTGCGTAGGAGTCGCTTAATATTTAAGCTTTACATAACGTACAGAGCACATTCAAATGACAAGAAACTCTACTCTGCTCTACGATAGGACATGTATGACCTTGTAAAGTAGGCGAATGGAAACCAGCATTTAGTAAGCATACAATTGGTTTGATTAAAAATGTTTACTTGGCGTTGTGCGGAAGCCTGCTAGATGAAGGCAAAACGATACACACAATTTAGAAATTTTTAATAAATAATTTTTTTAAGGAAATGTTTAATGACTAAGTCATAATTTATTAAATAACTTTGACGGGGTAGGTTTAGAGACTTTCGGTTTACGGTAAAATTATTTCTTATTTTATGATCTTTATAATTAGTCCGCACACGGAATTGCTACTTAAAATTTTAAAGAGTCGCTCTTGAGGACCGCTGTTCTAGAGAAAAAAAAACAAATGCAGCACATTTTTAAATAAAAGTTGTTTCCAAAATTTCAAATATTGATCTTAAAATTTATAAACCTAACTAATATAAAATAATTAACAACGGTTCTATTGAAGCAATTTTCCAAATTTGTGAAATAATTTTCTTATGTCTGTAAATAAAACAATGAAATGAGTGATTGCTGTGAAAAATATGTACAATATTAACATGAAATGATAATGTGCCTGAAAACGACGTATACAAACACAAAATAATTATCGTTTTCTTTCTATTTCAATTGAAAATACGTGAAACTGTAATCACTTTCGTAAAGTATAATTGAAGATATACAAAAACTGTTTTTTAATTGCTGTTCCTAACGCAATTACCTGTTTAAATATCGGGCGATTAAACTATCGAATCGTCATCCGGCAACACGGCATTGTACAACTTGTTGCGGCCACCTAATAGTTTCACTAAAATTAAATGATCAAATTGGCTTGCAAATGGCTTTTAGAATCCAAATTAATTCGAGAATGATTTTTAAGTTCTTTAATTTGGGCATGTAAATATTTATATTAAGAATGAACTTTTGGTTGCTTATACTGAGTTATATTTAATTAAAGAATGAATGTATGTTATTTTTTTTTCGATACACAAAGAAAGGAATTTATATTTGCTTTCGTCCCACCTGTAGGCTGTACTCTCATCTTACAATTAATAATTACAGTCATCAATACTAATGTAAACAATCAGCTTGGTAAGTAGTGAGCATATGAATAAAATTTGTGATTTAATAAATCATAACTATTATTCACATGATACTTTCACAGGTACAGAATTTCCTCGACATCGTTGATTGTTATAATCTGTATTAATTACACCCAATGTTTTATAATGAATTGATCGTTTGAATGATTCGAACTTACAATGTATCATCGTTTTACCAATTAAAACTCAATTTACTTCTCGATGAATTGCGAATGAAAATTACTATCGCGACTTGTTTGGCACTAATTACAATTCTTTCTAGCTTTTGATAATCAGGTAGCATATACGAAGCTAATATGACTATTTCTAGATACGATCGTTGTTTGCCATAAAGCACGAAAAAAAGGCACTTACTGTTGTAAACGGAGACCTTAGAAAGGACTATGCACACCGTTATCAGAATATCGGTGTAGAATGGAAACAAGTGGTATGGCCCGATAAGAAAGTGACAAAAAAAGACGATACAGGGTTTGGCATCTAGGTGGAGAACGGTACTATGAAAACAAAGTTCTTCCTCAACATCGGAGCGGAAGGGCAACTGTAGTGAAATCCATTGGTGCTGGCGAAATAACGAAGGTTACGTGGCGTATGAACTCGGAGGAATACATTAACATTTTGACCGATGTAATGTTGCCTTTAGTTCGTATAATGTATCCAGCTGACGAAACGTTACAAACACTTTTCATACGGGACAATTGCCCTGCACATACTGCAAGTAACACGATGTCATAATTCGAAGAACACCCAGAAGTCCAACTTCTTGAGTGGGCAGCACGATCACCGGATATAAATTCGATAGAAAACGTTTGGCCTAAATGATGAGAAACGTCAGATTTAATCGCTGCTATCAACCAATCGTGGGGTGAATTGCGAGGAAGGGAAGAATACTTTAGCAGACTAGTAGATTCCGTTCCTAACAGGCTACAACAGATTCTCGCGGAAAACGGAGCCTGGATCAATTACTGAAACCAATAGTAGGTAGTTTAAAAAAATATTCATTCTTTAAATTTGAAAAAAACAAATTTTATTACCTAAAAGTGAAATAACACGTTGGTTTAGAGTTGATTTTCCAAAGTACCTTAAACGCTAGTGACGTAATTTTTTTAACTCGGTTCCCGAAATCTATCTCGTATAATGGCGACATCTGTTAAACTTGTAAGAGCGGTATTCGCAGTCAAGATGTAGAAGAAACAGGTTGGGGCACTGGGACGCGCGATGTGATTTGAGTGCGGACTCAGCTTACTTACGTTCTACCGGGGATAACCGTAGGGAAAGTCTTCCCATTCACCCTTTTGGGAATTTTAAAGAATATTCAACCACTCCGGAGATTTCGTCATGTTTTGTATCGATAGTCAGTAGTGACATTTATACGGGTCCATCGAAGAGGAATTAGTGTTTAAAGTTAGTGCTATTTCCTTATTGATGGAACATCGCGATTTTCCGGATTTATATATCGTAAGGTCAGAATAATCACTAGGTACATTCGCACGCACAGCTGCTCCCGACAAATGAAAGACAAATTGCTGTAAGTATAAATTTTCCCCTTAATAAAATTTGTGTGTATAAAGGACTAAGAACGTTTTGTAAATAAGTTAATGTGTATATACATTAAACCAAATGATAGCGATGTGATTTGAGTGCGGACTGAGCTTACTTACGTTCTACCGGGGATAACCGTAGGGAAAGTCTTCCCGTTCACCCTTTTGGGGATTTTAAAGAATATTCAACCACTCCGGAGATTTTGTTATATTTTGTATCGATAGTCAGTAGTGACATTTATACGGGTCCATCGAAGAGGAATTAGAGTTTAAAGTTAGTGCTATTTCCTTATTGATGGAACATCGCGTTTTTCCGGATTTATATATCGTAAGGTCAGAATAATCACTAGGTACATTCGCACGCACAGCTGCTCCCGACAAATGAAAGACAAATTGCTGTAAATATAAATTTTCCCTTTAATAAAATTTGTGTGTATAAAGGACTAAGAACGTTTTGTAAATAAGTTAATGTGTATATACATTAAACCAAATGATAGCGATGTGATTTGAGTGCGGACTGAGCTTACTTACGTTCTACTGGGGATAACCGTAGGAAAGTCTTCCGTTCACCCTTTTGGGGATTTTAAAGAATATTCAACCACTCCGGAGATTTTGTTATATTTTGTATCGATAGTCAGTAGTGACATTTATACGGGTCCATCGAAGAGGAATTAGTGTTTAAAGTTAGTGCTATTTCCTTATTGATGAAACATCGCGTTTTTCTGGATTTATATATCGTAAGGTCAGAATAATCACTAGGTACATTCGCACGCACAGCTGCTCCCGACAAATGAAAGACAAATTGCTGTAAATATAAATTTTCCCTTTAATAAAATTTGTGTGTATAAAGGACTAAGAACGTTTTGTAAATAAGTTAATGTGTATATACATTAAACCAAATGATAGCGATGTGATTTGAGTGCGGACTGAGCTTACTTACGTTCTACCGGGGATAACCGTAGGGAAAGTCTTCCCGTTCACCCTTTTGGGGATTTTAAAGAATATTCAACCACTCCGGAGATTTTGTTATATTTTGTATCGATAGTCAGTAGTGACATTTATACGGGTCCATCGAAGAGGAATTAGTGTTTAAAGTTAGTGCTATTTCCTTATTGTTGGAACGTCGCGTTTTTCCGGATTTATATATCGTAAGGTCAGAATAATCACTAGGTACATTCGCACGCACAGCTGCTCCCGACAAATGAAAGAAAAATTGCTGTAAATATAAATTTTCCCTTTAATAAAATTTGTATGTATAAAGGACTAAGAACGTTTTGTAAATAAGTTAATGTGTATACACATTAAACCAAGTGATAGCGATGTGATTTGAGTGCGGACTGAGCTTACTAACGTTCTATCGGGGATAACCGTAGGAAAAGTCTTCCCGTTCTCCCTTTTGGGGATTTTATAGAATATTCAACCACTCCGGAGATTTTGTTATGTTTTGTATCGATAGTCAGTAGTGACATTTATACGGGTCCATCGAAGAGGAATTGGTGTTTAAAGTTAGTGCTATTTCCTTATTGTTGGGACAACATCGCGTTTTCCGGATTTATATATCGTAAGTTCAGAATAATCACTAGGTACATTCCCACGCACAGCTGCTCCCGCAAAAGAAAGAAAAATTGCTGTAAATATAAATTTTCCCTTAATAAAATTTGTGTGTATAAAGGACTAAGAACGTTTTGTAAATAAGTTAATGTGTAATATACATTAAACCAAATGATAGCGATGTGATTTGAGAGCGGACTGAGCTTACTTACGTTCTACCGGGGATAACTGTAGGAAAAGTCTTCCCGTTCACCCTTTTGGGGATTTTAAAGAATATTCAACCACTCCGGAGATTTTTACGTTTTGTATCGATAGTCAGTACTGATATTTATACGGGTCCATCGAAAAGGAATTAGTGTTTAAAGTTAGTGCTATTTCCTTATTGTTGGGACAACATCGTGTTTTTCCGGATATATCGTGAGTTCAGAATAATCACTAGGTATATTCGCACGCACAGCTGCTCCCGACGAATGAAAGAAAAATTTCTGTAAATATAAGTTTTCCCTTTAATAAAATTTGTGTGTATAAAGGACTAAGAACGTTTTGTAAATAAGTTAATGTGTATATACATTAAACCAAATGATAGCTATTTAATCACAAGGTTTTGGCTTAATTATTTTCGTCACTAAAGGTGTGTTAATACTATTAAAAAATAAAGGGTTCGATGAAATTTAACGACTGTGAAGTTGCTGTATTGGCAGCGGCGTACACACCGGTCCGGTATCTAGTGGCCAATTGTACGAGAAATACTTATACAGCGTACATATGAAAGGGGAGAACTCAAAGTGGTGAACTGTAGTAAACGTAAGGTAATTATTTTCATACATTTTTTGTTTTGGTGGTGATTTTAATAATGTTTTTTTAATGGTATTTGTCAGGGGGATGAATACGCTTTCTTGTGTTTAGTTTTGCATAAAAGCCCTTTAGGTCAATGAGATTAAAGTATATTCACCCGCAATTCATATCACTACATTCTGTGTGCTATTTGCATTATGTACGCTGATTACTGTATACTAAAATTCCATACTACGAAGATTTGTCGATTTGGTGTGTTCGACGTTATTAATATCCCTATTAGATTTTACAAAATTGAATGTATTTCTAACATCTGTATCAACACTCTGTTTATTTAAATTTATATCATTCTCATAATACACGAATAGCGTTAGTGAATTGCAGTATTACATCGTACTAAGTGTAGAGGTATATGTAACCTCATTCCTTTGCCAGCGTGTTATTATTTACGTAGTACCAAATTTAAAATATGAGACATTTTGATTGCGTTACCGAGTGGTTTATTTATTTTATGGAATTTTGATTTATGCAATTTTACTGCGATAACGTTGAATTATTATTTTTTTGTATTCTTAATGAAAGTTTTAACGCAACGATTTGTTGGAGGTTTTCCTTATTAGATTATTTTCTATTTTGTTTTTTGGTAGATATAATTTTGTTTGAGATTTAATGTAACGTAAATATAGAATGAATAAGTTATCTGGTCTTTTAGCACGTCATTTTATTGCGAATACGTACAATATTTTGAATTTTTATAGGAAACATCTGACCGAGGCTATAAATTCACTGATTTTCCAGGCTTGCGACAAAATGTAAGCAAGTTTTTTTTATTTATTTGGAACTTAGTTGTGAACCTTTCGCATGTCAATGTAGGTGTCGTAATACTTACGTATATTGACATTTGTAAGCATTCTAGAGCCGATATAATTTATGACTTACTCTGATTGTCTTTTACGTATTACGAGATATCCTGAACGTAAAAATTAGTAACACGCCTACCCCTTTTATTCCACTGAGCTACTGGCCCTTTCCTTATTTGTTACTTCCGATCTACTGCCATTTTCGCCCGTAACATAGTTTGATGATTCAGTCTATAAAAAATATATTCCTGACACTCTATTTTGGCTAAAATTATTTATTAATATTTGGGCTTAGCAAACAACTTAATGACAATTTATATTAATCATAACTTGCAGGGGCGTAAATAACGCCTTGGCGACCTTGGCAACGCAAAGGGGCGCAGAGCAAGAGGGGCGCAGCAAAAGACAATAACAAAAGTTAAGAGTAATGAAAATCTTAAATGAAGAATACTGATGAATGTTAACTAAAGAGAGAGCAGTGAGAGAGTAAGTATCAACGTCTCTCTATTTCTATGGTAAGTATGTGTGATGCAACGAACAGATTTTTCTTCTGTGTTTGTTGGTGTGACGTCCCATCGTCGCTGTGAATCACCGCCAGACCCGCCCCTGCCGCCCTGTCCGAGTGTCCGCTGTTCTGTCTACCCTTTGTTTATCTGTCAAGGTTAGTCACACAGTCACAGTCAGTTATTGTCTTAGCAGTCATAGATAAAAAAATACGTTAAGAATGGCAACTCTGTATACTTTTTCAAAACAACTTATTGGCTAATGAGTAGCCTATATTTATATTATATTCTTGTAAATAGTAGACTAGTATTATTAAATGTAACTGATTATTGAAAATATTATTAAATGTAACTGATTGATCAAAATATTGTTTTATCCTGGACCAAATATATACACTTACAGTCAACCCTTTCTTTAAAAATGTCTAGTAAAAGAAACTCTTTTTATACAATTATTTGTTTGGAAGGAGAGGGGGGGGGGCGTACAGCCTATGTTTGCCAAGGGGCTTAGCCCACCTTAGTTACGCCACTGATAACTTGACTATAAACAAGTTTCTCTTTCAAAAACTTGAAGGAAATTGTTATTTAGATTAAACATTTTTAAAACGTGACAATTGCTTAAACGTATTTAAAGATATGTAAAACGATGTGACATCATTGTCCACGAGACGCAAAACTCAAATGTGGATTTTTATTCCTAATACCCAAAAACCGTCAACTTTAGAAATAAACACTATATCAAATCGTTGCAGAATTTAACTCTTCATGGAATTGCGTAGTGGAACTAACCCGTTACCATAAAAAATAGTTTCTTGTCAATAAAGTAGCTGATGGCTACTTTTGGTGGAATCGAAAAGTCATTCAAGTTCTTATTTTTTGTAATTGTCTGTAAACTGCTAATTAACGATTTTTGTGTCACACTCTGTACATAGTAGCCTGATTATAATTAGAATTATAAACAGCTTTAAAGAAGAAGTAACAAAACTAAACAAAATAAACTGTAATAGACTTAATGCATAAATACAAATGAAACTAAAATTGACTCGGGTGGTCGCTGACGGTAGTATTAGACGGGACGCCACTGCCTGGTTTCTCTGGTTAATTACAGGGGCCCTCTCCTGCTAACGCTTGGAAACATACAATCAAAACACAGGTGCTACAAGCACGTTAAGTATTTTGGTAATCAATATTAATTACTGTGAGGATATACCATAGGTGTCGTGGATTCTATGTTATGAGTGTTCAGGATTACACAGGATTAATTACAGGCGAGTACTAAGTTTGTACTGGTAATTATGTGTAATAGTTCTTGTGCTACTACGAACAGCTGATTCCCCAAGGTTTCTTACTTTAATGGGATACTATTGACAGTTCAGTAGATTACTAATATGTAATAATTAGTATTGCGTGATTTATGAATGAAATCATAACAGAGTACTGAAATTTATGTATAGGGTGCAGGTGTTATATATATATATATATATATATATATATATATATATATATATATATATACACACGTGAATAATGTCTGCGGTTGGTATTTTACTATTATGTTATAATTAGTATGGAATTAGTTATGAATGAAATCATAACAGTTATATACATGGGGTAGGTGTTCATAATTAAATTAAATCTAATATCTAATGAAGGTAGCGGTGTAAATATATAATTATTGACTGGAGATTCTGGTTGGGGATCTGATATAACGCTAATACCTTGTTCGGAATCTAAACCGCCGGTTAAGGTTTGTTATCCCTAAGGGAGACATATTCGTAATAGATGCAGTTAAGTATTCTTGACGTAACCACCGTCTAATTAACCATGTCCTTTCACAACCCTTAAGTACTCTTCTCGGGGCGAATCACCTCCCAGAAAATTGTACTAATGATTGTGGTTTACTGTTTTGTGAAGTGGGTTCTTATAGCAATAAGAAATGATTCTGCGTTTACAAATATTTAGCTTTTCGTGACGGAACCACCTTCAAACCAACGACTTCTTGCTCTAGTTACTTTTATGCACCCTTCTCGGGGCGTTACATCACCAAGAAGACAGTACACAAAAGCGTGTGGGGATAAATAAGTGATGTTGGTCAAGTTAGGTTAATAATACGGACCATAATGGTTGAGGGATACTGGTCAGACTTGCTTGTCCGCATACGGGTCAGGATAATAATACAGGTGTAGGATAAATTAATATGAGATGCTGGTCAGGATATTCGTCTGGTTGCTGGTCAGGATAATAACACAGGTACAGGGTAAAATCAATAAGAGTAGAAGTATATTATGGAAAGTGGGTTAAGGGAGGAAGGAGTGTAAGAGCGGAAATGAAAGTAAAGTAAAGTGAAGTCGAAGTGGGTCTGGTATTTATAGAGAAAGCTTGTATGGAGTGGGAAGGAGTGTACAACTGATACCATTTATGAATAGTGATAAAACGGTTGTGGAAGGAAATACGAAATAAGTAGTGATAGGAATTATTTACAAGGATAGGAAAAGTTATAGTATGGATTTTCAGGATCTTAAGTTGAAACTTCCCAGAATTTAGTATTTCACGATTCATCGACGTTGGGTGTACATATTGTCCAAAAGACCCAAAACCCAAGTCTGGATTTTTATTCACAAATACCTCAAAAACCATCAACTCTAGAAATAAAACACTATATCAAACCGATGCAGAAATTATGGCGTGGTGAAACTAACCGATTACCATAAAAAAGAGTTATTGTCATAAAAGTAGCTGATTTGGTGGAACCGAAAAGTGATTGAGCATTAAAAATTTAAAGTTCTTATCTTTTGTAATTTTCTATGAACTGCTAAGTAACGATCGTGACACACTCTGTACATAGTTACACAAAATCCACAGTAACGATAAGATCGGTCAAGAAGGAAAACAGTAATAAGTATTTTCGGTAATCTAAACTGATATCCAGAAATAGTTATTCTATTATATTGAGTGACGAAAATCATTGCAATGGGAGAAATAATTGCGGGAGATCGTTTAAACCTGTTCTTCCACATATACAAATTTTTATCCGTTTAATATAAATTACTAGTAATAAAAACATAATTACAAACCGGACGTAGACATCAGAGCAAAATAATTATAATTATTAAGTCCATCAGACGATGAGCACATCAACATGTTCGAAGCACTAATTAATTGCCCCAGAATAACTGCGTCAGCCTTGACTACGTTAAGGTGCTAATTAATACTGAATTTCAAAATCTAGATTCAGTCTCTCAAATGTATGCATGTTCTACTCGATGAATTGTTGGATGAAATCACTTTGCTTATTTAAATGACATAATGTTTATGAATACTTCTGGAATTGAAAAATAAGTACCCGAATATCACATTAAATAGTTTGATTTAGTCAACATTCTCTATTATAACGTGTTAATAAAAAAAATATTCCCTTTCCATATTGCAATATTAGCAAAAAGCGAACTTACATATTTTACTTTTCATTCAAAGATGTAAAAGGCTTAAAGTAAAGACGAGATTCTAATTATGTTAATTAAATAGCAATTTGACACCTTGGACGAAAAAAAGAATGGTTACAAAATCACCGTAACTCACTATCCTTAAACGTTTATCTAAAAGAACAATGTTGTTAGGGAACATTTAGATATTTTATTGCGAAACCCTGCACGATAAGAATTTAGCACGTTACCTACTACACAGAATAATAGTATTAGATAGTCTACGTTCAATAACTAAAAAGATTAACTCAGGTTTAAATGTTAAATATACGGCGACATCAAGTGATGTTTGATAGCATCAAACAAATGTGAAAAACCGGAAAGTGTTAAAATAGTACGTTGTTCTACATTAAATGTTATGTACGAGTATAATTCATATTTCTTTACTTTTATTTGTATCGTTGTAACTTGTTTTGAAATCCACGCAAATAGAGAAATTTGTAACGTACCACACTTTAGGGGTTGGAACGGGTATTAAACTCGTACGAATGCTGTAATAAAGTTAAATAAAATTCACTAACAAAGTGTAACTTTTACAAATAGGCAGAAAAAGCGCATTTCACAGGAAACCACGATGTAACACCACAAAGATTAGAGGTGTAAAAACTAAGTTAATCAGATTGAGTCAGCGGTTGCTGGGTTTATTGTAATCCTGTATCACTAAAGGGTAGAAAAGTGTTGTTTCGCAAAGTGTGAAGTTGTATGTATGTTTTAAATTTAAATAGTGTTAAAATACTTGGCTTTTTGCGTTTTTTTAATGGGGGATTTTTGTATTATTTATTTACATTTATACAAATCTAAACGTTTCGATAACACTTACAGTTATCTTCGCAGTAGCAATACAATCTTTCAGAATTATTTAAGATGATGGAACAAATTTATGAAATTTGAAAAAATGAAAACACAAACATAACGCTTATATTAATATAACATTTTTATAAACGTATGAAGCCAACTATGGAATACAATTTTAGTAAAGAATAACTAGATCATTCATAAATTAAATACTGTTAAATTGCCTTGAAGATGACAAATCAGAATACCCTCTAAGTGGAAGAGTAACAGTAAAAAATGTCATAATCAAAGAATAAATTTAATAAAATTTAATCAAGTTATGATGTAAGTATAAGGTTGTGAAAAAATTCTATTTGAAATTGATAAATGCATTCACAAATAGAAATTTGACATCAATTAAAATAATTCAGTCAAGTGTAACAAACAGTGTGTAATAGTATGGATTAATCCTGAAGTATTATTTGTTTTATAAATAGTTCTAATGTTTATCTCAAATTCCCTTTCAAACAATTAAGAAAGTCTAACAAAAGTATTTTTATGAAAATGCAAACCTTACGATTATCACTCATAATTAAGATAATTAACTTCTAGGTAAGAGAGCGTGTATTTTTGATTAAGCTTTTTTTACAAATTTAAACGTTTCGACAACAATTATAGTTATCTTCTACAATAAAAATAGATAATAAAATAAATATATAAAAGCATAAATGTAAGCCTGCTACAACAGTTAGGAAACGTACCACTTATATAATTTTATTTTAGTAAATATTAGCTAGATCTGTAATAGACTACATATTATTAAACCGCCTTGAAAATGACAGATCAGAGCACTATCTAACGAACGAAAGCTAACAATGAAAAATGTCACAATCAAAACAAACTTAACAAAATTTACCCTAATTATAATTTATATTTATATTTTATATGCATATTTATAATTTAGGTGAGAATAACTGCCTGGTAGCCGTCTCCCAATACTCCAATCGCAAACTGTACTTCAGCAATTCTAGCAAGGCCTGGGGGAAACGTCGTACAGGTAGCGATCGGTGGCCTTAGATTAATCGCTTAGACTGCGAGGAAAGTAACCTCTATAAAAAAATTGCCCAATCCCAAGTTCGATTGACAGCTTTAGGTGCTAACGGGATTGTGAGAATGGAAGCCTGAGCGTGGCGAGGGGGAAGCCTAGTCACTAGCGTTAAAACGCCTGTGGAGAAACGGACGTCCCTTCAACGTATCCTGCCCTGCTGTAGTATGCCTGCTCCTTCAGTTGACATAATTTCAGTTAAGGTGAGAGGAATCTGTATCCCATGCCAGCTGGGGAGGTACCACCACCATTACCATGGGCTCCTTAATACTGGGTCTCCGATTTTCTGACCTTCCTCTCGCCCTTACTGTCTCTCTGTCGGGGTGAAAGCCCAAAATTAAAAAAAAAGATGGCTACGGTTTCTAGGGTAATAAATGCCGGACGTATAATAGAGTCCCGTTCGGATGTCCGGAAGGTCAGTGACCAGGTGACCTCGGTTATCGAAAGTACTCATTCTTTGATCTATTATTGCAACATCCGCAGTATCAGGTCTAATATTAATGCTTTTCACCAACATCATGACCAACTTGACATTTTGTTTCTATCTGAAACACAACTCTCTTCTGAAAGCTTCGATTCACCCGACGTGCAATTTCCCCAATACAATGTTCACTCTAACTTTTGATACAAAGGAATAGTGTGTGCCTATCTCAAGGACAACATCGCTTGCAAGAGTATTTCTTCTTTGGAGAATAAATTCGACGTGACCTGGCTTAAACATTCTAGTCCTAAGTTTGTTAAATTCTACTGTTGTATTTATAGGTCTCCTAATGATAGTCAACTACCAAAACCCTTTCGATTATACCTTAGTTTGAAAGTTGGCTACCTTCTGTCAGTTTCCATCTTGCGATATCTCAATTTTGGGAGACTTCAATGTTCATAAATCAAATTGGCTGCACTACTCATCTACTACTAATACTGCTGCATAGTGCAGAACCATTTGCTATTTCATGTGATCTCACGCATATGATTTTTGAA
The DNA here is from genome assembly GCA_036346205.1 of Vesta saturnalis. Lineage (NCBI taxonomy): Eukaryota > Metazoa > Arthropoda > Insecta > Coleoptera > Lampyridae > Vesta > Vesta saturnalis. The sequence continues at coordinate 4,222,903 of JARFJB010000862.1, forward strand.
CACATAATCCTAAGAATTCTGCCCATACCCTAAAAACCCATTTCTAGGTACACTCATAAAATCGGTCATCAGTAGGCTAAAATTCATTTCAATCCACTAGCATCTGAACATTGCCTAATAGAAATAACTTCTACTGTACCTAATTCCTCTGTGGTTCGCAACACTGGTAGAACCTTGTGGTGTTTTAAGGTAGCTAAATGGAGTGATTTCGGGATTTTTTTGGTACCTTTCCATCGCGAGAATATTGTTTTAAGTCGTCCTCGTCTTCGTGCACTGCTTCTTCACTATCGAAAGTCATCATCATGGGCATGGGGTTAGTTATACATTCCCAAAAAACAAAATCATATCGGTCATTCTCGTACCCAACCCCGGTTTTATACTAAATGGAAATCTAATAAAACGATCGAGAGTCATGCGGAATACGTTGGTGCTAGAAATACCTGCAATGAACTAGCACATTTCCTTTGGTCAGTGGTAAATTTTGGTCTTTAGCTAAAATCATCAATCAAAACTTTAGTACATCTTCATTTCTCTCCATGGCATCGTCTGGCGGATTTGTAGTTGCTGATTTTGTAGACAAATCCAAACTTTTTGTGTATTTATTCGTATCAAGCTTGTGTATTAATGATTTTAGAAAAGATGTGCCCCTAGTCATCTCTGCCCCATACACTATGAAACCAATTTAGTTTAGGTACAAGCTCATAGAATCGGTCATCAGTAGGCTAGATCTCAATAAGGCAATTGACCCAGACGGTACCCCATATATTTTCTTAAAGAAATGCTCCCCCGAACTAGTACCCATCCGGTCTAAGCTCTATTGAATCTCTATGTCTTCCGGTGAATTTGCCCCATCATGGAAGTTAGGAAATGTTCCAAAAAAAGGAGATAAGATCGATCCTTCCGTATACCGACCAATTTCCATCACTTCCATTTTGTCTAAAATCGTGGAAAAAGCCTTCAATCGGCAACTGCTCTCTTTCCTTGAAGCTAACTCTACTAACTCCTTAGTGACTACAAATTGTTCAACTAATGATCTTTCACATGTGACCCAAGTGTTTGGAAACAATATATTAGAACAAGCCGGTGAAACAGTTGTAGTCGCTTTAGACATCTCAAAAGCATTTGATAAAGTTTGGCATAAGTGTTTACTTGCGAAACTTACCTCGTTTTGGTTTCACTTGGGTTTCTAGTTTCCTTGACAAAAGGTCAATGTCGTAGTTGATGGCTTCTTTTTAAAAGAAGTTGTTGAATGTCAGAATGTTTGGATCCGTTTTTGATTAGAGCAGATCGTACATTTAATTCTTCCTTGAGATTTTCTTGGACTGCTAACTCTTTCGATCGGTAGACTAAAGTTAATATGACCAACTTCAGCTGTACAGCATGATGGTTGGAAATCGGCATATATGTATCTATCCATATATGCAGGCTTGCGATATACAGTGCGTCTCAATTGGTTGTTTTTTTTTCTTTCTTATTAGCACATCAAGAAATGGGAATTGTCCCTCGTTTTCTATTTCCATTGTAAACTGGATTTTTGGATGAAGCTGGTAGATGTATGTCACAAATTCTTTTAATTTTTCCTCTCCTAAGTTCCAGATTACAAATGTGTCAGCCACATATCTCAACCAGAAAGTTGGTTTGTCCTTCGATGACTTTAGACCCCTTCCTTAAAATTCTTGCATGAACAAATTTTAAATTACCAGTAATAAAGGGCCCTTTGGTGCTGCTTCTATCTGCCTGTATCGATGTCCTTGGTATATAAAATAGGTGTTTTGTAAGCAGTGTCTCGCAAGATGTATTATATGCGGTGGTGATTTATACTTCGTTTATATTCATTGTAGTGCTTCTTCAACTGGAACGTTGGTAAATAGTGAAACCACGTCAAAGCTTACTAACATCTATTCTGGTTCAAACGTATATTCTTGTAGTATACCCAAGAAGTGTTGTGCCTTTTTCACGTATAATGTTGCCTTTGTGACATGCGATTGTAACTGCCCGCCGAAATATCTTGCAACTTGCTGTAATGGAGACCCAATTGAACTTACAATTGGACACGGTGGTACGCCTTCCTTATATACATTTGGTAACCCGTAAATTTTAGGACCCCTCAATGATTTTCCTCCTGGCATCAATGTTTTCTGAATCTCATCCTCTATTGGATATTCCATAATACCTGAAGATGTCAAATGTGACTTTGCTGAAACGTTGTGTTAATTGTCTCATTGAGACGAAAAGTGGTACGCGGATCAACACCCGGAAGAACAATGTAACACAGCAGCCGCGGAATCCTGATGACAACCATATGTATATTGTATTACTCAGTGGCAAAGGTGTCAGACTGATAAGTGAAAGGGGTTTCAAGTTCGAATCCGAAAAAAGCCAAGTGCTCGAGACAATAAAATCAGGCAAACGAATTTGCAGAAAGTGCAGAAACAGTTTTTTTCAGGGCTAAGCCTGATGATGCAAACAGAATCCGCTCCCGAAATGTTGCGCTCTAAAAGCAAAAACTGTGAAAATAGGCTATCATCCCAATTAATATGAGACAACAGTAGCAAAATACTTATAATACAGATTTATGCCATCATAGATTCATTTAAAGGGTGACAAAATTCGCAAATTATCAAACTGCTTCGTCCTTCTCATAGATGAAAGAAAAATCAATAGATTTAAGGGCATCAAAGTCTAACGCACTCCTCATACTTTAAAAGCTTGGTTTTTTATAAATTAGAATTCGATACTGTTAATTAATGGGTTTCAAGATGTAAGAGAATCCACGTACGCCGTTATAAAATACCGAAGTCGCCATGTTGTTTACTAGAGAAACACATATTTTGACCAACAAATTCAACCAACGTGAAACTAACACAAATATTATATATTATTAAATTTATATTACTCCTGCGAATTTCTTTTTTGTAATTTCGCAAAATTCTGAAATTCCAATCGTTACATGTTCAACAGTTCTATGCTAAAAGTTTCATTATACAATATGAATTTAATGTTTATAAAGAAAAGCTCATTTAATAAATACTCTACGTTTAAATGTAAATACATTCAATATCTTAATTTGTATCGCTCTCTTTGACCTCTTAATCTATCAGAACAAAAGGACACATTAGGGCTCCTACAGTTTACTTTTTACAAATATTTACACTAAAACAATTATTTATATATTCAAATACTTTTACTCTAGGCTTATATAACGTTGTTAATGATATTATGTGACACTACAAATTTTTAGTGGCTTAACAGGAGTCACGCTTCGTAAAATTATATTAAAAGAATACTCATTTACGTAAATAAAAAGATAAGGTACATACACAATATAGCACAAAATAGTTGCACAATGAATCATAAGCTAAAATATTCTTACATATTTCACCGCTACGTGATTACGGGAATTTACGCTAAGAATTTTTTCCGCACAATTAAGTTTCTTGGTTGAAATACGTTGTTTTTAAAAACTCTTTATTTCAACACCACTAATACTAACACCTATATTGAATCAAAGTAATTACTTTAATAGCAACAAGTAGACTTATTTACTAACTTACACTAGGAGCTAACGTGTGACTGCTAACTACATACTTATACTTATTAACTGTGTCTTATATTCTTGAGGTTTCCCTTTTATACTTGGAAATATGAATAAAGTCTATTCGTGTATGTAAATGCTCTTGTTTGGCATATCTGTATAATTAAATGATTTCCTGAAATGTTTGTATAAACAAAGCTGTGCAATGTATAATGTTCCTATGTAGTAAATCTCTTGCCAAGCTCGGAAAATAGGGTGTCTCTATTTTGCGAGTCCTGTTAGAGCTTTTTCTTTAATTTCATATTTATTTTTTCGTTTTGGTCGTATGACCTTAATATAAATTGTAACTAAGCTAAGAATTAACATAATGATTATTGTATTCGCCCAGGTATGTTTATTACCAGGTACGCTTAAATTTGGAATTTGTAAATTGTTTACTAAGTTTTCAATGTGTTTTATATTAGCGTTATTTAAATTTTTCAACTTAACTACTGGTGATTGTTTCTTCTCTTCGTCGAAGGTAACGTTGAATTTGGGTAGTTCAAAAACTAAGTCATCGTGAAAGGTATCTTCGCGTTGGTATATTCTTCCGTTGGTTTCTAATGGGCTTCTTCTAATGTAATAATTGAGGGTTGGCGAATTTGATATAGTCCGTTTGCTTCGCAGGTAGCTTGTATGGTGATTGGTTAAATTGGGATTATTAACACTTAGTGTGAGTTAATTTATTGTACTGTGGTTTCTGTTAAATAAATTTTTGTCTCTTGACAATTGTTTTTTCCTGTTCTAAGTATGTTGGATAATAATGGTTGATTCTTGTGTTATTGAGATAGTTGACAATAATAAAAATCTATTTCTGGGCGTTTTTCATTTGAAGTCCAGTGGTTTTCAGTGTTGAGTAGTAAAAATGGTTGTTCAGGAATAATTATTAGGTTCTCAATAGGAACGGGGTACATTTGGATGTATTTGTAGGGTTCGGTAACAATGGGTACATGCATTTTAAAGATTATGAATTTGTTTTTTTTTTATTGCTTGGATCGAAAATAAATTATAATAGTTCATGAGGTTTCGTAACAAAGGTACTTGTGTATTTTTATAAGTTTCATTTAATTTGAAAATTAGTGATTCTAACTTCTTTGGGTCTAGCATTAAGCTATGTCGTATGTGAAGCTTTGAGAAAGATAGTGCGGTGTCTATATTATTAACGAGATTTTAGATTACTTGTAATTGTATTACTCAGTGAAAATGCTTCTTGAAAATCTATTAATTCGTTTAATGCTATTATTCAATTTGTTTACTTGATCTTGTAATGTAATTTGTTTATCTATTAAAGTGACAAAATTTTCTTTATATGTTCGCGTCATTTCGCGTAATACCGTTTCTTGTTTTGACAAAGTGGAAAGTAGTTTAACGTCGTTTTTGTTAAGTATTTCTAAGTAGTTATTAATGCGAAAAGCCATTTAGATAGCTTTCCGATTCCATCTATTACAGTCACGTCGGTGTTGTGATAGAATGTAATTTTGTTAGCGTGATGTCGGCTAGGAATATAGCATCGTTTATCTTAGTGATTATTATCGAAGAAAAGTTATTTTGGCGGTATTTTAGTACATCTTTGAAGGATGCTAACTGGGTAAATATTTTTGAGGATATTTCAACAGGTTGATGTGGTACAGAAATGTGTGTTTAGAGGTAATTATTTTTGTTTGTCCTAGTTGGACCGGTAGTATTGGGTTTTGTATTGTCTTGATAGTTAGTGGGTTGGATTCCATCAGTAGGAGAGATATCATGATGAGAATTAGGGTTGTCATGTCTTGTGTTGGAATCTGTAAAGAAACGTTGTGGTTTTAGTTTTCGTAAGTAAATATTACTTTATTGTTGCTTACTTGTTTTAACTGTTGAATTTTTTCGTAGGGTTGTATTATTTTAGTTTGTCTTTTGTCGTTACCTTTTAGTATAAAGGTGGGTTTCGTTTTATCTATTTTAATTTCACGTTTTTTATGTCTGTTTGCGCGTTATAGATTTTGTTTTTGGTTCTTGGTCAATTTATTAAGGATAAAGTCTGAAACTATGTCTAGGTTTGTAGAATGTTCTTGAATATATCGTGTTATACGTTCGTTTCTTTCGAAGGGGTTTTTGTAGTCTAGTCGTCCACATAATATTTGGAAGGGTGTGTATCCGATAGAAGGGTGTATACTATTGTTATATGATAGTATCGCATAATCCATTAACGTTGTAATAGGTGTGTTGGGTTTTTCGTCGCGGAAAATACGTAAACTTTCTATCAGTGGGAAATGAAATCTTTCAATTGGGATGTTACTACTAGGGTTAAAGGGGTCGTATAATGGATCTCAATCTGGTGTAATAAACTTAAGTCTTGCATAATATGATTTTTGAATTCAAGTCCATTATCACAGGTGATTTTGGAGGAAATTCCAGAGCAGTTTGAACATTCAAACGTAAGCCTCTACCTAGCTCTCCGAGCACATCGGCAATTTAGCTTAAGCTAAATTAATTTCCTCAAAAAATAACAATCTGCTCGCGTCGTTATCACGATGCCGCGCAGATTGCGTGAAGACGACGATGATGACCGGATCTGGATCAACTTCGCAGAGATACCGAGCACCGATGCGCCGATTTGGTATGGATCCGCCATGCCTAGCCGCCTACCATCTCTACAACTTCAGAAGAGGAGAAGAGCAAATAAGACGCCGCCGACAGACGTCGCCCCGTTAGTGGTGACTCCACTAACGGCTCCGACGACGTCCGCCGCAGCACAACCCGCAACGATCCGGGAAGACCAGAGCCTCCACCGACGACGATTTCAGGACACAGAAGAAGAAGCCGAAGGTTCGCCAACCTACACCGCCGCCTACCGACAACGACTTCGAGAGGAACCCTACACGGACAGCCTTGCAGCGATGGAGCAGGCAGCAAGAGAAGACGCCAGGGAGAAGGTGCCTCCGGTAATCCTTCGTCAGAAGGAGAACTGGATCTCGTTCTGCCGAGAAATGGACCGACAGCGGATCGCCTTCACGAGGGCTAAGGCCTTCAGCGAGGGAATCCGGATTCAGCCTGCCTCACTCCAGGACCGAGACAGGCTGATTAGGTATATGGATAGGTGTGGTACTCCGTATCACAGCTACCAGGAAAATAGCGAGCGATTTGCTAAGGTGGTGATACGCGGAGTGCCAGTAGAGCTATCTGCGATCGACGTTAGCTCAGAGCTAAAACGCAAGGTATTAATGCTCTCTCTGTTTTTAGGATGAAGCAACGAGGACGCCCGATCCCCCTCGTGATGGTGGAGGACGACAGGAAGAAGATCCGGGAGGTGCAGCACGTCGCCCGCCTCCGAGTCACTGTCGAGGATTTGCGGCGGAAATCCGGCATCAGGCAGTGTCACCGGTGTCAAGGTTTCCGTCACGCACAGCGTTGCTGCAGGGCCGCACGCTGTGTCAAGTGCGCCGGCGATCACCACAGCAGCGAATGCACAAAACCCCGTACAGACCGGGCAAAGTGTGTTAACTGCGGTGGGGACCACCCCGTCAGCTACAGGGGATGCCCGAAGTTCCAGCGACCTCCGCAATGGAAGAAGACGGAAGGACATCAGAGACCGAAGAGGACACTACCAACGGCGGCGCCTTCTTCAACTCGGACCGGCGTTAGTTACGCCAGAGCGACAGCAGGAAAGGTTAAGAAGGCGGAAGTACCGAGAACGGCTCCCGCCGCTGTCGTTACCCTGCCTGCCCGACCCGCCTTAGGGTTCGACGCCATATTGGGCCTCCTCGGATGTCTCGATATGGAGAAGGCCCTACCTGTCATCCGTAAGGTGGCAGCGGCGCTCTTTCATGCGCAAACTGCGATGGACCTATGGGGAGTGATCCTCTCTCACGGTTCAGAGGTGGTCGCCCTTTTCGGGTAGTCATACAAAGGTTCGGAGCGAAGTCTGGTGCCCCAGATAAGTATACAGTATCGACAATTTAATCTATTCTGTTATGTTAAAACCGACAATGTTTCACACAATTAACACATGTTTCTATCTATTTCAGATACGGAGGGCATCAGCAACCAGCCACAACCGAGCTACAATAGGACAGTCCACCTAACATACTCCAACATCGCCACATCTTCACAACTCATCTTTTTTTGTTCCGAACGACCAACAATGCAAAGAACAACACTGTCAATAGGCATTCCACACGACATGCAACCCAACAACTTCGCAATCCACGCGCTGAAGAGGAAGAAGATTCCTTAGCAGCGCACCACCACCAATACAACATTACACATTTATTATTATATTTATTTTTAAGTATGATATGTATTATAAATGAATTGTTAATTTCTAAAATTTTTAATAAACTTAGTTGAACTTCAACTTGAACTTTGGAGGAAATTCCGCAATGTTTTATATAGTGAATGAATTTATTAATGATTTCAACTGCAGTTAGTGACGATATAGGATAATCTTGTCCAAATTTTGAAAAACTGTTAATTATCGTAATGAAATTTTGTCCTGAGCATTTGAATGAATCTATATAAAGGTATTCAAGGGCGCTTTGACCTATGGGGTTGGTTTAAATACTAGTGCGTTTGGCTGTCGTTCGTATTTTGATTTTTGGCATGTTTCGCAAGTGTTAATTTGTTAGTCACATCTTTGTCCATTTCTGTCCAATAGTAATGTCTTTTGAGTGCTGTTAAGTTCTCGTTTATACCGCGGTGTGTAGTTTTTGTTTCGTGGTAGTACTTAATTTTTTGTAATCTTTCCGTTTCGTCTATAACGTCCGTTAATTGTTTATTAGAAATTACTAGGCAAAATGAGCTGTTTCTAAAGTTTTTGTTCATAAAATTTATAAAGGGCATTGTTACCGTTTCGTTCTTAAAAAGTAAGCAATAGGTGATTTTTGGTTTTAAATATTCTCGTATTAGGTTTATTCAGTCGTTTTGCTATGCTTGTTCGTTTGATACTTGCCAAAATATGCGATTTTTGTTAAAAATGCTTTCCTTGTGAGATTTTGTCTTTCTTGTATAGTGTGAAATTATTATTTGGTTTTTGTAGGAAATTTCAGTAAAAGGTATTTTGAGTACGGCGTTTTCTATGCTAGTATGTACTGTTTCGCTATCGTCTTCGTCTTGTGTGTGTGGATGTTTCATTATTATGTTTTGTAAAATTTTTATTTTTCCTTTTGTGTGTGAAGTTGATGGAATATTTTGTTCTTCAGGAGGCGGTATTTCTTGATCCATAATTTTGTTTGTCTTCTTCTGAGAGTTCGAAGTTATCATTGGGGTCAATATTGTTCAGCAGTGAAGATGTGTCTTCATCGTTGTGTACGTCTAAAGGGAATATCTCTATTCTTGAGAGTGCGTCTGCGTTTGTGTTCAGTTGCCTTTTTTATATATAATATTGTAGTCATATTCTTCGAGTTTTGCGGGGGCTACTTTTTCTTCGTGATTGAGGTGGTCTGTACGTAATTGTTCGAGTAAGATTTCGTTGTCATAATGATGGTGAAATTGTTCTACGTGGTAACATTCGTACTGTTGTTGGTCGGAGGGGGTCGCATGTCGTTTTGGTATTGTAATTAATTGATCGTGGAGTTTGTATTGATTCGTTTCGGAATTGAAGATGTCGGAGGTATGTCGATTTTTTGCGTGTAGAAGTCGCTTCTGTATTGTAGGGGTGCTTTAATTTTTTTTGTGGGGCTATGAGTCTGTTGAAGGAGGCTTCATATCGTGAAAATCCTGATCGTGAAAATTGCAGTTGTCAAAGTTATTGTCACTGTCAAAAAAATAATTCGTTTGGTACGTATTTTCGTGTTGATTTGGTATTTGTATTTGTGTTGGAGTTTGGTCACTTTCGAAATATGAATGTGGTTGATCATTCGTTTCAGTGGTATGCAATTAGTTGGATTTTTGTGTTCTGTACGTATTGTAGGATTTCGTGAAGTGGTTGACATTGGTTCTGGTTTATTTTCTGGTCTGAAGAATTTCGTAAGGGTGAAACATTAGTTCTGTTTCGGAAAACTTGAGAGTTCGTAGGGAAATGTGGATTGATTTTTTGTGGTTGAATGTTTATTGGTTGGCTGGGAAAACTGGGTTTATTAAAATTGAAATTATGTTGGTATTGGAATGGTTTTCCGTTTGGTGTTGGGAATTCGTAATTGTTAAAATATCGCCTAGGTCGTTGTTGGTATTGTATAGGATATTTACGTATCTCGGTTTGTTTTTGTGGTTGATTAAAGTTTTGTCTGGTTTCATGTCGTATATTGTTTATACGTTGTTCGTTATAAAAATATCATGTAACTACGTCACTAGCTTCGGTTAGTGATGTGGTTTTACTTATATCTAACAATAATCTTAATTTATAATCTACGTTTGCAAGTAGAACGTTAAGGGCGTTTCCTTCGGTTTGTTCTATCAATAATGCTTTACGGTCATTTGAAATATTAGTTTCACAAATAATTTTAACTTCTAAACGTGATTTCATTTGTCTAACTCTATTTAAAAAATCTAAAATATTTTCGTTTCCATTCTTTTGCATATGTAAAAATTCGCGAATTAAGGTTTGTCTGACGACACGATCACCGTAGTGTTGTCTTAAAGCTGTACGTATCAAAAACCAGGTGTTTAAATCTGGGCGACACATTACAAAATCAAAACCTTCATTTCTCACAACAAATAACATTAACCCTGCACTAGTGCGACGCCTAGTTGAAACCATTAGTGCGGTGGGACGTGGTACACCCCAGTGCCATTATTACTATTTTTCATAATCGATTTTATTTACCTCTGGGTAATATGTAAGAATGATAACCACTAATTGTTGTTCTATTGTATATTTTAAGATTAACACAATATAATGAGAAAAGTAAAACAATTATAGAAAAAAACGCATTTAAAGGAAATCGTCAATCTTGTAATAGAGGTAAAATTAAAATTTCATCCATTTCGTTTGTTTTTCTTCCCAATAAAATAATGTCCTACTGATTTTGATCCATTACAAAGTGTCTAGTTCGTCGTCATCCAATTCTTAACACTCTGCTCGCTGTCGGTTTTATGATCGCTTTCTAGCTATGTAGCGCGTAAAGTTCCTGCTCTTTGTCATATGTAATGTTGGCATATTCATCAAATAGCGAAACTAAACGATATGACCACATTGAAACAAATTATAAGAGATATGTGCATTACCTTAACAAAATATTGAAATAACAAACTCTCAATAAAAACGCAAAATAGAACATCTTTTGCCACTTACAAAGTTCAGTGAAATACTAACGCCTTTAGTATCTGTGATATACCCTACGTATAAAACTTATTAGTACGCTTTTACCAATCAGAACTAATTCCATAGCACTTTATGCAAGTATGAACTGTTACTGAAAGATACAAGATGCTTCATTAAATTAAAAAAAAACAAAAGATTCAAAATTTAGAATAGTTTGGTACACCCCGCCGCACTAATGCAGGGTTAAAAGTAAAATCATTTAAATTATTATCATGAAATTTATCACATCTATTAATCAAGCTGACTACATTCTCCTGTAAATATCTGTAAAAGGTCTGAAATAGCTTTTGCAGCTGTAATTATAGAAGTGTTATTTACGGAAGTGTTACTGTTTAAAGACATATTTTCTAATAATATTGACAAGTATTCTATGTTATTTACCTTAGATTTATTACAATTTGACATATAGTTAAAACGTTTTGAATAAAAATTCGTATTTAAAATTCATAATTCTTAAATAAGGATGCGGAAAATAGAAAGAATTCAACACTTACTTTAATAGTAGTCTTCAGAGGACTTTCCTCGTTCCTTGTTATGTTTGTGAAGAACGATTCAGACAGCAACAGCTTTGCTTTAATTTTGCTCAATGTCTTCTCGTGAAATTTTGTAGATTCAATTGTGAATAGAGATAAATGGTAGATACCAACGGTCACGAACTGCAAAAATGCTTCAATTGTGCCTTCTTCTATCCTATCGACTACGCCAATTAAGTATCTTGGGTGAAATACGTTGTTTTAAAAATTCTTATTTCTGCATCACTAATATTAACACTCATATTGAATCAAAGTAATTACTTTGATAGGAACAAGTAGACATATTTACTAACATAAACTAGAGCTAACGTGTGACTGTTAACTACTTAATATATATATATATATATATATATATATATATATTATATATATATATATATATATATATATATATATATATATAAACTATGTTTTATATTCTTGAGGTTTCCATTTTATACTTAGAAATATGAATAAAGTCTATTCATGTATGTAAATGCTTTTGTTTAGCATATCTGTATAATTAAATGATTTCCTGAAATGTTTGTATAAACAAAGCTGTTCAATATATAATGATCCTATTTAGTAAATCTATATAGCTCACACCATACGGTGTCCCGAATCATTGCTCTCCATAAAAGGCAGAATTTTTTATTAACATTATGTACTGCTATGCAAAATACTACAATTAACTGTGCATGTCAATATTATGCTGCAGAACTCATATCTTGATAAAAGTAACACCTTTGCACACTTCACTCTTAATTTAATTTCATGCTTTTACACAAGTTTAACAATGAAATGTATAGTTTCGCGTGAATTATTATGATAAAGACGTATATTTCCACAACTGAATTTACCATTTTAAGTATATCGATGCTCAACACAATAGGTAATATTTCTGCATTAAAAGTCTAATAAAAGGTAAAGTTCTAAATTTATTAGAATATTTTACATTTATATTATGTCGTTACAAATCGTATTCGAAGAGTGATTTATGTAATCAAGCACAATCACGTATTGTAAACAACAAAAAAAAAACATGAAATAACTTTTTTTCGATAACGCTTAGTTTATAACATATTTGGATTTAAAGCTATTCTTACAATATCATAAAAAGTACATAAAAAATGTTTCTTCTGAAATTCTGAAGATACTCAAACATTCACCGATTTGTAATAAAATAATCATGGGTATTAATGTTTGTCGATTCTATAATGAAACTTCCTAGACTGGCGACACAAATACCAATTCAAACAGGTACAGTTATAGGAGTTTTCAAATTATTTTCATTACTTACACCATTATACAAGTATTGGTTTCGTATCATTGTTAAGCCCAACAAAACGAACTCAAATAGAAATAATGTTTTCAAGTTTTGCGTTCCGTATATTCGTGGTTTCCAGTTATAAATTACGTAATGGAAGACTTAGTCTTTCTTTGACTAATCCATTTCGCACAATTTAAGAAACTGTGTAATAAACGATAGAAAGATAAATTTATAAAGAGAAAAGCATTTCATTCTCCTTATAAATATCTTCATTGTAATATATCGCATAATTAAATTAGCTTTCTAGACCCCTTGCAATATTGCATTCTTGCACTCCAGATTTGATTTTATGCGAATTCCTGACTAAAACATTACCACCTAGTTTCTATGCAACGACCACTTTTGAAGATACCTATTGTTTTGGTTTAAACAATAGGAGATTAAGAATTTATCTTAATAAATCTAATTGTATTGAGTTTAATTAATCTCTTCTTGTTATTGTATATGCACGTTTGGGATTTTAAACGATGTGAATTGCTCAATGCTTAACTTCCAATTAAATACTAATACAATATTCAAAAGCTCATAGTGAAGGTAAAATATAATCAAAATTCATAATAACAGAGATTGTTGGCAAATCAGAGCTATGTACATTTCCATTTAATAAACGTATTTTGGTAATGTAGATTTTTATACATTCATTTTGTTTACTCGTAATTCAATGTCTCGTAATTATCATACGTATTGGCAAAAGAGATATGGAAACGAGCAACAAAGAGTGTCACCTGAAATAAGTATAGACTTCCCTGGAAACATAACCACCGCTAAACAGTTTGAGTCTCAACAAATCGATATCAGGGTGGCATCATACTACACCCCTTATTTATTAGTGTCATTTCGAACAGCAAGGCCCCCCCCAATTGCAGCACAGTTCAAAGGTATGGCGCCGTTTTCATAACTTGCAACAACCTTGTAATTCGAGTCTCATATATTGACAAGTTGAGTCTACCGCACTAACTAGTGCATACTCAAATGACGTAATTAGCGCTCACATATTAACAGGCTAATTCATAACGGTGCTTATGTGTTTGTGCACTTCTCAAGACGTGTTTCTCACAATCTCCGCCTTTCTCTCTATTTATTTTAGATCGTCAAGGCCAGTGCAAAACGTGACATACCCCCCGCACAATAAAAGTCACCCAAGATTAAAAAATTTCAACAATTTTTAGACTAAAAGGAAGAATGCTAAACATAAGATAACTAAATTTTGTATACTTAGGAACTCAACATTGTTTACATTGAACACGAACAGTAATAATAGTATTATAAGATAATAAAGATGACTTGATTCCATTGCATATTCCAATCCAACCTCTCGTTACACCATTGTCACCGTGCAGTACGATGGCGTGGAGTTAGAGGTAAACAAAGTAATGGTCCGTATGATCCGAGCCCAAAAGATCGAATTCTTTGATACGTACATCTATCACCAATTTCATTTGTTGATAGAAAATGATCCCGAAGAGCTACAATCCGAAGGGCATGATCAATGATGCGTCTAGGACGTCCGGGACGCAAACGTCGTCGTTCCTTATTATTTCCTGATCATCTTCGCCAAGATAAGGAAATTGTGCCGTCACTACATCCTATGCGAGCGGCAATATCACGAATTTGCACGATTTCGTATAGGAGACATTATTTCAACTTGAATTTGCTTATCATTGACACTTAGTAACTAATGTCAAATGAAAAGAAAGAGTTTTTGTTTCATTGTCGATGCTTACTTGATTAATCTTTATTGTATCTTGCTGAAATTTTCATCGTTTCTTAATAAGAATAATATACACGTTTTCTGAAAATTTCAATAAAACACATCAGCGTTTACTGGGTGTTCATTTATTTATAGCCCAGTACATTTTTAAAATTAATTTTATCTGCTAATTCAAGTTCTATAGCTAGTCTAGCCAAACCGTTTAGCCGATTTTGGGTGGTTGTAGAGTGTAACAAATTTTTAATTTTCAATTTAGAAGAGCCCCTTTCTCCACTTGTCACACTTACTGGCAAGGCCAACCAGATTCTAAAGGCAATCTGAGGTTAGGAGCAACGTTTAAAATAGTGATAAGTTTTAATACCTCAATTGAATTTGTACTTACAAACCCAAAAACGTATTCTATTTCATCTACTAGCTCAAGTGCGTTCACATATCCCGATTCATCATCAGTCAGTAATATTTGCAAATCCTTAAAATATTTAATTAACCTGTTTTTAGGTAAATTTTTCAAATCATGTATGTTGAACAAATATTGAAAATGATTGCTGTAGATATTCATCAAATCAGATCTGAATTCTAAAGCATTAATAACTTGATCTATTGTAAAAAAATAACACTTGTTTTAAATTTTTAATTTGGGATCTGTGATCGGATCATCGTGCGTTTCATAAAAAAAGTAAAACAGTTTTTCATCGAACTTTGTGATGCGGTTGTGTTAACTCGAAATTAGCTGGGACGTCAATAACGTCGGCGAGTTCATTTGCATCATAGAGCATTTCATTAAAAGCCTCATCCCAACAAAGATCCATGAAAAAAGTTGTACAATTTTTTATTAGCTTTAGAGCAAATGATAAATCATAGTCGTTGGTCTTTAGTAGTTTGCTGATCAAGTGAAGACAGTTTAAAATTGTATACCAAAAAAACAATGAAGCCCGAAAACTTAAACTGTTTAATGCAGTGCAACAGGCCAGAAGCCTCATCTCTTATAGAAGGGTCAATTCCAGTATCGTCATAAATACTTAATACAACATCGTAAATATTCTCAATTGATACCTTACGGGTTTCAGAGCTTCTACTCGACTTTCCCAGCGAATATCACTCAGTAATTTTAGAGGTAGTTCCTTAATAATGTGGCTGATCTAAAGGTTAACGAACCAAAAACAAGTTTTTGAAGTATATTAAAAAAATTTGCGGCTTCTAAGGACACGTTAGCCATATCCTTGACGACTAAATCTAATGAGTGGCTACTACATGGCAAGTAAAATGCTTGTAGGTTCATCGCCCTGATTTATTCCCTGACATATTGGCCCCGTTGTCGTAAGCCTGGTCTCTCATATCCTGCAAATTTAACCCCAATTTTGTAAGTTTTTCGAATATTACATTTTGAAATTTTTTGTGCTGTCGATCTCTCAACTGGAAGAAAGCTTCAAAATCTTTCATTAATCTTAATTGCAATATCATTGGGGTTAGATTTGTCAATAGACACATTTTTTATCTAAAAACGTCATTTGCTCTATCTTACTGACATCAGTACAATCTAGAATAAGGGATTTGTATTTGGATTGCTCAACTTCGTCAATAATATGTGATTTATTATGTGGATGTTAAAGTTAAATCAGTTGGATTTAGATATTTTTATTTTTGACACAATACGTAGAAGCACCACATACCAATAATTTATCTCTGCAATAATAAGCCTTTATGACTCATTGTCAATAGCTTTAAAAGACTGTAATCGCTGATCAAATTCCATCCAAAACATTTTCTTTTAAAGTGTCAATGTGATGCCTCCAACGTGTAAATCCTTTAATAGAAAGAGAACTAAAAGAGCAACCAACAAGTTTAACAGCAAAAACAATGCACACAGTTCTGTCCGTTTTTCAATGTTTTCGTATTATAATGTGCAATCAGTTTTCGACCGGTGGTACCAACTGAATACTTATAGTCCTTTAACGGTTTAGGTGACCCCTCTTTTACTAAAAATCATCTTTCAGCGCGTGACAAAGATCCTGGATCGGAATCTAAGATAACCACAAGTTGTGTATTTTCTTTAGAAGTTCCCGGAGTACCTCTTTTTAACGAATCTTAGGAATGGTCACAATAATTATGCCAAATTTCAAATTGCTAATTTGCTTAAAGAATTTTCGTTGAAAAAGGAGAAAACGTACAATAAACCTTATAATTATTTAGTAAAATCAGTTAAGAATAAAATTAAAACAACTAATCTAATTTCTGTTAAAGCAGGTAACACTAGTAATTTTTTTCAAAAGATATGCAGAAAGTTAATGATTTTATTATTAAGGAAAGTTTAGAAATTTTAAATAGAGACCCTACAACAAAATTTCAAAAAGGTGTGAGAAAAAGTTTATACAACTGCAGCATCTGCTTTACAGATATATATATATATATATATATATATATATATATATATATATATATATATATATACAACAAATGTGCCCATTACACTAGTAGCTTCTTACATTCGCATCTAATCATATCTTAGCAAATAAACTAAACCGCATAACAACAAACAATTTAAAGTGCAAATCAAAACATTCCATTAAGAATTCTTTTGAACTAATAAATACACCACAAAATATAAAATTACCACTACATAATACGCTTGTAAGTTCCTGTTATTAGTATGTTTTCTCAAATACCTCCTAAAGAATGTATGCGTTTCTTAAATACATTTTTATTTAATAATATTGATTTAATTGCAAGAAAGGAGTTAATTCAACTATGTGATCACTGTGTTAATCAAAATTATTTCACATTCAATAAGATTTATCTACAAAAAAAATGTTTTACCTATGGGGGGTCCAATTTCGCCATTTTAGCTAATATCTATATGGAAAATTAAAAGATCAAATTTTGTACTTAAATGGTTCTGATAAGCTTGTATTTTGGTTTCGTTATGTTGATATTTTAGCATGTTTTGATAGTTTATCAAATTTAATTGATACGGTTTTAATTAATATTAATAATTTACATTCCAACATAAAATTTACACTTGCGACAGAACAAAATAGAACCACTAATTTTCTAGATTTAAACATGAAAATTGATACACAGAACAAGTTGGAGTTTTCCATACTCAAAAAACCTACACGTACACACATTACAACTCCAAAACGATTCATGTCACCATAAAACGCACAAGTTAGCTACGTATATAATCATTAGAACATAGGGTGTTACGTGCACAAAGGAACAGATGCCCAAAAATAGGTGGTCTGCCGTAACCCCATATTAAGGTAACCGGTAGCTCAGTCGTTTTGGAAAGCAATTGTATGTGGGGGTGTGTGATTGGCGTAGAAATACCTTAAAAAAAGCACCATTTGATTTGTTCCTGTATAGCTCCACCAAGGCCAAGAAAAGGACCAAGGCACACTAAAGACTACAGACACAGTTAAAGTAAATTCAAAACGTTACCCGGAAGAGACAGGTTAATTTAGGATTCCTGATCCTAATACGATGAATGAAAGGAAATACTGGTCATCCAACATAATTCCTTATTTCTTATAGAAACCCAACCCAAATAAAAGATACACTTGTTATTTCCTAGAACAAAACTTATAGGTGCAAATCAAAATGCACAGTTCAATAAGGATAAATAACAAAAATATAATAATCATAAACCCCACATAGATAATACAGAAATTAGAGTTATAAAAAACGTTTATAATAATAAGTAACCCCAATTCGTATCAATAATAAACCACTTACCTTTTCAGTGCTTTACTTATACAGGGTGCTGATCCGACCGCTTGGTAATAGCATTTTACATGTAAAATCACACTTATGCGATTTCCTACTTCCCTAATTGGTTTAGATCAAAAACATAAGGGATCAACGTTTTTCAGAATTAAAAATGCTATATGATACATCAGTTTTTTATTCTCAAAATAGTACTTGAAAAAAGAAAACGAAGAATTAAATTAGTAATAATTTAAAAAAAAAGCACAATTGCCATGATATTAAAACAAAATGTTACGTTATGAACAACTGTCAGTTTTGACGTTTTGTAAAATCCCTAACGCTCCGATTTTCAAGCGCGGTTTTCAATTAATGTCTTATACAATTGTTGAAAAAAATCTATTTCTGAAGTGATTTTATTCCGGTAGTAGTGTACCTGAGGTTCGAAACTTGTTTGATGGTTTATATCCCGATCGGCTGATACCCGCCATTTCAACAATTCAGAACGTGATTTCAAACCAAGAAAAATATGGATCCGTTTTTAAACCGTGTAAGCCTTGTTTAAAGCGCACTTTAAATGTAGCCGACGAAGAAGCGATTGTGCAAGATAATGTAAACGACGTTATTGCGTTATTGCGACGGCAGTTCCTAATCCCCGCATTAGTATTCGGCAAATTGGTAAGGATTTAAATTTGCACAATACAACCACCTTCAAAATTTTAAAGAAGAACAAATTTAAATCGTACAAGTTATCATACCACCAGGAGAATTTTGAGCCAGACAGGTATTACAGAATGGTTTTCTGCGAAACGATAATTGAAATGGCCAATGTTTATTTGTTTTTCTGACGAATCGACCTCCACCATTAATGAAGAACCAAATGTGCAAAATTATCGTTATTAGGATACGGATAACCCTCATTTGATGATCGATAACCATTCCCAATATCCACAGTCAATCAACGTATGATTAGGAATATACCGATCTAATATTATAGGCCCCTTCTTCATTGATGGACACTTAAACGGCGGAAAATACCTTGAGCTGCTTCAAACAGAGATTGGCCTGGCCGTAGATGCAGTCGCAGGAGAAAATGTGGTATGGTTTCAATAGGATGGTTGTCCTGCGCATTTTACAAGAGACGTCACTGCTTATTTAAATGAATGCTATCCAAATACCTGGATTGGACGAGGCGGACCGGTGACTTGGCCACTCGTTCACCAGATCTATCACCAAATGATTTCTTTCTGTGGGGTCATTTAAAGTCAAACATTTATGGTGCTAGACACAAACATCGAGATTTTGAAAAACAAAATTTTCGAAGAATGCAACAATTTATCGAATCGTCAACTTACAAATGTTCGCAAACATTTTTATGATAGACTTGGTCATTGTTTAGCCGTTAATGGAGGTCTCTTTGAGCATTTAATTTGATTTTATTAATAATTTCTGTTAAAGAATTCGTATTAATGTTTGGTTATTCTTCTCTTGATTCTCATTATTTCAAACCATTGCAATATTAATTATTAATGTATATCATTTTTATTGTTATTACTTATTGTTAAATTTTATTGAAATAATTATTAATTCTTTGTTAACTTGTCTTCTGTACTATTAAAAACGTCAAAACTTGACAGTTGCTGATAACGTAACATTTTGTTTTAATATCATGGCAATTGTGTTTTTTTTTTTAATTATTACTAATTTAATTCTTCATTTTCTTTTTTCAAGTACTATTTTGAGATTAAAAAACTGATCATCATGTAGCATTTTTAATTCTGAAAAACTTTGATCTCTTATGTTTTTGCTCTAAACCAATTAGAGGAAATTGCATAAGTGAGATTTTATATGTAAAATACTATTACCGAACGGTCGGATCAGCACCCTGTATATAAAAAAAATGACAACATCTAATAAAAATGAAACAACCCAAAACACTGTCAGACATCCAGCGGAGATGACGTTGAACCGGGTGGCTACAATAAAAAAACACAAACAAAAAATATGTTTTTTAAACCGTGGTCCTGGTTAGGGCTTTCCTTAAAACGTTTATTACGTTTCTTTAAACTCAAAAGGAAATAAAGTAAGAAAACATCATTACACAAATCATATACTAGCCACGTGTCTACCAGTAGGGTTAAACAATTTGATGACATGAAATAAGCTGCAATTGCAGAACTATACAGCAGCTCAAAAAGGTATGTAAGTCATATAATACTGCCACGAGTAATGATAAAATGCATAAAACAGAATCCTCAAAATTAATAATAAACCCCGTGATTCCCAAAGGTGACAAGTATGCCACTAAACAATATCTAAGATTTAGCGGCTGAAAGTCTTATCACTTATAAGTATATTACTATATAGTAAATTCTCCGTTATCATCAATTTTATAAATCACATTAAAGCCTAAGTTTATACGTATAAAGCAATAAGCATAAAAACAAATATCAAGCATACAACTGCACTAGCATGTATTAACACTCTAACACGGATCACCCAGTATAAAGATGTATATTTACGGAAGCAAAGTTCAATTATAATGACGGCAACTTCAGAGATATAATATGTAAAATTTGGCAGCTGTTTATGATACAGTTAGTATTCTTAATAGTTAGCCCACGATATAATTAGGGCACAAACGAAGCAGATTAGGAAATTCCAAGCGAGCACCTTGCGTGAGTAGTGTATTGAATAATTTTTACTAATTCCAAAGTAAAAAATAAAATTTTGGTGCTTAGCATTGTTATCTGAACCACTAAGCCATGTATAAGCAAGCGAATATCTTTTAAGGTTATATCGACTACCTGTAAGCAACTGAAACCAGATCTACACCTCTGTTTATAATTCGTCGAAATAGAATCCAGAAGTGTGCAACACCCACTGTAATTATGGTTGTCGTAGTTGACTATTTATTGCTCCAGGGCTCCGTCGCGTAATAAACAAAATAGAACTCACCAGTAAGTTGGTTGTGTCGGGAATACCCAAACGTCTTACGTGATTTAACCTCTGTGATTTAGGTAGAAATCAAGTCAAGAATTAATAAATCTCCTTGAATTATATTCGAAGTAGGGTTGTTCTAAGCCACCGTTTCTCGCTTTGGTGATTAGTGTTGAGGAAAACGTACTATCAGCATATTATGAATCCCAGTTTCGAGACATATTCGCGTACAGGTAAAGAATTGATTACAGTATAACACACTGAGGGAACGAGAAAAGAAAAAAGCGTAAATAAATTAAGGTATTAGTTACGAGAATAGCAGTAGTTGTGGAAACTTTTAATATATAAGTAATAACCTGAAGGGTGTAGTAACATTATGGAAACTTACCTCCTGAAGAGATGAGAGAGCAGGTAGATCTAAGGAAACTTAATATCCGTATAAAACGAAAGACTAAACTTTTAATTTAGTGTAGTATTAAGTAAATGTTTGGAAATTAAAAACCATCTTAAACTGAATGTAATCTTACATTGTTAACTTTGTAAAATTCCTAACACGTAGTTTTCTTACACGCTAACTCGACAAAATGGCGTTCTGACAAAGAGAAGATCACAGCACCTGTTCTAAATTTTCCATTTGCACAAATTCTAACGTTATTGTTTATCAAAAAACTTTTGAAATTTCGTGTAAATCCCGAGTGCACTCTGAGATGGTGATATGGCTTTCATAACCAGAAATCAAATACTAATAAATTTGTCAGAATTAAAGTGTGTTGCCTACCAACCGGTACGTAAAATTCTCAAAATGTGAAACAAAATTACGGGTAATAACTAAAACCGTAACAAGGGCAAAGTCACTATCATTAAACCAACCAAATTTCAATAAAGAAATATAATTATGAAACAAATTGCACAAGCTAATGGTTACGTTTCAAATATAATCGACATTTTAGTTAAACATCAAAAGTACAAATTATGTATCAAAAACATTTACCCAGTTAATACAGAACCGAAAGAAAATAAATACATATCAATTTCATATTTTTCTGATATTTTGAAAAAATATTAAAAAAAGTAGCTAATATATTACAAAAGAATAAGAAGCTCAAAGTATCCTTCAAGAGTAATACAAATGTTCTTAAATTTTGATTTAACACAAAACATTCTACTAACGACATTGTGAAGGTGGGTATTTATAAATGAACTGCACGTTCTGTAATTCTGTTTATATTGACCAAACACTTAGAACATTGATATTAGTTACAAAGAAGACATTAAATGGTGTAATATGAACACTCATACGCACACCACACGTCCGCGCCCGCCTACGCCCACACCCACACGCACACGCACACGCACACGCACACGTACACAAATCAAATTATGCCGAACATTTAATAGTACATAGTCACCTTACGACTTAAAAACCAACATAAAATTTTTACATTTTTGTAATAAAAAAAATGAGATGTTTTGAAAGTATTCAAAATTTATAGACATAAACAGAAAGTACCTTTGGTGAACGAACAGGTTGATCTTATAGACTCACCTTTAACAGATATTTTTTGTTGTTTTACCCTAATGATTTTTTACCATAACTACTTGCTTGTTATTTTACTTATACGGTGTGGTACATCATCACGCAACATAGGAAAATCCCACAAAAATTGCGCGTTGATTTGTTACCAGTTTGGAAAACGCCGTATTGGTACATATCAACACGCAACATACATTAATAGGTAATAACGGCAAAATCTTCAATTAGACGTATACTTTATTGCGAAGTGGAATAAAAACAGCAATGGAAATGAAAATAATCGCAAAAATTTGGCATGTTTATGGTAATATTGCAAGAATGGCTAGAAGCATTCAAAAGGCTGTCAGAGTACAGAAGAAAAAAAGAAGAAAGAAAAGCTAGTTAACTTTATGGGTCATTTATTTATATGCATGTATTATTGTAATAAGAAAGAAACAGGTCTTAAGTTAGAGTACAATTATGGAAAAACGTAAATGCTAATAATTTTGTTAAATGCATATCAACACGCAACGTAAACAAATAAACAATTTATTAATGTTCACATTAACAGCTATAAATAAATTTAATTTAAACCCGTATTCGTCGTCTTAATTGTTGTAACTAATAACAACGCAAACTTGATTCTCAAAATCTTTTAAATATTTACACTCGATGGGGGTTATACCTAGTTTTAAATTGACTATACCACTAGATTTGAATGTTTTCTGCATCTGCCAATCACTGCTCTTAAATAAATTTAGCTATACAATTGAGTTTGAGATGTGAGTGTGTTGTTTTTGGTAGTTGCATTTTCATAGAAACAGTACGTTAGAGGACGAAAAGTACAATATGGTCAACCGCGGATAAAGTGGTTGTGGATGCGTAAAATAGTTGCCGGTCATTCATTACGTGAAGTGTGGAATTTGTTTCATGAAGAGAATCCACGATTTCCCAAGCCGCACCCCTCAACGGTAATGCGGTGCAATGCACTGTTGTCAGAAACGGGTTCTATGTTTTTTGAACGGCGAGGGAAAACACTTCCACGTGCTGAACCAGCCAGTGAGCTTGTTACCTTAACCGGAGTCGCCGCCAATCCACGCATTAGCTCCCGTGCTTTTGCTGCTGAAGTAGGGGCTTTCATGCCACTGTATTGCGAACTCTGAAATACAACAAGTTTCACTGCTACAAGGTGGGCGAGTGTCAAGAATTACGCCCTGAAGACTACGCGCGACGCGTCCAATTTGCCACTGCTGCACTGAAGAGGAGTCATGAAGATCCCGATTTCCTTCGCAGCATAATATTTACGGACGAATCATCATTTGCACTACATCGCGCCAGGAATAAGCAAAATTACCGCGCGTGGGCCCACTCCAACCTACATGAGGTCCACGCCAGCAGGACACAGTACCCACAACGTGTTAATATGTGGCGGGCATTGTTGATCAACACATTATCGATCCTTTTCGCACTGAGGGTTCCTTAACAGGGGAAAAACATCTCGCACTGCTTCCAGAATGATATCAGTGAATGACTTGCAGACCTCGACCTACAGAGACCGTGGTGGTATCTTCACGATGGCTGCCCCGCCCACAATTACGGGCCTTTTTTTATGATTGTGGACCTGAACAGGCTAAATTAGGCCTATCGTGCTAAAGCACTCAGGAACAATTAGGAGGATGGATAGAGGGATAATGAATTGCCAATAGATGCCTATGAACAGCTACCGTAAATTTTCTAATATCATAAGTGAGAGGAAAACAGAAACTAGGGAGATCATTCCAGAGTTTAGAAACCATGTAGAAAAATGTGGATTGCGCCTGTTTGGTACGACAAGTGGAGATTTGTACCGCATACTGATGATGTTAATGAGCGAACCGAGTGTTTCTCGCAAAGATAGCCCGAGATGGTATCAAAGAATATAATTTAGCAGCACAATAGCCGTTGTAATAACGATAATACAAAGAAATAACTGAAACCATCCTTCTATGCTCAAGGGACTGTATGTGAGAAGTTAAGGACGCGTCATTTATAAGCCTAACCGCTCTCTTTTGAATACGATCAACGATATCGAGAGCGTATTGGGGAGCACTAACCCAGAGGTGAGAATTATATTCCAGATGAGGCCGAATTTGGACCTTATACAACAGAAGGAGTTGTCGAGAGACAAAGTATTGCTTAGATCTGTACAAAAAGCCTATCTTACGAGCAGCTGCTTTGGTAGCTGACAGAAGATGATCAACCCATGAGAGATTTGAAGATACAGTCATACCCAACAGAGTAATAGGGTCTGAAAACTTAAGAACTGAGCCATTCATACTTACGACAGGAAATGATCGATCTTTTTTGGCGGACGCAAGGCAACACTGAGTTTTGTTAGCATTAAATTTAACTAGATTATTGCTTCCCCATTCGAGAATACGTTGAATGTCTTTGTTGATTGAATTTACCATTTCAGCTTTAATTTATTGATTTGACATAGAAGGTGGATTATCACTATGAGTAGACTGAGATGAACTACAGTGAAGAGCGCTATCGTCAGCAAAGCAATCGATGGTGTTAGTTGTTGAAGAAATAAGGTCCTTTATGTACAGCAGAAAAAGTGTAGGCGCTATAACGGATCCCTGTGGTACGCCCGCATTAACGCTAACTTCTTTTGAACAAAAGCCATCAACTACCACCCGTATTCGTCTTTTATTAAGGAAATTAGAAACCCAGTTGATGAGCGTATCATTTAACCCAAACGAGGCGAGTTTAGCAAGTAAACACTTATGCCAAACTTGGTCAAATGCCTTTGAGATATCTAAAGCGACTACAACTGTTTCACCGGACTGCTCTACTGTATTGTTCCAAACTTGGGTCACATATGAAAGAAGATCGCCTGTTGAACGACTTTGCCTAAACCCATATTGGTGGTCACTAAGGAGTTTGTTAGTTTCAAGGAACGTGAGCAGTTGCTGATTGATGGCTTTTTCCATGATTTTAGACAAAATGGAAGTGATGGAAATTGGTCGGTAGTTTGAGGGATCGGTCTTATCGCCTTTTTTAGGAATAGGTTGAGCATTTGCTAACTTCCATGATGAAGGGAATTCCCCAGAAGAACTCAATACTTGCAAGACTCGTTTCCAGGTTAGGTCATAGGTACCTACGACCCTTTAGCCTGGCCTCCGCGTTCTCCGGACATGAATATACCAGACTTTTTTCTATACGAATACATATTATGGTGCAGCGCCCTTTCCCGACGTCGACCCCCAATTTACGGCCACCGCGGAATGTTGTGAAAATGTCTCCCGCTTGCAACTTACGCGAGTTCTACGATAGACTGGGGTATTGTGGGGCAGCATTCGGAGACGTTTTTGAACTTTTATTGTAGATATATGTAATTTCGGTTAGTTTTATTCCACTTTGAAATAAAGTATACGTCTAATTGGAAATTTATTCGTTACCTATTAACGTATGTTGCGTGTTGATATGTACCAATATGGAAACAAATCAACGCGCAACTATATGGTTTTCAGATGTTGCGGGATGATGTGTACCACACGGTATATTTTCTCTGGTTGATAACATATGTTATATTGGAACGAGTAGAGAAATAAATGATTATATTATGAAATGTGGCATTGTATTGTATTTAAACATTAGTGCTATTAAATATGGAATTCTCATGAAGTAAGGTTAAAGAATATAGATTTGTATATGTTATATTTTGTTACATATATGGGAGGTACAGCTAACAGCGTGACCTGGGTGAGGATCTGGGTGACCTTGCAATTGTGGTAATCTTGGGAACATAAAACATTATAAATATACATCCAGAACTCTCCAAACGTACCCACTATTAAAACTAGACAATGATGCTGCATAATGTCTTTATTTGAAGTCCTAACCACTATAACAAGTAAGAGTAGTTAATTTATAATTGTTGGGCGAAAACAAATCAAGTATTTATAGAAAGTATTTGTACTTGCGTATGAATGGTCATTGTTTATTCCTATTTATACATAAATTCCAAATGTTATTGAGGAAAAAGATTTTAGATATAATATACAGGACATAAGACACACTTCAGCTACACCACTTGATAACGAAGCCGGTATTACGTGTTTGAAGAGACACAATGGTTGGGTGAATAGTACTGTTACTGACAGCAACACAAGTGAAGTAAACATTTCATAGCCAGAGTTATTTAGTAGAGATGCGTTTTTTATCTAAAAATGTAATTTTCAACAATTTTAAATTTCAATTTCTACAACGGGTATTTGTACAAATCACAAACTTTATACAGTGAATGTGTGCCAACAGCAAGAAAGAAGCAGCTGAGAAAATCCATGTCATGTATGTTTGTAGATTTATAAAATGACAAGTTTCTATCATGTTGGACAAAAGCAAAAATTTGGGATATTTAAATTGAATTGTAAAAAAGCGATTGTATAGATTATTAGCGAGACCATATTGCTTTCGAAGTAAATACATAAAGTGTTGCTTGAGCGTTTTATTTGTTAAAAATAACTCATCGTTCACTTTAAAACTTTGTTATTGAAATTACAAAGTTTTTCAGAATAAAAAAGGATATTATCACTTACGTTTTAATTTAGAATTCACCATAAAGTTTTTGTGAAAATAATATAGTAATAATATCAAATAATTTGCTCACTTTACCAATGTGGATACATGCGACATTGAAAAGGAGCGTATTTGCTGTCACCGATATTACATAGAGATTAATATAATCCAACTCAACACTTTTGACAATTAATATCCATCAACACACCATTAAATTACTAATAATTTGATTAACATCAACTTATTTTGTCACTATAAATTCCAATCTTTGTGATCAGTTTAAATTATACAATTAAAAACCTGAAAAAGCTTCTTACTAATTTATTTTTTAGAAAAGTCAAAATCCTAATTTAAAAGTCAAGTTAGTATAAAACAACAGTCTTGCAGATAAATGTAGAAGAGTTGTACGTCATATCCAATTAAAAATAAATTATAAAGTTAAAAAAGTTCGCATCAAATATAATCCTTTTAATGCACTCTAATACTCTAAGCTCTACTCAGCAGTAACTCCACAAAATTTTAATATGCGAAAACTAAGTTTATTACACATCGCAGACCTCAAGATAATTTGTATAACTTCTTGTCAGATCTTAAATTAACTTAGGTATGTGAAGTAACAGTATAACTCAATTTTAAGGTTTTCACGTAAAAGCGACGTTTATGAAAATTGTCACAAACTTTCTGTCAAATTTTTTGTTAATACGGAAAGGTTTATGATGTTATACTTATATTAAATTATCTAATTAAAACAATGGTGGTAGAAAATCAATTCATAGCAACTTTAAAGTTGTTAAATCATTTTAATTTACTACCAACTCTACGATTCTCATTTCGTTTGCATATTGTTGTATACTCTCTTGGGTGTACAAGTTGGTGTACTTATCCTCTCTGATCTCTAAGTTTCTAAATGTACTTACATACATAAAGCATAAATACGGAGAATTTTTTGAAGGACACTGTTCCAAAGACTACTTCTTACCTGAAACAAAAATAATTGTTATTGGACCTCTTCCACGATTACAATAGTAGCAGTACAGAGATTTTGCTTGTTTAGCATAAGGTCTAGAGATTATATGCAAAAAAATAAAGTTAGAAAATTTGTTAATAAGTACCTCATTTGATAATACAAAGATATGTACATTCCAGAGGCTTAACCCTAGAACGCCAACGTTCTAAAATCCTACGGTAACGCCAACCATACGTAAATTTTACGTGTGTAAAACACTGAATAGACATTATGGCGTTTATTTCTCTGAACAGGTTATTAACAATTTTGGTTTCAAAATATTTTATTTATACATAATTTGAATACAAACAAATGAAAATGTTCCGCAGAAGGTAAAACAAACAAGCTTGATATGGCATAAAAAAGTAATATATAGCATAGAGTTACATTATTTATTGACATTTTGGACGCATTCGTAGCATATTTTAATCTGATGTTCTCCACAGAGTGCTCGTGGATAGATGTGGTAGTGAGTTGTCGTCATCCTTTTCTTAGCAGATGGACAGATGCTGCAGTATGAACGTTTTCCCTTTTGTTCCACTTTGGTAATTTTTAAATATTTCTCCCCTATCACGTTTGATATACATTCTTTCAAATTTCTGGACAAGGTAGGAATACTGCGCCTTGTTTCCTGCCAAGGCATGGCTAATTGTTCATGAAGTGTCAGCATATATTTGACTCTAGATGCCGGTTTTTTTATAGTTATCAAATTGTGATTATAGATGACGTAGGAGTTGACTGCGGCAATGTTCAGCATATTATAGAAGAAACAAAGAGCCAGCGTCGAGTCTTTCTATTACAACACATGTTCTGTGTCATTTGATCCAATGTATCCACCGCTCCCTTCGTGGAGTTATAAACATGTATTATTTCTGGCTTTAAAGTTTCGGAATTCAGGACGTTTGAAGTATGCATCGTCGATAACAAAAGGACGTTTTTATTTTCTTTCGGTTTATAGGAGATTAGAGTAGAATTTTTAGTGAAGGCAGCCATGGAAGTTTTACACGGTCTAGATTTTATATCTAGTAGTTGTGGCGGTATCTGTGGTTTGTTTTTGCTGAGCGTGCCGACGACAGTCAATTTAAAAGGCGCTGTAATTAGTTTATTGCTTAGAGGGATATTCGTAAACCAATTATCCATCGTGATGTTCCGATTGGTGCCCCAAACTGGCAATAACTCGACAAAATAATTAGCCAAAGGAGCTCCATTAGTGTTAGTTGATTTTCCAAGATAAGGGCTTGCATTGAGAACGTATTTGGTTGCAACATCACAGACCATAACGATCTTCATACCATATTTATTTAGTTTATTCGGTATGTAGATTCTAAATGGACACCTCCCACGAAAACCCACTAGCTGCTCATCAATACACAAATATGCACTGGGTTTGTAGTTTTCTGTGCAACTATTTATGAATTTGTCCCATAAATCCGATATAGGAGCTAAATTAGATACTGGTCTTCGTTCAATTCTTGTCGATTGGTGATCAAATCTAAGTGCATATTGTAAAAAGAGAAACCTTGTTCTACTCATAGTGGCTCGATACCTGAATCCCGAGAATGAATCGTCGAATAGGAGTTCAGCTGAGAGGTGGTTGTCTTTCAAGGCGGTAGCTAAAATTAAAAGTCCAAATAAAGCCTTCAGTTCACTTATTGATGTTCCAGAAGTTGATGCGTTTTGTGTTTTATACTTTTCTTGCAGGACAAGTATTCTTTGATTTGTATAAATTAGTATGTCCGATAGTATGTCATTGTTAAAAAAATAAGGAAAACGTATCGAGAGGCTCGGTAAGGTTTTTCGCTGGGCCAACTGAAACAGGTCTGATATAAACCACATTTCTGTCTGGAGTTTTCCCCGTTTCAGATGTTGGTGATGCATCACTCCACTTATACCCATCCTTTCCAAATAAATTATTAGGAAGCGTGTTTTGCTCTTGGTTTTCCTCACTCAAAGGTGTATCTCCTGAGCCTGAGCAGACTGAGTGTGAAGTGGATGGAATACCACCATCATTGAGTAACTTTGCTTTTTTTGGCGGCGATCCTTTGGAAGCAGTATCTTGTTTGCTGTAGCGCCTCAGTGTATGAATCCTCATCTAATGGATCTGGAACATAGTCTTTATCGGCAATGCTATCGTCGCTGTCATAATCAGCAACTATTTCTTCTGGATCCTTGTCTTCCGAATCGCTTATATCATTAAATCGCTTGCTGCAAGAATATCTTCTAAATCCTTATCACTCAATATTGTTTTGGAACTTAAAATATCTTTCGCATTTATCTTGGCTAGAAAAAAATGCACATTTATAGAGAAAATAAATACCACTCCAAAAATTATACTCACGTTTCCGCCAACTATACGTCAAAAATACATGTAGTGATTTATAAGTAAACGCCAACGATACGTAGAATTTACGTGTGGGTTCTTACCCCTACTACTGTGACACACTAACACCGACTGATGTGATGCCGGATTCGGCGGCGCTTTAGTACCTAAGGAGTGGAGAAAGCACTGTCAGATGCTCATCCCGCGGAAACAGATATCACGGGTGTAATCGTTTAAAATTTAAAAAGCATACGTACATTTTACGTGTGTTGGCGTTCTAGGTTAAATATGTTTAAACATAGCTATGTCATTTACAAAAATGCTGATATATTGTTACCCCAGATAGATGTAACACGTATTTCGGTCAAATTAGCACAAATGTTTGGTAGTTACGATTGCAAGATTCACTATGTGTAACATTTCACTTAACGTTCACGAATAAAGTCATACTAACTATAAAAAATAATAATGCAAATAAAGAAAATCATAATTAAAGAAGCAAAAACAATATTATGAATAAATAAAAAACTAACCAAAGCAATAAGATTAACCCTTGGTTAGCCGCGTGGTTGACAAATGTCCCCCACAAAAATTGTTTTGTTAATGTCAATAGCTTGCGGCGAACGATCGGCGGCCGGCGCCACCCACAGTACCTTCCTACCTTTGGTCGGGCTTCCATAAACTGCATCCAGTCTCCTGATATCGCGCACAGAAAACACATAGTTCTCGTTTGGTTGACATTTGTCCCTCACCCGACCAATCTCGCTACCTTAATTTAGTGTGCAATTTAGAGAAAGATTTTATTTTTTATGGTTTTTATGGTCAGGAATGACTTGTTATTATTTTATGGATCATATTTATTTGAGAGCCAGATTTTTTCTTACAAAAAGAACTTTTTAGTTTTGAATCCGGGTCCCAGCAGAGATCCACAACAATAACTACAATGGTTTCAAGAAGTAGAAAGTGAAGATAAAGGCCAAGTAAGTGAAGAAGATCCTGGTGACGACGACGAGGCAGATCATGCAGACCATTCTGATTATGACTCTAATTCCGAAGAAGATTAGTAAGCGCTTCTTCTTCTGAGGAAGATGACGAATTAGGACAATATTTTTTGGGTAAAGATGAGAACACAAAATGTAAAAAAACGAGATCAAATTTTAATGTTCGTACACGAGCATGTAATATAATATCTCACTTACCGGGACCTGCAAAAGAGACACGTACAGTCAGACCTGAAATAGAATCTATAAATTTATTTTTATGATACCATTATAACCACTATTGTTAAATATACGAACATATATATTGATATCGTAATGGACAGTTTTAATAGGTCAAGAGATGCCTCCCATACTGATCCAATTGAATTTCGAGCTTTTCTCGGTCTATTATACATGATTGGCACTCAAAGATGTTCACGAAAAAATAATCTGCATAAAATTTGGGACAATTCCAAAGGTCTAGGTTTCGTTTCTTAGTTAGATGCTTACGTTTTGACGACATAAGAGATAGTGAGGAAAGGAAGTATTAACAAACTGGCAGCCCACCGAGAAATTTTAGGTTTATTTTTAAAAAATTTCCAAAAATATTATACTCCCTCAGACTTCCTGACTGTTGATGAGCAACTCTTGGCATTTAGGGGTAAGGCTTCGTTCCTCCAATTTATGAAGAGTAAGCCTGGTAAGTATGGCCTCAAAGTTTTTGCAATAGTGGATGCACAGACATTTTATGCAATAAATTTAGAGCCGTACGTTGACAAACAACCGGAAGGGGTATATAGCGTAAGTACTTCAGCTACAAATACGGTAGTTCGCCTAGTTCAACCTATAAAATAAGGTAGAAACACCACAACGGTTAATTGGTTTACAAATTTAGACCTTTCAAACAAATTACGGACAGAGACAAAACTAACATTAGTTGGCACAATTAGAGGCAATCGAAGAGAAGTACCCAGAGCATTTTTGCCGAACAAACAGAGGGAAGTGAAATCTTCTATTTTTGGTTTTCAAAAAGATGCTAGTATAGTACAACACTGTGGTGCGTAACCCAGCTAAATAGAGTGAATTACGGGGTACATTTTCAAATTTTACATGGCGTGAATATTGTGTTAAGTCGTCCTCATCTTCAGACATTGCTCTTTCAGTATTCGAAGTCATCCTCATAGGCATGGAGTTATACATTCCCAAAGAAACGAAATCGTATTGGTCACTGAAGTTCCGAACCCTGAACCGAGGTAGTTGGACCTGTATAACACAATATACATAGCAATCGAGAGGTAATGGGTTCGATCCCCGTTACCGTGTACCTTGCATGAGATATTTTCAGGGCGTTTTCCTTATGCACATATAGAGGCATGATCACTGCGTTTACGCACATCATGCGCAAGTATTTAGAAAAATTCTGAGATAGTACCTCCCTACTCAGAACCCATTCCTTTCGACCAAACCGGCCGCACCCAGTCTTAATCCCACCATACAGTATGCTGGAAACCATCGCTGTGGCTGAATGAACGTGGAATGCTCAATCAGTCCTCCTCTTTGGGGAAAGAATGAAACACGTTGCTTTCCTTTTCCTTTCCAACCCTGGTTCTATAGGGCCTGTGAAAAATAAATTGTATACCAAATTCAAATCTAATAAAACGGCCAAGAGTCATACACACTACGTTGGTGCAAGAAATACCTGCAAAAGTATTAGGCTAAAACTAAAAAGTTGTTTGAGCAGTCGTACATTTTGATTTACAGCCATCAGTAAATTTCATTTCTCCCAATGACATCTTGCTGATTCTGAAGACAAAGCCAATATTTTCGTTGATATATTTGTATCAAACTTGTGTCTTTAACGATTCTGAAAAAAATCTTCATGCGCTATGAAACCGATTCATGTTCGATAAAGCTCCTAGAATCGACGATCAGTAGACTTGATCCCAAAGTGAGACTGACCCTGATGGCATCCCAGTTATTGTCTTAAAAAAATTTTCCCCCAAACCAGTCCCACCTTAGCTCTGTTCGATATCAATGCGTTAATGAGACATTTTCTTCATCACGCCAATGAGCAAACTACCAAATAATTTCCATCACTTCCATTTTTTCTAAAGTCATGAAAAAGTCATCAATTGACAACTACTATCTTTTCTTGTATCTAACAAACTCTTTAGTGACCATCGATTAAGTTTCAGACAGAACAATACTTAGGTGTTTCCATTTAAAAATTGTAACATAGTAATTATTCGAAAGTGCCCTCTATCTATGACAATTAAAACTAAATGCAATTGTTTTATAGTAGATGTAATTGCTTCATATACGCCCTTCGAATGAGAATAATTTCCTTAAAATAGGTGGATCCAAACCAAAGTTACGCATCTATTCATACAAACATTCCCACTCTCCCCCACCCTTTATTTCAAAAAAATAGAGAAAAAAATATTTAACAAAATTTGTGCAGAAATTATGCATCATTCTAATTTAGTTATTTAATACCTACTATGATTGGACATATTTTATAAAAAAATCGTTTTTAAATTTTTCTATAAATATTATGCCCTCTAGCGGTAAAGCTAGAAACTTGAATGTTATTTCCAGCGATTTCCCTTAGCCGTTTTTACTAAGAAACTTCTTTTCCCAAAGCTGTACGATAAACAGGTCTTGAGATATAGCCGGAGGATCGGCTTATTACTTCACCCGGAACATTTACAGAATTTAAAAGTGTATTTGCATTCACACCAAAAGGCATATAATTAAATTACAACTTAGCTTTGGAATTCGTCCTGTTGTCGGAGTTAGTTACAGATCTTCGTGATATTCTCAGTATTAATTAAAGCACTTTCCAGTCAATGTGACATTTCACCAAAAGTGAGAAGTAGTTAGCAATTTATCCAACTGTGTATGATAACTATTGATCGAGCAAAAATGTATTTATCGTTGTCTGAGTTCTCCCCAGAGTAAAGTAATAGTAGAAGTAAACGTAGAAATAGGCGTAGGAGTAAAAGTAGAACTAGAAGTGGAGGTTGAACCTCATCACGAGGTTCACAAAGGAGAAGTTCCGAGAGAAACTTATGTTCGTTATTAAAATTTAAATTATGGATAGCAGTCGAAATAAAGTATATTCCTTAAAGTTTGTAATTACGAGATAACTGTGGTGATGGCTGACGTTTTAACCTCCAAATCCGCAAAGGATCTTTTTGTGAACTCAATAAATCACTAGAAATTCTATTGTGACCAACTGTAACCTGTGGATCTACATTCTAAAAATGTGTGTTAAGTAAGAGAGTGACCATGAACAATTTTAAATATTAGACGGTTTAATTTAGGAAAATAACATATTACGACAACGGTAAATGGAAAAATAATAGAAACAGTAATAACCAAATGATTGTAGTAGCTACCTGCTTAAATAATGTAACATCCGAAATAATGGATGTTACAGTGTACGTGTATGTGTAAGTGTGTACGTGTACGTGTACGTGTACGTGTACGTGTACGTGTACGTGTACGTGTACGTGTACGTGTGCGCGTCTGCGTCTGCGCCTGTGTCTGCGCTTGCGTCTGCGCCTATGCCTGCGCTTACGTCTGCGCCTGCGTCTGCGTCTGCGTCCGCGTGTGCGTGTGCGCTTGCGCGTGCGTATGCGTGTGTGTGCGTGCATGCATGCCTACGTGTGTGCGTGTGTGCGTCTGTTTTGTGTGTGCGGACGCGTGCGAGCGAGTGTGATTAAAACTCAGAAACCGGTTGTAATTTACTATGGTATTGAAGGTCTTTTGTGGACAGCGAAGATCTTTTGGTTATCTTTTTTTTATATAGAGAAGTGGAGGGCGATCGGGAAACTCGAAGTAGTACACGGACACTTCTCGGCGCCATCTTGGATTTTCTGGGGAAAACCTACCTTTCACACTTTTATACGTCCACGTGGGGGACGCGTTTTTCACCCCTATGGTTTATTTTCGGAGGCCTTTTTGAACCCTTGATGGGATTTCATCCCTAATTAAGGCCTTTTTGTTTTTACTCACTCACTTGAGGGGCGTATTTTTTTACCCCTATTTTATGGCCGCCCCCGTGTAGTTTTGATTTATAAACATGCCCCTAGGGAAGACATTAGAGTGTGGTTAGGTCGATACTTCAAACTTCCCTCGAAGATAACCGATTCTACCCGAATATTGACGAGTGCGTCAGCGCACAAGACCCTAGGCTAGCAGCGTTCTCGTTTCTCGTGTGTTTCGCTCTTTAAAGTGTAACTGTCATCGAGTGAGCATTATTATGATGTATTCTCCTGCTTATGAGCCAACATCAGCGGACATTAGAGATTTTACTGACCGGTTAATAAACTATTACAACATAACCGTTCAAGATAGTGATGGAAACGATGACGTGGATGAGCTGAATGTATCTCACATCCAAGTTAATGGTGATAATTCATAGAAGAGGAGGAAGAAACCATGGTGATGAAAGCGACAAATCACTGTTCAAGAAGAAGAAGAAGACCGATAAAGGTTGTTATTAAATAAAAATGAAGTATTGTTGTTTATAATAATAATAATAATATCTTTTCAAGCGCTAAGTTTTCCTTCAATTTTGTCAATAAACTTGTTTTTCCTAACCTTGCTCACCGTCTTGATTCATGTTTGCAGCTTTACGAATTTTCGCGTTAGCGTGTTTTTCGCTGGCGTGTTTTCGTTTGTGTGTTTTCGTATTTGCGTGTTTTCGTTTTACGTGTTTTCGCATTTGTATGTCTTCGCGTTTGCGTATTTTGGTGTTAGCATGTTTTCGTGATAGCGTTTTTTTTCGTTTGTGTGTTAGCGTGTTTTCGTGTTAACGTGTTTTCGTGTTAGCGTGTTTTCGTTTTTGTGTTTTCGTGTTTGCGTGTTTTTGCGTTAGCGTGTTTTCATTTGTGTGTTTTCGTATTTGCGTGTTTTCGTTTTACGTGTTTTCGCTTTAGCGTGTTTTTTGTGTTGGAGTGTTTTCGTGTTTTGTATGTTTTGCGTTTGCGTGCCTGCGTGCGTGCGTGCGAGCGTGCGTGTGTGCGTACGTGCGTACGTGAGTGCGTGCGTGCGAGCGAGTGTGCGAGTGTGCGTACGTGCGTGCGTGCTTGTTTTCGTTTGCTCCTCGTGCTAAAGCAATGATAGTCGATTGTATGTAGTTGTAGGCAATATTGTGTTGACTAAAAGCCATAATTGGAAACGCTGCTTGCTATGCCCAGTCCGTGGAGTTATGTTTAATTAGCTTTTTGACAGATGTATTTATGATAAGGTCAGGCTTGCATGTAAAATAATATAGAGGTGAAACTAGCTAGCTAACGTGTTTTGCTGCTACACGCATCACAGTATTGAAGATTCTGTTTATGTATTAGAAAACGTACTACAGTCTCGAAACAGAATGCAGATAAAATTGAAGGAAATGAATACGGTACAACTTCTGCGAACGAACTGAAAGATTTGAAGAGTGTGCAGCATTTCCAGAGCCATGCTGAAAGCAGTTAATTTAGGGATAACCTCATGTCCATGTAATAATAGTGTCTGATAAAGCTGTCAGGGGTTATTAGATGCTTTATAGGTTGTTACAATATAATCGTTCAAGGTGAAGACGATGAGGTGAATGTATCTCAAAATCTCAATGATGGTGCTCTCTATAAAATTTCAGATAAAATTAGATTACGTCACTCTTATTTCAGATTAGAAATTTTAAATCTTTTAGTTCACATTGCTATTAATCTCAACTGTAAAAAATCTATATAACGTGAAGTACATATATGAGTGTGTGTGTGTTAGCAAAATTTTTAAAA
This sequence comes from Vesta saturnalis, assembly GCA_036346205.1. Taxonomy (NCBI): domain Eukaryota; kingdom Metazoa; phylum Arthropoda; class Insecta; order Coleoptera; family Lampyridae; genus Vesta; species Vesta saturnalis. Next base: position 4,260,080 of record JARFJB010000862.1, read on the forward strand.
TATTTGTAAGTGTATTGAAAGTAAATTTTTGTAAGTACAACATAATTGTTAAACACGAGTAGCTGTAATCAGGTTTTGTGTATTACTATCTAAATTACTTAATGATCGGAATGTAATAGCTGGTTTATATCCAGCCATTCATAAAACGTGTTTTAGTGCGACTACATGTGGACACGTTGTATAAAAAAAAATATTTTCAGTTCAACATATGGTACAACTAAAGGAAAAAACACTTCTAAAGGTAAGCGTATATGTTTTTTTACCTGATATTGCTAACAAAAATGTCGATAAAGATGTTTAAAATATATTATTATATTATTACTGTTATAGGATGACGTTATTTTTTGCGGAACTTTTAATGTACATCGAACTAAGCTTACATTACACTTATATAGGTAACATACAATCAATTTAGCTTTTCAGTTTAAATAAGAAAAACTAATAAATTCAACATTTCTCAACTTTTACGCATTGTATCTCGAAAACTGGTCATGGTATCGGATTTAAAATTGACAACTCTTAAGAGGCTACCACAAATAATGTATACTGAAAAAATGGTTACATTTAACCGAGGAAATTTTTAAATACAGGCATTTATGGTTTTGTACATTTCTTAAAATACAATAACTTTTAATAAATAAATCACTGTACATGTTGAAGCTATATATATATATATATATATATATATATATATATATATATATATATATATATATATATATATATATATATATATATATATATATATATATATAAATTGTGATGTTTAATATGAATGAGATTTAAAATGGCGACTTATACTTTTATGAGGGATAAAATAATTATTATATTTAGTTTGAGAAAATTTAAATTTTAATATTGATAATTATGCTTGAAGTAATATTTTTAACTTTTTATTTATGTGCACCGGACTAGCTCAGATCCCAAATGGGGATAGAGTTCAGGGAATTTAGTTTGAAGTTAAAATTTTAATCTGAAGATGTGTATATGAAATACCCTTTATATAATTAAATTGAAAGTATAAAACTAATTCTGAATGTAATTTGCTATCAACGCATGCGTTGTAATGAATTTAAGTGAAATTAGAAACTGTCAAAGATGTCAAATAAATAATTTAGAAAATTAATGTTTATATCCAAAATGAAAATTTAGAAAAGAAAATAAATTAATACACTTTACAGGTGTTTACACAAGTAAATATTTAAAATTTTTAACCAAAAACATATATGTAACAAATATTAATTTGCAGGAAATTTATCAATGAATTTTCACAATAAGTAGGGTTATTAACATTTGTGACTCACATATACTGTCCTCACTGTAGATTGATGTCTTCGGATACTCCAACTGGATGTAGGCAATGTTCACTCGATTACAGTTGTTACCATCACCCAATACTGCTAACTCGATTCTCGGTTGTCGAAGACACCAACTTCCAAACTTAAAGATGTTTTCTCCAAAATCGGCAAACTCCAACCACTTGTTTTATTATGGTAACTTTTTATTTAGTTATTTTTAAAACTTGAAGAATGATATCGTTTAAGAAAATGTTTAATTATCCAAAATTTTTGTTGATAACACTTTTATTTTTAGCTACCGATTCAATTTTTGTTTAAAAGAAATTGTCCGAAGAAATAAAACAACTTTGACCAAATAAAAGTGGGTTTTAATTTGGTAAAACGGAATTAATTTAAGTTGGATAACACAAAAGCAAATCTTTACAAAATCGTGACACAAATTAACACGTACAAAAATATTTTTCGAAAACGACAGGTATCGGAGACCGAACTATTTATTTCAAACCGTCGATATAAAAACAAGTGCTCTCGAACGTAATCTTCGTAAAGTATAACTTCTTGACGAAAATTCAAATTAGGTTATGAACTTACTTTTTAACACAAATTTCACAACACTGTTTTAACCTTTTACACTTTTGAACAAATTCTAGAGAGAGGTTGATTTCCTGAGCACTTGCTTTTATATGTTTCTGGTTGTTACCAAAAATTCATTTTTTTTCCGGCCATATTGCAAAAGTAACTAGGGCTATGATTGGTGGATCTAAATTACAAATTGGACTCAAATGGAAATTTGGCCGTAACTTTCTTATACATGATCATAATTGAAAATTAATAACAAAAATGAAAACTACGTAAAATTTTGAACAAAAAGACACCTAACAAGCTATAATTCCTAACATTTATATACGAAGTAACCTAATCTAACTTAAATAAGCTTATAACTATTTACACTTACAAGCTATACTAAAACTAATTGCAAAAATGGAATTCTGAGAACATTTTACACAAGAATACATATCTTTTGTGTTGGAAATATTTAATTTAAAGAAATTTTAAGCTTTTGTAATATTATCTTAAATTCACCTCAGATTTAACATACTTTTGCGGTGAAAAGCGCTGTATCCTTATAAAAACTGTGTCATATTAAGAAAGAACATCTATTATTTGCTTTAAGAGCAAAATCTAAGTCTAATAATGTGAAAAAAGTATAAAATTATGTAAAAAAACTAAAAATTACAACCTAACCAAACTTAAATCTACAATTGAAAATAATTTATATTTAAAAATGTTTTTAACACTTGAAATGTTATGTTTAAGGTTTGTACTTCTTGTCTTTATTATTCTCACTTTCCATTTGCAATGCATAATGTTATATAGTGTTGCATTGAAAAAGTCTCATTGTCTAACACTCTTTTGAAATATTTCACTATGTAAATGTACGGCACTATAAATGTCTGTATGCCATAATGTTCTAAATGTTGTTCTTATTGTTAAACTTCTAACATAATTTTTGTCACTAATTCGCTTCCAAAAATATGTGCGAAAAATGTCTAAACTGTCCATATTATAACCCTTTTATGAAATTTTTGTATTTCCTGCATTCAAAAACTAATCATACATTATCCCTAACATAATCCTAACTATATAGTTCATGTTTAAACACCTGTAAAGTGTTCACTTGCCAAATTACCCTTGAAAAATTGACTTTTATTGCAATAATTGCAATACTAAAATGACTACGAAAATGGTTATATTTAACATTCTTGACAATTTTGTTAGCAGCAAATTGCTTTTTATGATAAAATGCAAAATAATATTCAGACTAATTTATATCAATCAAATTTATTTTAATCACATCGTGAACCAGATTTACATAAAATAATGTCTTGCACATGTATCGAGCTAGAAATCACCCTTTTTTATTACCCAAACGTCATGTAAGCTGTCCGATACTTCTATTACCTCTTTCTGAACATCTCAATATATATATATATATATATATATATATATATATATATATATATATATATATATATGTTTTTACCTGATATTGCTAACAAAAATGTCGATAAAGATTTTTAAAATATATTATTATATTATTACTGTTATAGGATGACGTTATAAGATCAGCTCCACAGATAGTTGGTACGTACGTATTCGTGGATTTTAAACTCGTATTTATTATTAATTCACGTATAATAATAAACCATTAAAACCTTTTGCCTTTTATTTCCATTATATCAGTTTGATATTCTTAAAAACATGTTAATTTAATTTAACTCTATGTTATATATAAGTAATTATTACTTTCCAGCCTTTTTAAGGGGTTTTTATAACAGTTAACGAACACGTTTCTATGAAACAATTTTGTGTGTATGTAATTGAACATGCAAATAAATCAGATATAATTTCCCGAATGTATGAGTGGTGTCTGTTTAGAAAGAGAGTATCTGCCTATACATAAAGCATCATTGCATTAGGGTAGAAATTATTTATTATTTCACGTCATATTTAATTAGACTTTAGTTTCAGTTCGAACTGTAATCTGGTTTCCGCAAAGCTGTTGATTGATTGAGATTGATCTGGTTGATTTGATCGAGCTTGATTTAATTACTTGATTTGTTTGTGTGTGTGTGAGAAAGAGCCGAAAGAGAGAGTGAGAGGGAGGGAGAAAAAAGATAGAGCAAGAGAGAGGTGTGCATTATCAACTTCTTTTATAGCAAATATTCATTAGTCTATACGCCACTAGAATCAATTTTTACTCAAAGGGGCCAGGGACTCAGACCCTGATACAAGTCCTGTCTTACAAGGCTAGGGTCTTCTTATTATAATACAATTTTGTATGACGGGGCGAAGGCCTACAGCTAAGCTCTACACTTGTCTTATAAGGTTAGGGTTCCCATACCATCTCCCGCCAGAAGGCGAAGGCCCGAGAACAAGTTGCGAAGCCCTACACGTGCCTTACAAGAACCTCCTTATTAGAAATACAACGTATAAATAAATTTCTCGTATAGGTAAAAGATCATCCGAACGTACCCAATAGCATATGACCATTTTAAAGCAATAGGATCGATAATTTTAATAATATCTTTTTAGGGTAATTATGCAATTTCCAACATTGTATGCGTGTGCGTTTGCCTAACCTCCAGGGGTACTGCTCTTAATACAACCAAAAAGGACCTTAATTAGATGACCATCAAATATAACCCTAAGACCAACCCCCAAGTCCAAGACCTAGCCCCGGCTCCAAGACCAACCCCTACATCTGCCCCTCACGTGAGCAGGAAAAAGAATTGCTGTCAAAAAGGCTCTTAATACAACAAAAAATAATTAGGGGTTGAAAAAAACGCGTCCTACACGGGGGCCATAAAATATGGGTAAAAAAATACGCCCCTAAAGTAAGTGAGTAAAAACAAAAAGGCCTTAATTAGGGATGAAATCCCATCAAGGGTTGAAAAAGGCCTCAAAGAAACCTAGGGGAAAAAGCGTCCCCCGTGGGCGTATAAAAATGTGAAGGTGAGTTTTCCCAGAAAATCCAAGATGGCGACGACAATGTCGGTGTACTACTAGAAAACGCTGAATCATTTATGAATGTTTTATTAACATTATTTAAGTCACTTAAAGTTAATTAATATAAATTACCATTACCACACCAAAATGTTCGCACATTCGAGCAGTTTTGTTTATTTACAATGTTTGTTTCCAAGACAGTAGGATATGTTACCGGTCCAATACTTGGGTAAGTAAATACTTACCGACGTGTTTTACTCACCGACGTCTAAACTAAACGCTATTAAATGATATTTGACAAGTTGAACTTGCCGTGAAATATAAACGTCACTTAGGACATCGTTTAGGTATTTATTGAATTTAATACGATTGTGTAAAAAACGGTATAAGCGAAGAGTTGTTTGTACTGGTCTCCGGCAAAACATTGCCGTCGACCGTTGAACGTCCCTTACCGTACTTGATACTATATCCTATTAGAAATTGCTCAACTCATTTTAATGATATAGTAATAATACATTCTCAAAAACATATTTATCTGTTACAAAACTAATCTTCCATTATAAACATGGGCATATTTGTTAAATATATATTTTTTATTTTTAAAAAGCTACTAAACGAAATTCTTCCAAAAGCGTAATCTTGCGTTATAATTAAGTTGTAATTAATCTCGTATGCATGGAACTCGTTTTTATCATTCCACATAAATCTCTCAAAGTTTTACAACGTATAGTAGGCGACTAAACTTATTTAAGAAGAATATACATTTTAAGTGCTGCCATAATTTGGAGTATAATTCTACTTTAAGTAAAGCATAAAGCCAAACTAAAAATAATATTCCAAAAACAAACTTGAGACAAAGCGCTTTAGCCAACATAATCTATTGCTAACATATTAAACAGGGAATATATGTACAATATATTATAACAAAGTTTAAGCGCGGAACAATGTGAATTTACTACTTTGGATACAACTGCTCCCAAAGTTATCTTCCGAATTAGAAAATCGGGTTGAGACTAACACAAATTATATTACGGTCACTGATATCGCAAACAAATTAAGTTCTGTATTATTTGACATTCAAATAGTGCACGAAACGTTAACGATTTTACAGTTATTCGCTTGTTACATCTCTAACATTAATATTTTGGTTGAATAATTTTCAGGTTCTGTTTTCTGGACCATTCCTGAATTTGCATTTTGCCGTGAACGATTAAGATTTTAATTGCTGTTGAAGTACTAATATTAACTTTTTGTTTTGCACTTTTTATTGGGCATGACGTGCAAAATATTTAGTCCATGTTGCCGCAGTGCAATGAGCAAATTAAAAATTTCCGTGACAATCAAGCAACTCCAAAGAAGATTTACAAATTTCTAACAAATTTCTTGTAACTTCAGGGCTTTTTATGCAATTTTCTTTATAACGTTTAGAATAGTAGCGATTTCAGAGCGATCGGTCGTGTATTTTAACGATGTAAAATTTATCTAATTATTACACATGAATTTTATGTTTAAATTGCAATTTGTAAATGTGTATTAAAGCGAAAGATCTAATAAAAGCATTTTTAAGTGAACTGTTACACAATATTAATCACGGGCATATTCATATCACTAGCTCAGACTCAAATAATTATTCCCATAACGTAAACACTTGTTATGATGACTTGAAAATGAAGAATGAAGAAACTGTAGTCTAATTAACTGAATATAAAATAAATAATAACGTACTGTCTCAAATTAGCGTATTGGAAATTTCACTATACGAATTACGACCAAAGTATAATGAAGGTGAAAAATGATGTAAATACTACCAACCAAACTGTTACGGAAAAAATGGGAGTAGAATCGGAAGTAACAGATAAGAGAAATGTGCCGGAAGCTTAGTGAAATAAAGGGAGTGGGCGTGTTATCAATTCTGCGATTAGGGTAGCTCAGAATACATAACACAATAGAGGAAAATCATAAATCAAATAGGCGCCAATTTGTTTATAATCGACAATATCGCGGTGTAAATACCTATATGCAAGTATTCCATAGCTAACTTCAGAACGAACAAAAAATTTACTTACCTTGCGTCGCATAAACCAGGTGAATCGGTAAATTAAAAGCCTTGATCCGGAGTTTCCTATAAAGCTTCAAAAATATTTGCACGTAATCGAAATAAAAGGACGTGTTAATAGACTAGTTGCTAGGGCATAGACCTTATTTAATCTAATTTTACTTTCCTTAAATCTTGTTAGTGAAATTTTTATATCTTAAAAGAAACAAAAATAGCAAATAATCTAACAAAGAAATCTCTCTCAAATTATTACGTTTAACGCTTTCATCAAAATCATAAAAAGGAAATTAATGTTGCCGTTGTAAGGTCGTGCACATCAAAAATTTCCACAAAAACATAAACGGCTCAGTAACTTCAACGTACTCAAAATAGCTTATTGTTTAAATTTAGTACTACGTAAATAATGATAACGCTGTGAAGACGGAATGAAATCACATATAATCTTACACTCAATAACGAAATAATACACTCAGATTCATTAACACTATCTATATCAGTTATCATCAAATCACAAACAAATAAATTTAAAGCAAAATTCTAAATATTAATTCGGGAAGACTTTGCAAGGTTCAAAATTCCCAAGATCATCTATCTTAAACTACCTTAATCTAATTAATGTCTTAAAGGTATAATGACGTCGAAAACGTAAATTTATAAGAATAAAAAACACACAACACGTAATATTACGATAAATGGTATACTTCGATAAAATTATCCCAACCACCTGGCTTCTGTACAATACTATACATAAAAGAAAGGGTATTCATCCGCCTAAATAAATTAAAAAAAAACAATTTCATTAAAATCACCAAAAATAAACAGAAAAGTAATTACCTTAACTCGCACAAAATTAAAACTTTCTTTCTATCCCATAGCGGTAAAGTCAATACTCGTGCAATTGACCCTTTGGCAATTAATTGATGGATATCAATAACTGTCAAACCTCCTTCTGTGCAGATTTCCTTGCAGTTCGGCAACGTTTCTGTTGTCTCAATTTTTGAACTATATTTACAGGAATTTAGTGGCGTAAATATTTAAGCCAAAACCAGGAGATCTGATAACTGCTTCACCCGACTTAATATACACAAACATTTATTTACAAAACGTTCTTTGTCTTTTTTATACATAACATTTATTATAGCGATATCTATTTACAGCAACCTTTTATCTGTCTGAACAGCTGTGGATGCGAATATACTTTCTCGTTGCACTAATAAATTTACCAAACTCTACAATATCACAATCCACTAAAACGCGATTTCACTCCAAAAATGAGGAAAGCACTAAAATAAACACTAATCCTCTTCAATGTTCATGAAAATGTCACTTCTGACCAACGGATACAACAAAAAAAAGCCCCTGGGATGATTGTATCCTCTTTAAAAAACCACACAAGGTGAACGGGAAGACTCCCTTACCATAGCTTCAAGTAACCTGGGTAGAACGTAGGTAAATTATATGCGCCCAAAGCTTCCATCACCCGATCAGCGTTCGACATTTTTCCTGAACAGCCTAACTTTAACTAACTAACCGAAAAACAAAACTCCCTTTTCCTCAGAAGATCACGTCATCTTTTTAATCGTCACATTAAAAAATATTTCATATTAAAACTGCATAATGGATATTTTCTAGGAAAAAAACTTGTAAACTTTGTAAACAACAGAACTGTGATAATACCAAAAAAGTGTAATAGCACTGGATGTACTAATTATAGAACTAATACAATACTGTCCCATGCATCTAAAGTCTTATTAAAGATAATAAAAAGTAAAATAGAAAGAGAATTATATTACGATCAGTTCGATTTCCGAACTGGACGAGGAAGAAGATCAATCGAATACTATAAGTAAGAAACATGCCAAAACACAAAAAAAATACTTTTTATCTTAAAAATATGTGTAAGTACCTTTAAGAATAATATATCAATTGTGCTAGGTGCCAAACCTAAAATTAATTGTTACAGTCGACGTTTAACATTGACGTATCTGCTATATACCCTCACTGTTAAATTAGAAATATGTGCCGTGTTTTTCGTTTTGTATTTGTTTCTTTATTAGGAATTTGAGCGTTTTGCTTCACGTTCAAATGGGAACACATGGTATTTAGACGTGGATTTTTTGCTTGTTTGTGGTTGGGGACTAGTTTAATTCTGTGTAGGATTGGTAAAATTTGACATTACTGAGAGATGCAGCACAATAATCTAAATACGGCTAATAAAACAAGAAGAACAAAGGGAATCGGTGGTGCTTTACTGGAACAAAAGAAGCTTAAATTGGCGACAAAAGAATACAGAACGCACAAAAATACGTTGCGGCCTGCGAAAACGGAACCAAGTAAAACGGTAAGTTCGAGTCAAAGTAAAGACTTTCCACTGAATTTTATAAAAAATAATCTGAAATTCAAGGTACGTACCTAATGGGGTTAGGCAACTAGCTAATGTAAAGCGTGGAAGGCATGGTACATATCAAGACGTAGCATTGAGTCGTAGGCAATGCATTCCATTGTATACTGTTCCTAATGTAAAAGGTGACATCGTACAAATCTGCAGAAGTACGTACATATTTGCTGTAACTCGCCAAAGGCTCCAAACGATCATTAAAAGGAAGAAACTTGGCGATTATACGACTAATTACCGTTAATTAGAATTAATTAAGGTATAATTAGTTATTTACATTATCTAATATTGTCAGAACATTTACTTATTGTCAATATCATTAACAATCACTATTACAACTACTAAGGGACTGAAAGAAAAAACACTTTCACCAAAATTTGGCATCTTTCCTATTGCTATTTCAAAAATTTCATTTTTTTTGTGCCCTGTCACTACAGAAGAACTAAGTATAGAAATAAAAAATTAAACAATGCCAAATCCTGAGGTTCTGACAATAGACCAATAAAAATTTGGAAATAAGCAACTACATAGGTACCGATAATACATTTATTTAACAATATTTTTACTTCTCGTGTTTTTCCAAAACTTTTCAAAATTTCTAAAGTGAAACCTACGTAACTCTAACTCTAAAAAAGATCCTTAAAATTATAGACCCATAACATTGATCAACTCCTTTTCAAAAATGATTGAGTCAGTATTGACTGTTAGATTAACCTTCTTTTTAAAGTCACAAAATCTTCTTAGCGATTCACAACATGGGTATACGGAAAGGAAAGGAAAAGGCCATGTATTTCATGCCCTCCCCAAGGAGGGCGGGCTGCTCGAGCTTTCCCAGCTCCTTCAGCCACAATCACGGATTCCCAGCATACATACATACATTACGTATATATGCATGGTGAGATTAAGGATGGGTACGGTCAAGATAGGTTCGGAAGGAACGGAGTTAGTGTTCTGAGGGGGAAAATACTAACCCAGCATTCGCCTAGGAAGCCGCACATGGTGTGCATATACGCAGTGACCATGCCGCTACATGTGTATGAGGAAAACCCCCTGAAAAAACGTCATACAAGGTAGACGGTAACGGGAGTCGAACCCATTACCTCCCGAATGCTAAGCAGGTTGTGTCACCACTACGCTACCAGCTCGGTATAGGGCAAACATGTCAACTTTTACCGTACTTGAGAATATGTTAGTTTACATATGCGATAGTTATAACAAAAATCTGGCTGTGGCATCAGTAAGTTGTGATCTAACCTAAGCTTTTGGTCTGGTTCATCATAATGTGCTAATGCTTCAACTATATGACTTAGGTGCTAACACCTCTAAAGGAGTAGCGTGGAAGCTATTCAAGTTGTAGATAAGTGAAAGAGGTCAATAGAAAATATTATATACAGGAGAAATAAATGAAATAAGATCGAAGCTGGTACCTTTCGAATTGCCACAAGGATTAATAATCGGTCCAATTATTTTCATAATTTACATAAATGATCTACCGAGCAACTTTATATTTCCATGTTGCAGATGACATTAACATAAGCGTTAGCAGTAAATACAGGATACGCCAAATTCGATGGCCTATTAGAAGTATCTAGAGAACGGAAAGAGGTATATTTCCGAAGCTTTGGGTACTGCTATTTGATGTTGGGATCTAGTTTTTGAAAATAATTTTAGAAGTGTGCTGTTGCCCAATAGTGTGATACTGAACCCACATTAAAATTTCAAACGAAACTCGCTATCTATTATTGGATTTTTGGATTCTACGTGTGATTCTGAGCATATTTGCTTTAACATGTCCTATAACTATCTCTTACTATGAATGAATTAATAAATAATTAATGAATCAATTAATAAATAATTAATGAATGAATGAAGTAATAAAACAGCATTATCAAAAAAACATAAGTGTTTTATAGATACTGCCGCACTAATGTTATACAGGGTGTGAAAAAGGTGAGTTAAAATCCGACACAAACAAAATTGCAAAAGTCGATTGTTTTAAATGGAACACCCTGTATTTTCTATTGCCTATGAATTAAACACTTAATTACCTGTCAAATGATATAACATGTTCCTATACCTATCTTCAACGGTTTTTGAAGTATACGATATTTTGGGTGAACAGAAAAAAATACGTTAATATTATAGTGGGTCCTGAATCAAATCTGTCAAACATTAATAATTGATCTAAAAACTAGTACATAGAAATTTGCCCTGTTACATTTTGATATAATAGAACATAGGTAGCTGATGTATTGAAAAAAAAACAATTTTACAATATCAAAGAAACCATTTGATTTATTCAGTACATTTGGAATTGTAATAGAAAAAATATAAAATTAGAATGAAAATGCTGTTTTTGGCGAAAAAACTTCAAATTAATTCATATGTCAAAAACAGGAAGAGATAGCTATAGGACACGTTAAACCAAATATGCTCAGAATCACACGTAAAATCCGAATATCTAATAATTAATAGGGGGTTTCATTTGAAATTTCAAAGTAGAGTTCAGTATCACACGATTTGGCAACAGCGCACTGGTCAAAATATTTTCAAAAACTAGATCCCAGCATCAAGTAGCAGTACCCAAAGTTTCAGAAATATATTTCTTTCCGTTCTCTAGACTTTGGCGTACCCTGTATACTAAATTAAACTAAAAAATAGAAAACACCTTGGGCTTTTAATTAACCGGTTTTACACAAATAAACTACTAATAAACGTCAACAAAAAAAAATAATAACCTTCACTAAGGATCTGACAAACATAACAAATGTTAATTGGAACAACTGTGACGTAGCAACCTGTAATTCGGGTAAATTTTTAGGTATAACTCCATTAAAACTAAATTAAGCAAAGCCAATTTTGTGTTATCAAAAACTAAGGAAATTTGTGATAAAACACACCAATTCAAGTACACTATTGTTTCTTTGAATCACAACTAAAGTATGGCATAATTTTTTGGGGAAATACGAATTCCTATTTTATAAATGATTTATTTACTTTACAAGCAAATCGCATTATATTTTCCTTGAAAGGAAGAAGGTCTTATAGAACATATTGCCTAAATCACAATATACAGACTGTTTACGCGATTTACGTTTTTGAAAATTTAAAATTTGTGTTTCGTAGCAAATCGGTTTTTAGCACGAACTCAGAATTTCACTCATATAAACAAGAAGGAAGAACGAATTTCAAATACAAATTTTAAAAAGTAACACCCATCATAATTCATACCGACAGATTGCTTAACTTGTGATAATTTATGTGCACAATGTCTATTGTTAATGTAAATTATTCTCTAGAAGCGATATTTATACAATTTGTGTATTTTCTACACAATTTCACCTGCACGTTTATATGTAACTTTATTACACCTTATACGAGGTTTTTAATAAAGCAGTCTCATTTTTATTGTTTATATTTTGCATTTTTATGCACATGCATTAATTGTCACAGATCCTTCTCCTTTATGATAGCGGCAAAGGACCCCGCACCGAAGTAATGCGAAAATGGCGACCCGTTAAATTTTCTGAAACTTTCGTATGTTGTACTCGATTTAGAACCAAAAGTGTCAATGGGCCCAACTCAATCCTGTGGCTAGTTTTCGAGATGCAGGGTGTTAAAGTTGAAAAATGCTCCGTTTTTAGGAATTTGTATTTTCAAACTTAAGAGCTAAGTTACATTTCTGTTGCATAAATCCGTTTACTGCATATTAAAGTAATACATTAGGAAATACATACAATTCAAAATATGTATAACTATAGGGTGATTCACAAATATATAAAAGCAGTTTTTTGCAGAAACTCACTATTTTCAGTATAACCATTTTTTCAAAAGGTACTATCCAATATTGTATTTTGACGATAAAGTGTTGCACAACAAATATTTGTTATACAAGGTGTTTTACAGAATGAGCCTCAATATACAATTATTTTTTTTATCATCTAATTCAAAACGCTGTACTTTCGAATTGATTTTTGAGAAAGTTGATACTATTAATATATTTGTATATATAAGCTTCAATATATACAGGGTGATTTATTTATTAAAAGTTATTGTATTTTAAAAAAAGTACAAAAACCATTTATTTAAAAATTTCCTCGGTTAAATGTAATCATTTTTTCAGTGTATATTATTTGTAGTAGCCTCTTAAGAGTTATGAATTTTAAATCCGATACTATGACCAGTTTTCGAGATACAAGGCGTAAAATTTGAGAAACGTTGAATTTAATAGTTTTTTTTTATTTCAACTGAAAAGCTACATTGATTTTATGTTGTCTATATAAGTGTAATGTAAGCTTAGTTCGATGTACATTAAAAGTTCCGCAAAAATTATTTACTGTTACAGGGTGATTCACGAATTATTTACAATAGATTTTTGCACTTAATATCTCTACAATTTTGCCATATATATTTTATTTCTTAAAGTTTACATCTACCCACTCACAATTTCGCAATCTATACTGTTCATACAGGGTGAACCATAAAGCAATACTGTTAGCTACCAAAAATAAATAGGCTTTGAAATTATTCCAACGATATCTTGTATTTCGTGAGTGACTTTTATGTAAATTTCATAATATTACATTAAGTATGCATGAACATAATATATACACTAGGACATTTTTTTATAAAGGTATAATCTAAATACTAGGTGCCTGTTTTGTAAAGGCAAGTATTTCATAGTTGTAGTTCCAGCACCAGATATGCAAATGCAATAGTTGTCTCTAATTGGATTTTTTTATTATTATCATTATCAAACACTATCCACATCGTATATTTTAAGGGGTTTCGAAATCTCGAATAAATTCTTAACTATCGGCAATCAGGTTCATGAATAAGTTCGTCTATTTCTATTGAGTTACTTTCTTCTCTTTGGAAAGTGGCATGGATATATTGGGCGGTTAAATATGGATGACGGTATAGACCTGTTACGTTTTTAAATATTCTACGACGACGTGTCTATGGTTTAATCTATTCCATTTCCTACGTCGACGCACTAGATTTTCGGTTATCCACACGAATTGAACAAAATTATTTTCACCTAATTGCGTTCCAACCTACATATACATACGTAGGTATAGAAGGTTATGCATTCGACTTTTTTTTCACGATCACTAAATCGACTTATTAGCCAAGTTTCGCCAAGATCGGCCATCATGTCTGGATGTCTGTTTGTGCGTGTGTGCATGTGCATGTCTGCACGTGTGCCCGTGTGCTCGTGTGTCCGTGTGCCCGTGTGTCCGTGCGTCCGTGCGCCCGTGCGTCCTTGCGAATGAGTGAGTGAGTGAGTGAGTGAGTGGGTGAGTGAGTGAGTGAGCGAGCGAGCGAGCGAGCGTGCGTGCGTGCGTGCATGCGTGCGTGCGTGCGTGCGTGCGTGCGTCCGTGCGTGCGTGCGTGCGTGAGTGCGTGCGTGCGTGCGTGGGTGCGTGCGTGCGTGCGTGCGTGCGTGCGGGCGTGCGTGTGTGTGTGTGCGTATTAGTATCCACGATAACTCCAAAACGAAAATACCTACGGGTTTAAAATTTTGTGTTTAAGCCTGTTTTCACAGGACTTAGATCTGATTAGATTTTGGGAGAAATCCAGCTTCGGCGAGGGGGGCTTATTAGTGTGAGTTTTGGTTTTTATCAAATATTTCTAAAACAGCTGCATATTACAAAGATATAATAATACATAGATATAAACTTTACACATATCGATTAATTATGTTCTATGCAATTTTTTGATACAACGCGTAATTTAGCGGCAAAAAAATTCCTAAGGTAGAATTTATGTATTAGTTCTTTTTTCAATATCTGAATAACGATTAATTTTACAAGAAAAGGTGTAGACATATTGTTTAACGAAAATAATTTTACATAATTTTTCTGAATATAACGCAAGGTAAGTCTGAAAAGTAACTAGATATGAATGAAAACGTTTAAACTGTACTGTTGATATCTTATAGATACGGGCGGCGTTGGAATTTTTCTTAAGTTGACACCTATTTATGTCTATTAACCTCTTTCTAAAATGAAATTTTTATTTTTACAATGTTGCCTGTTTTCGTTATGAAGGTATGGATAGGTTGCATCGTTGCACAAAAAAAATTATAATTAAAATTATTTCATTTGAATGCAGTTTTCAACGTATATTTAACATGGCTCAATGTTTTCTTTTTACACTGTTGTTTCTTTTCGCATTGAACTTATTATAAAGAGGTTGTATAATTATCTTAAAACAATATTATTGAAATTATTACATTTCTCTTAATTTCCGTTTTGTAGGTTGGAAGGTCGAGCGGTGTTCCACACTAGATATTTTTTTCAGCATTTGATTAACAAATTGTAGCGTTCCTCTTACTTTGCCGACGTATTTTTTAACGTAAACAGTCACATGAAAGGTTTATCTATCAATAAACGAATCGAAAGACTTAAAGAATTAGTTTAAGGTGCTACTACTTTTTGCAACACGTTGTATTTGACCATAAAATATTGTATATAAATTGCTTCTGATTTAACAATAAAACAGATGCTTTCCAATAATTTTATAACCGTTGAAATACCTAAATGTTAATATTAAAGGAGAATTATATCATAGTTGGCTGTACTCAGGTAGTTACCTCAGTAAAAATAAATGACATATTACTGTTGCCAAATTCTTACCAAGTTTTTCATTATTTTATGCTGCTTAACTCTGTATGTAGTTGTGTTGTGTTTTTAAGTTTTAGTTGGGTTGTTATCATTTTCAACTTTGAGTATTTGTATTTTCATTGAAAATGGCTTTCGCAAACCGGTTAACCTGTTATGCGTGTAAGAGACATTTTAACGACAGACAGTTAATTTACTTAAATAGTGAAGAAAATGTTGATTTTCTACAAGTTGCATCTCTTAGAAGACAAATGGCAGGATATCCTCCAGTTGACATAGACATTATCTATATTGCCTAGTGTATAAAAACCTGTCACGTATATCGGAACAAGGTGTGACATATTTTGAAGGTAATTATAAAACAACCAAATCACCCTGTATATATTATGTAATATGTGTACTTAATGTAATATTATGAAATTAAACTTTAAAAAATAAAATATATATGGCAAAATTGTAAGGATTTTAAGTGCAAAAATCTATTGTAAATAGTTCGTGAATCACCCAGTAACGGAACTTTTAATGTACATCGAACTAAGCTTACATTACACTTACATAGGTAACATACAATCAATTTAGCTTTTCAGTTTAAATAAGAAAAATTAATAAATTCAACATTTCTCAACTTTTACGCCTTACACCTCGAAAACTGGTGAAGGTATCGGATTTAAAATTCATAACTATTAAGAGCCTACTACAAATAAAATATACTGAAAAAATGGTTACATTTAACCGAGGAAATTTTTTAAACACAGAGTATTCATGGTTTTTGTACTTTTCTTAAAATACAATAACATTTAATAAATAAATCACCCTGTATATATTGAAGCATATATATATATATATATATATATATATATATATATATATATATATATATATATATATATATATACATACATACACACACAAATATATTAATAATAATAATAATAACTTTCTCAAAAATCAATTCGGAAGTACAGCGTTTTGAATTAAGTCATAAAAAAAATAATTGTATATTGTGGCTCATTCTGTAAAACACCCTGCACAATAAATATTTGTTGAGCAACATTTTATCGTCAAAATACCATATTGGATAGTACCTTTTGAAAAAATGATTCCCTGAAGTTGAAAATAGTGAATTTCTGCAAAAAACTACCTTCATATATTTGTGAATCACCCTGTAGTTATAAATATTTTGAGTTGTATGTATTTACTAATGCATTACTTAAATGTGCAGTAAACGTATTTATAGAACAGAAATGTAATCTAGCTCTTAAGTTTGATACAAATGCCCACAAACTGTGCATTTTTCAACTTTAATTAACACCCTGTATCTCGAAAACTAGTCATAGGATTGAGTTGGGCCCATTGACACTTTTGGTTACTAAATCGAGTACAACAATATACCAAAGTTTCAGAAAATTTAACCGGTCGCTGTTTTTCCATTACTTGGGTGCGGGGTCCTTTATTGATTGTTATTTGGTCTATTTTTAAATATTTCACAATAAGTATTAAGTAGTCGCTTATGATCTGCACACATATATTTATTGTTGATCCATGTAACATTAAACATAATAGAATTGGTTTATGGGTGTCAGAGGTCTTGCATCCACGACTCCAATGCAGTCAGATAAATAAAACAAGAATGTGTTCATTACATTGTTGTGAACTGTAAATTGAAAGATAACGAATGAATCACAATTCAATTTAACATAATATTGACATATTTCAATCATATCATCAAAATGTAATAAAATTATAATTATTGTTTTATTTCGGTCAACCCTATTGATTTAATTAATTGTTCGGATAGCCTTAATAACTCGTTTTACTTTTTGTTACAATGTAATTGAGTTCCCTCAATTAAAACAAAACGCATTTGAATTACAAGTTTAATCATATCGAGTATTGATGTTTAGTTTCTAAAAGCGAAATGTACTGTAATTCAATTACTAATACATTAGTATAGATTTTTTAAACAAATCCAACAGTACATTGTATCCGTGTTTAAGGAAATTCTTTTACGACTAAGCACTCATTCGCTTAATACAAACATAACATTTATTTCGTGTTCATATTTGTTGCACATGAGAAGTTATTTGAAAATGTAGACTTTCACCATTATTAGATATAATTAAAATACTAAGCTTTTTTGAATGGTGTATTTTTATATTTATGTTTTATACAAATCTATACGTTTCGATAATAACACTTTTTCATAATTCATAAATTTGTTTCAACATCTTAAACATTTCTAAACCATTTTATTACTACTGAGGACGATAACGGCAAGTGTAAAACATAAACACAAAAATACACCATTAAAAATCCAAACAACGCTAAAAGTGTTAATTATGTATTTAAATGACATAGTGTCTATGAGCGCTAAGTCCTAAAAACGCATGGTTCTAAGATTAAGCTCCTTGAACATGGACTACTTTATGTTTGTATGTCTACAGGTATATTATTATGTCCCTTTTTATGCCCGTATTAATCATGGGCAATAGATTTGACCTCTTCCTTAACACCTAGAACCGCCGCCACCGGTGAAATTGACCGATATAAGAATAATCTGTTTTAAAATGCTTGTTATTCGGAATTTTAATATAAAGTTAAGAAAATAAAGGGAAGTGTATGTAGAACGTATAGCTATAAACAGGCGTTTATAGCTGTACTTTCCACATATATTATATTGGTTATAGCTCCTATTGCATCTCTTGTCTCCACTTCAGTCTGCCTTAAGGTTTTGTATCTATTTGCCAATTCTTCGGCTAGCTCGAATAAAAATCTCTTCTTTTTATTTCTTTTTCCGCTCCTTACACAGCACGTATCCATCTATTGCGACCAAGCCCAATATATTCCAAAATACATGAACTGGCCATCGACGAGATCCATCTTTTATAGAATACTTGCGAGCCATTTGGTCGATAACATCAACCGCGTATTTTGTATAATTATAGTAGAGTTTTGTCTCTGGTTTTTCTTGGGATTGGGCTCAAAACATACCGATGAATGGAGAGTACTGAGAATAAGAACACTTTTATTTGCTTTTGCTCGCTGTACTGTAAGAACGCTTTTTCATCTTCACTTTTCAGTAGTGCAGTTTCGTGTAGTTGACCTTTGCCATTTTTGGTGACGTCTGGAATTTCTCTTCGTGTTCTGTTTATTGTTCCTACAATTGTTGTATTTAGATAAAATATTTTTTCCCATAGTTTGAGACTTGTAAGGAAATTGTTGGTACTAACATTTCTTCCTTTTTTCATTTATGGTTCTAAAAGTCGCAGAACTACATTTTCCGACAATGGTTGACTGTTTGGTCTTGCTTCGTCCTTCCCAAATAAGGAATACCAATAACAAGGTTCTTTCCTTTAGTATCAACAACCAGCCAAAATTTGATATCAAATTTGTGTGGCTTACTACCCATATATTGCCTGGATCTGCATCTGGATTTGATTGGGAAAAGCTGTTCGTCCACTACAATATTTTATCCTGGCACGTAGGAGATCTTGCTATTATAAATAGATTTGTTCCACACCTTGGAAACAAGCGCAAATTTGTCCCTTTTCTGCCGATTCTTTCGAGTATACCTTGTAACGAATTTAACGAAATGCATAATTTCTATAAATTTGTTTCTATACATTGTTTCTTTGAAGAAATAAGGACCCCTCTTATTAGACCATACACTATACACTTCTGAATTTTTAGCATCGTATGCAACACCCGAATAAAGAATAGTTATGAAGACATCCAAATCTTCGAAGGATGACGTATAGTCTTAACGTTCTAATTACTTCAATTTCAGTCCAATTCTTTAACATGGAGTTATCCATAAACAACCTCCAAACGCTACTTCTTTATCAAATATTCGTTTTCTGTCGGACCAGAAGAATATTACTCTGGACGGTTCGTCCTGCGAAAGAATCACTAGCAGCAATCACTGTCCAAACCGATCCATCCTTCGACTTTTATAACATATCTAGACCGATCGAAAATCTCCTTTTTACTTTTTCAGTTTTTGATTTTTTTTCTTCACTGTTAGTAGTCATCACTGTCACTTCATTTTTGTTATTTTATTAGTATTGTCACTATCTGAATCACTGTCCAATGTATTACCCATTAATCTAAAATCAATATTACGTTTTTCGCAATCCGAAATAGGTGGCGATTCAGATACTTTGCCTGAACAATGTCACAATAACAACAATAACTAGTATGTACAGCGCCTACATATTGAAACCCACAATTTCTTCGTCTGGGCATGCATATCGTACGCAGCTAATAACTTTCAATTAGAAACAAGCTCCTGTTTGTCAGGTCTTGTTCGAGCGTCAGGTCACCTTTAAATATGCTCGTAATAGTAAACTTTTATATTTTCTAAATACATATCTAAAACATCCTACAACAACGGAAAATAACATATATGGATAACGATTTAATAACATAAAAGCGCATAGTAACTGGAGCGTACAAATTGACCGATTCGGCGGTTTAAAATAGACGATAATAAAAAGAGTTTAAACATGAAAGAAATTGAAAATATTTCTGCTAATGTAAGCTTTGATTATTTTATGAAATTTTCAAAGCCACAACTCGAAATTTTTAAGTGTTAGGAAATTAGAAGAGTTCGAAAACTTAAAGCGGTCAAAATGACCGGTGTGGCGGTTTTATCGTTAAGGACAAAGCACAATTTTATTTTTACCAAGAAGAATTAGGTCAAGTAAAAATCATTCGGTTGAAAATGGTCCATTTTTAATTATTAATTATCTTGTTACCTGATCTACGTTTCATTAATAGACCACGTAAAATAAAATCGACAATCTATCGATCATCTAAGACAAGTATGTGGTGTGTAACGCTACGTTACTGTCAAATGCTACCAATTCGTAAAATTAACTAGCTTAAATTAAAAAAAGAGATGATTGATATCATAGCCATATTAACTGTATCTGTAAATTATCTCATGGAAACTCTTATACGCGTTTATTACTTAAAAATACATTTTCAGTATTTATATTAGTTGTTGGAGAGTACCTTACAATTTTTAGGTTACGACATATTTTCATTTTCTGGATATTTTAGTTACTGACCAAATACTTTTTGGTATAACAGCTATATACTAATTGTCCGTACAATATTTGAATTTTATGAAGAGAATTAATATCTTGGAGTCATTGAATCTGTATTCCACATTATGAAGTGGAATTATTATAAGTTAATTGTTCAACAAGCGTTGTTCATATGGTATGAATGGAAATTATTAAGCTGGATGTTTTGGTAATGAAAATATACACCTGGATGCCTATTAAGGTTCGCTAGTTATCAATTCAGGAATGCCTTTTGCTGTTATTACTCAAGATGCCTTGTAATGTTAGTATTATTTTCTTGTTTATGAATAACTCGCCGTAGAATTTGATTTTTTATATCTTCGCATTTGTTTAAATCATTCATTACGTGGTAATAAACTATCCAATATTGATTAAATACCTTGGTAGTTAGCTACAATTATTATATCTTGTTTATGTACTGTACTTAGCTTACGATTCAGCATTTATTTACTGTTTTGATAAAAACTACTGAAGTAGGTAGTTGAAATTTGTTTGCGGTATTACTACTATGTATTCAAGAATATTGTTTGAATTTCAACTAATTGTGGTAAGTAATGAATCACAGCTTTTGTTTGCATTTTCTTATTAATGTGTAATAATAATTAAATATAATTTATGTCGAAAGTTAACCAACCACGATGCTTTAAAATTAAATGTTATTTTCACAGCAGTAGCTGTGTATTTCGTTTAACATTGTTTTTAATATATTTTGAATAACATTGCTTTAATTTTGCTATTAAATTTTACATTTATGGTTGTAACATATTAAGTGCTTATTATTAGTTAATGTGTGTAACAGCTGACCACAATTGTTCAAATGCACCTAGCATTTTACCGTCCTATAAACTACGCATGGAATTTCACCTTTTAGAGGGAGATCCTGCTCACTTTTTGACTAGTCCGGAATTATCTTATCTATCCCATAAGTTATCTGTTAGCTTTCTGTAACCTGTACATTACCTCCTCCTCCCTTGATACATAAATAACTATTGTATAAAATAACTACATATTATATGATATTCCTTAGCTTCAATATTCTGCAAATAAAACAACATTTGCACAGTTTACAGTTAGCTAAACATCTACTTATGTCACAAGATTAAGAATGGTCATAAAATGCATCTATAAAATAGTGTAATAGATGAAAAATCTAAATAATACTCAACACCCGATATCTTAAATTAAAACTTAAAATGATTATTAAAAAGAAAACGTGCAGGTTGTTAAAGCCTAGATTTCAAATTAAAAATATGTATGGGTATTAAGAAAATGTTTATTAGTTTTTAATCGAAGTCAAACGGACAGTACAGCCTTCTAAATCCGTCCGAATACTTTACAACTCACAAGTGTTACACAGATAAAATTAAAGTAAATATCATACACAATGTGATTGATTAATACGTAATAGAACACAGCGTAAAGGGAGATAGCTGAAGTCAAAATAAAGTAATTAAGAGCAACATGTCTTAGGATGTTAGTCCTTTCCAATATATACGGTGTGATCATTTTTGAGAATGATATGTAATATCGAAACCGGTTTAGTATATTTTTTTAATTACGTATTACTTAGTAAAGCTCGTTGGCCAAAATGTGTAGATTCTAATGGGCCTTTTTCGATTAAAATTGTAAATTATGAGTTGAGTTTTTTAATACTAAGGTAGGGGCTAAATCGACCCTTTATTTTACTGCAGCTAAAAACTTTTAGTATTTAAGAGCATGGAAAAAATAAACATGACAAAAAAAGCTAGATTTTAGAAAGTACACATCGTGTATTGGTGGAACGTTTTGGTGCAAATTTCATAAATACTCAAGATAAGTAAAAAATATGGTAATACTGCAAATATTTGCTCAACTAGATGTAGCGTTGTTTGTGCAATATTCAATAACTGCATTGCAGTGTAATATGTTTACTTATATACCCCTTAAACGAATATCGATTTAACAACTGTTAGCTTTTTCCCAGACATGTTAATATTATTTGTTAAAAGAATTTTGCAGTTAACACGAAATATACTTATTTTTTTCATTGAATTAAAAAAAAATACAATTGTTTGATAAATTGTTTACTTTGAAAATATGAAAGGAGTAGTTTACTTAAAATTCTATTTGTTATACTTTTAATGCTTTCCTTAAACCTTGTCCTTGTCGCAAAACATTACATTAGGTAAGCCAAAAGTTTTAGAAGTTTTGAATAAACAGTAGAATTTTGTAATGTGTGAAATGCCTCTTAAATAAAATAGGCGAGTAAATAATATTTAGGATTGCTATGGCATTGAACTTCTACGAAAAATACGGTTCCTTCAAAACCCATGCCATGGGTACTGACACAAATATAAAATACAAGAGATGTGACTATGCATGGCAGATCCGTATATAAGTGGTAAGTTTCTGAACAAGTTTTCTGTTTTCAAATTTGAAGGTTGATCCAACTTTTATTGTTGGTACTATATGTGATCTTAAGTTTAATTATAACATTGTGTTGCATATTGTCTTATACTGTATTTTTCCTTGACTGCAAATTCAAAATTTAAGCTAACTTTTACCTTTGTTACTATGTTTGATATAAATTGTAATTCATTAATCCTAAAAGTAGGCAATT
The DNA here is from genome assembly GCA_036346205.1 of Vesta saturnalis. Taxonomy (NCBI): domain Eukaryota; kingdom Metazoa; phylum Arthropoda; class Insecta; order Coleoptera; family Lampyridae; genus Vesta; species Vesta saturnalis. The sequence goes on from JARFJB010000862.1 coordinate 4,283,654, forward strand.
AAAGTCGGAAAAGCTAACAGGGCCATTGTCGTTATTTATTGTTACCCTTCAATTGAATAAAAGTGAAATTTTGTCACGGTTCGCGACAATAATAAAATAGATTTGATAAGATAAATATTAAATTAAATAACAAACAACTAACTATAACTCAGAAATCTAAATAAAAGTAATTGAGTAATTTGTTCACAAATAAATAACTGCAAGCCCGGTGAGTGGCGCGAGAGCCGGGAACCGCGTAGGGAGCAATTTGGTTGAAATGTGATGTGATTGAAGAGTATGTAATCCAACGGGCGTTATACCCTTGGATACTACTTTTGTTGGTTTAACCCGCTGCAAAGAATAAGACTTCTTTTACACTTTTTATAATTTCAACATTATTGAATAAAATTTAATATTGTTATTGTGAAACTTAAAATGATTGTTTTTATTACGTTTTATTAAAGCTGAATAGGTTCAATTTATATTTTACTAGTTAAATTTTACTTCGCTGGCTATTTAATTTCAGTTTGCGTAAATGAAATTTAAGATTTATGTTTGCGAATTACATTCTTAATTGGGTACGGCGGTTAGGTCAAAATTAAAATAACGAAATGGCCACTGTTATCATTAACCAAAGTTATGCTCACTTCGATTTATTTATTTATCTGGATTACTATTGAGTTGATCTCTTTCTGCAAACCTATAATCTAAAATAACCTTCTTAAAACTAACATATAACAATAAAATCTTTATCAGAATTAAACGGATTGTTCTTCGTTTAATTATGATATTTAAATTTAAAGTTTAGAGGAGATCAAAGACATAAACATTTTATTTATTCACACAATCAAAAGGTTCTTATTTGTTATTTTCGTTGAGAGTTGATAATGTAACCTGGATCTCCTTTCTGCCAATTTGAGGCCTCGTTTAGGTTATTGGAATGCTCATCCGATGATGTCACTAGGCCGCCAAACTGGAACAGCTTCCTTTGTCTTCTCTATCTATTCTTACACCTTTATTATGGATGAAAGCGACATCAATTTTTCTTCCAACAATTCAACGAATTTTGTAAATTATTGCTAGATATATTTATAATCGTCAATTATTATTTTAATTGTTTAACTTCAACGACAAACAGCTTGCGCTATAATATGCAATGTCCAATCGTGCTACTCATCATTAACACTTCGAGTTATTATTCTTTATGCTTTGATTTACCAATTTGGATCGATTACGGTCTTTTATATTTATTTTTCACTATTTAACACAATTGATTACCGCTTTCATACACACAAAACGCGTTATTTTCTCTTATTACGTCACCTTTAATGCGAATCTTAAATTATGGTGCAATCCTTTTTATTATCACCAACTTGACAATACTTACACTTTTATTATTTTAATAAGGAATATATTTTTCTACTTCTTCGCTATTACACCGCTAATTAATTCTTATTTGTAATTTACACACTTTATAAGGCCGCGTGACTATACAGTATCACTTATGCTGGGGCGTCAATCGACCAACAATTATTCTGATCGCTTATTTCATGCGACTCTCTCTGATCGTTTACTTAACACCACTTTTCTGATCGCTTACTCCACGCGACTGTTTTAAAAACTGCACATCATTATTATGACAGTCATTCCCTTCTCCGGCAACGCATTTATGCACTTGCAAGTCCCGCGTATTTTAAATATTTTCAAACTGAATATATAGATAAAATGTTGACATAAACTCAAGCTTTTCATCCTAATATTACTTACATTCAGATACAAATTAACAAAACTATTTCTTTATCCAGAAAAATAATATATAACTATCTAATCTCGTATAATTTAACGCGAACTGTTGATTTTTCTAAAGCTCCGGTTACAGTAAGTGAAAAAAAAAGTATATGTATATATGCACATTTAGATACACATACACTAAGTATACACTCTACTATTTATCTCTCTATGTCTATATTTCTACCTCTTACTTCCTTACGTGTCGGAGAAGTAGACAAATAACTGTCCGGTAGTAGGGAATTCTACATCATCCAGGGCACGATTTCGGCCAGTAACCGGTCTGCTCGCTCTGGTATTACTCAAGAGAACAATACAACTGCCTCGGATCGACCTGGCTACAAGGGGCGGTCAAGGTCGAAACGGACAGGTCCGTTGCTGACGACTGTGCAACGAATGAAAGGCGAGTCGGTACGTGGAATGTTAGAGGTATGAATGGTAAAGAATTTGAAACTGCAAATTTAATGTACGAAAGGCACCTTGGTATTCTGTGTATATTGGAGACAAAGAGCAAAGGAAAGGATGCTGTGGAGATGGAGGATGTCAGCCTAGGACTATGGCCAGGAGCTGAGACTGAAATGCTTACCGCAAAAAGAGTTGGGGTGATCGTAAGTGAAAAATCGAAAGGATGTGTTAAACAGTACGAATTGGTATCTCCCCGGGTAATGTGGGTTAGAATGAAAGTGGAGTTTCGAAGAATTTTGCTGATTGCATGCTATGCGCCGGTGAATGGAGAAAGAGACCGGGAGTGTGAGGACTTCTGGAATGACGTAGAGAACGCGGTGAACATATGTAAGCCAAACGAAAGGGTGATGATAGTAGCGGATGTGAACGAATGGGTGAGAGAAAGAACATACTAAATGCGTTGTAGGAAAGTTCGGAGACGCCTGTTTGTATCTATTGTATCTAATACGTGGTTTAAACATAAAACTGTATATATATATATATATATATATATATATATATATATATATATACATGCCAAAGAGGTGAATCTAAAAGTATGATAGACTTGATAGTGTATGATGAACGCCCTACAAACCTGGTGAAAGACACAAAAGTAATGCGCGGATCGGAGTCTGGCTCGGACCACTTTTTGGTTGTATCGAGAGTGTGTTTAGGGCAAAAGTGGGTCTGGAGAAGGACAGCAAAGGTAGTGCGAACGTCCAGAATTAGGGCAGGAAGGTTGAAAACGGCAAGGGAGCAGGCGTAGATGAAATCTTGTAATACGTACTGTAAATACTTATATATTGTTATGTATCATGAAATTTTAATAAACTTTGGTGAACTTGAACTTGAACAAGGTACCAATAGTAACCCGGGAGTGGTTACTACGCCACAAATGAAATAACAAATGACTCTGATGTGCTGATGTGCTGGCTCGAGTTAGTCATTCACTCGTCCGACATTGTTATGCTTGTATTAGAACCAAGAAGGACACTTCGAACACTTACTTTGAGTTTAATTCCAGACGTTCTTGCTTTAAATTAGCACCTTAATTAATGTTTTCAAGTTGTACACATCCAACATGTAATAAACTTTAAACGGCTACAGTTCTGTGAGAAAGCATTTTCGGACACATGTTTATTCGAAGTTTCTTATTTAGATTATTAGGAGGAATCATCCGGCGAAATTTTTCCCCAACGTCATAAATCACCCTGCGTAATCAACAAAAAAGTAAATCTATTTAGGGGAAATCAATTGGTGGTTGATTGCGGTTTCTTCACTAATAGAATCATGTACCAATGCCATTAAATTGTTGTTTGCATTAACTTTTCTAATTGACACCCTCACTTGTACCTTATAAATCCTGCTTCTATAGAGCAAAAGTATTAAGTATTTATAGTAATGGACAATCGCGAAAAACACACAAAGTTTAGCGACTTGAATATAAAGATCCATGCCGAACAGTCCTCGCGGCGAAACCACAGCGGTGAAACGTTCCACTTCCTTTCAACGATCCGGTATTTATGGAGGGACGAACAGTAAGGAATCACCTTTCCTCTATTGCCTCCTGTGAACGTCGAATTTTTAGACGCATACATAGGTTACCCCTCAGGTACCCTAGTGACCTCACAACCCAACACGCCAACATATCACCAATCACATACAGAAGCCAAACACTTCAGAAAAACTTCGCGCATAAAAGAATTTTCGGCGATACTATCCCAACCAAAGAAATCCTTACCACTCCCTACAACTATAGTTTTCCCCAATCCCTACGAAGAAAACCTAAATTAAAATTCAAGCATCCCCGCGATCCTTACACAACTCCTTGACAACCTGCCCGAGGAGATATAAGAATACCTAGATAACATCCCATATGTCCTCCGCATCCCCCTGTCCATTCGATGACGACCTAGCATCAAACCGGACAACGAATTGGATTAATCACACTCAGCACGCTACACCCCACTAAACAACACACACATACTTAACCCAATTAAGACATTATTCAATATTAAAATAAATTTAAACTTTTTTTTACACCAAAAATAACCACATCTCATGATTTTAAACTATACAATAACGCAAAGCATCGTAACACCGACAAGCACGGATTGACCAGGGCTGAAGAGGAGAAGGACTCCTGAACAGTCTACGACTAAGAGATGTATATAAGCTATAAATAAGTGATTCTGATTACTAATCATAAGCATGAGCATACTAACAAAAAAAAAGTAAGGAATTGCAAACGCCGTCGTTACCGTATAATATCCGTTCAATTTTATGGGTTTCTAGTTATAACCTTAATTTTGCATTATTTAATAAACGTATTTCCAAAAAAGGAGATCGCATTACAACTAACAGACTTACTCCGAATCCGGCGTGGAAATCAGTACGTCTAACTTCAAAATCTAAATTGCTAACAAATCTTAGAATTTCAGTTTTTACAGAAATGTCAAAGCCACAGATTTACGAGAGTACTTTAAAGATCAATCAACAAAGATTATCAAAAGCACACAAATTGCCTATCAGAGATAAACATGTTTTTATACACATTGTTTTGAGCATACTTGCTTGCTTTGATCAAGATACGAGCTTAATAGGAAAGAGATTCTAATTATTTTATCCTGAAATTTCTATTACACTCCACAAGAGCTTAAGATATATTGAATGTTGACAGTTTTAGTACTTCAATATTCAACATTCCTTTAAGAAAAAAATGGAAAGTTGATAACGTACGACCCGTACGAAATAAACGACGAAGAATAAAAAAGGGTCAGTAAGAAAAGGCAGACCTTTAGCTTTACATATTGATTTTAGTATCCACCTTCGAAAAACAAGTTATTAATCAAAGTTTGCTCCGTTAACTGTCAAAACTTCTTACATTGACTTCGAAGCCTATTGTTACAAGAAGAAAAAAAAATTATTTCGTACAATCAAACGTTTCGCTTTATTGTATTATTCCTAAAGGACTTAAACCTTATATATAAAAGTTATTTCAGAAATATACTTTGGAGTTGTATATAAATGTATACCCTTAACATAAGTTAATGGGTTTCATTTAAATATTCAACCCTAAAATTAGCAACTTGGTGAAATATGTAGAAGTTAACTACAGCCATGTTTAGTAGCTAAATTATATAAGGTTAGAGTTCACTCTAACGGGTCGGAGATGATGTTATTTTAGAAACGTTGAGAAATTACCAGTCAACCAACACTAATTTACAAGGAACTGAATTGGAACGCTGTTAACATAACAGAAAATTAATCTGATTCAGCGCGTTTCCCGACAGTTTGACAATTTTGCTATGTCAGCAAAGTGATCATCTGGCTTGTTTTAATCCGGGATTGTTAAACTAAAAGGGATCGAATATAACGTGATTTCTAGGAATTGTGTTAATTTATCGGAATCGCCATTATGAACAATCAATCAAAATGGATTTCGTAAAAGGAAGTATGTATATAAATGTTTGGTGTCTTACCACTTTCCGAAAACTTAAGTAAAAATTGACAACAGTTAATATTAGTTTAGGGTAGGTAGTAAACTTCCGACCTGATTCTGTCAGAAGATACTAAAAATAAACAAAACGTTACAGGTGCATTTTTGTCATTCTATTAATAAAAATTTGAAAACAACACTCGAAACACTTTTTTCTCATAAGTTATTTATGTGTTCGTTGCATGCTTGTATTTAATCAAACCTTAAATTTAGTTTTCGTTGAAAAATTGCACGGAAGCGTTACTATATAATTTGTTCTATTCTGTTCAAGAATTTTTTCCAAAGATAGAGTTTCAATTATGATGAATAATGTGAAAGTAGTTATATACTCAACATTCTTTTTTGATAAATGATACTCAAAGTTGGATCATATCCAGAACGTGGGTGAAAAAAGAATTTAGAAAAATTTATGCTAAAGAAATTTGTAACATTCATAACAGCTTTCACAAATTAAAACTTTTACCAAGTACCTAATCCTCATAAGAATTTTCACAAAAACTACAGAACGCATTTATTTTATTTGACTGAGTGGCGATTTATATCATTCTAAAATATATCAACAAACAGTCCGTGATTATAGCGTATGAATATATCTACTATTGTACAGGGTACCCCGTTTTCGACACTTTTGCGGGGTATCGCCCGTATTTTTAAAGATAGAGGGTTGCGGTATTCGCAAGATGGCGCCAGCAGAATGGTTATAGCCTTTTTGGTTTAAGAAAATTAAAAAGGGTCACTTTTGAGGCACTCCTCGTATCACAGTTATCTTTAAACGTATCGAAGAAGCTAAAAGGTATTCCTAAAACCATTGGCGTAGTCTGTTTTCGGTTTTTTTATTATGAAGCAAACATATGTTTTTTAAATGGAACACCCTGTATATATATATATATATATATATATATATATATATATATATATATATATATATATTGAGATGTTCAGAAAGAGGTAATAGAAGTATCGGACAGTTTAAATGACATTTGGGTCATAAAAAGGGGTGATTTCAAGCTCGATACATGTGCAAGACACTGTTTTATATAAATCTGGTTCACGATGTGATTAAAATAGATTTTTTTGGTATAAATTAGTCTGAATATTATTTACTTAGTTTGGTTTTATAATAAAAAGCATTTTGCTGCTAACAAAATTGTCAAGAATGTTAAATATAACCATTTCCGTAAAGTCATTTTAGTATTTCAATTATTGCAATAAAAGTCAATTTTTCAAGGGTAATTTGGCAAGTGAACACTTTACAGGTATTTAAACATGAACTGTATAGTTAGGATTATGTTAGGGATAGTGTATAATTAGTTTTTGAAAGCAGGAAATATAAAAATTTCATAAAAGGGTTATAATTTGGACAGTTTAGACATTTTTCGCACATATTTCTGGAAGCGACTTAGTGACAAAAATTCTGATATAAGTTTAACGATAAGAACAACACATAGAACATTTTGGCATAAAGACATTTATAGTGGTGTACATTTTTATAATGAAATGATTCATAAGAGTGTTAGACGAAGAGACTTTTTTAGTGCAACACTATATGACATTATGCATTACAAATATAGAGTGAAAATAATAAAGACAAGAATTACAAACCTGTAATATAACATTTCAAGTGTTGAAAACATTTTTAAATATGAATTATTTTCAATTTTAGATTTAAGTTTGGTTAGGTTATAATTTCTAGGTTTTTACATAATTTTATACTTTTTTCACATTTTTAGGCTTAAATTTTGCTCTTAAAGCAATTAGTAGAAGTTCTTTCATAATATAGCACAGTTTTTAAAAGGATACATCGCTTTTCACCGCAAAATTGTGTAAAATTTGAGGTGAATTTAGGATAAAATTGCAAAAGCTTAAAATTTCTTTAAATTAAATATTTTTAACACAAAAAGTATGTGTTCTTGAGTAAAATTTTCTCAAAATTCCATTTCTGTAATTAGATTAAGTATAGCTTGTAAGTTTAGATAGTTATAAGCTTATTTAAGTTAGATTAAGTAACTTCGTATATTAATTTTAGGAACCATAGCTTGTTAGGTGTCTTTTTATCCGAAATTTTGTGTAGTTTTTATTTCTGTTATTAAATTTTAATTTCGCTTATGTATAAGAAAGTTACGGCCAAATTTCCATTTGAGTCCAATTTGTAATATATGTCCACCAATCAGAACCTTAGATACGTAGGCAAAATGGCTGGAAAAAAAATGAATTTTTGGTAACAACCAGAAAGATATAAAAGGAAGTGCTCTGGAAACCAACTCTCTCTCTAGAATTTGTTCAAAGTGTAAAAAGTTAAAACAGTGTTGTGCAATTGTGCAAAAAAAGTTTCATAACCTAATTTAAATTTTCGTAAAGAAAGTTATATTTTACGAAGAATACTTCCGAGAGCATTTGTTTTTATATCGACGGTTAACATAAATAGTTCGGTCTCCGATACCTGTCGTTTTCGGAAAATATTTTGTACGTGTTAATTTGTGTCACGATTTTGTAAAGTTTTCTTTTTGTGTTATCAAACTTGAGTTGATTCCTTTATACCAAATTAAAACCCACTTTTATTTGGTTAATGTTGTTTTATTTCTCCGGACAATTTCTTTTAAATAAAATTTGAATCGGCATCTAAAAATAAAAGTGCTTATCAACAAAATTTTGGATAATATTTAAATATTTCTTTTAAAACGATACCATTATTTAACTTTTAAATTTAATTAAACAAAAAGTTACCAAAATAAAATAAGTGGTTGGAGTTTGCTGATTTTGAAGAAAACATCTTAAGTTTTGGAAGTTGGTGTCTTCGACAACCTGAGAATCGAGTTAGCTGTATATGGGTGATGGTAACAACTACAATCGAGTGGACATTGCCTGCATCTAGTTGGAGTTATCCGAAGACATCAATCTACAGTGAGGACAGTATATGTGAGTTACAAATTTTGTACAACCCTTTTGATTATAGACATTCATTTAGTAAATTTCCTGAAAATTAATTTTTATTACATACATGTTTTGGTTTAGAATTTTAAATATTTATTTGTGTAAACACCTGTAAAGGTATTAAATTATTTTCTTTTTCTAAATTTTCATTTTGGATCTAAACAGTATATTTCTAAATTATTTATTTGACATCTTTGACAGCTTTGATTTTACTTAAGTACATTACAACGCATGCGTTTGTAGTAAATTGTATTCAGGATAAATCTTCTATAAAGTGTATTTCTTATACACATTTATTTTCAAATTAAATTTAACTTCAAACTAAATTACTTTGAACTCTATCCCCAAATTGAGATTGAGCTAGTCCGGTGCATTAAAAATTAAAATTAAAATAAAAAAATTTTTACCTAATATCTAATTACCTTTCCCCACTAAAGAGACGCAGCCAAACAAACCTTTTTCCCTCAAACGTATTTAAATTAAATTATTTATAATTAGCGCATTACAATATATATATATATATATATATATATATATATATATATATATATATATATATTTGTATCTAGGCAATAGGTTTTTTCAAATTTATTTTTCAGGGGGGTTATGTATATTAGTAGTGGCCATATTTTAAAATTACTTTCGTACATAACTGGGTGTTCCAGAAAAGCGCGGCTTATCAAACTTATGTTTTTTAATGGAATACCCTGTATTTTCGTTCAATTTCTGGATAGTACTGTAAAAATAAGGTGCACTTTAACAAATGATCCCTATAGGTAAATATTACGTTTTCGAGATATTTTGAATTTTATGAAAATAATAGGTTTTCGAAAAGAAATCATACTGACCGAAACAATTAAATTTAAATGACAAAATTCTAGTTGTAAATATTAAGTAAAGTATCCTACGGGCACTTGTTCGACTGATACCTGTTTCATTCGAAACTTTTCTAGTACTTGTATGAGGGTCATCAGTAACAGAGTACTACATCAAACTCATTTTCATTATTCCCAGTAACCGGTTTTGTTTTATTCACCTTCTGATATGCAATTGATCCAGTAGCACGAAATCTATACTTAAAAAAATGTATATTATCCATATCATATTCAGTTACAGCAACATTTGTTTGAAAAGGACTATAATCTGCGTTTAAACTTTTGTTTATGGGCTTTGGATAAGTCTGGCAGAGATTTTTTTAAATTCGTGGAATTTACAAAGTGATGGTATAGTAAATAGGCAAACATCTATTTCGTACGGTTGATCGCCAACACCGATGGACTGTAAACGTTTGGGCAGGAATATTAGGCGATTATGCGATTGGACCATATTTCTTTGATGGCCACCTACATGGAAGAAAATTTTTGAATTTCTTATAACGTGATTTTTGGATACTCCATGAGCATATTCCATTAAATATACGAAAAAAAATGTGGCTCCAGTTGGATGGAGCACCCACTCATTTCGCCCTACCTATCAGAGAGTATCTGAATAGAAAATTTAGAAACAAGTGGATAGGCAGGGGTGGTCCTTGTAATTGGCCACCTACATCTCCACATGCTACTCCCATGGATTTCGGTAAATGGGGGATTGTTCAACTTATAGTAAATGAAACAGTCCCCACTACTCCTGAGGCTATGAAAACACTATAACGCCGGAAATGTTAAATAAAATAATAAGATCTTTTGAAAATAGAATCAATTGTTGTATTCTGGCAGATGGCCGACATTTTGAGCATATGTTAGAGTAAAATTAATTTTTTCATAGGGCCTTGTTCGTTTTTGTTATTATAATTATTACTTCTCTCATTAAAAAGAATATTTTGTCGTTTTTATCTTTTTAGTTAATAACTTTTAATTTACTAGAGTGTTAAGAATAAAAACGATAATGATTATTCGAATATTTGTTTTTTCTCATAAATAAGTGCATTAAATTAAAAAAATGTTGAATAACAAAAAAACTGTAATATATAGGAAACCCATATACCAAATGATAGAGAATGATTTTTTGAATAATGTAGATTAATAAAATACAGAGTGTTACATATAAAATTACCAAGATAATGTGATTTGAATGTAATTATTTTACAACTGAAAATTTTGAACACCATATAAGGAATTAACTTTAATATTTACGAGTAGAATTTTGTCATTCTAATTTAATTGATTCGGTCAGTATTATTTTCATAAAATTCAAAATATCTCGAAAACTATGATATTTACCTATAGAGATCATTTATTAAAGTGCACCTTATTTTTACAGTACTATAGAAAATTGAACGAAAATACAGGGTGTTCCATTAAAAAAAACATAAGTTTGATACGCCACGCTTTTCTGGAACACCCAGTATGTACGAAAATAATTTTAAAATGTGGCACTACTGATATATATATATATATATATATATATATATATATATATATATATATATATATATATATATATATATATATATATATATATATATATATATATATATATATATATATATATATATATATATATATATATATATAGCGTCCCCAGGTACCCTACCTTGAAAAGTGTAATTTGAACTTATTTGTAAGAATGCAAATTCAAGAACAGAAAAATCGCTAAGTGATTTATCTTGACTTTACTGCCAATAATGTTACTATTACTGAAATTAATTGCTTGCCTTACACTGATTTTCCAATAATTTATTTACCAGTCTGATATTTAATTACTCGCAAACTTCAAATGTGATCAGAAGAATTCGCCGTCTAGTGGTAGGTACTCTGTGCTGTTTGAATTAGAAAAGCTGGATGAGGTAAGTGTTGCATCACGTGGGGCAGGTAAAAAAAATGAAACTACTCAAATTAAAATTTACGAGCTTTGTACAATGATGGTTCAACCCGTTAATGTACTATTGTGGGAAATAACCACCAATAAAACCCACTTTATTCATAAATAAATAATTGTACAAGTACATTAATAATCACGCAAAAAACACAATGAAATGGTTTAATATATAACAAAACACCATTAAATTAGGTTAAAGTGCGTACAGAATTATAACATTAAGAGAAAAATAGATAAAAAGCCGTTTAGTTGCACAAAAATACAAAAAAAAAACCCTGTAGTCATACTCACAATTGTGTCATAAATAATCAGAATAAAAATCGTAATACCAAACATGTGGCCCTTTAAAACCAAGTCTTTAAGTAATTAAGCACATAAAACAATAAGGCAAATTACGGTACATATAAAATACAACAACAGTAAAATTGCACAGGCGATAATAAGGTAAATGCAAGGACAAAAGAAAATAAACAAGCAATATACACGTACATAATTGTTTAGTGACTACTAAAGCACAAAATACATACGTAAAGTTACAACTAATTACATATAAAGAAAAATTAGTTCGCAGGTAAACAATTCTACTTAACAAACTGACAAAAAACCTCATTAAAACAAAGCCTTACAAGGGTAAGTTGTATATAGATCTTAACATCCTGACCGGTATATAAGGTTGGGTACGTTACAAAAATACAGCGCCCCTTTCTCAGTTTATACATTCATCTGTTTACAATGAAGGTATTTAATTAACCGTATGCATCTGGCTCCATCGACACTGTACCTCTAACTAGTCTTTTCCCCGATTTTAAACTAATTATATTTACTCGCAATCAACCTCCATTTTTCAAAAGTAAAAAAAAACAAAAAATTATTATGTTGGAACAGTTCCATATTAATTATTGATCATCTTAATTTTAAAAAAATGCATTCATCCGGAACAAGCGCTACATTTAGATCTCAAGTTTCAACCTACCAAATAAAGACGTCTTTGATTGCAGAGTGTTCCGACGTAGTTAATTACTAACTAGTAACATTTTTACATCAAGAATGTGCGCATAAGAATTTCCAATGATTCGTTACGCCCCTTCAGTAAAGCAGCTTTTAAGCGTACACATGCTAGTCAAACCTCAAACACTTGTTTTTCAACCCTTAGCCAAATATTAGTTACAAAAATAAAATATCCTGAAAACCATGCTCAAATAACGACTTAATATTTAACAAAATATGTTAAACCCCATTAATTAACTTTCCTATCGCGGTAACAATTTCGATCTAAAAAAATGATTGTTGCAATCATAAAATTTTCGTGGTCCGCTACCTACAATATGAGGTATAATGTGAGTTTTCCACAAATATATGTTTGTATACAATTATTTTCAAAAACAATCACAGAATTTACGGTTTGTATGATATGCTGGTTTGGTTTATACAATCTAATGAAAATCCCCAACAAAGGTAACGTATTTTGAGCGCTATGGCTAAGATAATATCTTAGGAGTTCTTTTTGTTAATATTAGATATATAGAGAGACGGCAACCTTTCCCAGACTTATTTGCCCGCCTTAAATCAAATTTAATAGAACACGGATTATTCATCAAGCCCCGTTCTAAGGTATACACTAAACAAGATAGAGAGAGAAAAGAAATAAAAGTATTGGATTATATAGAATCCAAGCTTTCATATGCTTGAAAGCAAACAGAGGAAGCAACTGGTGTATCCAAGTCAACTGTTCAACTAATTTTGATAAAATATAAGCAGGTATCACCCTTATAAATTCCTCATAGTTCAACATTTACACCACGGCGATGTCGACCGCCGAATGTTGTTTTGCCAATTGCACTTACAACAAATACATACGGATGAATCTTTTGGCAGACCAGTTATCTGATCGGATGAATCTTATTTTTCAAGTGCGAGAATTTTCAATCGTCGCCATAATACAAGAAATTGGTCCACAGAAAATCATCATTTAATTTTTGAGAGAACACAACAAGGACTCTTTGGAAGACGCATAGTCTAGATAAATTATGAAGGAGGTCTTACAGCGCTTCGGTACCCAGAAATTCCTGAACTGATAGAAAATGTTCCATTGGCCCTTCATAATGCCGTTTGTCTTTAACAAGACCTGTCCCAAGCCACAACTCTGCTCTTATTTTTAGACGATAACTTTCCTCAAAGATGGATTGGTACCAACGGACCTCTAAGATGGCCCCCTCTATCTTCGGATCTTTCAATTTTGGATTCAATTTTGATTTCATACAAAATAAAATCTAAATCTAAATCTAAGAAACATTCCGAAATTTGCAAAAAAGGCCTATGATTCTTTTCAACGCTATTAAAAAGATAACGAAAATATGCCAATATTGCGAAAGAGAAAATGGCCGTCATTTTGAAAATCACCTTTAAAAACTATATTTTTTTTCAGAATTCGGTTTCTCTTTTGTTTTCTCTAACTTCAGTTTTAAGTAAGACGTGTAATTATTGTTTTGTTTTGAGTAAAATTCAATAATTTTATCATAACTAAGTTAAAATGCTGTAATAAATAATTAAGAGTTGAGAACTAAAAAAGACCTTTTGAATTAAGTTTGACAGTATCATAAAATATAATAATTACTTACATGGATTTTGTTTTTAATAAATTTAAGCCATAGCCTACTACGTACTAATGGACACAAAAGAAAAGTTTAGAAAATCTTAAATTCTGAGCTTGTTTTTGAAAATAATTCCATACAATTAATATTTTTGGAAAGCCCAAATTATGCCTAATAAATACAAGAAATAATATACAGGGTGTCCCATTAAAAAAAAAGTTTCATGACTAAACGACGGAAGGTGTTAGAAAAAACTGATTACGCCAATGGATTCTATGGAAAAAACAGGCTACAGGAATACGTTTTTACTTCTTCGATAAGTTTAAAGATAACTGACATACGAGGGGTGCCTCAAAAGTGACACCTTTCAATTCTGCCTTGTATCTCAGAAACCAACATTTTGCTGACGCCATCTTTAATTTGACAAAGCGACAACCGCAACCTTTTATCTTTAAAAATAGAGGACATTCCCCGCAAAAGTGCCGAAAATGGACATATTCTGAACAATAAGTGAAATGTTTAAATGGTTACGGAAAGCCTAAAAGCGAGATAATAGCACATTTGTAACAGAATTTTACATTACATCTATACACATCTATGTTGCGGAAAATGGTTACTAACAGGCATTTTCATACAAGCGACACCAGCTTTCTTTGTTGAACACACAGTGCATTCAATAATGCTACATCTTGTAGGGTTCCCAGGTACCCTATCTTGAAAAGAGTAATTTGAACTTATTCGTAATAATGCAAATTCAAGAACCTAAATTAATTGCTTGCCTTACATTGACTTTCCTAGCAATAATTAAAACATTATAATTTATTTGCAAGTCTGCTATTTAATTACTCGAAAACCTCAAATCTGATCAAAAGAATTGACCGTCTAGTGGTAGCTACGCTGTATTATTTGAATTAGATAGGCTTGATGAGGTTAAGTGTTGCATCATGTGGGATAGGTAAACAGTGAAACCACTCAAATTAAAATTAACGAGCTTTGCGCAATGATGGTTCAACCCGTTAATGTACTGTTTTGGGATAGAATCACCAAGAAAACCTAATTTATTTATAAATAAGTAATTGCACAAGTACATTAATAAATCCAATAACAAAAAAAACAGTGAAAGTGGTAAATATATAACAAAACACCATTAAATCGAGTTAAAGTGCGCACAAAATTATAACATTAAGAAAAGAAATAAATAAAAAGCAGTTTGGCTACACATAAACGCAATAAAAAAAACATAATGTAATCACACCCACAATTGCGTCATAAGTATATCAGGATAAAAATCGTAATACCAAACATGTGGCCCTCTAAAAACATCATGCCGGTCTTTAAGTAAATCAGCAAATGAAACAATAAGGCAAATTACGGTACATATGAAATATAACAACAGTAAAATTACACAGGTAAAATAAGGAATTCACACGTACACAATTGTTTAGTGACAAATATAGCACAAAATACATACGTACAATTACAATAAATTACACATAAAGAGAAATCAGTTCGCAGGCAAACAATTCTACTTAAACAAACGGACACAAAAAAAATCATTAAAACAAAGCCTTACAAGGGTATGTGCAAATAAATCATAACAACGTGACCCATACACAAGCTTGAGTCATTGCGTTACAAAAATACAGCGTCCTTTTCTCAGGTTACACAGCCATCTATACAACACAATAAAAACTGTAAAAATAGAATTTGAGGTGTTTTAATGGTCATCTGGACCCGTGCGTATGTAGATCAATCGGCAATTACCTATTTACAATTATAAGCGAAATCAATCCTTTGCGCGTTTATCCACGCCCACCTCTACAAATATAAATATAATCAACAAACAACAATGCTAATTCGCCCAAGTACACGAGCGACTTTTAACAGCTATCAACTTAAGGGGTCTGCGTACGTAATTAGATACTTTTTGTAAGGCAATGCTTGATTTTTAATACGTTACATGGGCTTATAGAATGATTTTCTGCGAGCTTTAATCTATATTAAAATACCTACTTAAACACTTTACCACAACACCACGAGTTAAGGTACGCGATTTAAACTCGAGGCTACGACTATTAATGATAGATTAATTTTTGGAAAAACTTACATTAAAACCTACACAAAAAAAAAGAACAAACTAGCGTTTTAGGTTTTCTAAAAGGTACACGACAAAATATTTACAATGGGAGTTTCCAATTAAAACAATCAAAACAATCCGGCACAATCAAAACTTCAATCGCAACTGCCTTCCCCTCCGATTTAAAACTAACTATATTTACTTCCTAAAATCAGCCCCCGTCTTTCAAAAGTAATAAAAAAACAACAAATTACTACGTGGGAAGATTTTTCCGCATTCCTTACTGCATAAAATCTTAATTTTAAAAATATGCATTGGTCCAAACCCTACATTTAGGTCTCGAGTTTCAAACTACCAAACAAAGATGTCTTTGATCGCAACGTGTACTGACGTAATTAATTATTAAACTAGTGGCATTACATCATGATTGCGCACGTACAAATATTCATCGACTCGTTATACTCCTTCAATAAAAGCAGTTCTAGCTGACATCTGTTTCTACACAAATATTTGATTTTCCTTGCCTTTTCCAACCCTTACTCAAATATCAATTACGTACATTCCAATATTTTTTACATAAAAAAATAAAATATCACGAAAATACTAGCAAATTACGACTTATTATCAAGATATCTAAAAACCCATTAATTATCTTTTCTACCGCGGTAATAATGCGATTTGATAAATGTTTATCACAGTAATAAGATTTGCGCGGTCCGCTACCTACAGTATAGATCAGGACTTTTACCCACGCCTATTCTATATGAAATATAGAGTAAGTAAAATCAATAAAAAAGGGTATATACGAGGGATTTCCGGTTACTAAGGTATATTTGCGCGGCACACCGCCTAAGTTGCTCCGATCAGGTTAAAACTTGCACGCATTTTAGACGTGTATATGTACAGCGTAGGTGGCTTTTGATATTGTTTAAGGTTATGTACAATGTGTTCAGTGACAGTCGGAAGATGTCAGTACCAATCGAAACACTCCAAACTTGAAGTGCGGGCAGTCATTCGTTTTTTTCTTACAAATAATGAAACACCTACCGAAATTCATAAAAAAACACATACAGAGAAGGCACTATGACTAAAAAACCGGTTTATGTTTGGTGTACGCAGTACACGCATAAATCTGAACAGTGATCCCGAAGGTTTGCGACGAAAACCATCAACAACAAAAACGGATGAGAATCAATTAAAGATCGATACACTGATTCGAGAAGATCGTCGATTGAAAATACGGGAAATCGCTCTACTGACCGGCATTCATAATATTCAATTAATCTATTGAAAAGTTGCCGCGAGATGGGTACCAAAACTATTGATGGACCAATACAAAATGCAACGAATGTCGGCAGCAATAGAACTTTTAACGTGTTATCGTCAGGAAAACGGATTTCTAGAGTCTATAATTACAGGAGTCGAAACCTAGGTACACCGCCATAATCTCAAATAAAAAAAGACTCGATGACGTAGAAAGCACGTGAGTTCACCAACACCGAAAAGCAGCAGTCTGCAAAAAAGACAATGGCAACTGTGTTCTGGGATATGCAAGACATTTTACTCATATAGTTTTTATCGCCGAAAACGGTAACCATTATTTCTCAAACTCTCTAAAAACTACAACATACCGTTCGACAGAAACGAAGAGGAAGGTTGAAAAAAGAAATCAGGTTGTTGCATGACAATGCAAGACCGCACACCTCAGCTCAGACGAAGGCCTGGCTTCAGAAACACAATTGGGAATTTATTGTCTAATTTTTTTGGGCCGTTAAAAAGTCATTTCCCGGGTAAAAGGTTTGAAAACGACAACGAACTTCTATATGAAAGTAGTTTTTTAGAAATTTGGATCGTACCTTTTACGAAGAGGGTTGTACAGAAGCTTGTGCCTCGCTACGATAAGTGCCTTAACATTGGCGGTGATTAAGTGAAAAGTAGCTAAAAGTTCGCGCTTTTACTCACTGTATATTTGATTTCTGTAAATAAATTAGTCTGTCTATAATTAACAAATGTACCTTAGTAACGGGACATCCCTCGTATTTTCCAATTACTCTCATACGTTTGTGTATAAACGGGAGTAACTCAAATGCTCGATTTTGGTGTTTAGTCGTCAATGTTGTTCAGAATTTTTATGGTCGTCTATTCTACATCAAATAAGAGCAAATAAAAGCAATAAAAAGAGGGCACATATTTTTCTTTTCAATTCTCTTATGCACGGGGGTGATTAAGATGCTTAATTTCGGATGTGTAGCCGTCGATATTGTTCAGAATTTCTATTCTATGTGAAATCAAAGCAACAAAAAGGGAAATATTAGTCGTTTGTTATAAAGAAAAATGTATACTTTCCAATTACTCTCGTATGTTTGCGTATAAACGAGGGAAACTAACATGGTTTAGTTGGGGTGTTTTGCCATAGATATAAAAAAGATGTTTTTCTTCCTCAATTCTACATCATTATCAATTCTGCAGCAAACGGGAGTAATTGGAAAGTATAAAGTTTATTTCATTTTTTTTTATTTCATGTAGAATAAACAAAGAAAAACCTTGTTTTATAACGACGGCAAAACACCCCAAACTAAGAATCCTAGTTACCCTCGTTTACCTACGTGCATATGAGAAGTTTAACATTTTTTTAGAAAAACGGAAAAGGATTACTTTTCTCTATGACTATTAAATAATCTAGGCATTCTTTGAAAGCATCATATATAATAATTATATTAATTCTACGCGCCCGTTGTATTCTCAACTGGAATCCACGACCTGAACACCAATCATATTGTTGCATTTGTGGAATACAATGGGCGCATATTAATCAAATCAATCATATCCCCTTAGAAATGCATCGTCTCCTAGCAATCGATAAATAAGTTCAAATTGTACGACGCCATCATTAAAATTCCGCAGTTTGTCTTTCATTCTTTTCAAAATGAATTCGGATGGCGAAAGCAGCATTAGTGAAACATGTACACCGCCTGATACACTGGAAGCGGCAAAATCCACAGTAAATAATTTGTTACCCGAAAAATCAAGGAAACAATATAAAGAAACGTATGACAGATTTATGGAATGGAGAAGTATTAATAAGGTAAATTCGTTTTCTGAGAACGTTCTATTAGCATACTTTACACAACTTTCTGAAAAATACAAATCTTCGTCCATGTGGAAAATATACTCAAATGTTACGAAGTACATTAAACGAAATAAATATAGAACATTATTCCAAACTGCGCGCTTTCCTGAAACGTCAGTCTACTATCGCGCGAAGAAATCCAAACCATTTACTCCTAACGAGATAAATAAATTTATTAGTGAAGCACCGGATAATATATATCTTGCAACAAAGGTAATAACTTCAAATTTGCCATGCGGTATTTTTATGTAAAATATTTTTAAGGTTGCATTGATAATGAGCATAATGGGCGCATGTCGCAGTATGGAACTCCGTTCTATGAATATTGATGATATCCAAGATCTTGCATCAGCCTATTTAATTACAATACCAAATACGAAAACAAAAACTATACGAAAATTTACCATTACAGGCAAATTTTACGACATATGTAAGAAATATATCAATCTTCGTCCAGCTAATTCAAACAGATCTTTTTTTTAAAACTACCAACATGGAAAATGCACTGTGCAAAAGATTGGCATTGATAAATTCTGATTCATGGGAAAACAAATAGCCACTTATTTAAATTTGCCGAGTGCTGAATTATACAACGGACATACTTTTCGTAGGAGGGGGAGATATTACAGCCCTCAAAAGGTATGGCGGCTGGAAGAGCACATCAGTAGCTGAAGGGTACATAGAGGATTCCATGACCAATAAAATGAACACTGCGAAGAAAATACTCCAATCAATAGAAATGGAGCCAACTACTTCTTCGAATATACTATCGAATAGTGCAATGAGTGCAGTAAATATGTTATAATTCAGGTCCACCAGTTGTGAACATTACTAATTGTAGTAATATTACAATCAATATTCACAAGAATTGATGTTTTTGATTGTTTAATTTTCTGTTATTTCTGTTTAGTTATAAATGTTCAATGATGTAGTTCGCATAAATTGTTTATTTTTTTAATAACATATTTATTGTAAAGTTTTATTATTTGTAGTTATTTATAGTCTTCTACTCTCGTATAATGAGCTGTTATTCACTTGGATAACCAGGCCACTCCGCGCTTCGCGAGTCGTGGCCTGAACTTTATCCTCGTGAATAACAGCTATCATTATACGCTCGTGGAAGAATATACTATTATTTACTCCTTATTTCATATAGAAATAGAGTATAATAGAATTCCGGAACAATATCCACCGCTAAACAGTCCAAATTTTAGTTTATATGCTAGCTTACAAGAGTAACTGGAAAGTTTAAAATTTTCTTTACAACAAACGAAAAATTCGTTATTTTTTATTTACTCTATATTCCACGTAGAATAGACGATCATAAAAAGCCTGAACAATATTATCCGCTAAACACCCTAAATTAAGCATCTTGGTCAACCCTGTGCATACGAGAATTAGAAAGATAAAATTTTCTATAGAGCAAACAGAAAATACGTGTTCTTTTTCTATTGCTCGTATTGACTTCTTATTTCATGTAGTATAGACTAAGAACAAATCTCGCTCTATATCGACGGCTAAGCGCCCAAAATTAAGCATTTAGTAATGCCCTTTTATATCCAAACTTACAAGAGTAATTGGAAAGTTTAAAATTTTTTTTGCGACAAACGTCCTTTTTTTATTTCGTTTTTTGCTCTGTATTTCACGTAAATTAAACGATCAAGAAATCCTGAATAATATCGTCGGCAAAACACAACATCTTCGCCAATCCCGTGCATACGAGAATTAGACAGATATTTTTTTTTGCAAGCAGAAAATATGTGTTGTTTTTCTAATACTCGTATTTACTTCTAATTTCATGTAGAATAGACGAAGAAAAAATCTTGTTATCCATCGGTGGCTACATACCCCAAATTCGGCAACATAATCACCCTCGTCTACCCATAGGTATACGAGAATAGAATAGTTAAACAACCAGAAAATATGTGCACTTTTTTATGGCCTTAGTTCATGTAGAACAAACGTTAATAAAGATCCGGAACAATATCCGCGGCTAAATGCCCCAAATTAAGTATTTAGTCACGCTCGGTTATACTGAAGCTTACATTTTTTTTAAACAAACTAAAAGTATATTTCCTTCTTCTTGTTGCTTTTTTACTCTGTATTACACGTAGAATGGATGATCATAAAAATCCTGAACGAATATCGACGGCCAAACGTCCTAAATTAAGCATCCTGGCCAACCCCGGGCGTACAAGAATTGGAAAAATAATTTTTTTAGAGCAAACGGAAAATATGTGCCCTTTTTTACCGCTTATATTTACTTGTTGTTTCGTATAGAATATACGAAGAAAAAATCTTGTTTTATATCGACAGACGGCTAAACACACCAAATTAAGCATCATGGTCACCCTGTTTACCCACCTTCATACGTGAATAGAAAAGTTAAAAATATTTTTAGAACAAACGGAAAATATGGGCCATTGTTACTTCATTTATTTACTATTTATTTCATGTAGAATAGACGATAATAAAAATCCGGAACAATATCTACGGTTAAACAAATTATACATTTTAGTTACGTCCGTTTATACGCAAACTTACAAAAGTAATTGGAAAGTTAAATTTTTTTTTTTACAACAAATGAAAAATATGTGTTCGTTTTATTGCTTTTGTTTACACTGTATTTCACGTAGAATCGATGATCAGAAAAATCCTGAAAAATACCGACGGTTAAATACCCGGAATTAGGGTCACCCCTGTGCATAAGGGAATTGGACATTTCTTTAGAGCACACGACAAATATGTGCCCCTGTTTTATTCCATTTATTTACTTCTTATTCCGTGTAGTAAAGGTGAAAAAAATAATTTTGGTCTATATCGACGGTTAAACACCCCAAATTGAGTATTTTACTCAGCCCAGCTTACAGGCGAGAGTAACTGAAAAGTTTGAAACAAACCAAACGAAAAATATGTACTCTTTGTTTATTGCACGATGATAAAAATTGTGAAAGAAATCGATGGCCAAACACCCCAAATTAAGCATTTACATAAATTTTTTTTAGAACAAACGGCATCACACAATTGCTCATTTGTTATCAGTATTCTATTTCTAAGATCATCCCAATTACCACGTTTTGTTTTTTACACATTTTTTTTGAGATAAAAGATAGCCTAGTGGTGTTAAATCGGGAGATCTTGTTGGATACTTAATTATACCTCTTCTTCCTACTCACCTGTCTTGAAAAACTCCATTTAAATAATTTCGAATATCAACTCTAAAGTGTGATGATGCACTATACCGCTGAAACTAACTGTCATAGAAGTTGTTACCAACCACATTCATTATTGCAGTAACTACTTTATTACGCCGCAGACCTAAATGCATTTGCCCGCCCAAATTGCCCACTATAAAAAATGGACCGATAACAGTGGTACCAATAACACCTGTCCATTTATTAACCTTTAAAGGCCTACGTATTGTATATTCCCGTATACATCTAGGATTAGTATCACTCTAATATCTACAGTTGTGGTGATTCGTATTGTTATTGTTACAGGCATGACACTCATTAGAACATCAGCCCGTAAAGGCAAATTGCACGGTACCGACTTAGCTCAGTGGTAGGGTAATGGTACCCGTTACAATTCAATAAAAGCAATCAGTAATAAAATGTCACAAAATGGCCACCTGGCTTTCTATTTTTAAATTAAGCACGTCATGAACTAGATCTCAACGTCCGCATAAGTTAATAATGTGAACTGTTCACTCAAAATGTGGCAAGCTTACACACTCTCTCCTGAACTCCTCACAATCAGTGTTCCAGTCATCGCAACACTTACCTTAATTTTTGGCGCAACCTGGAAATTGACTAAAAAATTCACAGTAAAAATTTAATCACTGAACGCTCTCTTAATTTATAACATAAATTCTTTCCAGCATTTCCTCACTAAAATCTTGACTTTGATTACTTAAAACTCAAGTATTTTTAAAACGTTAAATAGCTTCACAATATAAAACTATAAAAAAAATAACTCTGCAAATCTGTTTAAATGTGGTAACTTCAAAAATTCCTCGTGAAAATAAAGTGGTCCTAGTTGAGTTGATCGGCCTATTTCCACAGTTTTTGCTTTTATAGCGTGACGTTTCGGAACCGGATTCGGATTCTGTGTTCAGACTTAGTCCTGAGAAGAACTGTTTTCGTACTTGAGTCGAATTCATATGTTATGATTTTATCCCAAGCACTTGACTACTCCCAGATTCGAACTTTGGTACCTTTCACTTACAAGTCTGACACTTTTACCGCTGAGCCACTGAGTATTAGAACTTAAGATGTAAGGATAAAATACGAACAAATATAATTGTGCCGGTTTTAGGAGCTAAACGCATAGTGCAAAAGAAAATTCAAAGGACATTCGCCAAAAGAATCAAACACGTAAATACCACCTTCCGCAATAAAAGGTAATCGAATTCGTTATCTTGTTACGTGTCTACACCAAAAAAATCACAATTAATGCAGTTTTAAAAACAGCAGCATGAAAGAATGAACGGTGCACTAGGAATTTCACATTAAAATAGACAAAATAATTATTTACATATTTCTTGTAATCACAGGGAAAAAAAAGTCCAATAAACAAACAGTAAAACAATTCTTACTTTTGTGTCATTGCGTCAGTTCCGGACATTTAATCTTCAAGTTTCAAACACAACGTTGTACTTTTCTTTAAAATCTAGTAAACTTTAGTCCTTTATCTTTTACCATACACTAAATTCAAAACAACTAATGTACTATTTTTGTACGAAATTCTAGCACGACATAATTGTCAATTTTCCGATTAGGTAATATCATTAATATTAATATACTTTATCACGGAACCTCCATTAATATACGGCAGTTGCTCTTTGGTTCATAAAATAAAATTTACACAACATAACTTCAAGTCCGGAGATTTTCATATTTCAGTTACCTTTTTAAACAAGATTCGGAACCGCGGAGACATCTCCACACAACTCTCTACGATTTTGGATACATAACGATATAAATATACTGAGCCGAAATGAAGAACCGTACACTCCACTGTTTCCAACATACACTATGTTCTTCATACTCTACAATACTAACAGGTTTGTTGACACCGTAAATAATCACAAATAGGCAATTGCGAATAGCTTTAAATAACGCCACGACAGGTTACAGAATCAACCACCCTCAATTGTATCCATTCACCACACACTTCAAACGCCCTCTACTACACCACTAACCCTCGGAGAGCCTGCACCCCTCATAACTACGGTTGTACTGCATGACTTCTATTCTTAAAATCCAAACCTCGAGTCACTAAATAGGAATAACCGATTTGTACTCTCACGCAAAAAAAGCATGCATATAAACGAAACCACTCATTAACACGTAATCTCTTATTTTAAGTTATGCAAGAAACAAGGACAACACTTCCCGTTTCATCCGAACAACTGTAACTTAATACTTACTTTACAGATAACAGTCCAACTAAAGTAATTAGAACAAAATTTTCACAAAACATCCCCCCTCACTCTCTTAACGACAAGTAAGAGCAGAGGCCTAAAAAACGTTTAAATGTTAAAATGCAGACAGTCACATAAAATAACATTATACAAATCGCAACTCATACTGAGGATCTCAGTATAGGCCTCACCAAATACAAAAGCTCATCATCATAAAACTTGACACAAATAAAGGTTCTCAAATTTTTAGTTCAACATACACAAACAAGCGCTGAATTTTCTGTTTATCAGTCCAAATTTGAAATAAATCAACCCAAAAATTGATTATGGTTGCACAAAGCTCCAATCTGTGCATTAGCTTATAAGATACTTATTTTTCTAAAGAATGTTTTGGGTGGATCCCACACTAATATCATGTGTTAATCCAGTTTTCCGAATGAGCGGACATGGATTTCTTTACAAATATTTGTTGCGGTCTTTAGTAGGTCACGTTTAGAGAGATTTTTAGTTGAACCCACTTCTTAAAACGTCTAACAATATTTCAAATTGAAGTTTTATCAATTGGGTTACGATTTGGATACTCATCATTAAATAATTGAATTGACTAAAACATGTAGTTAAAATAAAGTCGCATTAAACGTACGCATTCTGTTTTTAGTGTATACTAACGATTACAATTATTTTTATTATTTTTTTTACAATTGCATACTATTTTAATGTAAAAAGCCATTTAGGCAGCAAACAAAATTTTCCATTCTTTTTAAACATTTACGCTTTCACACATTGAATCATCCGACAATCTTTTAAAAATAGTTTTTTGTTTCAAATGCCCATTCTACAGAGTGATCCAGATTGAATCAAGTGGTCCGCTTACTTCAAAAAAGCTATTCTCCACTTATCTCATTTAGTGATCCCAACTATTTCCAGTGGTATACATACGGATATTACTGATTGGGCGGGAAATTCAAAAGCTGATGATATATCAACAATAAATACAGAAAAATTTGAAATGACATAAATAGTGTGTATTTATTGGTTGTTGAACTACTTCCATCTTAATGTTATTATTAAAAATGTCAATAAGTAAATGGAATGTTTTCATTTCAATTAAGTTTAAATTTGACTGATGACGGAGACAGATTATAGTCTCCGAAAGCTTATAATAAGTGCCTGAAAAGGTCTATTTTCTGCGCATAAATTTATTCTACATTTAATATTTTCGAAGACGATTGCTAACTGTGAGGGTTATCGCATTAACGACGTTCACTGTGGCATTCTATAACTCCTCAACCGTATGCAAACCATTTGCATATACAGCATTTATAAGATGACCAAAGAGAAAGGAGTCGAGCGTAGTCAAACAGGGAGATCGTGGTGCTCATTAATTTTTGCTTATTATTGTCACCGAAACATTGTGATAAATAAAATCAAGTATGTACAGTTTTTGTCTTGAAAAAGACAGATTTTACGTGAATTACAGGAACAATAAAAAGACAAAACGACAAGAACAGAAGGAAGCAAATTATGACAGTTTATACGTATGTATTTACGCACGCTCATGACCCCAGCGGAGGAAGGTTTTGATAAACAACTTACACTTTCTAGTGTTAGCATACAATTTTGATAACAATATGACCATAGCGGAGTAACAAACCCTACAATTAATCGGATCACGTTGTATAATTTGTATTAACAAATAAAAAAATTGCAAATTATAAAGACTATTCCATGCATTCAGTTGAGAACCAATCACGATTGGTTGGGTAAAGAAGTGTTTTTAACCTAACAAACCATAGTTATGGTAATATCAACAAATTAAAGGTTTATATGATCATTTTGTTAATTTGGTTTATAAACTGACATAAAATTGTTTATAATCATTGTTTTGGTACTATATGGTTGGAACACTCGCAAAATATAATTTGTACGATGAATATTTTTACAGTTCAGACTTTTATTAACAAGTTCAATTGTTTTTGTGTTGTTCTTAGGAAAAATTGATCGTTGATACGCAACTCGTGATATTTCCATCGAAACATCAATTTCGTTGAGCTAATAACTTGGTTTGAATTATCAGAAATATTTACACTACGAATGAAAGTTTTAGTTTTGTAAAACAATTCATTTCTGTCATTAACATTATTATTAATCCAATAACATTCTTAATAATGGTGATTTATACAATTCTAAAATATGCAAATGCAGCATCATATTTCATTAATTCATTCGTGTGAATAATCACAATATATTTTCTGCTGTCACATTAAATATCTTCAAGTCATGAATGAAAGGAAATTATTTCAAGTTTTGAGATAAAAATAGTCGGATGTTATATTGCTTTATATACCGTAGTATCTTATCCACGATCGCTACGAATCCTGAAGAATAACTATGCACGCTACTTACTAACTTTGTTAATTTGCTTTTTATTATTTTTTGAAGCTATTCATTTGCTTTCGATACCTATTAATAAATATGAACATAGTCCTCGTTATTGGTTTATTTCTCTGTAGACTTCCCGGTATATCACTAGTTGCCGCTGTATTTATTTAAGGGTAAAGATTCGAATAAGTTTCATATTGGTAGAAAAAGTAGCGTAGGTAATTTTTGAGTATTAATTATATGTAACATAACCCTACCATTAAACAAATTTTGAATGCTTTCCGAGATCTTTGTTTCCACTTTCAAATAAAACAGTGCGTTGGATAACATTGGTACAAATGATTTTGTGTGTATGTATTGTTAGTGATTATTCACAAAAATCTGAATTTCTCGACACGAATCGTGTAAATCATTTTACAGCGATGAAATCTCTATCCTAGAACCATACAGTTAGGTAGCAGTTAAAAAGGTAAAAAACAAGACCCATTAATCTTGTAGGGTTTCCAGAAAAAAATCTTGTGATATTAAAAAAAAATATTTTTTTCCCTAAGTGTACGAAAACATTTTGAATGTTAAGCAGATTCAATACTAACACATGTTAAATGAAACATCTACATTTTTAAAAATTTATTCATATATAGTCATAAAACATGTACCACTAAAAAAGGAATCACATATAGAATTATAAGGGTTGAAATATGGATTCAAGAAGGGGTCTGTACGATCAATATTAATAAATTTTATAACGGCCGTGTTATTTCTACATTAATAAAAGGTAATACTCAGTTATGCATTTTGTTGGAATTGACAGATTAAAATCGATTTTCGATAGAAAGGGGAAGAAAATGTGAAACAAAAATTAATGTTGCCTGACTTTATAACTTTATCCTTTGTATAGATCAACAAGGTAATGTATTTTATTGCAGAATTTCTTATCGAGAACAATCACAAGTATATAGTTATTTTGTACTTCTTTATTATTAAAGAAGGCGAAACATAACTTGTAAAAAGTTTAAAAGTTTTTTTAACTCAAGCTCAAGACATTATAATGATTAAGGAGGCTAAAGAAAATACAGTTGTTTAGTAAATATATCATTAGACGCATGCAATTACAGTATATTTCATAATTTTCAACTATCAAGTACGAATATTTATTAGATTAGATACTAAATGAACATTGATTATATATTTTTTTATGAATTAGATAATAAACAACGGAATTCGATACTATTCGATCTATTTTTTTTGATTTGCACCCTAGATTTGGGAGTTATTTTTACAAAGTTGGTATATCTTTCACTAACGTCAAATTTGATTAATTTATTTTCACATGATTGATATATGTTGCCTTTTTTTTAAGTATTAAATATGAGGATTTTTTTAAATGTCCGTTGCTATAGCAACGTACAGAGCAGTTTGAAGGTTTGCAATTGATTAATATTGTCGCTTTAAAAACTTCAAAAATGCCTAAAAAATTAGATAACAAGATAATTTAAAATTTGATTATTAACAAAATTGTTAACATAAGCCCACCAGTATGACTTAGCTTTCTTTGTGTTCAGAGGCGAGAACGCATGACAAGATCACCGCCGACCGGCTTCGTCATTGTTGCGACTCATCAGGAGCGGGTAGATCTGTCATGAAATATCTCGACCCTGAACGTATATAAGATGGCCACAAAAGATGTTTGTATGTGAGAGTTAAGCTAATTTATATAAAGAAAACCTTTCACAGTTTGATAAATAATAAAGTTAAAGCAAAAGCTTTAATAGGAACGGGAAAAATATTTGATGTAAGTGATATAAATTTATATGAAATATTAAATTAATATTTTTTCAGGTTTCTGTAAAGTCCATCAATAAAATTGTGAACGGACGTGACAAATTTTGCTAAATTACTACTAGTGACGATATATTCGAAAATTATGCTTTCGCAAGGATTTACAGCGACTCATTTAGCAATATAATTCAAAATCTGAATATTTTACGATCGCCAAACTTTTGGCCGACAGTCGCGAACATTTGGATTTTTAAGGTAATAGATAACGTTTATTCAAAATTATAAAATCGCTGGGATACAAGCACAAAATCTTTAATGTACTAAGAGAAAAAAATCACTTTTCTCAGGAAGTTCGTCCATTTTCTAAATTCAAGTGAGAATGTGATATTCGTATTTTTGAATGAAACGTGGATCTACCAAATTGGGAATTCGCCGTTGGGTACATGATACTGATTTGAAAAGTAATCCTCCCACAATTAGGTCTGAAGGAAAACGTTTTACAATCTTATACGCAAGTTGTAAATTTGTCTTCTTAGAGGGGTACGACTACTTACTGGACTCTCAAAATAATGACCATGACTATCACAAGACAGTGCCTGCAGAACTTTTTCAAAATTGGGTGGTGAATCAGTTAATTCATGCTTTGGATACACTGCAATCAAAATGTGTGGTGGTAATGGACAATGCACCGTATCACTCGGTGCAGTTGAACAAGGCACCAACTTTTTTTAGCAAGAAATCCCAAATGCAGGATTTTTTGATTAACCACAACATGAAAATCAATGACAGTATAACAAAAAAACAATTGTTGATTAAACCATTTTGAGAACATCATATTAAACGGTTTGTAATTGACAACATTTAAAAAAAAGCATGGCCATGAAGTCCTTCGTTTACCCCCATACCATTGTTAATGCAATCCAATTGAGTTGGCATGGGGTTATTGCAAGACCTTCCATAATTCACAACCTAAATCAAAAGATAGGGTTGCAAATTTATGGCCGCTTGCTCTTTCAAAATGTACGTCCGACATGTGGCAAAGTTTATACAAATCATTGCGAAAAAATAAATTTGGAAGGCTGAACAAAACTAATGGGGTCAATTTCTGTTGAAAATATTCCACCATCTATTATTTCTCTCGAGCAATCAGATTCAGAATCAGAATTTTTGTAAACTACCTAAAGGATAGTAAACGACAAAGTAATGTGGTTCCTTTATTAATTTGTCTTAGTTTTTAATATTGTTGAAAATAAATGTTTCTTAGCTGTATCAAATTATTTTGTGAAATTTAATGAAAATTTTTTATTTCAATTGAAAGACACCCCAGAATAAATTTATGGGTAAATTATAAAACGGCGGAACCCTACTTCTTCACTCGAAATTCAATAAGCTCCTTCTATTATTATATAGTGATCCGTGGTTACTATTCATTTCAATTAAA
Source organism: Vesta saturnalis (assembly GCA_036346205.1). NCBI lineage: Eukaryota > Metazoa > Arthropoda > Insecta > Coleoptera > Lampyridae > Vesta > Vesta saturnalis. The sequence continues at coordinate 4,313,940 of JARFJB010000862.1, forward strand.
TGAGGCAACTGTTAAATTAATTTTGACATATAATCAGATTTTAGGTGAGCGAGAACCGTCTAATACCAGCATACTTTTGGTGTAATCATAAAACACCCCAAATAAAAACAAATAAAAAAGTGATACATCCGTAGGGAATGCAAACAAATAAAAAAAGATACACCCGTAGGGAATGCTTAATAAAAAAAATCACTTTTTAAAACAAAATACAGAGTGATTCATTTGAAAAAATTGACAAAATCATGTGTTCGAGTTTTGGCTCGCTCTATATTCAATTGGTGCAATAATGAAGAAATAGCACTTTCTCGTAACACTGTACCAATGTAAAAAAGGTATGTCTGGAAAAAAAATTATTGTAAGGTTATTCTGTCTAGGGTATACTGGATGTTGAAATGAGAATACATTTCGTGTACAATTGACCATAACTTTTAAAATACCCTATATAACGTAATGAAACCATATATTGGAAGTATGGGAGAGATGAGCTTAACTTAAATTTGAAATAATATATAGGGTGTCCCGTTTAAAAAAAGTAACACCCTGTAAATACGAAAATAAATTTATAATGTGAAGTTTGAAGTTGCCTATAATTTTTGTAAATTACTTTTTCTTTATATCTCCTTTAACCCATTAACAGCTAATGATGCGTTAGCGCAACGTTACGTTTATAATTTTTTTTTAAAGATTTCGTAACATGTTTTCCCAATAATACTTATTATAGGTTACAATATACATTTCGTAGGTATCTTCTCTAATTAAAATTTTTTTTTTATAGCAAATATTACTTTTCTAATGATTATTTAAAGATTGTTGTTTTTATGGCCGTGTTTCATGTTGTAAGTAAGGTAAAGGTACTTTTTACTTGAACTAATCAAATGTGTCAATAGTATGTTTCCAAAGATTTGCAAGAATAATAAACGATAAGGTTACTTGATGCAATGAAGAGAAAAGATCGTATGATTGAGGAGTTGCGCAAACGCAACATTGGCTGAATATGGGGGTTAAAGTAAACAGTTAAGGTATTTTCAATCGTAGCACTAGAAGTGCCGTCAAACAACCACATTTCAAGTAGTTTATGGCAAACAGTGGCTGTTCTGTCGTAGTCTTTTGTGTTAGATAATTGTGTGCATTATGTTTATTGTTTTTGATCTTGACGTTGATAAGCCAAATTATACGCATAATGCATTATCCGACGTCAACATCAAAAAAAGGAAGTTGGCTAATATTGCTTCAAATATTTCGTGGTGTAAAACATCAATCGACTACGAAGTAGCTCCCAATCTAATGAAGCTGAAGATCTAAAACATTTAATAGAACGTTTGCACGGAAAATCTCCCACGGAATTCTTTCAATTATTTTTTGATAAAAGCGTTATGCAGTCAATTATTATTCAATATTCTATGAAATATGCGTGAGATAACAATCGACATGGTTTTCGGTTAGATGTACAAGACCTAGAAAATTTTTTAGGTATACTCACTCTAAGCGGATACCATACACTTCCACAGTTACACATGTATTGGTCATCTGATGAGGATAAAGGCGTACAAATAGTGAAAGATGCTATGTCACGAAACAGGTTGATAAGCATAATACAAAATATCCATCTATCAGATAATGAATATTTAGATAAAAATGATAAGTTTGCAAAACTTCGTCCTGTATTTGATATGCTGAATCAAAATTACATCCAATTTGGAATATTCAAACACAATCTGTCGATCGATGAACAAATGGTTCCGTACTTTGGACGGTATTCTGTCAAAATGTTTATTAAAGGTAAACCAATCCGTTTTGGCTTCAAGCTTTGGTGTCTAACTTCTAGTGATGGCTATCTTTTCCAGTTTAAGCCCTACGCTGGTAAAGCAATAGTGTAACCAAAATGGTTTAGGTCTTGGCGGAAACGTTGTTATGGAACTCCCTACTAAAGTGAATACTCGAAATTCCCATAAGATTTATTTTGATAATTTTTTTACCAGCTACCAGCTTATGGTACACCTAAAGGAAAACGGGTTTTATGCTACTGGTACCGCTAGAGAGAATAGAATCGGTAAATGTCCCATAGAACCAAGCAAATCTATTGCCAAAAAAACACGAGGCTACTATGATTATAGATACGATCACGAAAATGAGGTTAGCGTAGTCCGTTGGAATGATAATTCCGTAGTAACGATTATGAGTAACTGCGAATCGATTGAACCTCTCACTACAGTAAAGAGATACAACAGAAAAGAAAAAAAAGACGTTCCCGTAACACAGCCCGGCATGATTTCTAAATATAATAAATATATGGATGGCGTTGACCTGCACGATAACGCAATAGCAAATTATAGGATCAAAATTAGAGGCAAAAAATGGTGGTGGCCTCTTCGTATCAATCTGAAGGACAGCGCTTTGGTAAATGCCTGGAAGTTGTATCAGTTTGTTCACAGCGAACCGAGAATTAGTATGCCACAAATAGATTTTCGTTCAGAAGTAGTTAGATGTCTCTTGAAGCAAAATAAAACAGAAAAATCTTTTTCACATCGTGGTTGTGCTTCTAGTGGACAGTTAAATGAAATTCGTTTCGACAATGTGGGTCATATATTTCAGAGAAGCGAGAGAGGGTCGCGTAGACGTTGTAAACTTTACAAGAGCCAAACTGTTTTCATGTGTATAAAGTGCAAAGTACCACTTCACACCGAATGTTTTCCATCTTATCATAAAAAATGAAATATTTTATTCATCGACCTTCGTTTTGTATATTTGTCATATATATAGAATTTAAGTTTTTAGTACAGTTCATGCCAATGTTGCGTTTACGCAACATGGTTTATTTTTTGAAAGGAAAAGAAAATGTCTAATTTTATGTAATAATGTAGTCGTATACTTTAAAAATAAACAATACAACTCAAAATTTTTATACATTTTAAATTGTTTTTGGTAGTGGTAGTAAATGGGTTAATAACGGATATATCGCACATCGACGCACCCTGTGTGTGTGTGTGTGTGTGTGTGTGTGTGTGTGTGTGTGTCTGTGTCTGTCTGTGTCTGTGTCTGTGTCTGTGTCTGTGTCTGTGTGTGTGTCTGTGTCTGTGTCTGTGTCTGTGTCTGTGTCTGTGCCTGTGCCTGTGTCTGTGCCTGTGCCTGTGCCTGTGCCTGTGCCTGCGCCTGCGCCTGCGTCTGCGTCTGTTGTGTGCGTGTGTGCTGTGCGTTGTGCTGTGCGTGTCTGTGTCTGTGTCTGTTCTTGCCTTGCCTGTGCCTGTGCCTGTGTCGTGCCTGTGCGTGCGTGTGCGTGTGCGTGCGTGTGCGTGTCGCGTGCGGCGCGTGACTGCGTGTGCGCAGTGCGATGTGCGAGTACGTGCTGTGTGCGTGGTGTGCGTGCGTGCGTGTGTTTTTTGCTGCGTGCGTGCGTGCGCGTTGTGCGTTGCATCGTGCGAATATATATATATATATATATATATATATATATATATATATATATATATAATTTCTAACTTTATTCCACGCGTTACCAACCACTAAATAGCCACATCTTTTTCAAAATAACGAGTGATCATCCAATTTATAAACAATGATGCTAATAAATCAAGATGAAAAATTACCGATTTTATATAATAAACAGAATTATAAGTGAAGAACGCCAAATCAAATACATAATCTATAGAATATAAAAAAAAGTACAAACACTGCTAAAAAATTAAACTGAAGTTTAAAAAAAAACATTGTAATAATATATATCATACATAGGGAATACTGATACCAAACGAATTGGCTTCAAAAAATACAGCGGAAAATGTAATAAAATACAGGGTATTCTATTTAAAGTAAGCAACTTATAAATGATTTAAATTGTGCATGTTGCGGCTAAGTTTAAACACCCTGTATGAAACCAGTGAGATGGAATATGGAGTTAACGGCAAGGCTGTTGTTTATTGGTTACAATTTCGTCACTAGCTTCGTTATTAATGGAATATGGTTATTCAATGTGGACTAGGATTTTTCATAATTTTTAAAAAATCGAAATATCTCGAAAATATTGTGCCAAATTTTATCTAGAATTTCATGTAGAATTCGAAAATAAAATAAAAATATTAGTTCCTTTAAATAACAAAGTTGCTACTCGTTACGCAAGCCATTCAGAAATATTATATTTGAATTTAATAAAATATTTTGTATTCAAATTGATTTTAGATCCCAATTCTGTAAAAAACTCGACCAATACAAATTATTAAACAAATTTTTGTATAATAATTCATGTAAATTTAATTAAAAATTATTATTAATTTTATTAAATACATAAAATAAAAGTTTACCTCGAGTAGGATTCGAACCTACGACCTGTACTTTGAGTACCGCGCTACCAACTGCGCCACCAAGGTTCAAGCCAATCGATGCAAATTTTGTCTTTATGTATGTAGAACTGATGTAAATTCTAAATATAATGAGATTACAGTCAAATTACTTATATTAATGGAATGTGAGCCTGCAATATCGCAAGGATTCACATACCAAAGCAACTTGACTAATATTAAATTATTATAAGTTTTGTTATGAACGAATAAGTTCAAAGGTAAATATGTAATTAAAATTATTATTAATTTTATTAAATACATAAAATAAAAGTTTACCTCGAGTAGGATTCGAACCTACGACCTGTACTTTGCTAGAGTACGCGCTACCAACTGCGCCACCAAGGTTCAAGCCCCAATCGATGTAAATTTTGTCTTTATGTATGTAGAACTGATGTAAATTCTAAATATAATGAGATTACAATCAAATTACTTATATTAATGGAATGTGAGCCTGCAATATCGCAAGGATTCACACATACCAAAACAACTTGACTAATATTAAATTATTATAAGTTTTTGTTATGAACGAATAAGTTCAAAGGTAAATATGTAATTAAAAATTATTATTAATTTTATTAAATACATAAATAAAAAGTTTACCTCGAGTAGGATTTGAACCTACGACCTGTACTTTGCTAGAGTACCGCGCTACCAACTGCGCCACCAAGGTTCAAGCCCCAATCGATGCAAATTTTGTCTTTATGTATGTAGAACTGATGTAAATTCTAAATATAATGAGATTACAGTCAAATTACTTATATTAATGGAATGTGAGCCTGCAATATCGCAAGGATTACACATACCAAAACAACTTGACTAATATTAAATTATTATAAGTTTTTGTTATGAACGAATAAGTTCAAAGGTAAATATGTAATTAAAATTATTATTAATTTTATTAAATACATAAAATAAAAGTTTACTTCGAGTAGGATTCGAACCTACGACCTGTACTTTGCTAGAGTACCGCGCTACCAACTGCGCCACCAAGGTTCAAGCCCCAATCGATGCAAATTTTGTCTTTATGTATGTAGAACTGATGTAAATTCTAAATATAATGAGATTACAATCAAATTACTTATATTAATGGAATGTGAGCCTGCAATATCGCAAGGATTCACACATACCAAAGCAACTTGACTAATATTAAATTATTATAGGTTTTTGTTATGAACGAATAAGTTCAAAGGTAAATATGTAATTAAAAATTATTATTAATTTTATTAAATACATACAATAAAAGTTTACCTCGAGTAGGATTCGAACCTACCTGTACTTTGCTAGAGTACCGCGCTACCAACTGCGCCACCAAGGTTCAAGCCCCAATCGATGCAAATTTTGTCTTTATGTATGTAGAACTGATGTAAATTCTAAATATAATGAGATTACAGTCAAATTACTTATATTAATGGAATGTGAGCCTGCAATATCGCAAGATTACACATACCAAAACAACTTGACTAATATTAAATTAATCTTAATTAATGTATAAAATAATATTGGTATTATATTTATGTTTATCTGTTAATTAATATCAGGGTTATTTTAACAATTTCAGTTTTTACCTAAACTTATCTATAAAAGGATTTAAATTACTACAGTTTTTGAGTTTTCATTACTCAGTAGAACGCCGACTATTAACTTGAGGTAAATTAAAAGTTTTAATTAGTTGAATTTTTGACTTTTAACATTGTTAGCATCTAGTCACGTTTGCGTAACCTTGTTATTTTGAAAATTACAATTGATTCATGTAGAAGTAACTTAATTATCATCATTCTTTTTTTTGCAAATTTAATCTTTATCGTTACCACCTCATTCGTTATTTTGCAACGGAAATTAACATTTAAATTTTTTAGAAACCATTATGTTTGAAGTCACAGATTATAAAATTTTATTGAATAATAACAGTTAGTATGTGGAATAGTGTAGTTAATTGATCATTTTGTATATTAGCGTGCTATATAAAACTGCAAATTATAAATAAAACCGCTGCCAAATTATCTGCCATAATGATTTTTTATATATGTAAATAAATACCGGGTGATTCTTTAATAATGATGACAGTTTGAATTTCGCGCGTACGATTCTAGTTTTTTTACGGTGTTGAATTGGCGGTTAAACATTTTTATCCACGACTATTGTATAATGTATCCATTATACGTCTGTTTGCTCGACCTTAATAATACCCATTAATCACGGCAGTGATTAATGAGTTATTAATCACTGCTGCCAGATGCTTCCTTGATTTAGCTATAATATTATATTGTTTTGCTACAAACAATCTTTTTTTCAGTTCTGTACATAAAAAAAATTAAAAAAGTAAATTTTCTTAGACCAGATTCGAACGCGGGACCCGCGGTTGGAGACATCAGCGGCTTAGAATGTGCGTATCGTATATTTGTTTCTTAACATACCATGTATTTCGAAACATTTTATAAATCGAACTAGCTTTTAAAACAAAACAAATTTGACTCAAACCTGTTGACATTATTGTTTGTGTGCGTTTTGATATTTTTTCTATTTTGCGTGTTTAATATGTACATTATGACACTCAAACGGGTGTTTTAATGTTTGACTTTAAAGTATCTAACATTTTTTTTCTTGATGTTGGTATATAAACTAATGAAGTTCTTTATTGATGTATGTAAACGTAAATGTAACATAACCTATTCTTATTTGAAATGTGTATATATCCTTTGTATTGAATATGATTAATGTATTGCAATGATTAAGATGACCAAAACCGAATATGGACGATTTCTCTTTTTTATTGTGTTTCAAGATAAAACGTCAATATGCTTTCAAATTAAGCCGATTACATCTTTTGCGTAAAATATAACCTTCATTTAACCTTGTTAACTTCACTTGAGTGTAAATTATTAAGTTTACATAGTATATATATAGTGTAATTTTATCCCGATTATAATGTATATAGTATACAACTTCTATTGAGAACATATTTATAAGGTAGTTTGAAATGAATTAGTAAGAAATAATAGTTTTAATACCCTACGTTTGTATCGAACTCAAACAAACAAATACCACTGTTGCCAACCTACATTCAAAATTATAAAATAAGGTGACAAATGGAATTTACATTTTTTCAAAATTTTCAACACAAATACGCAAAATAGAAAAAATAGTATAAAACTCGTTTCATAAGACGTTTATCGCATTCGTCCATTAGAAAACTGCTGCGCGGGTCGTTTTCTAAACTTGGACTCATGCGATAAAAACGCGTCTTATGAAACTTGTTTCTTAATATACTATTGTGTTAAATTGTGTTAAAAAACGAACTAAAAATGGATATAGAAAATGAAAATCACTTTTCTTTAACACCACCAGAAATTAGAGAAGCTGCTGAAGTTGCCTCATTAAATTTATTGCCGGAAAAGTCAAGGAAAGTATATAATATGGTCTATGAATATTTTTTGAACTGGTAAAAGGAAAAGAAAACCACTTCATTTTCTGAATCGACTTTATTAATATACTTTACTGAATTATCCGCAAAATATAAATACCTAGCAACAAACGTAAGATATTAAGTAAATCTTTCACATTGTTATTTCATTACATTCTGTAATTTAAGGTTGCTTTAATAATGGGACTAATGGGTGCATGCAGAAGTAATGAGATGTATGAAATGAAAATAACCCATTTACAAGGTCTTGGATCAGCTTTTTTGGTTAATGTGCCAAATACCAAGACAAAAATTTGCCGAAAATTTGCTGTTACGGATAACTTTTACAAAATATGCAAAATATATGTCTTCAACCAGGTCATGTAACCAGTGACACATTCTTTTTTGAAATAAGCCATCAAAAATATTTTGTTTATACACGAATCGCATAATTTAAATTCGATTGACTTTATTTTGCATATTTACGTGATGTTGTGCATATTTTTCATATTTCACTCATTGCGTGCATTTTATTGCATATTTTTTCAATTTAAATTTTTTTATAATGAAAATGAAAAACTACATTTATTCTACACATTCGTGAAGTTTTTCACCGTTTTTTTTCTTCTTCCCATTTTGGAGATTCAATGGAATTATATTATATTATGTGTCTTGCATATTTATTTATCTACAGGAAACTCATTAAGGTAGAATGCAATAAATCTTTCAGTTTCAAATTTTCAATAGGTTATTGTTCTGAGGGCCATTGACAATAAGTTACTATTATTGTTCGTTTGACTAATTACATTTGTTATCCAGATTCCAAATAGCAATTTAATGAGATTATTTATATGAATGGGTGAATAGACCGGATACTTTAATGTTAATAAGCAATTGCAATATGCGTAATGCTTATATCAAAAGTTTAAAGATGTTTTTTTTAACTTACTCAAACAAATGAAATGAAAATGAAATTATATAATCCTATATATTAAAATAATCGGGTCATTTAGTTCACGCAGATTGCGAGACAACCACTTGACGGATTTCGACGATTATTTTTTTGATATAAAGGTAAATTTGTGTACAAAGAAATCACGGAGCCAGAATTTGATTTTAAGGTTTTAATTTTTTTACAAATTTGATTTAAATTTTGCAAAAGTCTAGCATTCGATGCTAACATTTTAAGTTTGTTTTCAAAGAAATAATTCCAAATCATATGTTTACCAAAAAATTTTGCGGGGGAAAAGCTCGTTTCAATAATTTGCATTTCTTTAGTAGCTTTTTTTATGATCCTTTAGTTTAGAAATCTTCATACTACTAATTAGTAACTACTAATTAGTCGATAATTAAAATATCTCAATTACTAATAAATAGTAATAAAATAATCGATTATGGAAATGTCTCGATTATTCCCATCACTAATTCCTTCCCATTGTTATCTTGACTAACTTGCTCAGAAATATTTCAAGCGGATTAAGGGATTTTCCAAAATGCATGTTTCCGTGCTTAAATGCTATTAACTATTATTGTGGTTATTTGCCGAAATTTCTTTTTGGGGTGTTCCATTCTTAATCCCAGAGTTGTCGGCAATATTTGACTTGTCCTTGGAAAGGATCTGTGTAAAAGTGGTTAGTACTCAGATTTTAAATTTAAGTAATACTGTATTTGTAAGACCGTGCTGTAGTGAACATTGATTGGAAAGCAAGTGGCGAGCATTAAACTACAAAATCGGCGCAGCGTGATTATTTGATTGTTATTTAAATAATGGCAAAAATTAATAGTTTGGTTTCGGTTTGGATAAAGGACTTTCCAGAGCTTATACTCGATGGCGAAAAAGTGTTTTGTAAGACATAGACCAAAATAGTAAGTAGTATTTTTTATTAATTAGATTTTCAGTAGTGGTCTTTTGATTTTAAAAATAATTGCCTACAAGTTTTATTATTTTAAATTGCTAGATCTTAATTGGAGCTTACTTGTAATTTTCACAGATATCCTATGGAAAAAATTTCAAATAACGCAACACATTGGAACTACCTTACATCAAGTTAGATTGACGAAAGGCGGTACACAACTATCCCTAAAGGAATCAGTGCAAGTTCTACAAATAGTGGAAGGGAAAGTTTTAATTCAGAACTGTGTCAGGCACTTGTTAATTCAAACATACCATTATCAAAGTCAGGAAACGAAAGTTTTGTCTTCTGGAAAAATTCTGTAAAATGTGAATTCCAGACGAAAGTACATTAAGAAAAAAATATATTAATGATCTTTATAGTAGTACAATGAAAACAATACCGTGTAGGTGAAAACCATATTCATTTTATTGTAGATGAAACCACCGATATTTGTGGGCGTGCCATCGTTAATCTAATGCTTGGGATCTTAGATGGGGTACATCCTAGCCCATGTTATTTAATTAGCTGCAAAGAAATCGATAAAGTAGATAATTTAACAATAACTAGATTTGTAAACCACAGCTTAACAAATTTTTTTCTTCCCGAAGCGGTTCCTTCCGATTGAATGCAGCTACGTATATGATTAAACCAGAAAAAAACCAAAAATATTCTATAATAATTTAATTCACTCAACATGTTTAGCCCACGCGATTAATAGAGTAGCGGAAGAAACAAGGATACAATTTTCACTTGTAAATATTTTAATTAGTAATATTAAAAGTGTTTATAAAAACGCCCCTGAGATTACAACTGTACAAAGAAAATTACCAAATACACCTCTGCCCAACCTGTTATTACTAGGTGGAGTACTTGGTTAAATGCTGCTATTTTCTATGGGGAATATTTTAATAAAATTAAAGAAGTAATTGTAGATTTATCTGATAGTTCAGCAGCAATTATAGAATCAAAAAAAGTGTTGCGGAATTCTGAACTACCACAGCAGTTAGCATTTATTAAAGCCAATTATAACCCTATCGTTGAAACAATTTTGAATTTAGAAAAACAGAGAATGCCTTTGAAGGAATCAGTTGAATTAGCTAATAGTCTCAAAAAATCGATTGGCGGAGTTACTGGAAAAATTGGAAATATCATTGAACACAAACTTAGTGGTGTTCTAATTAAAAATGAAGGGTTTAACATTCTTGAAAACATTTCAAAAATTTTACAAGGTGCAATCATTTCTGTTTTAAAATATGCGCCCATTACATCTGTAGATGTAGAGCGAAGTTTTCCTGTATACAAGAATATATTTACCGATAGAAGGCAATCGTTTAGTATGCAGAATTTAGAAGAATATATAATTATAAACTATTTTGGTAACATACATAACAATAAACTAAATAGTTGATGATTTTTATTGTCTGTTATTGTCTTATTATTCTATTTTATTCTATTAGTCATTAATATTATAATTATTGTATATGTATTATTTTAAAAATAAATGCATATGCTGCATATTTTAAAGATTTTAGATGCATATATATATATATATATATATATATATATATATATATATATATATATTGAGATGTTCAGAAAGAGGTAATAGAAGTATCGGACAGCTTACATGACATTTGGGTAATAAAAAGGGGTGATTTCTAGCTCGATACATGTGCAAGACACTATTTTATATAAATCTGGTTCACGATGTGATTAAAATAAATTTGATTGGTATAAATTAGTCTGAATATCATTTACTTAGTTTGGTTTTATCATAAAAAGCAATTTGCTGCTAACAAAATTGTCAAGAATGTTAAAAATAACCATTTTCGTAAAGTCATTTTAGTATTGCAATTATTGCAATAAAAGTCAATTTCTCAAGGGTAATTTGGCAAGTGAACACTTTACAGGTGTTTTAACATGAACTATATAGTTAGGATTATGTTAGGGATAGTGTATGATTAGTTTTTGAATGCAGGAAATACAAAAATTTAGTAAAAGGGTTATAATATGGACAGTTTAGACATTTTTCGCACATATTTTTGGAAGCGAATTAGTGACAAAAATTATGTTACAAGATTCACAATAAGAACAACATATAGAACAATTTGGTATACAGACATTTATAGTGCCGTACATTTATATAGTGAAACATTTAATAAGGGTGTTAGACGATGAGACTTTTTCAATGCAACATTATATGACAATATGCATTGCAATTAGTTAGTGAGAATAATAAAGACAAGAAGTACAAACCTTAAACATAACATTTTAAGTGTTAAAAACATTTTTAAATATGAATTATTTTCAATTTTAGATTTAAGTTTGGTTAGGTTGTAATTTTTAGGTTTTTTACATAATTTTATACTTTTTCCACATTATTAGACTTAGATTTTGCTCTTAAAGCAAATAATAGATGTTCTTTCTTAATATGACACAGTTTTTATAAGGATACAGCGCTTTTCTCCGCAAAATTATGTTAATTCTGAGGTGAATTTTACATAATGGTACAAAAGCTAAAAATTTCTTTAAAATTAAATATTTCCAACACAAAAGATATGTATTCTAGTGTAAAATGTTCTCAGAATTCCATTTTTGCAATTAGTTTTAGTATAGCTTGTAAGTGTAAATAGTTAGAAGCTTATTTAAGTTAGATTAGGTTACTTCGTATATTAATGTTAGAAATTATAGCTTGTTAGGTGTCTTTTTGTTCAAAATTTTACGTAGTTTTCATTTTTGTTATTAATTTTCAATTCCGATCATGTATAAGAAAGTTACGGCCAAATTTCCATTTGAGTCCAATTTGTAATTTAGATCCACCAATCATAGCTTTAGTTACTTTTGCAATATGGCTGTAAAAAATGAATTTTGGTAACAACCAGAAACATATAAAAGCAAGCGCTCAGAAATCACTCTCTCTCTAGAATTTGTTCAAAAGTGTAAAAGGTTAAAACAGTGTTGTGAAATTTGTGTTAAAGAGTAAGTTCATAACCTAATTTAATTTCGTCAAGAAGTTTTACTTTACGAAGAATACGTTCGAGAGCACTTGTTTTTATATCGACGGTTTGAAATAAATAATTCGGTCTCCGATACCTGTCGTTTTTGAAAAATATTTTTGTTCGTGTTAATTTGTGTCACGATTTTGTAAAGATTTGCTTTTGTGTTATCCAACTTAAATTAGTTCCGTTTATACCAAATTAAAACCCATTTTTATTTGGACAAAGTTGTTTTATTTCTTCGGACAATTTCTTTTAAACAAAAATTGAATCGGTAGCTAAAAATAAAAGTGTTATCAACAAAATTTTTGGTTATTTAAACATATTTTTAAAACGATATCACTCATTAAGATTTAAAATTATTTAAATAAAAAGTTACCGAAATAAAATAAGTGGTTGGAGTTTGCCGATTTTGGGAGAAAACATCTTTAAGTTTGGAAGTTGGTGTCTTCGACAACCGAGATTCGAGTTAGCAGTATTGGGTGATGGTAACAACCGTAATCAAGTGGACATTGCCTACATCCAACTGGAGTATCCGAAGACATCAATCAACGGTGAGGACAGTATATGTGAGTCAAATCTTAATAACCCTACTTATTGTGATAAATTTCCTGCAATTTATATTTGTTACATATATGTTTTTGGTTAAGAATTTTAAATATTTACTTGTGTAAACACCTGTAAAGATATTAATTTATTTTCTTTTTCTAAATTTTCATTTTGGTTCTAAACATTAAATTTTCTAAATTAATTATTTGACATCTTTGACAGTTTCTAATTTCACTTAAGTTCATTACAACGCATGCGTTTGATAGCAAATTACATTCAGAATTATTTTTATACTTTCAATATAATTACATAAAGGGTATTTCATATACACATTTCAGATTCAAAGTTTTAACTTCAAACTAAATTCCCTGAACTCTATCCCCATATGAGATCCTGAGCTAGTCCGGTGCAATATAACAATAAAAATTAAAATAATTACTTCAATCGTAATAAATATCAACATTTAAAAAATTTAAAATATTTCCCAAACTAAATATAATTATAATTTTACCTCACAAAAGCATAAGTCGCCATTTATAATCAAATTCAATATTAAACATTACAATATATATATATATATATATATATATATATATATATATATATTATATATATATATTAGCAATTTTAACTAATTTTCGTGCATATAAATCCGAGCTCTAATCATGAGAATTAATAAGAAACTTCGGTGCTTCAGATACATTGAAAGCTGCATAGTTCAAACTACCACAGTTTTCTGAAGTTGCACTGGCTAAAACTGTATTTAAATAAATAAAAGTTTTCTAAAACGTCTTGATTGAATCGACGAGATCACAAAAAACCTCGTTTTTTACTAGTTATGTTCCATATGCTTAAAAATGAAGTGATTGTTATTCTCCATCCATTAATAAATTTCATAGATTTACTGATATTTTTGTGCTGATCATTCAAAATTGTCATGGTTTTTAATGTATTCAACATGGAATGTAAAAAAATCATTTGGGAATCCTTACCTATAAATGGTCTGTTTAAAACTTTAGTGCTCTTAAAATTGTTGGAATTCAACATATCAAATAAAATTAAAATCTGAAACAAATATTGCTGTAGCCATTAGAGTAGTTTCAAAATGTCGTGGCACTCGCTCTTCCATGCGCATATGATTCAAACGCGTCGAAAGTATTCGACAAATATGCCACTATTCAACTTATAAATGTAGTCGTTCGCTTTATTTACTTCATGTTGTATTCGTACGTTGTAGCTTGAGGTTATTCCTTCTGTTTTATACAAAATCTGCCTTTTTTAAGACACTTTATTATTTCCAAAGCAAAATCCAATTGAAAAGATATGGGCTCAAGTTAAAAATTATGTAGGGAGGAATAATATTACGTTTAAATTTTAAGATGTGTGGAAATTAGCAGAGAATAAATATAAATCAATTGGTCGTGAAGAACGAGAAGCTGTGTGCAAACATACAGAAAATATTGAACAAGAATATATAGAAAAAGAAGGTTTTATTGATGAAGTCGAAGAGCTGATTTTTACTGTAAATAGAGATGAAAGTTATGAAGCAATTGATTACAGCAGTAGTGACAAAGACAGCGACAGTGAATTAGATCTAAGGAATTAAACTAAGATTAAATTTTAAAATGTTTTATCAATTTGTGATTTATTTTACATATTAGTATTAGAATTTGAAATACTTTTACAAATATGTTTTCCGATCAAACAAGAAGGGTCTCATTAAGTTTCACACTGCTGTGAAACGTAGTTATTTCAATGTTTGTGTTCTGTCCTCGTATTAGAAGTATTTCAAGTTATAATATTATAATCACATTGAGAAGCTTCATTCAAGTTTCTATAGTACACATTTACACCTACTATTACTTAATCTAAGAATTATCAAACAAATAATTTTTTGCATTTTCTAGTCAGCACAATAAACTAATAGTGTGAACCTGTCATATTTGTAATAACACTTTCTGACACACATTTTAATGTAATGAGGCTAATTGATTGATTCTTGTTGTTGGTTCATAAAATTATAAATATTTAGACCTGCAGTCAACGATGAGTTTTAAAAATTTACCTATTCGATGAGGCTAAGATTAACGAGCAAAAATCTTATCAGAAGTTATTCTTTATTTCTGTCTATCTGTTGGGTGTAATTAAAAATGTATAAAACGTTGAACTTCATTTTTGCAAATCCTTAATAAAAACGCTAACATTGAACAGGTTAGGTTATATTTACTAATTAAAAATATTATATTATTTTATAAGGAACTAAAGTCACACTTTTTGTGGCGAATCTGTAATACAGATGAGCCACAAAAAGTCACTTTGGTCTGCATAAAATATACTATTTTCTCTTCAGACGTTTTTTACACTTAAATGTGAAATAAGGAAAAATAATTACATTGTGAAAATGAGAAATAGTTAGATTTACTTAGCGTGCTCTGGCAAGCAGCAGTAGACGTTGCTAGGTTTCGTTGAAAACAATGCATTAAACAAGTTGAAAATTGTGAAGATTCTCCGCGTTATTGTAAGTATTTTATTAAACTTTTTGTTCCTATTTGTGTAAATTAAAATATTACATTGTTAGGAAAATGGTAGAATTGGAGAACTACACGCCGTCAGAAATTACTGAAGCGGCTAATACAGTAATAAATGATCTATTACCTACAAGATCGAGCAAAATCTATGAACGCGCTTTTCAGCAATTTATAAAATGGTGCGATGAAAAAAATATTAAAAGCTACTCTGAAACCGTAATGTTAGCTTATTTTGTCGAATTAGCAACAAAAATGAAAATGAAAAGCTCGACAATGTGGTCCCAATATTCGATGATAAAATCATTACTGAGCATTCGACATGGCATAGATACAAGCAAATACTTGAAACTTCGTGCATATCTAAAGAAGCAGAATGAAGGATACACCCCAAAGCAGGCCAAAGTATTTACAAAAGACCAATTTAACAAATTTTTATCGGAAGCGTCGGACGAAAAATACTTGGTAATGAAGGTAAGTTTTAGAAATAGAATGAAAACAAGTGTTTATATTTTGTATTTTTTTTAGATAGTTTTGATTATTGGTATCTCAGGGACATGTCGTTGCGATGAATTGGTGAAGATGAAAGTAGACGACATTGAGAACCTAAAAACTCTGCTACACATTAAAATTCCGGATAGCAAAACAAAAAAATTAAATCATTTTCAGTTGTAGGGGAATCTTTCCTAAATTTGTACAACAAATATGTTGCTTTGCGCCCACAACATATAAATGATCGCCGATTTTTTTTGAAATATGGAAATAGAAAATGCTCAAGAACGGTGATGGGAATCCATAAAATAAGTAATGTTCCTAGGGAGGTAGCTTTTTTTCTTAAAATTAGCGAACTATACAGAATACACAGGGCATTGTCTAAGAAGAACCTCAGCTGCACTGTTGGTGGACGGCGGCGCAGATTTAATGTGCTTGAAGCGTCATGGTGGCTGGAAATCCAGCACAGTAGCTGAGCGATATATTGAAGACTCTCTAGCAACAAAAAAAGAGGCAGCCTTGAAAATGTTTGCACCCAGTGCAAGCGCTACGAGCACAGAAGTTTATGTAGAAGAGGAAGAATTAAAGACTGTTTCCTTAGAACGCAGCGAGACCTCCACTGTTACCTCTGGCGGATTTTATTTTGGAGAAAATGTTAGTTTTAATCATTGTACTTTTAATCTTTATAACTCTAAACAATACATTTGATTTCGTTGTTTTCCAAATTGGGAGTTTGAGTTATTAACTTACATTACTTTTGCATCCACTGCGAGGGGCAGCCGCTGGTGAAAATGTCAAACTTTAACGTTGTCAGGTGAAGTTTAAAATGTCACCTTTATTGACGTCTGAAGAAAAAAATATTTTAATGCAAATATGAAATAGGTAATCCAATACATACCTCAATTGAAATTGTTACAAATGATCATTCAATAAAAATGTATTCAGTTACGATATCAATCGTTAAAAAATTAATAATTACTAAATCTTATCGATTGGTTTCAAAAACCTACACATAGTTGGAGGTATTTAAATTTTTATTCTAACCATCAATTAGGCTACAAAATTAATACCATTATCAATACTATTGGAAGATGTTTGAAAATCGCAGATCCAAATTTTCGTTCTAAACATATCAAAAACATTATTAACGCATTTATGGAAAATAATTATCCAAAATCATTAATTTTGGAAATAATTAAACAACAAATTCATTTTTTTTATAATAATTTTTCTACGAATAAGAAACCTAAGGAAAATGACAACATTACTTTTATACCCCTTCCTTATAACAATAAAAAATGCTTAATATATAAATAACTTAAAAAATTTAAACTAAATCCGGTATTTTCAATTAATAGCAGATGTATAAATTGAATGTCTAAATTAAAAACAAAAATTTCGAAAAATAACATAACTAACACTATTTACCAAATTCCTTGTGATTCGTGTGATAAAGTTTACATAGGAACATCTTTACAACCTTTAAAAATAGATTAACACAACATAAATCTGATGTTCGTGTTAAACCTAAAAGTACTGCTTTGGCTAAACATTCAAACGATTTAGGACATATCTTTCAATATGATAACACAAAAATTTTAGATGTAGAATCAAATTAAAAAAAACTTTTAATTTTAGAAATGTTACATATAAAAATTAATAACAGAATTTCTTGTAACAGTAAAAAAGATTTAGAAAGCTTAACCATAAATTATAATTATACGTTGGAAAATTTAAAATAGTAACCTTGTACATTATTTGTCATAGTTGTCAATTTTTAATATTAACTTTAGTTCTTTTTATTGTTAAATTCCACTGACGATTCGAAACGTATTCGAAATATATGGAAAATGTTGAAACTTCTTGTTCGTTTTTATTGACACACGTACCATAGTGTGTTACACGTCCAAACCGCACTAGACGTCTGTATGCTTACTACTGTAAGCGGGTTGCCAAGCCAGCTAACAGGGAGATGGGCGTGGTCGAAATAAGAAGTAAAATGAATGATTAATACGCTCAAACACCTTACACCTATATTAAAACAGCTCAGTCCGGGAAAATATGTCTCCAGGCGCCACCACAATCGAAACTTTGCTAAAATAATTGTCTTAAGCTGGGTGTTAATTAACCCTACTTGATTGTGGAAAGTAGGATTGTGCTTACTCAGTAAACTCTTACACGAGGGTCCTAAAATAACCACTCGGCCCAAACAATTCAACTTAAACTCAAATATATTTAGTACTACCCAGGTTATTAGAAACTTTTTGAATACACCTCGTATACCAAAATTTCCACTTATTAATGAATAAAATAGTTCTTCATTCAATGATCGATAATTAATTTTTAAAATTCCTAACCAAAAGAAAAGCAATGTCATCGGCTTAATAATTGTTCCTTCATGATACCTCTGAATCGTATGGGACATTCGTAAATATGTAAGTTCTGAAAACTCCATCTCTTAGTTATACTTAATGAAATTTTTAAATCAACAGCTGATCCGTCATTAGTGTACTGCGTTAAACGAAACTAACATGAAGATCTTCTTTTTAAAATTAACCTGGCAAATATAACCTTTCCGGTTGTTCATTAATCTTAAAACCAAAATATGCAAAGTCTACATTTAAATTGTCGAAAACTAGGTCACCAATTAAATAAACGTCACAAATGTGTCTCATAACTGGCTAAATAAACAACAGAATAAAAGTTAACGATAAATATATATTGTCCTGCACAAAATAATAATAAAAAAAACAAATGTTTACATACACTACAACAGCGTGGTTGAGAAACAAACCCACCTCATCACTGTCAATACAAATTTGCGTTTCTGCAAAAATTCTTACTACTAAAACCGCCAATACAACATAACTCGAGACCGATTACCTTTTTCCTTCAACACTAATTAATTAAAAAAAAAATTACACAACCCGCAAATAAAATTAACCAGAAAGATAATCGTGCTCAACTGAGTTTTCAAAGTTCTTAAATGTAATTCTTACTTAAAGACTGTCCATTCATCCTTCGCTTTTCTTTCTTCTCTCTTCCCGTAAACCAATTATTTGTAGTCCATGTGTATCCTTAGTTGCCTGAAGGCACATAACAAGTACTCCACAATTCCACCAACACTTATTCCTTTCGGTACTCGCGAATAGTCCAACTATACGAGGTTATTACTCCAATAACTCGTAATAATCTGTACACGTTTGGTTGCCTCTTTAAAGTTTCTTGCAACCTTTAGGAAAATTTAGCCCTTCCTTACACAAATAAACTTTTAATGTCATATAAAATTACTTTAACATTGGCTCAATTTACTATGAATATTTCGTTCACTTAAAGGTGGTCCCATAAATAATTTGAACTAAGGATCATTACAAGCACACGCGCCGCACTGAACACTATAACGTAACAACTGTTATCTTATTATAAAACTGCTTACGCACTTTTTTTCCTTGCAAAAAAAACCATAAACTGATTTTATCTTCAATCTCAATTTTATTAATTGTTTTATTTATGAATGTCTTATACGATTCATCCCCTTTTGGGTTACGCAGTTGTTTAAACAATGACTGCCTTCAATATTATTCACAAATATAACTCCCACTCAACCCATTCTGAGGTCACACTTCACCTCGCGCGCGCGTCTTCCACCGAGCTCTCACCGACATCCACCAAAAGCAAAAGCCAAAAAAAAAGCCCCCGTCAATCTCTGACTTTCCTATTTATACCTCAAGCCATCCATCTTTAAACATGTCTTACTTCCTCGCTATATTCACCAATGGTATTCACTCAAACTTTCTTAGTGCCGACTGATGCTACCCTCTGCACAAACACGCTTGCAATTACTATACATCGCCATGTTTGTTCTTACCTGCAAATTTTACAATTACTTTATGGAGAAGCCATTTCTCGTCATCACATTCATTCAGTGGCCACTCTGGACCATTACACAACTTTCAACATTTATCTCTCACATGCGCTCATCCTCCTTCCGCAACATTTGCAAAAATAAGTACAGTGTAAGGTCTCAAATCCCATATACGTACATGTATTCTCAAAACTGATTGCACAACATTACGAGAACTTTCTATAATCAACAATTAAACATACCAAATCTTTCTCTACATATTTCCTAAAACATTCTATACTTATACATTCACATCTTCCGGCCAAGATTACTCCTTTATCCTCCAACATTCCCTTCCTTATTCAGTAGTCAACAGTAGCAAAACATTATCGTCCCATCGACACATTTCTCTTCACATTTACATTCATCAGAATCTATTTATTCCAACACCAATGTCTCTATAACATTCAAATACACGTATCTGCATACTGAATGATATTTCTCCTAAATTGCCAGTGGCATACCATTCACCCACATACATTATGCATATACACAAACAAATTTTTTTTTCGTTCAAACTCAATACACCCGTACTCAAAACACGTAATACACGTCATTATAACATCTTACATACTGGGTGCGTCAACACAACCTTACAAGTGAAGAAAGAGAAAGAGAAAAAAAAATTTATTAAATATTCGTCAAATAACTTTATATTAATATATACATATATATATATATATATATATATATATATATATATATATATATATATATATATATATATATATATTGAGATGGTTACATATAGGATTAAGACAGGGACAAGAGTAAATAAGCTTATATCCTTTATAGTGGGCGAATTGAGATAGAATAGAGTATATTTACACTGCATTTTATTAAGTAAAGTATTAGACGAGTGAAAGAATTTGATTTTGAGTTAACGAAACAGGCTTGGTAGAATTTGCACAAGTTTGTTTAATCATAAAAAGCAATGGGCTATATAAGGAGCATGCGAGGAAGGTCAGAAGGAGTTATATTTGTCAGTACGATTAAGTTCGTAGAACATATTTCAATAAATTCAGAGTTTATTCAAAGCATTTTGGCATTTTGGAAACCTTACAGATGTTTATCACACGGAGTAGGTTTATAATATGTGAAACATATATCGAGTTAGTTACAATGCAGGAAAGATTTAAATTTTAAGAAAGGGTTATGGTGCGGACACGGTTTAGTTTTCACTCACAGACATAGTGTACAAAAAGTGCAGGAGAAGCGGTAGTGTGTTGCAAACATTAAAGAGAATATAAACAACATTTTTACATTTGGATATTTAATATATAAATAATTTTTGTGTACAAATTCTGCAGAAGTGTGTTTAACAATATGGATTTTTGAGTTGACAAAGTTTTAGACAATACAATCAAAGTGACAGTGTTGATGTTTAAGACAGTTATAACAACATCATTAGAATAATATTTTAATAATTTGGACGTTGTAAACGCAAATTATGAGTAAATGTTTATAAAGTTAGGTTTATAAATGTAAACATATATCATTATTACAATCAGATAAATACTTAAATTTTAGGGATTTGTAATGGTTTAGTTTACAAATATTACAATCTAAACGTTTCGATAAACACTTTACATTATCTTCGTCAGTAGTAATATTTTTGTAAAATTTAGAAGATGTTTAAACAATTGTTTTCAAGTTGAAAATTAAAACATAAACATCAGCCTGCTATTTTAAACAGTTTGAGAAACGTAAAAAGTAATGACTCTAAAAATTAGGTTTTTCAAATTTATAGTTTTCATAGGATAATTTAAGCATAAAATAAATTATATGTGTATTTAATAGGAGGTTTCCCTCGTTTTAATGTAGAAATTTACATTGTACAAGGTATATAAACATAAAATTATAAAAATGGCGTTAACTACATAAATTTCCAATATGAAAAAGAATTTTGCGTTATAATTAAGATACATGAGTTTAAATAAATGTGTTCTAATACAGTTTTTCGTGTAGATTACGAATATGTATTTAGTTTAGGTGTAGAATTTAGAGTTTCTTAGACATAAGTAAATTTAAATTATAATATGTCAAATTGCACAATTTTGAAGCAATATAGGGCTCGTGAGGTATCGTTTTGTGCGGAATTATGCACAGATTCCAATTCTGTTATCAAAAAGTAAATCCTACTGCAGTAATAAACTAAAAACTTACCTATTTCCAGAAATTACAAAAAACTAAATTGGAATTGGGGTAAGAATTTTTGCAATTAGTAACGCAACACTTTTCTGTTACATAAAAAAGCACATGTATAAGAACAAACCACCAAAATAAAGTTAGGTTAGAACACAGAATTTACAGGGGAAAACCCATGGATATCTTACCTAATAACTAGATAGCCAGAGCGTATGGCTGCGCGTTTAAAATACGAGACAAATTGAACATTTCAGTAAGGTAGAAAATGGTCGAATGGTCGAAAATTTGCAAATTTATTTATATTAGGATATGCGCAGTCGGATCATTAGCATTGCAAAGTTCAATTTTTGATATCAATTGTAATTGTCAAAAAGCGTTTCTATAACCTCGGTTTTTCGCGCTTTTCGAGTTTACTATTAGTAGAAGTGAAATATGAGAAGCTACATAGTGCCTTTTTGTCAAAATGACAGCAAAAAATTAAAAGAAAATCTACAATTTTTCAAGTGAGGTCACAAATAATTATATAATTACAACTATTTGCCTTCTTGTACACACGGCGGCTTATGTTTACACAGTACAGTATTCACTATTCTCTGTTTAACGAACAGATTCAGTAAGTGCTCCTCTCACGAGTTAGCGCCAAATTTAAATGGCACATTTCTATTGGTTAGCCGGGTTCACACAACCACGAAAAATTTTGTATTATATTAGCTTATAAATGTCAAAGTAATTTATCATTTAGCATTTGTGTTTTCATTCTTTATTTTGGTTCAATCTTTTGCTCTAGTACTTTTCATTTTCAAAAGCAGTATTTTTCAATACTAGAGACCAATTTTGTAGTCTATTAACATATAATTATTTGACGAAAAGGAGCGAATCTTAAACATTTTTAAAGTTTGTGTTGAAGAAAACCATAACAACAAGAATGAAAATGTTACATTTACAGCAGGTAACATAATAACTTTATACAAACATTTTATTCATTACTTTTATCATTTTAGGTATTACAGATAAAAGTGTGTACAACATTCTACGTGAGTACAAACAAGCAAACACATGTATTACATCCTCCGACTGTGTACCACCGACAACGAGCAATTTTGGACAACATTGACGACGAAACGCTTAGTCGTGTAGTCCATTGCTTCTTTGAACAAAACGGTACAACTATTCTAAATAAAATTGTGGCCGCTATTGGTGAGCAATTAAAAAGGAGTACATTAAGAACCTTGTTGAATGAAATTGGCTTTAAGTGAGTAAAGGAATAAATTATCTCTAACATAAATTATACTTTATTTTGAAATATAGGTATTCCAAGACGTCAATAAACAGTTTTCTTAAAGAAAAATTCGAGATAGTTGCGTGGAGGCGACGTTATCTACGACAAATTAGAAAATACAGAGAAGAAGGAAAAAGGTATATTTCTTAGACGAGATTTGGGTTAATGCTGGCCATACAGTAAGCAAAATATGGAAAGATACTACCATCTTGACTCCGACGCAAGCGTTTAACTACGGGGTTACGGGATCCATCGGGAACAGGAAAACGCCTTATCGTTCTCCACAATGGTTCCGAGGACGGTTTTGTTGATGGTGGTTTGCTGTTGTTCGAGTCCAAGAAATCTGGCGATTATCATTAAGAACAGCTGCTGTCTTTGATGAATGGTTTCGCAACGTTGTTGGACGTTTAGACAAAAACGCTGTTATAGTGTTAGATAACGCTTTCTATCATTGCAGAAAGATCGACAAAAATCCAAATTCAGGATCAAAAAAGGCTGAAATTCAGTCATGGCTAACCAGCAAATCCATTGATTACGATTCAGGTATGATCAAAGACGAATTTATCGACCTTGTCAGAAAAGCTGTTGTTGCTCCTAAATTAGTTGTCGATAAGACAGCAAAAATACAGAATCATACCATATTGCATTTACCTCCATATCATTGCGAATTAAAACCAATCGAACTGATATGGGCACAAATCAAGGGTGAAGTTGCGAGGAACAATAAAACATTTAAAATCGCAGATGTGCACCAATTATTTTGCACCGCTGTTGCAAACGTAACGTCAGATATTTGGAAAAATGCCATTAGACACGTGCAAAGTGTGGAAGAAAATATGTGGCAATTGGATATCACTATAGAAGTTCAAGTGGAGCCATTGATCATCCAGTTAGGCGATGCTTCTGCTTCATCAGACTCCGAACAAGACTGACCTGTTGTGCTTTATTTACCGACTTAGTAAAAAATACACATGCAGCTATAGGAAGAATTGTGAATTGAGGCACTACTTATGATAAGGTTTTTGTGGTAATTATTAAAGAATAAAGGAGTTTTTCTGTAACATAATTGCATTTTGCAGTTCGTTTAGATAAACAAACACTTGTGACGTCAACAAGAAGTTGACTTGTAAATTCCTATAAAAATAAAATGTAAGCTTAAAGTTCTATTCGTTTACTATTTACCTGCCCCGACCTATGGCCTTTAACAAACAAATAAATTAATGTTATTTTTCGATTTCCAAAATACGTGAGCTGACAATTTGACTTGACTTCATATGAGATTTGACAGATTGGTAAACATTAATGAGTTATGTACAGCATGTCAACATTCCCACAGACTAAAGATGCTTGTTTTCAAACCGTATTAAAACCGATTCATTGGTGACAGAGAACTTTGATTCGTAAAAATGTGTGATTTAAAAATATTTATATTTCTAAATATGTTTATTATTTGATTACTGTTAAAACTACATAATTATACATTTCAGGGACTACAATAATTCATATGAATACATTAAAGAACCGTTGAATGTAATTCAACCACTGTATTACCCAAAAAGTAATTTTTTGATGGTCAAGGCCTATGCGCAGTCAGTAGCACGCACCTACAAATTTGCAGGAGGATCATTTACTGAATATGTTCGTTAAACGGAGTATAGTGAGCAATTACTAATACCCCCCCCCCCTCCCGTGCGCAGTTTCAATTCGGAGCATACATGGTTTCAAGGATTGTTTATCTAGTTATTAAGTAAGATACCTATGGGAAAACCAACCGAATTTGACAAATGCGCAGTAACTTGCGTGAAATATTTTAAGCAAAAAAAAATTATAGTAGTGCAACTACTGTATTCGTAGACGTGTACTGTGTTGATACTACATACACCACTGGAATTAAATAAATGACAATGCAATGCATAATTACCAACCTTTAAAATTTTCTGTTTTGCGGGAAATTCAAACTGTCATCAGTATCAAAGAATCACCCGTACCTTCAAATCCCACAATACCTGAATTTAAGTCATATGGGTTTTTAAACACGATAATTCCCCGTTTTTGATCCGCCATTTTGAATTTTTAATTTTGACAAATGATACTTTGAGATCTTAAAAACCCGACTTTCAAAAAAATCGGTTCATAAATTAAAAAATGCAAAATTTTGTACTCTAAAAACAGCGCGCCACTGATTATTGTATATTTTTTTATTTTGAAATTATATAAAATAAGTATAGTTTCTTTTTTAATTATGTTGTTATGGTCCGAAACGATCACTTATTTTTGCCATAAACACATTAAAACGTTTAGTGTCCACATTATTTCATAATTAGCTTCCATTTCTGTTGATTAATTAATCTATTTTCATTAAAGGACATTGATCGTCTACTTTTTTAACGTCAATGGTTTTCTATATTTTTGACATCTATGGTGAGATAGTTTGGCTGTTTTGCAGAGAGTTGGCGGAAGAAATTTTTGCTAAAATGGCATGATACACGAGTGAAGGAATTAATTACATTTCTGCTAATTTATAAATCCCGGTTTACTGGGGGTATATTATTTTTTACTTGCTCGACAAGGTGCGTATAACATAACCTCCTACAACGAGGTAACATTTTTCTTTTATTTTTAGGTGTCTTTCCAGAGACATAATTTTTCTGCTTTTAAATATAGAAGCCACTAGCTCACCCAGACTATCTTTTTTCTGCTTCTTGTACAGAATTGAAAAAACTTGTAAAATCGATGGGATTTGAATTTTGATTAATTGTTATAAACGGTCAAACAAACAGGTTTGTTTCGGAAATAATTTCATACACTTTATTTACACTGATTTTGTAGGTCGTGTATTTTTATTGTTTTGTTGGGATCTTCTTGAGGACACTAATTGGTTACTAAAGAGCATCTGTTGTTATTTCGGAAGGTTTACATGAGTTGATTGGCTGGGAATCCTGTAAAAGAACCTCATTTACCCGAAGGTAGCCACTTGCTTTATAGTTTTGTATTACTTTATGAATCTTTAATTTTGCATATCTACATATAGTTTGGTGTATATTTTAATCCTTTGGTTGGACTAGATAACTATTTGTGCTCACTTGTAGATGTAAATTCAATTTTATTCTTTTATTGATAACACTTAGTCAACCTAATTAACAGTTAACATCAAGTAACCAGTTCTAAGGTTACATTCAGCCTAATGTTTTGCTTATCTAATTATTGTATGTTTAATTTTTTTTTCACAGTTACTGACAGGTACTATCACGGTTTTTAAGTTCCACAGTAAACACTCAAATTACAAATTCTTAGATGGCCGTAACGTACTTCTGTAATTTTTTGGCCCTTTTATAAAATGTAAATGCTTATGAAACACATTTTTGTTGTGCTCAATTCAAGGAATTGTATGTAAATATATTCATATCTATTTTTTAATGATTATTTTTGACTTATAGCAATTAAAGCATATGTTTTTAAAAACTGTAATTAATTTATAATTAATGGGTATAACTAGGATGCAATTATATGAATATTTTTTCTTTGTCTACCAAATAAGGGGGACATATTAGGTTAATCAAATATTTGGGTTCTGATTCTGGGATGAAGCAAGCGCTTGTATTAATTGCCAAGGGTCAGTTTAGTTATTTAGTTACTTAACCAAGTTATTTTTAGTGAAACCCTTATTGGTGCCACCACCATCGATAGTTTTATGTTTATTAGTGTACCAACGATTAAAAGAAATCTATGACTTGAAGTTTTGTGTTTAAATTATTTATTTGAAATATTATTGATCTTTGGTACACTAGTAATAGGTATTGTTCTAGATATAAATATATTTAAAAATTTTTGCATCATGAATGTACAGGCATTACGAACGGATGAACTAACTTATGTATTGCAATTCAGAAATGTTGACACTGTAGATCAAAAGTGTAAACTTCTTCGTACTAAAATTGCTATGGAAGTGCAAACCCTTCATTATTATCATCTTATTTGCCTATTGATTATGATATTCCTAAAGAACTTAATCATCGCTCTTCAAAATTAGAAAAACTTCGTAGCTTGCAAATCCATCCGAATCAGAACATATTCGTTTCATCTCTCATTTGACTCATCTATGAGCATGTTTAAATTTATTACGAGCTGAAGGTGGTTTACTTCCTCGTTTGCAACTTCTCATTGTGGAATGTTAAGAAATCACTGAGAGTAGAGTGAGTATAATGAATCTCTTCATTTACAATGTGAATGAAATTCCTTCAGAAAAAATAGATGATATTCAAAACCAACCAGCTGCTAACGCCACTACTCAATGTCAAGTTTTTTTTAGTGAAACCCTTCCTGGTATAGGTGACAGCAGTAACGATAACATGACCACTTTACAGGTATATTTTAAACGGCTGCGTTGTAGTAATTTTTTAGTGAATTGTCCATGTGCTTCTGTTACCAAACCACTACGAGTTTCTAAATGGGGTCTCACCTTCACTGGGGACGATTCTAGTATGGGTGTTTGCTTTTTCTTCAACGTATAGAGGACCTACATGTTGCTCGTCATGTTTCTACTGCGGACTTATTTGCAAGTGCTCTCTTTTCTAGTAGAGGTTTAGTATGGTTTCGATCTATTCATTATCAAGTTTCAAGTTGGGAAGAGTTGGTTTATCAATTTAGATATGACTTGTTACCTACTGCTTATGACGAATAAATATGATTAATTTAATTGGCCGATTAATTGAACCTTCTTCCAAGGAAGGACGATTAAAATTATGTAAAAGTCATGAGAAAGTAAACTTTGGAATTCTCACTCAAGTTCTTCGTAAAGTGAAAGTTATTAACACACTCCAGAAAACCAAAAATTCTTCTGTATTTGTTTCCCCTCTAAAACTTCTACTTCAAAAAATAGGACCAGACCTACAACTAAACGCTATAACAGTATAATATTAGGGCATACTTTCCATACATGTTCGGAAACGCTTAAAATTTTTTGTTTTGTATGTGGTCACCCTGAAGTTACTTACTCAACGTGTCCTAAGTGCTCTCCAAAAAATGAAGTTCAACGGGAAGACGGTTCAGCCTGCCCTCCTCGTACTTAAAACTTTCTAAGGCTGATCATGAGTGGCAATCATGGCTTACTAATGTTAAACATTTTTATAAACCTAATGACGTTGCGACTAATCTTAATTCTATGCTACCTGATAATCGACCTTATGTCACTGTTTCCACTCAAGAAATTCCTTCGTATGCTCTTTTGGATTCTGGTGCTAGTATGTCGATCCTAGGTACTGAGGAAAATTTCCTAATTAAACTTCTACCAATCATTCGTAATCGGATTTGACTGTTTGTGCAGCTGATGATAACTTTCTTAAAGTCATTGGCCTAGTGGATTGACCCATAACCATCGATACTGTCAACAGGACACTACATGTACTTGTTCCTCCTAGTGTAACCCATTGCTTAACTTTAAGAATTGATGCTTGGCGAATTTTTGGATTGAAGGTAAACTTTAATACCGACTCTTTTTCCGTGCAGGAAGTGTTTTCCGTTTTGTCACTCCGCAGTATTGACGAGTTGGATGCA
Source organism: Vesta saturnalis (assembly GCA_036346205.1). Lineage (NCBI taxonomy): Eukaryota > Metazoa > Arthropoda > Insecta > Coleoptera > Lampyridae > Vesta > Vesta saturnalis. The sequence goes on from JARFJB010000862.1 coordinate 4,343,015, forward strand.
CAACGATTTGCTCTAGATGAGGTTATATCTTCCTTTAGTGAGTTGTCCCATGAACGACTGACACGCACTAATAAGGCTCTCCATGTTATCGAGACAGGTGATGCTGAACCTATTAAGCAGAGGTATTTTCCTTCATCTCCTGCTATGCAAAAATTTGCAGATAGGGAACTTGATTCTATGCTAGAAACCGGCATAGTTCGAACTTCTAATTCTCCATGGTCCTCACACATGTTGTTGGTAAGAAACGGGGATACCCATGATTATCGTCTTTGCTTCGATGGTATAAAGTTAAACAAAGTTACTAAAAAGGATGCTTATCCTCTTTCATATATTTTGGATATCGTTAAGCAACACCTCGATTTATTAAAGATTGTGCTTCAACGTCTTAAAGACGCTAATCTCACAATTAATTTAGAGAAAATCCAATTTTGCAGACCTAGCTGCCATTAGTGACTTTCCACATCCCACTACCACGACTGAAATTAAACGATTTCTAGGCTTAGCCGATTGGTTTCGTCGTTTTGTGCCAAACTTCTCTACACTTTCTGCTCCTATAACTGAACTTATCAAAGGTCGATCTCGTAAGCAGCCTATTGCCTGGTCTTCTGAGGCCGAAGACTCCTTCACCCTATTAAATAAATTCCTTACATTTTCGCCTGTACTTGCTAGCCCAGATTTTTCTTTGCCGTTCAACATCCAATGCAGTGCTTCTGATGTTGGTATTGGTGTGTGTTAATGCAAGGGGTAGGTGACAATGAACGAATTATTGTATACGCTTCTCGGACCCTCAGTAAACCTGAACGTAAGTATAGTGCAACTGAAAAAGAGTGTCTTGCCGTCATTTTTGGAATTGAAAAGTTTAGACCTTATGTGGAAGGAACTGAATTCATCATTACCACAGATCATTATAGTCTTCTTTGGTTGATGAGCATGAAAGACCCCACTGGTCGGTTAGCTCTATGGAGTCTTCGCCTTTCTCAATGTAACTTTGTTATTGTCCACCGCAAGGGCAAATTCAATTTCGTACCTGATGTTTTGTCGCGTGCACGTCTTAATATTTGCTTTTTGGAACTTCTTCCTAAAGACTTTGAGCATTTGTATCAAAAAATGTTGAAACAAGGTTCTTCTGATTCCCAATTCATATACAAATTGGACATGTAAATATGGGTTATTTAAATTAATTTCTAATGAAGAAGGTATTAATACTAAACGTTCTTAACTTATCAAACAGTTCCATGACGAACCTACTTCTGCGCATCTGGGTACTTTCAAACCGTATTCTAAATTAAATGAACTTTATTATTGGTCAAAGATAAGATTCGATGTCGCTAATTATGTACGCCGATGTAACGTTAGCTTACCGAGTAAAGCCTGTCAAGGTGGTCGCTATGACCTCATAGGGGAATAAAAAAAGATGAGATATCCCTTCTACTGCATCTCTGTAGACATTATGGGTCCTTTTCCACGCTCTACCCATGGCAATACCATGCTTATTGTTGTCTCCGATTGGGTAACGAAATTCGTCTTAGTGAAACCTGTTTCTCGTGCTACCGTTAGAAGTGTTGCTTCCTTTCTGAACAAATGACGTTTTCCTCGTTTTTGGTGTGCCATAAATCATTATGGTAGATAATAGGCCACAATTCATTAGCTCTACTGTTAGAAGATTGGTTGATCATTATAAAGTGTCTCATATTTGGTACAGTGCCGCGTTTCACCCTCAAGTAAATTTTGTAGAACGCGTTAACCATGTTATTGGTACGCCAATACGCTCCTACATCGCCGATAACCATCGAACTTGGGATGAGCATATTCACAAAATTGCTCATGCGTTGAGAAATTCAGTACATGAAGTTATTGGTCATACTCCTTCCTTCCTAAACTCTGGCAGAACCTGACTGAGGACGAATTAAACTTAGATACACGTGAACAACTTGTTAAAGAAGTCGACCATTTATCGGAAATTCACTTCAGAATGCTTACGATATTAGTTCCAAACGTTACAATCGTAAGAAACGTGCCGTCGCTTTAAACCTCACGATGTAGTGTGGAAACGAAACTGCTCTGTCGGATGCTGCTAGGCAGTTTAGTAGCAAATTAGTATGTTCGTTTTGTTGTGAAAGGAGTTACTGGACCTCTGACTTAACGATTAGTTAACGAGAAAGGTAAGGACGTTGGTGTGTGGCATGTCAAGGATCTTAAACCGTATCCCCCTTTGGACGCCAACGAATTCTAATCTTTGAACTACCTTGCGATCTTTCTGTTTCTTTGTATCTTGAGTACGACTTTGGATTTAATGTATTTTGGCGAAACGATAGTTTATATTTTTATTGTAGACTGTTTTAGAAAAATTTCTTCGAGTCGAATTAATTAATTTTCTTTTTACTTTGCCCACAAGGACATTTAATCGTGGTGGAGTTTAATTTTACTTGATTCCTTTCTTTTTTGTACCAGTTTACGCGCTTGTACTTCTGTACATACTGAGTATGAATTATTTCAGTTTTGAATTGAGCGTTGGTGCTCAATGTGATATAGAAAAAAGTTGTTTCGTTAAGTCCATTATCATTTCGTCAATACCCTTGGTACGCAAGACTATATCTTGATATTTAGTCGCATTCCTTTTTTGGGTGGTTGAATTGGACCTTCTAGTAGGGAAGGTTATTTAGGGGTACACTCATCTCTGTCTTTTCGTTCTTCGAGTGTAGCCTCTGCTCGAACATCAGAGCCCTTCAACTCTATTCTTTTGGGTGGGTTTCTGAACACGACTATCCCTGATGCAGCGGTTGGATTGGGTTTTGGTTAGAGTGGGGGTTTATAGGTAGGCCGCCCTATAGTCTGTCAGGGGTTGGGAAAGGGGGCATAATTCACCAGTATGTCTAGATGAATGAGTGACTGTGGGATGACACCCACTCACTTACCAAAACTCAAAATTCTTATCCGCTTTGTGATCCCAACAATTTAGCTTACACCTTTTTAGAGGCTCCCACTTTATTTGTTTTAGTTTTAAGAGCTGTACCGTCTCACGGTATACCTTATTTTACGCTGCGCGTTTAAAGAATGGACTTGGAATTTGCTGATCATAAAGCCGAGCTAATCTTTGGTAAACCGATCTATCTTCTACTTTTCTTGCTTCCTTTCATTTCCCCTCTTTGGGGGAATTCTAAGCCTTTCGGGGTATAAGACGCACCCCTGCCGTGCCTGTCTGCCCGATTCCCCCTTCATAGTGGATAGGGGGGTGGTGGAGCGGTAAGATGTGCAACAATCTTTTCTAGAGCTACTTTCGTCTCTTCTCTGATTCTAGACAAGCTCTTGTGATGCCACTGAGGGTCACTCTGGTTTTATGAGCACCGAACAACTAGTACGGTTGGAGAACCTAGTAGATTTGTGTTCTATTTTTTTATTTTACGTTAGTTATGACCTAGTGCCGTCCGAATGCCGAAGGGCTCACAGTTGAGTTGGAGCCAGGGTGTCCGATCGACTGCGATCAAAGATCTTCGGTAGTATATGTTGTTGGTTTGGGGGTGACATGTCCGCCACGTGCCTCCGCGTGGTGCTTTGGTTTTTATCCGCTTTGTTAGGGGTTCAAAATTCGGTGGGGGGAGGGGATTTTGGTTTGGCTAGAGGTTGCGTTATGTCTCCACTCGCAACCTTCAGTACAGGCTTAAACCTAACTCAACTCTGATTACTGCTTCCCAATATCAAGTGGGGAGTATGTCAGAAAAAGAAAAGTGCTTATATAGCCACACCTTGCCCATCTCAGCTTCTGACGACAAAGTCAGTTTCCCCTCACAGCATCTTTTAAACCACTCCTTATCTTCAAACGAATACCCATCTTCACTCATGTCTTGGGGTACCCCCCATCACACTACTTTGCTAAAGTCTATTGATTTGCAGTGTGAGAGGAAGTCAGTCCACATATTCCAGTCAACATCTCTTGAATTTTGCATGTTGCCCTGGAATGGTCGCATTATGGAGCTGGGAGTAAAGAGTACATATTTGCCAGGTCTATTTTTGCTCTTTATGGCATCTTTACCATGGTTGGGTTATGTCTCCACTTCCAACATTCTCATTAGCTTCATGGATGTCTGGATTCATACCTCCCATTCTCATGTTCTCCATCCTCTTCCATTCAATACATCCTTCACATCAGACACAATTTTCCCCATTACATTCCTTCCCATGCGACAAGCCACAACCCCTATTGACGCTATTTCTTTACCCACGGAAAATGCAACTTTCACCATTGATCGCCTCTGCTGAGTATTTCACTGACATGATCCCCTCTGTGAGCCTGAATGTTGCATCGCTGTCACACCATATCTTTTTCCCATATTCAATTTCATATCTGCATAGTGAGTGAAATATGTAACCTGTATTTCTTGTCTTGGATATATCTTGGGATGCGGATCTCTGGAGCCCAGATAATTCTGCGTACATGTCGTACATCTCAAACTCAGAAATTCTCCCTGATACCTCACCCATGTGTCTGTCTGAATCTAGGACCACAAATATGAGCTGAGTTTGTACTGTTTGCCATTGCACTCCCAAATGCTTCAATATAGTGTCTGTCTCCAATTATCGACCGGTGTATGTCAATATGTAATAGCATCTTGTAGAGGGTTTGGTTCTTGTACCTAGGGGTGTCATACACTCGAGACATCCTATCCCGCGAATATATGGAATGTCTAACTGTTAACAACTTAATAAAACTTACTTAACTACAATCAAGACTTCTGATAAAGATTGCAGAACATCTGGCCCAAGGGACACGAATGAACCAATAATAGTACAGACAAATATCACAAACTAATAAAAATATCTAGCACAAAACGGGTATATATCTTAACTACCACAGGTCAATTGTTGCTCGATCTCTAGCAAAGCAGGAAATCATGCCAATAGACATCCACATTCATTTAACATTTAACCCAAACATTCTGAACATCTTCACAGTTCTCATCAAACTACAAAATCCTAACTCCGAGTTGTCAACCTGTCTGCATGTCAATTTTAAAGCCTAACGCACTTAGATATAGCATATGTGTATGATGCAATGGGCATGCCCCTGTTCTACTGATGATCTAAAGGACCCTATTACTGTGTCCATCTGAGATGGAGGTTCAAACCTTCTGTTGAATTCTCTCTGCTTTTGCAAATACCTTGTTTGGAACAACACCTCGGATCCCTCACAGAAAAATCTGTTCAGAAATTGAACTTCACTGACGAATAAGTATTTTACAGGTCTTCTTTCATCATTGACCACCTTGGACATTGTCGATTGCCTCTGCTGAGTATTTACCTGAACATGATCCCTCCGTGATCCTGAATGTTGCATCCTGGTCACACCATACTTTTCCCCATATTCAATTGCATATCTGCATAGTGAGTAATATGTAACCTATATTCCTTGCCTTGGATATATCTTGGGATGCGGTCTCTGGAGTCCAGATAACGCTGCGTACCTGTCGTACATCTCAAACTCAGAAATTCCATCCTTCATACTACCTACGTGTCCTGTCTGAATCTAGGACCTCAAACATTCCTCATCATATAGATAATGTGAGCTGAGTTTGTACTGTTTGCTTGTACTCCCGAAAATGCTTCAATATACTGTCGGCCTCAATTATCGACCTGGTACATTCAGTATTAGCATCTTGTGAGAGTTTGTTTTGTATCTAGGGTCTTACACTCCGAGAGATCTTATCCCACAAAAGTTATGGAATGTCATTATCTGTTTAACAATTAATTCATTTGAATGGTAAAACTTACTTATAATCAAAACTTCCTTGGATAAATGAATGCAGAACTTCTGAGCACAAGAGACGAATGAACCAATAATAGTACACAAATTTAGAACTAACCAAAAATAAAATATCTAGCATAAAACGGGCATATATCTCAACTATCCACAGGTCAATTGTTGCCCGGTACCTCAGCAAATGCAGGAACTCATGCCAAGAGACACCCATATTCAGTAAGTGGCTGATGTCTTCCGTCAACTTGGAAGTTTTGGTCTCCAATGTTCAGTGTTAAGCTTCTCTGAGTTTGAATGCTTCATGCAATGGTGCTAGTTTGTCGGAGAAGCCTGAGCATCTGAATGCATCTGCAGATAATCATAACTCACTGACTTATGTCCCGCACACCCTGTAATTTTATGTATGCCCAACACCCCCTAGCATCTGCACCATGCATCTGATCCGTGGATGATTAAATCCATAGCGTAAATTGCATCATGATACTCATAACATTTAACCCAAACATTCGGAACGTCTTCATAGCTCCCTCAAGCTGGAAAATCCTAACTCCGAGTTGTCAATCTGCCTGCATGTCAATTTTACAAGGTTAACTCACTTAGATATCGCATATGTGTGCCACGCAATTGACCATGTCCCTTTTCTACTGATGGTCTAAAGAACCCTATTATTGTGTCCGTAGAGAGCCCTGGATAGTTGCAAACGTTCTGTTGAATTCTCTGCCTGCTCTTGCAAATACCTTGTTTGGGACAAACACCTCGGATCCCTCGACAGAATTTGTTCAGGAATATGAACTTCACTGACGAATAAGTGTTTTTACAGGGCCTATTTCTATCCCTTTGCTCCCATGTGTCAGGAGTTATCTTGAAGTGACTATCTGCATCTGTTAACTTCTTTCTCCCTGTAAGATCAACTTCCTGAACAGCATCATCGATCAGCCCAGCATCGTACGCCGCTTCTCTCTTGAAGAGGAGCCCTGTCTTTCTTGCCTGGATGACGCAGTCAGGGAGAGCCTCACATTGATGAGTGTCCATTGTCCCGGCCAATCCCTGGAATAGTCCTTTTAAGATCTTGCACATATTATCCCAAGCCTTAGTGAGTTGATTACTATTATAGTTAACTTCTTGTCTGCCCTGGTAAGATTGCGTATCGAATCGGATATTGACTGAACATGTACCTGGCAACGCGTGGCAGGTACACCTGGGTAAAGAATACTTAGCTGGATGGCACACCTATCATAACAAGTTGTCACTTTTCTGCTTATGTCGTCACCTGACCAGGTCTCTAACCTTAGCAGCTGGTTTAGTGTTCACACTTGCTTCCATCCTTCAAATTAGGAACTACTATTTATCCCTGTTGCATTAATCTTACCAATGCGACAAGTCACAATCCATTGGCGCTATTTCTTTACCCACGGAAAATGCAACTTTCATTATTGCATCACCTTGGACCATATCGATTGCCTGCCTGGAAATATTTCCTCACATGATCCCTCCGTGAGCCTGAACTTGCATGGCTGTCACATTATATCTTTTCCCATATTCAATTGCATATCTGCATAGTGAGTGAAATATGTAATCTATATTCCTTGCCTTGGATATATCTTGGGATGCGGATCTCTGGAGCCCAGATAATGCTGCTATCCTGTCGTACATCTTAAACTCAGAAATTCTCCCTGATCCTCACCTATGTGTCTGCCTGAATTTAGGACCTCAACATTCTCATCATATAGATAACGTGAGCTGGAGTTTGTATTGTTTGCTATTGTACTCCCAAATGCTTCAATATACTTACTCAGGATTATCTTGATACATGTCAATATGTAATAGCATCTTGTAGAGGGTCTGATTCTTGTATCTAGAGGTGTCATACACTCGAGACATATTATCCCACAGAAGTACGGAATGTTTAACTGTTATCTTGAAGTGTCTATCTGCAGCTGTCTGGCAGTGGTCTATTTCTTTTTCCTCTAAGACATCTGCCTGAACAGCACCATCGATCAGCCGCTTCTCCCTTGAAGAGGAACCCTGTCTCTATTACCTGTCTGACGCAGTACAGGGTGAGCCTCACATTGAGGAGTGTCCCTTGTCCCGGTCCATCCCTAGCATAACCCCTTTAAGATCTTGCACTTGCCCAGGAAGCCCCTTTTTGATAAGGTTGCATGAATGTCCCTCATATTAGCCCATGCCTTAGTGAATCTAGTGGCTTCGTCGTCTCACAAACATAGTCGTGGTGCATTATCCAGGCATTTCTATCTGCCTGCGGACTCCACCCGGACACTCATTGCTTACTATTATAGTTAACTTCTTGTCTGCCCTGGTAAGATTGCATATCGAATCGAATATTGACTCAACGCCTGGCAGTTACACCTGGGTAAGCATACTTAGTTGGATGGCACACCTATTATAACAGGATGTCAATTCTCTGGTTATGTCGTCACCTGACCAGGTCTCTCTAACCTTAGCACCTGGTTTAGTGTTTTCACACTTTGCTGCCAATTCTGTTCCAGTTGTCAGTCCCATTCTTCAAGCAGGAGTGTACACCTTCTGGTCTTATTCCTTTAGTAAGGTTGGCCATGCGTTAGGGCAATACAGTAACTGCATTTGAAGAATCTCTGCCTTCTTGTTATAGGAACTTATATTTAAGGACCGGCTTAAATCTGACTCAACTCGGTGACATCAGCTGCTTCCCAATACCAAGTGTGGAGTGTGTCAGAAAAGATAATGTTAATGACCACAATTCTTACCCAATCTCAGCTTCTGGTGAAAGTCAGTTTCCTCACCGACATCTTCTCCTATGTCTTGAGGTGCCTTTCCATAACACACTACTTTGCAAGAGTCTATTAATTTGCAGCATGAGAGGAATAATCCACAATATTCCAGTCAACATCTCTGGAATTTTGTATGAACTCAGTTGCCCTGGCAAACAGTTCCTGTATGTCGCAATCTGGAGTTGGGAGTGAATAGTACATATTTGCCAGGTCTATTTTTGCTCTGTATATTATCTCTACCATGGTTGGGTTATATCTCCACTCCCAACTTTCTCATGAGCTTCATGGATGTCTGGACTCATACTTCTCATTCTCAAGTTCTCCATCTCTGTTCCACGAGTACATCCTCTTCCATTCAATACATCCTTCACACCAGACACAATTTTCGTCATTACATTCCTTCCCATGCGACAAGCCACAACCCCTATTGACGCGATTTATTTATCCACGGAAGATGCAACTTTCATCATTGATCCACCTTGGAGATGGTCGATTGCAACCTATCTTGAATTTCCTGACTGATCCTCCGATGAGCCTGAATGTTCCATCGCAGTCAACACCATGATCTTTTTCCCATATTTAATTGCATATCTGCATAGTGAGTGAAATATGTAACTTATATTCCTGCCTTGGATAATATCTTTGGGATGCGGATCTCTGGAGCCCAGATAATGCTGCGTACCTGTCGTACATCTCAAACTCAGAAATTCCTCCTGATACCTCACCTATGTGTCCTGTCTGAATCCTAGGACCTCAAATATGAGCTGATGTGTACTGTTTGCCATTGTACTTTCCCAAATGCTTCAATATAGTGTTTGTCTCAGTTATCGACCGGTGAGTCAAATATGTAATGGCATCTTGTAGAGGGTCTGATTCCTTGTACCTAGGGTCATACATTGGAGACATCCTGATCCAGAATGTATGGAATGTCTAACTGATAGCAACTTAATTTAATGAAAAACTTCTTAACTACAATCAAAACTTCTCCTATAAAGATTGCAGAACATCTAGGCCCAAGGGACACGAATGAACCAATAATAGTACAGACAAATATCACAAACTAATAACAAAATATCTAGCACAAAACGTATATATCTTAACTAGCCACAGGTTCAATTGTTGCTCGGATCAATCTAGCGAAAGCAGGAAATCATGCCAATAGACATCCACATTCATTTAACATTTAACCCAAACATTCTGAACGTCTTCACAGGTTCTCATCAAGCTGCAAAATCCTAACTCCGAGTTGTCAACCTGTCTGCAATGTCAATTTTTCAAGCCTAACGCACTTAGATATAGCATTAATGTGTATGACGCAATTGGCATGCCCTGATGATCTAAAGACCCTTTACTGTGTCCATTTGAGAGTGGATAGTTGCAAACCTTCTGTTGAAATTCTCTGTCTGCTCTTGCAAATACCTTGTTTGGAACAAACACCTCGGATCCCTCACAGAAAAATCTGTTCAGAAATATGAACTTCACTGACGAATAAGTATTTACAGGGTCTATCTTTCATCATTGACCACCTTGGACATGCCGATTGCCTCTGCTGAGTATTTCCCTGACATGATCCCCTCCGTGATCCTGAATGTTGCATCGCTGTTACACCATATCTTTTCCCCATATTCAAATTGCCTATCTGCATAGTGAGTGAAATATGTAACCTATATTCCTTGCCTTGGATATACCTTGGGACGCGGTCTCATGGAGCCCAGAAAATGGTGCGTATCTGTCGTACATCTCAAACTCAGAAATTCTCTCATACACCTCGTGTCTGAATCTAGGACCTCAAACATTCCCATCGTATAGATAATGTGAGCTGAGTTTGTACTGTTTGACATTGTACCCTAGCATAGCTCGTTTAAGATCTTGCACTTGCCCAGGAAGACCCTTTTGATAAGGTTGCATGGATGTCTCTCATATAGCCCACGCCTTAGTGAATCTGGACGCTTCGTCGTCTCACAAACATAGTCGCGGCATTATCCATGCAAATCCTATCTACCTGCGTGACTCCACCGACCTCATTCAACTATTATAGTTAACTTTGTCTACCCTGGTAAGATTTCATATCGAATCGAATATTGACTGAACGCCTGGCAGTTACACCTGGGTAAAGTATACTTAGTTGGATGGCACAACCCTATTATAACATGATGTTCAATTCTGTGGTTAGTTGTCAACCTGATCAGGTCTCTAACCTTAGCACCTGGTTTAGTTTGCACACTGCTTGCCATTTCGACCAAATCTTTCCAGTTGTCAGTCCCATTCTCAAGCATGTGTACAAACCTTCTGGTCTTATTCCTTTACATAAGGTTGGGTCGTTAGGATACAGTAACTCATTTGAAGAATCCTTCTCCCTTTTGTTCTAGGAACTTATACTTAAGTACGGCTTAAATCTGCACTTCTGGTGACATCAGCTGCTTCCAATACCAAGTGGGAGTGTGTTAGAAAAAGAAATGTCTTAAGCCACCTTACCCATCTCAGCTTCTGGTGGCAAAGTTCAGTTTCCCTCACAGCATCCTTCTCTTTTATAACTTGGTCCTTTTCCTACACACTCTTTGCAAGACGTGTTAGATTTGCAGTATGAGAGGAAGCCAGTCCACATATTCCAGTCAACATCTCTGGAATTTTGTATGAACTCAGTTGCCCTGGCAAACAGTTCCTGTATGTCGCAATCTGGAGTTAGGAGTGAATAGTACATATTTGCCAGGTCTATTTTGCTCTGAATATTCTCTCTACCTAGTGGGTTATGTCTCCACTCCCAACTTTCTTATGAGTTTCATGGATGTCTGACTCATACTTCTCATTCTCATGTTCTCCATCCCTGTTCCACGAGTACATCCTCTTCCATTCAATACATCAACTGCTAACATCCTGATTACACCAGACACAATTTTCGCCATTCCATTCCTTCCCATGCGAAACCACAACCCTTATATGACGCGATTTCTGTTATCCACGGAATGCAACTTTCATCATTGATCACCTTGGAGACTGTCGATTGCCTATGTTGAGTATTTCACATGATCCCTCCGTGAGCTGAATGTTCCATCGCTGTCACACCATATCTTTTCCCATATTCAGTTGCATATCTAAATAGTGAGTGAAACTATGGTAACTTATATTCCTGCCTTGGATATATCTTGGGATTCGGATCTCTGGAGCCCATAATGTACCTGTCGTACATCTTAAACTCGAAATTCTCCTGATACCTCACCTATGTGTCTGTCTGAATTTAGGACCTCAAACATTCCCATCATATAGATAACTGAGCTGAGTTTGTATTGTTTGTATTGTACTACCAAATGCTTCCAATATACTTATGTGCATGAAATTATCGACCGAACATGTCAATATGTACCAGCATCTGTAGCAGGGTCTGGTTCCTGTATCTAGGTGTCATACACTGAAACATTTTATCCCAGTCACAGTATGAATGTCTAACTGTTTTCAACTTAATTGAATGGTAAAACTTACTTAACTACATTCAAAACTTCCTGATAAAGAATGCAGAATGTCTAGCACAAAGGACATAATCAACTAATAATAGTACAGACAAATATTCACGAACTAGAAAAATTAAAATATCTAGCATAAAACCGGCATATATCTCAACTAGCCGCAGGTCAATTATTGCTTCATTCCATCGTGCATTTGTCGGAGAAGCTGAACATTTCAATGCATCTGTCACATCCCATTTGATTGCAAATCATCTGTAGACAATAGTAACCTAATGACTTCATCTTCCCGCATACCCTGTAATTTGTTGTGTATACCCAAGACCCTTCCTGCATCTTGGACACACCATGCATCTGATCCGTGGATTGAAAAATCGAGCCCTGATAGTGCCGCGTACATGCACTCTCAAACTCAGAAATTTTCCCTTGATCATTGCCTTTGCTGAGTATTTCCCTGATATGATTCTCCGTGAGCCTGAATGTTGAATCGCTGTCACGCCATATTTTTTCCCATTTTCAATTGCATATCTAAATAGTGAGTGAAATATGTAACTTATATTCCCTGCCTTGGATATATCTTGGGATGCGAATCTCTGGAGCCCAGATAGTGCCGCGTACATGTCGTACATCTCAAACTCAGAAATTTTCCCTTATACATTGCCTTTGCTGAGTATTTCCCTGACATGATCTCCTCCGTGAGCCTGAATGTTGCATCGCTCACATGCCATATCTTTTTCCCATTTTCAATTGCATATCTGCATAGTGAGTGAAATATGTAACCTATTCCTTACCTTGGATATATCTTGGGATGCGGATCTCTGGAGCCCAGATAATGCTGCGTACCTGTCATATCTCAAACTCAGAAATTATCCCTGATAATTCACCTATGTGCCTGTCTGAATCTAGAACCTCAAGCATTCCCATCATATAGACAACGTTAGCTGAGTTTGTACTGTTTGCCATTGTACTCTCAAATGCTTCAATATACTGCCTCCAATTATCGACCGGTACATGTCAATATGTAATAGCATCTTGTAAAGGATCTGGTTCCTTGTCAGTGTCATACACTCGAGAGATTTTGTCCCACAAAAGTATGGAGTTGTCTAACTGTTAACAATTAATTAATTTAATGATAAAACTTACTTAACTACAATCAAAACTTCTGATAAAGAATTCCTAACATCTAGTACAAGGGACACGAATGAACCAATAATAGTACAGAGAAATATGACGAACTAAGAAAAAAAAAATGTAACAAAATGGGCATATCTCAACTATCCACAAGTCAATTGCTGATCGGTATTCTAGCGAAAGCAGGAAATCATGCCAATAGACATCCATATTCAGATGTGGGCGTTGTCTTCCGTCAACTTGGAAGTTTTGGTCTCATATCCAGTGTTAAGCTTCTCTGAGTTTGAATGCATTAATGTTCTACATGAGTCAAGGATTGCTTCATGCATCGACTATTTATCGGAGAAGCCTGAGCATATCAATATCTGCAATAGATTTGTTTGCACATCTCATTGTATGTAGATAATCATAAACTACTGACTTCATGTTCCCGCCCTATAATTTGTTGCATATGTCCAACACCCTCCCAGCATCTTGGGATGCATCTGATCCGTGGATGAAAAATCCATAACGTAAATTACATTATGATACTTCATAACATTTAAGCCAAACATTCTGAACGTCTTCACAGCTCCCATCAAGCTGCAAAATGCTAACTCCGAGTTGTCAACCTGCCTGCATGTCAATTTTACACGTCTAACGCACTTAGATATAGCATATGTGTATGACGCAATTGGCTATGTCCCCTTTTCTACTGATGATCTAAAGGACCCTATTACTGTGTCCACATGAGAGTGGATAGTTGCAAACGTTCTGTTGAATTCTTTGACTGCTCTTGCAAATACCTTGTCTGGGATAACCACTTCGGATCCCTCACAAAAAAATCTGTTCAGGAATATGAACTTCACTGACGAATTCAGTGTGGCAGTGGTATGTTCCTTTTTCCCCCTCTAAGACAATCGCGTGAACAGCATCACCGATCAGCCCTGCAGTGTAGGCCGCTTCTCCCTTGAATAGGAACCCTGTCTTTCTTGCCTGTCTGACGCAGTACAGGGAGAGTCCCACATTGAGTGCCAATTGTCCCGGTCCATCCCTGGAATAGCCCCTTTAAGATCTTGCACTTGCCCAGGAAACCCCTTTTTGATAAATTGCATGGATGTCCCTCCATATCAGCCCATGCCTTAGTGAGTCTGGTGGCTTGGTCGTCTCGCATAGTCGAGGTGCATTGTCCACGTATGTCTGTCTGCCTGCGACTCCACTCAGACACATAATTGATTATCATTATGATTAACTTCTTGTCTGCCCTGGTAAAATCTCATATCGAATCGAATATTGACAGAACATGTATCTGGCCACGCCTGGCTGTTACACCTGGGTAAAGCGTACTTAGCTGGATGGCACACCTATCGTAATAGGATGCAATTCACCTGACCATGTCTCTCTAACCTTAACACCTGATTGAGTGTTTTCACATTTTGCTGCCATTTCACCAATTCTGTCACAGTTGTCAGTGCCATTCTCAGGCAGAGTGTGGTCTTATTCCTTTACTAGGGTTGGGCGCATGCTTTAGGGCATACAGTAACTCATTTGAAGAACCTCTCCCCTTATTGTTATAGGAACTTGTATTGGAGTACAGGCTTAAATGTGACTCAACTCTGGTGACATCAGCTGCTTGGGAAGCAGTATTGGGAATACTAAGTGGGGAGTGTGACATAAAAGTGTTTATATAGCCACACCTTGCCCATCTCAGCTTCTGGTGACAGTCAGTTTCCCCTCACAGCATGTTTTAACCCACTGCTTATCTTCGAACGAATACCCGTCTTCACTGTTATGTCTTGTGGTGATCCTTTCCCTACACACTACTTTGCAAGAGTCTATTGGTTTGCAGTATGAGAGGAAGCCATTCCACATATTCCAGTCAACATCTTTGGAATTTTGTATGAACTCAGTTGCCCTGACAAGCAGTTCCTGTATGTCGAAATCTGGAGTTGGGAGTGAATAGTACATATTTGCCTCCTCTCATACTGCAAATCAATAGACTCTTGCAAAGTAGTATGTAGGGGAAGGGGCACCCCAAGTGATAAAGAGAACATGCTGTGAGGGGAAACTGACTTTGCCACCAGAAGCTGAGATGGGTAAGGTGTGGCTACATAAGCACATTTCTTTTCTGACACACCCCACTTGGTATAGGGAAGCAGCTGATGTCACCAGAATAGTCATTTAAGCCGGTACTTAAGTACTTAAGTATAAATTCCTAGAATAAAAGGAGAGATTCTTCAAATGAGTTACTGTATGCCCTAACGCTTGCACCCAACCTTAGTAAAGGAATAAGACCAGAAGGTGTGTACACTCCTACTTGAGAATGGGACTGACAAGTGGAACAGAATTGGTGAAATGGCAGCAAAGTGTGAAAACACTAAACCTGGTGCTACGGTTAGAGATACCTGGTCAGGTGACGATATTACCAGAGAATTGACATCCTGTTATGATAGGTGTGCCATCCAGCTAAGTATGCTTTACCCAGGTGTAACTGCCAGGCATGGCCAGATACATGTTCTGTCAATATTTGATTCGATATGCAATCTTACCAGGGCAGACAAGAAGTTAACAATAATAGTAAGCAATGATTTGTCCGGGTGGAGTCCGCACCACGACTATGTTTGCGAAACGACCAAGCCACCAGATTCACTAAGGCATGGCTAATATGGAGGGACATCCGTAAAAGCTTATCAAAAAGGGGCTTCCTGGACAACTGCAAGATCTTAATAGGGCTATTCCAGGGATGGACCGGGACAATGGACACATTCCTCAATGTGAGGCTCTCCTTTGTACTGCGTCAGACAGGCAAGAAAGACAGGGTTCCTATTCAAGGGACAAGCGGCGTACACTGCAGGGCTGATCGATGATGCTGTTCAGGCAGTTGTCATGGAGGAGGAAAAAGGAATAGACCACTGCCAGACAGCTACAGATAGTCACTTCAAGATCACTCTTGACACATGGGAGAAGGGGGCAGCAAAGATAGATCCTGTAAAAACACTGTATTCGTCAGTGAAGTTCATATTCCTGAACAGATTCTTTTGTGAGCGATCCGAGGTGTTTGTCCCAAACAAGGTGTTTGCAAGAGCAGAGAGAGAATGCAACAGAAGGTTTGCAACTATCTACTCTCAGATGGATACAGTAATAGGGTCCTTTCGATGATCAGTAGAAAAGGGGGCATGCCCAATTGCGTCATACACATACGCTATATCTAAGTGCGTTAGGCAAAATTCATATACAGACAGGTTGACAACTCAGAGTTAGGATTTTGCAGCTTGATGGGAGCTATAAAGACGTTCCGAATGTTTGGGTTAAATGTTATGGAGTATCATGATGCAATTTACGTTATCGATTTTTCATCCACGGATCAGATGCATGGTGTGTCCAAGATGCTGGAAGGGTCTTGGGTATACGCAACAAATTACAGGGTATGTGGAAAGATGAAGTCAGTAGGTTACGATTGTCCACATGCAATGAGATGTGCAATCAAATGGATTGCAGATGCATTGAAACGTTCAGGCTTCTCCGACAAACTAGCACGATGAATGAAGCAATAATTGACCTGCGGCTAGTTGATATATATGCCGGTTTTATGCTAGATATTTTATTTTTTTGCTTAGTTCGTGACATTTGTCTGTACTATTATTAGTTGATTAGCGTCCTTTGTGCTAGACATTCTGCATTCTTTATCAGAAGTTTTGAATGTAGTTAAGTAAGTTTTACCATTCAATTAAGTTGAAAACAGTTAAACATTCCGTACTTCTGTGGCATAAGATGTTTCGAGTGTATGACACCTTTAGCACAAAACCAGACCCTACTTCATGTACAATAGATAGTATTATTAAGTGATAAAATAGCAACACTGTATCGGTTAGATAAATTTCAGGTGCACTAAATTCAGATGACATGTGAGGTAGTCGGATTCTGAGTAAGTACTATCGGTACATCGCATAAAGGTACAGTAATTTCAGCTCACTATAGTCATTGAATGGGAAATGTTGTGACAGGTCTAAATTCAGTACAGACCATAAGGTGAGGCAATATGCCAAAGGATGAAAGTGACATTTTCGATGGGTAAAGAAATACGTCAATCGGATTGCGGTCTGTCGCAGGAAGAAATGCAATATGGAAGAATATCCAATGTGAAGGATGGAAGCAATGTGAAAACACTAACCACTGCTAAGTTGAAACCTGGTAGTGACAAAAATCATGGAAACATCCGTTATGTGGTGTGCCATCCAGCTAAGATTCTAACATTCAGGGACCTCTAGCGAGCAGGTACCATGTTAAGTGCAATATCTCGATTCGAGATGCAATCTACTCATGCAGCAAGAGTTAATGATAATAGTATGCAACTCATTGGCTTGGGCTAATATGAAAGGTCTAAAAGGACTATTCGGTTTGATCGATGGAAATGGCAACTCATGAAGTGAGGTCTCCTGTACTGCTTGCAGAAGCATGCGGAAAACAGCTATGAACCGCTCCAAGTTTGGTTAACATGTTATGGACGTACAAGAATCAATTGACAGTGATTTTCATCCTGTCATGCATGGTGTGCCAAAGCTAGGTCTTGGTGACTAGTGCAACTGCATGCTTTTCCGCCAGTACATTCAGTCATATCTCGATAGTACGCAATATGCTAACCTTACCTTGCCTTGGAATGAGAGGCTCTGACCAGATAATGACGCATACTGACAACTCAACTGAAGTGTTCCATTGCTCCGTAATCTGTTGAATAGGATCCTTAAAATGCCCATATTAGATAATGTCGAGTGAGTATGGATGTACTACAATCTTCAATGTTAACTTCTCCTGTACTGCTCAAATGTAGCATCGAGAAGACAGTTGGTTTTTCTAGTGATAGACGTTCCAGAATCTTTCCCAGGTTAAATGTTATGGAAGTATACATGATGTAACAATTCGAATTAATTTATGGTAACTACTCAATCATTCTGATCCCAAGAATGCGAATTCTGCACAGAGACAATACCATAACAGTTCAAATATCGACGATAGCAATAATTCGCATAAACGGCTATATCTCAACTTCCACAGGATCAATTGTGCGGTATCTCTAGCAACAGATAATGCTGCAAAGACATCCATATTAGACTGCGATTTCCCAACCTCTTGAGTTTTGGTCTTTTCAGTGCTTAACTTCACATTTATGATCATCCATGAGCGCAAGGATTGCTTTGCAGCTGCTAGTTTGTCAAGGTCCTTAGCTTAACACTCAAACTTTGATTGCAATTCAATTAGATCAATTATACCTATTAACTTATGTTCACGTCACGATGTAAGTTTGGTATATGCCAAGACCTTCCTCAGCATCTTGGCAATCTCATGTCTGTCTGTGGATGAACCCAAATTGCATTGAACTTCATACATGCTTAATCCAAACTTCGGAATCCTTCTAGCCCATAATGAATCAATGCTGCATGTAATTTACAACTAATTCACTTACGATAACGATATGTTGCCAGCATTACCAGTCCCTTATCTCTATGGCTACCCATTATGTTCCGTGTGAATGATAATGCAAACTTCTGATGAATCTCTGAACTGTCTATCATAATGCATTTCGGACACCATCTTCTGCAACCTAAAGATTGTTCTGAATCATGCTTCATAACGATAAGTTTACGAGGTTTAACTTGTATCCCTTTCTCCATTGTAAGAGGTTACTTAATCATCTGCATGTGTTCAACTTTCTCGCTCTAAGAAATCCTGAACACCTTCATCGTCACAAAGATGATGCCCTTCATTGAAGAGGAAGTGTCCATTGTTCCCTGTCTACGCAGTGAATGAGTGCCTACTTGAGAGTGCCATTGTCCATCTATGCCTGATATCCTTTAAGATCTGCATATTAGCCATACCTTGGATTGATAATCTATAGTTACTTCTTGTCTGCCCTGGCAAGATTGCTACGAATCGGATATTTCCTTCACATGGTCCCCTTCGTGAGCCTGAATGTTGCATCAGCTTGTCACACCATATCTTTGTCCCATATTCAATTCAATCTTGTATATCTGCATAGTGAGTCAAATATGTAACCATATTCCTGACCTTGGATGATATCTTGGGATGCGGAATCTCTGGACGCCCTGATAATGCTCGTACCTGTCGTACATCTTAAATCAGAAATTCTTCCTGTATACCTCACCTATGTGTCTGTCTGAATTTATGACTTTGTACCCAAATCTTCCCATCTATGCATAAATTATCTGACGTTGTACAATATTATGCATCTGGTTCTGTATCTTACAAGGTCGCATACACTGAAACATCTTACCCATGGTAGGAATAACTTCACTTAAGATCATGGTAAAACTACTGTAACTAGCATTCTTCTGATAAAGATGGATGTCTAAAAAGGCCTAATCAACTATGCATGTCAGCAATGTCATGAACTAGCAAAACATAATATCTAGCTAACGCATCTAATCAATACCGCGGAATATCTTCTTCAATCTGCTAGTTTGTCGGAGAACCTTATCACGTTAATGCATATAATCTTTGATTGCTCATGCATTGGACAAGAACCTACTGATTCAATCTTGAATTCCCTGTAATTGTCTCGTATGCCCAAGGACCTTCAGCACTGATTCCCATATCTGAGTGGATGAAATCCATAATGTATTACTATATGATTCCATAAATTAACCCACATTCGAACGTCTGTATACTCTGGCATAGGCTGCAAAATCCTAACTCGGTTGCACGCCGCAGATCAATTATTGCTTAACGTCATCTTAGATATGCGTATGTATGAACGCAATTGATATCCCCTTTTCACTATCATCTGACAGGACCCTATTTATCTGTACCATCTGAGCAGTGAATGTGTCAAACCTCGTAACTTACTGCTGCTGCAAATTACCTGTTGACATAACACACTCGATTCGCAAAATCTGTTCAGGTATACTAACTTCACTGGATCAGTGTTTTTACACTGGACATCTTCTGTCCCTTATCCCATAGTGTACATAATTAACTTGAATGATATCTGTAAAGCGTTGGAGCTGGTCATTCTTTTCCTCCTCCAGAAACTCCTGAAAAGCATCATCGATCAGCCCTGCATAGACGCCCTATCACTTGAATAGAACCCTGTCTTTCTTCACTGTCTGAGTAGAATACAAGAATGCCTCACATACGGCAATGTGTCCATAGCCGCAGGTCCATCCTGATAGCCCTATTAGATCTTGCAGTTGTCCAGGAAACCCCTTTTGTAACTTTTACGATGTCATCTCAAATACCATCCTTGTGAATCCATGCTTGAGCATGTTGAAACATAGTCGTGTGCGACCCACCCGGACTAATCTTGCTACATTATTGTTAACTTTGTTGCCCGTAATTGACACCAACACATATCAGACAGTATCTGCGCCTGGCATTACACCGGAAAGCAATTGTCTGGATGGAACCTATCATAACGGTAATTCCTGTTATTCGATCACCGGACAGGTATCTAATTACACCGGTTATTTTACACATCTATCTTTCCAATGCTGTCCCACTTGTCAATCCTCTCACAGTGTCATACTCTGGTTTATTCTTTCAATTTTGCTAAGTTAGACTATCTGAGATCTCTGGCTGTCCCTTTTCGTTATCAGAAACCTATATTTACAGTATCAGCTAATCTGATCAACTCTGAGTGACATCAGCTGCTTGTCCCTGAATACTCAATGGGTCTGTCAAAAAAGTAATACACCTTGCCATTCTGTGGAAAAGACAGTTTCCTCACAGCATCTTTTAAAGCACTCTATCATTCGAACGAATACCATCTTCACACTATGTTTCGGGTTCATTGGAATCCACAGCACTACTTTAAGAAGTCTATTGATTTGCAGAATGACAGGAAGCCAATCCACATATTCTAGTCAACATCTATGGAATTTTGCAAGAACTCAATTGCCCTGGCAAATAGTTCCTGTATGTCGCAATCTGGAGCTGGGAGTGAATAGTACGTATTTTCCAGGTCTATTTTTGCTTTCGTATGGTATCTCTACCATTGTTTGGTTATATCTCTTGGGGTTGTATTTTTTATTTTAATTTTGATTGCGCCGGGCTCTCCTTTGGCGAGGGGATGTATTACGGTCCGAAATCGATTACTTATTTTTGTCATAAACACATTATTTCATAATTAGCTTCCATTAATGTTGCACAATTAATCTGTTTTCATTAACCGACAGTGAGCGCATACTTTTTAACGTCAATGGTTTTCTATATTTTTGACTTCTACGGTGAGATAGTTTGACTGTTTTGCCGCGAGTTGGCGTAAGAGATTTTTGCTAAAATGGCATGATACAAGAGTGAAGGAATTAATAATATTACTGCTAATTTATAAATCCCGGTTTACTGGGGATACATTATTTTTTACTTGCTTAACAAGGTTTGTATAACATAACCTCCGACCACGAGGTAACATTTTCCTTTTATTTTTAGCTGTCTTCCCAGAGACTTAATTCTCTCCTTTTAAATATAAAAGGCCGTAGCTCACCAAGACTATCTTTTTTCTGCTTCTTTTAAAGAATTGGAAAAACTTGCAAAATCGATGGATTTGAATTTCTTACACTTTATTTATACTGTTTTGTAGGTTTATTGTAGTTTTGTTGTTTGGATCTTCTTTGGGACATTAATTGGTTACATAGCAACATCTGTTGTTATTTCGGAAGGTTTACGTCAGTTGATTGGCTGGGAAGCCTGTAAAAGAACCTCAGTTAACCAGATCAGGGACAGGTTTACCCTAAGGTAGCCACATGCTTTATAGTTTTGTATTGCTTTATGTATCTTTAATTTTGCATGTATACATATAGCTCAGTGTGTATTTTAATCCTTCGACTGGACTAGATAACTATTTGTGCTCATTTGTAGATTTAAATTCAATTTTATTCTTTTATTGATGACTCTTAGTCAACCTCATTAAACAGTAAGTTAATATCAAGTAACCAGTTCTAAGATTACATTCAGTTGAAAGCTAGTGGCACTGAATTTATGCTTCATCGTTAATGTTTTGGTTATTTAATTATTGCATGTTTAATTTTTCCTTACAGTACTATAGCAAGTTTCACAGTAAACACTCAAATTAAAAATTCTTTGATGGCCATAATGTACTATGTAATTTTTTACCTTTTTGTAAAATGTAAATGCCTATGCAACACATTTTCGTTATTCTCCATTCAAGGAGCATCTGATTATGTAAATATATTCATATCTATTTAATGATTATTTTCGACTTGAAGCCTGTATTAAGATAGCACTTTCTATAGCAATTAGAGCATGTTTTTTAAAAAAGTGTAATTAATTTATAATTAATAGGTATAACTAGCCTGTAATTATATGAATATAATATAAGGGGGACATATTAGGTTAATCAAATATTTCGGCTCTGACTCTGGGATGAAGCAAGCGCTTGTTTAATTGTCGCAAGGGTCAGTTTAGTTATTTACTTAACCAAGTTATTTTTAGTGAAATGCTTGTTGGTGCGACCACCATCATTAGTTTAATTTTTGTTAGTGTACCAACGATTAAAATAAATCATTGACTTTAATTTGATGACAATAATAAATATTTATTTTACAGTCTTCGAGACTCTGTTTTAGTTTTTTGTATATTTCTGTTAAATCCTTTCCCACGCCTCCACCTCCGTTCTGAAGAGCTAGTCGAAGAGCATTGCGTCATAAAGGTAGGTTACAATTTAATTTTTAAAATTTGAATTTGAATTTTAGTTTTCTAAAACCCTAAAAATTCCCAACCACTGGTTAGATTTTGCTCATTAACGAACTTTACATAGATTTTATGGCAAAGAATTTTTGTACCTAATTTCTTATCGAGATTTTCTTTTCTAAAAATGTGTTTTTCGTATTGTTTAGCCACAAAACGTCGAGAAACGTAAAAAAAGTATTTGCAAATTTAAACCGATTACACAGCGTTCTCTTTATACGTACGTGTGTGAGAAAGCAATACACTAGAAGTAGTCATTCTTCGTTGAATTCTGTTATAATTAATGCCTTACACGATTAGCGATTGCAATTATACATACTTGAGTTTAAAAACAGTTGCTATTCGTATTTGGATTAAAAAAAAATTCATTTATTATAAGTTTTTGTTATGAACGTACAGGTCGTAGGTTCAAATCCTACTCGAGGTAAACTTTTATTAATGTTTTTCCTATTATCCGAAGTTTTGAAAAGTATGAAGGTTTTTTTAAAAATTTTTTTAACTCTTTAAATGATAACTTAAAGCAATTAGATGTACAAGTGGATAATGAGAGAAATGAAAGAAATGACTATTGAACTACAAAAATATGGATTGCAAGATAGAACTTCCAAAGTCAATCTATGTATCTTGCGAAGCAGGAACATGACAAAGAAGCCATATGTGTACTAATGCCACTGATTGCTACATTCCATGTTAAGCATAAGAAGTTTCTTATCATTAGTTTTATGGTCAAACGATGCACTTATTGCATAAATTAAAGTTTTGCCACATTATTTCATAATTAGCTTCCATTTCTGTTGATTAATTAACTATTTTCATATAAAATTGATTCTACTTTTTAACGTCAATGGTTTACCAATTTGACATCTATGAAAGTTTGGTAGTTTCAAGGATTGGGAAAAATTTTCTAAAACGCATATACAGTGAGTTAATTCCTTCACTAATTTAAATCCCTTTGGGTATATAATTTTTACTTCTCGACAGGTCTAAAAACCTCTAACGGACATTTTTTATTTTAGGTGTTGTTCCAGAGACAATTTTCTGCTTTTAAATATGAAGCCACTAGCTCAACCCGATATTTTCTCTTGTACAAAAAACTTGTAAAATCCTTGGGTTTAAATTTATTAATTTTATAAACGGTCAAAACGGTTTTTGAATTTTCCTTTATTTACCACTGATTTTGTAGGTCGTGTTTTTATTGTTTTGTTGGGATCTTCTTGAGGCACATTGGTTCACTAAGCATCTGTTGTTATTTCGGGTTTAAGAGTTGTTGCTGGGAATCCTTAAAGAATCCTCATTTCCGAAGGTCCCTTGTTTTTGTATTACTTTGAATCTTAATTTTGCTATCTACATATAGTTTGGTGATTTTAACTTGGTTGGACTAGATACTATTTGTGCTCACTTGTAGATGTAAATTCAATTTTTCTTTTATTATAACACTTAGTCAACCTAATTACAGTTAACTCAAACCAGTTAGGTAATTCAGCCTAATGTATATATCTAATTATTGTATGTTTAAATTTTTTTTCAAGTTACTGACAGTACTACGCGGTGTTATTCCACAGTAAAAGTCAAATTACAAATTCTTAGATGGCTAACGTACTTGTAATTTGGCCTTTTAAATGTAAATGCTTATGAAACACTTTTGTTGTTCAATTAAGGAATTGTATGTAAATATTTTAATTTTATAATTTTTGACTTATAGCATTGAAGCATATGTTTTTAAAAAACTGTAATTAATTAAACTTAATGGGTTAATATGGATAGCAACTTATGATGTTTTCGTAATGTCTACCAAATGGGGACATATTGGTTGATCAAATATTTGGGTTCTATTCTGGGATGACAAGCTTGTATTAATTGCCAAGTTGGTCAAGTTTGTATTTAGTACTACTTAACCATATTTTGGAAACACCTTATTGGTCCACACCATCGATAGTCATTATGTTTATTAGTGACCAACGCATTAAAAGATAATCTCATGCTTGAGTTTTGTTTTAATTATTTATTTGAAATTATTGATTTTGGTACACTAGTAATAGATTGTTCTAGAATAAATTATTTGAAAATTTTGCATCATGAATGTCAGCATTGAACGTGATGAACTAACTTATGTATTCGCAATTCGAAATTGACACTGACAAAGTTAAACTTCTTCGTACTAAAATTGCTATGGAAGTGCAAACCCTTCATTATTATCATCTTATTTGCCTATTGATTATGATATTCCTAAGAGAACTTAATCATCGCTCTTCAAAATTAGAAAACTTCGTAGCTTGCAAATCCATCCAATCAGAACATATTCGTTTCATCTCTCATTTGACTCATCTATGAGCATGTTTAAATTTATTACGAGCTGAAGGTGGTTTACTTCCTCGTTTGCAACTTCTCATTGTGGAATGTTAAGAAATCACTGAGAGTATGAGTGAGTATAATGAATCTCTTCATTTACAATGTGAATGAAATTCCTTCAGAAAAAATAGATGATATTCAAAACCAACCAGCTGCTAACGCCACTACTCAATGTCAAGTTTTTTTTAGTGAAACCCTTCCTGGTATAGGTGACAGCAGTAACGATAACATGACCACTTTACAGGTATATTTTAAACGGCTGCGTTGTAGTAATTTTTTAGTGAATTGTCCATGTGCTTCTGTTACCAAACCACTACGAGTTTCTAAATGGGGTCTCACCTTCACTGGGGACGATTCTAGTATGGGTGTTTGCTTTTCTTCAACGTATAGAGGACCTACATGTTGCTCGTCATGTTTCTACTCGGACTTATTTGCAAGTCTCTCTTTTCTAGTAGAGGTTTAGTATGGTTTCGATCTATTCGTTATCAAGTTTCAAGTTGGGAAGAGTTGGTTTATCAATTTAGATATGACTTGTTACCTACTGCTTATGACGAATAAATATGATTAATTTAATTGGCCGATTAATTGAACCTTCTTCAAGGAAGGACGATTAAAATTATGTAAAAGTCATGAGAAAGTAAACTTTGGAATTCTCACTCAAGTTCTTCGTAAAGTGAAAGTTATTAACACACTCCAGAAAACCAAAAATTCTTCTGTATTTGTTTCCCCTCTAAAACTTCTACTTCAAAAAATAGGACCAGACCTACAACTAAACGCTATAACAGTATAATATTAGGGCATACTTTCCATACATGTTCGGAAACGCTTAAAATTTTTTGTTTTGTATGTGGTCACCCTGAAGTTACTTACTCAACGTGTCCTAAGTGCTCTCCAAAAAATGAAGTTCAACGGGAAGACGGTTCAGCCTGCCCTCCTCGTACTTAAAACTTTCTAAGGCTGATCATGAGTGGCAATCATGGCTTACTAATGTTAAACATTTTTATAAACCTAATGACGTTGCGACTAATCTTAATTCTATGCACCTGATAATCGACCTTATGTCACTGTTTCCACTCAAGAAATTCCTTCGTATGCTCTTTTGGATTCTGGTGCTAGTATGTCGATCCTAGGTACTGAGGAAAATTTCCTAATTAAACTTCTACCAATCATTCGTAATCGGATTTGACTGTTTGTGCAGCTGATGATAACTTTCTTAAAGTCATTGGCCTAGTGGATTGACCCATAACCATCGATACTGTCAACAGGACACTACATGTACTTGTTCCTCCTAGTGTAACCCATTGCTTAACTTTAAGAATTGATGCTTGGCGAATTTTTGGATTGAAGGTAAACTTTAATACCGACTCTTTTTCCGTGCAGGAAGTGTTTTCCGTTTTGTCACTCCGCAGTATTGACGAGTTGGATGCACAACGATTTGCTCTAGATGAGGTTATATCTTCCTTTAGTGAGTTGTCTCATGAACGACTGACACGCACTAATAAGGCTCTCCATGTTATCGAGACAGGTGATGCTGAACCTATTAAGCAGAGGTATTTTCCTTCATCTCCTGCTATGCAAAAATTTGCAGATAGGGAACTTGATTCTATGCTAGAAACCGGCATAGTTCGAACTTCTAATTCTCCATGGTCCTCACACATGTTGTTGGTAAGAAACGGGGATACCCATGATTATCGTCTTTGCTTCGATGGTATAAAGTTAAACAAAGTTACTAAAAAGGATGCTTATCCTCTTTCATATATTTTGGATGTCGTTAAGCAACACCTCGATTTATTAAAGATTGTGCTTCAACGTCTTAAAGACGCTAATCTCACAATTAATTTAGAGAAAATCCAATTTTGCAGACCTAGCTGCCATTAGTGACTTTCCACATCCCACTACCACGACTGAAATTAAACGATTTCTAGGCTTAGCCGATTGGTTTCGTCGTTTTGTGCCAAACTTCTACACTTTCTGCTCCTATAACTGAACTTATCAAAGGTCGATCTCGTAAGCAGCCTATTGCCTGGTCTTCTGAGGCCGAAGACTCCTTCACCCTATTAAATAAATTCCTTACATTTTCGCCTGTACTTGCTAGCCCAGATTTTCTTTGCCGTTCAACATCCAATGCAGTGCTTCTGATGTTGGTATTGGTGTGTTTAATGCAAGGGTAGGTGACAATGAACGAATTATTGTATACGCTTCTCGGACCCTCAGTAAACCTGAACGTAAGTAGTGCAACTGAAAAGAGTGTCTTGCCGTCATTTTGGAATTGAAAAGTTTAGACCTTATGTGGAAGGAACTGAATTCATCATTACCACAGATCATTATAGTCTTCTTTGGTTGATGAGCATGAAAGACCCCACTGGTCGGTTAGCTCTATGGAGTCTTCGCCTTTCTCAATGTAACTTTGTTATTGTCCACCGCAAGGGCAAATTCAATTTCGTACCTGATGTTTTGTCGCGTGCACTCTTAATATTTGCTTTTGGAACTTCTTCCTAAAGACTTTGAGCATTTGTATCAAAAATGTTGAAACAAGGTTCTTCTGATTCCCAATTCATATCCAAATTGGACATGTAAATATGGGTTATTTAAATTAATTTCTAATGAAGAAGGTATTAATACTAAACGTTCTTAACTTATCAAACAGTTCCATGACGAACCTACTTCTGCGCATCTGGGTACTTTCAAAACGTATTCTAAATTAAAAGAACTTTATTAATGGTCAAAGATGAGATTCGATGTCGCTAATTATGTACGCCGATGTAACGTTAGCTTACCGAGTAAAGCCTGTCAAGGTGGTCGCTATGACCTCATGGGAAATCAAAAAGATGAGATATCCCTTCTACTGCATCTCGTAGACATTATGGGTCCTTTTCCACGCTCTACCCATGGCAATACCATGCTTATTGTTGTCTCCGATTGGGTAACGAAATTCGTCTTAGTGAAACCTGTTTCTCGTGCTACCGTTAGAAGTGTTGCTTCCTTTCTGAACAAATGACGTTTTCCTCGTTTTGGTTGCCATAAATCATTATGGTAGATAATAGGCCACAATTATTAGCTCTACTGTTAGAAGATTGGTTGATCATTATAAAGTGTCTCATATTTGGTACAGTGCCGCGTTTCACCCTCAAGTAAATTTTGTAGAACGCGTTAACCTGTTATTGGTACGCCAATACGCTCCTACATCGCCGATAACCATCGAACTTGGGATGAGCATATTCACAAAATTGCACATGCGTTGAGAAATTCAGTACATGAAGTTATTGGTCATACTCCTTCCTTCCTAAACTCTGGCAGAACCTGACTGAGGACGAATTAAACTTAGATACACGTGAACAACTTGTTAAAGAAGTCGACCATTTATCGGAAATTCACTTCAGAATGCTTACGATGTTAGTTCTAAACGTTACAATCGTAGAAACTGCCGTCGCTTTAAACCTCACGATGTAGTGTGGAAACGAAACTGTTCTGTCGGATGCTGCTAGGCAGTTTAGTAGCAAATTAGTATGTTCGTTTTGTTGTGAAAGAAGTTACTGGACCTCTGACTTAACGATTAGTTAACGAGAAAGGTAAGGACGTTGGTGTGTGGCATGTCAAGGATCTTAAACCGCATCCCCTTTGGACGCCAACGATTCTAATCTTTGAACTACCTTGCGATCTTTCTGTTTCTTTGTATCTTGAGTACGACTTTGGATTTAATGTATTTTGGCGAAACGATAGTTTTATATTTTTATTGTAGACTGTTTTAGAAAAATTTCTACAGTCGAATTAATTAATTTTTTTTACTTTGCCCACAAGGACATTTAATCGTGGTGGAGTTTAATTTTACTTGATTCCTTTCTTTTTGTACTAGTTTACGCGCTTGTACTTCTGTACATACTGAGTATGAATTATTTCAGTTTTGAATTGAGCGTTGGTGCTCATGTGATATAGAAAAAGTTTTTCGTTAAGTCCATATCATTTCGTCAATACCCTTGGTACGCAAGACTATATCTGGATATTTAGTCGCATTCCTTTTTGGGTGGTTGAATGGGACCTTCTAGTAGGAAGGTTATTTAGGGTACACTCATCTGTCTTTTCGTTCTTCGAGTGTAGCCTCTGCTCGAACATCAGAGCCCTTCAACTCTATTCTTTTGGGTGGGTTTCTGAACACGACTATCCCTGATGCAGGGTTGGATTGGGTTTGAGTGGGGGGGTTTATAGGTAGGCCGCCCTATAGTCTGTCAGGGGTTGGGAAAGGGGCATAATTCACCAGTATGTCTAGATGAATGAGTGACCTGAACAAAATTCTTATCCGCTTTGTGATCCCAACAATTTAGCTTACACCTTTTTAGAGGCTCCCACTTTATTTGTTTTAGTTTTAAGAGCTGTACCGTCTCACGGTATACCTTATTTTACGCTGCGCGTTTAAAGAATGGACTTGGAATTTGCTGATCATAAAGCCGAGCTAATCTTTGGTAAACCGATCTATCTTCTACTTTTCTTGCTTCCTTTCATTTCCCCTCTTTGGGGGAATTCTAAGCCTTTCGGGGTATAAGACGCACCCCTGCCGTGCCTGTCTGCCCGATTCCCCCTTCATAGTGGATAGGGGGGTGGTGGAGCGGTAAGATGTGCAACAATCTTTTCTAGAGCTAGTTTCGTCTCTTATCTGATTCTAGACAAGCTCTTGTGATGCCACTGAGGGTCACTCTGGTTTTATGAGCACCGAACAACTAGTACGGTTGGAGAACCTAGTAGATTTGTGTTCTACTTTTTTACTTTACGTTAGTTATGACCTAGTGCCGCCGAATGCCGAAGGGCTCACAGTTGAGTTGGAGCCAGGGTGTCCGATCGACTGGGATCAAAGATCTTCGGTAGTATATGTTGTTGGGTTGGGGTGACATGTCCGCCACGTGCCTCCGCGTGGTGCTTTGGTTTTATCCACTTTGCTAGGGGTTCAAAATTTGGTGGGGGAGAGGATTTTGGTTTGGCTAGAGGTTGCGTTATGTCTCCACTCGCAACCTTCAGTACAGGCTTAAATCTAACTCAACTCTGATTACTGCTTCCCAATATCAAGTGGGGAGTATGTCAGAAAAAGAAAAGTGCTTATATAGCCACACCTTGCCCATCTCAGCTTCTGATGACAAAGTCAGTTTCCCCTCACAGCATCTTTTAAACCACTCCTTATCTTCAAACGAATACCCATCTTCACTCATGTCTTGGGGTACCCCCATCACACTACTTTGATAAAGTCTATTGATTTGCAGTGTGAGAGGAAGTCAGTCCACATATTCCAGTCAACATCTCTTGAATTTTGCATGTTGCCCTGGAATGGTCGCATTATGGAGCTGGGAGTGAATAGTACATATTTGCCAGGTCTATTTTTGCTCTTTATGGTATCTTTACCATGGTTGGGTTATGTCTCCACTTCCAACATTCTCATTAGCTTCATGGATGTCTGGATTCATACCTCTCATTTCATGTTCTCCATCCTCTTCCATGTCAATACATCAACTGTACATCCTACATCAGATACAATTTTCCATTACATTCCTTCCCATGCGACAAGCCGATCAACCCCTATTGACGCTATTTCTTTACCCACGGTAAATGCAACTTTCATCATTGATCGCCTCTGCTGAGTATTTCACTGACATGATTCCTCCTGAGCTGAATGTTGTATCGCTGTCACACCATATCTTTTCCCATATTCAATTTCATATCTGCATAGTGAGTGAAATATGTAACCTGTTTACCTTGTCCTTGGATATATCTTGGGATGCGGATCTCTGGAGCCCAGATAATTCTGCGTACATGTCGTACATCTCAAACTCAGAAATTTCTCCGATACCTCACCTATGTGTCTGTCTGAATCTAGGACCACAAATATGAGCTGAGTTTGTTGTTGCCATTGGACTCCCAAATGCTTCAATATAGGTGTCTCAATTATCGACCGGTGTATGTCAATATGTAATAGCATCTTGTAGAGTTTGGTTCTTGTACAGGTTCATACACTCAGACATCCTATCCCGCGAATGATGGAATGACTAACTGTTAACAACTTAATTTAATGGAAAACTTGCTTAACTACAATCAAAACTTCTGATAAAGATTGCAGAACATCTGGCCCAAGGGCAGAATGAACTCAATAATAGTACAGACAAATGATCACAAACTAATAACAAATATCTAGCACAAAACGGGTATATATCTTAACTAGCCACAGGTCAAGTTTGTTGCTGGTATCTCTAGCAAAGCAGGAAATCATGCCAATAGACATCCACATTCATTTAGACATTTAACCCAAACATTCTGAACATCTTCACAGTTCTCATCAAACTACAAAATCCTAACTCCGAGTTGTCAACCTGTCTGCATGTCAATTTTACAAGCCTAACGCACTTAGATATAGCATATGTGTATGATGCAATTGCATGCCCCTGTTCTACTGATGATCTAAAGGACCCTATTACTGTGTCCATCTGAGTGGGTCAAACCTTCTGTTGAATTCTCTCTGCTTTTGCAAATACCTTGTTTGGAACAACACCTCGGATCCCTCACAGAAAAATCTGTTCAGATATGAACTTCACTGACGAATAAGTATTTTACAGGTCTTCTTTCATCATTGACCACCTTGGACATGTCGATTGCCTCTGCTGATATTTACCTGACATGATCCCTCCGTGATCCTGAATGTTGCATCCTGGTCAACCATATCTTTTCCCATATTCAATTGCATATCTGCATAGTGAGTAAAATGTAACCTATATTCCTTGCCTTGGATATATCGTGGGATGAGGTCTCTGGAGCCCAGATAATGCTGCATACCTGTCGTACATCTCAAACTCAGAAATTCTCCATCATACCTCACGTACGTGTCTGTTTGAATCTAGGACCTCAAACATTCCCATCATATAGATAATGTGAGCTGAGTTTGTACTGTTTGCCATTGTACTCCCAAATGCTTCAATATACTGTCGGCCTCAATTATCGACCTGGACATTCATTGCATAGCATCTTGAGAGTTTGGTTTTGTATCTAGGGGTGTCATACACTCGAGAGATCTCATTCCACAAAAGTATGGAATGTCTAGCTGTTAACAATTAATTAATTTAATGGTAAAACTTACTTATAATCAAAACTTCTGATAAAGAATGCAGAACTTCTAGCACAAGAGACACGAATGAACCAATAACAGTACACACAAATATCACGAACGAAGCAAAAAATAAAATATCTAGCATAAAACGGGCATATATCTCAACTATCCACAGGTCAATTGTTGCCCGGTATCTCTAGCAAAAGCAGGAAATCATGCCAAGAGACACCCATATTCAGTAGTGGCTG
This sequence comes from Vesta saturnalis, assembly GCA_036346205.1. Taxonomy (NCBI): domain Eukaryota; kingdom Metazoa; phylum Arthropoda; class Insecta; order Coleoptera; family Lampyridae; genus Vesta; species Vesta saturnalis. The sequence goes on from JARFJB010000862.1 coordinate 4,375,498, forward strand.
ATGTCTTCCGTCAACTTGGAAGTTTTGGTCTCCAATGTTCAGTGTTAAGCTTCTCTGAGTTTGAATGCTTCATGCATGGTGCTAGTTTGTCGGAGAAGCCTGAGCAGTCTGAATGCATCTGCAATAGAGTAATCATAACTACTGACTTCATGTCCCACACCCTGTAATGTTGATATGCCCAACACCCCCAGCATCTTGAAGGCACCATGCATCTGATCCGTGGATGAAAAATCCATAACGTAAATTACATTATGATACTCCATAACATTTAATCCAAACATTCGGAACGTCTTCATAGCTCCCATTAAGCTGCAAAATCCTAACTCCGAGTTGTCAACCTGCCTGCATGTCAATTTTACAAGGTTAACTCACTTAGATATCGCATATGTGTACCACGAAATTGGCCATGTCCCTTTTCTACTGATGGTCTAAAGAACCCTATTACTGTGTTCATAGAGAGTGGATAGTTGCAAACCTTCTGTTGAATTCTCTGTCTGCTCTTGCAAATACATTGTTCGGGACAACTTGGGATCCTCACAAAAGAATCTGTTCATGAATATGAACTTCACTAACGAATAAGCTTTTACAGGGCCTATCTTTGCTACCCCTTTCTCCCATGTGTCAGGAGTTATCTTGAAGTGACTATCTGCATCTGTGGCTTCTTTCTCCTCTAAGACAACTTCCTGAACAGCATCATCGATCAGCCCAGCATCGTACGCCGCTTCTCTCTTGAAGAGGAGCCCTGTCTTTCTTGCCTGGATGACGCAGTCAGGGAGAGCCTCACATTGATGAGTGTCCATTGTCCCGGCCAATCCCTGGAATAGTCCTTTTAAGATCTTGCACATATTATCCCAAGCCTTAGTGTGTTGATTACTATTATAGTTAACTTCTTGTCTGCCCTGGTAAGATTGCGTATCGAATCGGATATTGACTGAACATGTATCTGGCTACGCGTGGCAGGTACACCTGGGTAAAGAATACTTAGCTGGATGGCACACCTATCATAACAAGTTGTCACTTTTCTGCTTATGTCGTCACCTGACCAGGTCTCTAACCTTAGCAGCTGGTTTAGTGTTTTCACACTTTGCTTCCATCCTTCAAATTAGACACTATTTTCCCTGTTGCATTTCTTACCATGCGACAAGTCACAATCCCTATTGGCGCTATTTCTTTACCCACGGAAAATGCAACTTTCATCATTGATCACCTTGGACATATCGATTGCCTCTGCTGAATATTTCTCTCACATGATCCCCTCCGTGAGCCTGAATGTTGCATGGCTGTCACATTATATCTTTTTCCCATATTCAATTGCATATCTGGATAGTGAGTGAAATATGTAATCTATATTCCTTGCCTTGGATATATCTTGGGGTGCGGATCTCTGGAGCCCAGATAATGCTGCGTACCTGTCGTACATCTTAAACTCAGAAATTCTCCCTGATCCCTCACCTATGTGTCTGCCTGAATTTAGGACCTCTAACATTCTCATCATATAGATAACGTGAGCTGAGTTTGTATTGTTTGCTATTGTACTCCCAAATGCTTCAATATACTTACTGCATGGAATTATCGACTGATACATGTCAATATGTAATAGCATCTTGTGGAGGGTCTGGTTCTTGTATCTAGAAGTGTCATACACTCGGGACATCTTATCCCACAGAAGTACGGAATGTTTAACTGTTATCTTAAAGTGTCTATCTGCAGCTGTCTGGCAGTGGTCTATTTCTTTTTCCTCTAAGACAACTGCCTGAACAGCACCATCGATCACCCCTGCAGTGTACGCCGCTTCTCCCTTGAAGAGGAACCCTGTCTCTATTACCTGTCTGACGCAGTACAAAGTGAGCCTCACATTGAGGAGTGTCCCTTGTTCCGGTCCATCCCTAGCATAGCCCCCTTAAGATCTTGCGCTTGCCCAGGAAGCCCCTTTTTGATAAGGTTGCATGAATGTTCCTCATATTAGCCCATGTCTTAGTGAATCTGGTGGCTTCGTCGTCTCACAAACATAGTCGTGTTGCATTATCCAGGCATTTCTATCTGCCTGCGGACTCCACCCGGACACTCATCGCTTACTATTATAGTTAACTTCTTGTCTGCCCTGGTAAGATTGCATATCGAATCGAATATTGACTCAACGCCTGGCAGTTACACCTGGGTAAGCATACTTAGTTGGATGGCACACCTATTATAACAGGATGTCAATTCTCTGGTTATGTCGTCACCTGACCAGGTCTCTCTAACCTTAGCACCTGGTTTAGTGTTTTCACACTTTGCTGCCAATTCTGTTCCAGTTGTCAGTCCCATTCTCAAGCAGGAGTGTACACACCTTCTGGTCTTATTCCTTTAGTAAGGTTGGGCGCATGCGTTAGGGCATACAGTAACTCATTTGAAGAATCTCTCCCCTTCTTGTTATAGGAACTTATATTTAAGGACCGGCTTAAATCTGACTCAACTCTGGTGACATCAGCTGCTTCCCAATACCAAGTGTGGAGTGTGTCAGAAAAAGAATATATAGCCACATCTTACCCATCTCAGCTTCTGGTGGCAAAGTCAGTTTCCCCTCACCGCATCTTCTCTCTTTATGTCTTGAGGTGCCCCTTTCCCTACACACTACTTTGCAAGAGTCTATTAATTAGCAGCATGAGAGGAAGCCAATCCACATATTCCAGTCAACATCTCTGGAATTTTGTATGAACTCAGTTGCCCTGTCAAACAGTTCCTGTATGTCGCAATCTGGAGTTGGGAGTGAATAGTACATATTTGCCAGGTCTATTTTTGCTCTGTATATTATCTCTACCATGGTTGTGTTATATCTCCACTCCCAAGTTTCTCATGAGCTTCATGGATGTCTGGACTCATACTTCTCATTCTCAAGTTCTCCATCCCTGTTCCACGAGTACATCCTCTTCCATTCAATACATCCACTGCTAACATCCTTCACACCAGACACAATTTTCGCCATTACATTCCTTCCCATGCGACAAGCCACAACCCCTATTGACGCGATTTCTTTATCCACGGAAAATGCAACTTTCATCATTGATCACCTTGGAGATGTCGATTGCCTATGCTGAGTATTTCCCTGACATGATCCCCTCCGTGAGCCCGAATGTTCCATCGCAGTCACACCATATCTTTTTCCCATATTTAATTGCATATCTGCATAGTGAGTGAAATATGTAACTTATATTCCCTGCCTTGGATGTATCTTGGGATGCGGATCTCTGGAGCCCAGATAATGCTGCGTACCTGTCGTACATCTCAAACTCAGAAATTCTCCCAGATACCTCACCTATGTGTCTGTCTGAATCTAGGACCTCAAATATGAGCTGAGTTGTACTGTTTGCCATTGTACTCCCAAATGCTTCAATATAGTGTCTGTCTCCAGTTATCGACCGGTGTATGTCAATACGTAATGGCATCTTGTAGAGGGTCTGGTTCTTGTACCCAGGGGTGCCATACACTCGAGACATCCTATCCCACGAATGTATGGAATGTCTAACTGATAACAACTTAATTTAATGAAAAAATTTACTTAACTACAATCAAAACTTCTTATAAAGATTGCAGAACATCTAACCCAAGGGACACGAATGAACCAATAATAGTACAGACAAATATCACAAACTAATAACAAAAATATCTAGCACAAAACCGGTATATATCTTAACTAGCCACAGGTCAATTGTTGCTCGGTATCATCTAGTGAAAGCAGGAAATCATGCCAATAGACATCCACATTCATTTAACATTTAACCCAAACATTCTGAACATCTTCACAGTTCTCATCAAGCTGCAAAATCCTAACTCCGAGTTGTCAACCTGTCTGCATGTCAATTTTTCAAGCCTAACGCACTTAGATATAGCATATGTGTATGACGCAATTGGGCATGCCCTGATGATCTAAAGGACCCTATTACTGTGTCCATCTGAGAGTGGATAGTTGCAAACCTTCTTTTGAATTCTCTGTCTGATCTTGCAAATACCTTGTTTGGAACAAACACCTCGGATCCCTCACAGAAAAATCTGTTCAGAAATATGAACTTCACTGACGAATAAGTATTTTTACAGGGTCTATCTTTCATCATTGACCACCTTGGACATGCCGATTGCCTCTGCTGAGTATTTCCCTGACATGATCCCCTCCGTGATCCTGAATGTTGCATCGCTGTCACACCATGTCTTTTCCCCATATTCAAATTGCCTATCTGCATAGTGAGTGAAATATGTAACCTATATTCCTTGCCTTGGATATACCTTGGGACGCGGTCTCTGGAGCCCAGAAAATGGTGCGTATCTGTCGTACATCTCAAACTCAGAAATTCTCCCTCATACCTCACCTCGTGTCTGTTTGAATCTAGGACCTCAAACATTCCCATCGTATAGATAATGTGAGCTGAGTTTGTACTGTTTGACATTGTACCCTAGCATAGCTCGTTTAAGATCTTGCACTTGCCCAGGAAGCCCCTTTTTGATAAGGTTGCATGGATGTCTCTCATATTAGCCCACGCCTTAGTGAATCTGGACGCTTCGTCGTCTCACAAACATAGTCGCGGTGCATTATCCATGCATTTCTATCTACCTGCGGACTCCACCCGGACACTCATTGCTAACTATTATAGTTAACTTCTTGTCTACCCTGGTAAGATTTCATATCGAATCGAATATTGACTGAACGCCTGGCAGTTACACCTGGGTAAAGCATACTTAGTTGGATGGCACACCTATTATAACATGATGTCAATTCTGTGGTTATGTCGTCACCTGATCAGGTCTCTCTAACCTTAGCACCTGGTTTAGTGTTTTCACACTGCTGCCATTTCACCAAATCTTTTCCAGTTGTCAGTCCCATTCTCAAGCAGGGGTGTACACACCTTCTGGTCTTATTCCTTTACTAAGGTTGGGCGCATGCGTTAGGGCATACAGTAACTCATTTGAAGAATCTCCCCCCTTTTTGTTTTAGGAACTTATACTTAAGTACTGGCTTAAATCTGACTACTCTGGTGACATCAGCTGCTTCCCAATACCAAGTGGGGAGTGTGTTAGAAAAAGAAATGTCCTTATGTAGCCACACCTTACCCATCTCAGCTTCTGGTGGCAAAGTCAGTTTCCCCTCACAGCATCTTCTCTCTTTATAACTTGGGGTGCCTCTTTCCCTACACACTACTTTGCAAGAGTGTTGATTTGCAGTATGAGAGGAAGCCAGTCCACATATTCCAGTCAACATCTCTGGAATTTTGTATGAACTCAGTTGCCCTGGCAAACAGTTCCTGTATGTCGCAATCTGGAGTTAGGAGTGAATAGTACATATTTGCCAGGTCTATTTTTGCTCTGAATGTTATCTCTACCATAGTTGGGTTATGTCTCCACTCCCAACTTTCTTATGAGTTCCATGGATGCCTGGACTCATACTTCTCATTCTCATGTTCTCCATCCCTGTTCCACGAGTACATCCTCTTCCATTCAATACATCAACTGCTAACATCCTACACACCAGACACAATTTTCGCCATTCCATTCCTTCCCATGCGAAAAACCACAACCCTTATTGACGCGATTTCTTTATCCACGGAAAATGCAACTTTCATCATTGATCACCTTGGAGATGTCGATTGCCTATGTTGAGTATTTCCCTCACATGATCCCCTCCGTGAGCTCGAATGTTCCATCGCTGTCACACCATATCTTTTTCCCATATTCAGTTGCATATCTAAATAGTGAGTGAAATATGTAACTTATATTCCCTGCCTTGGATATATCTTGGGATTCGGATCTCTGGAGCCCAGATAATGTACCTGTCGTACATCTTAAACTCCGAAATTCTCCCTGATACCTCACCTATGTGTCTGTCTGAATTTAGGACCTCAAACATTCCCATCATATAGATAACGTGAGCTGAGTTTGTATTGTTTGCTATTGTACTACCAAATGCTTCAATATACTTATTGCATGAAATTATCGACCGATACATGTCAATATGTAATAGCATCTGGTAGAGGGTCTGGTTCCTGTATCTAAAGGTGTCATACACTCGAAACATTTTATCCCACAGAAGTACGGAATGTTTAACTGTTTTCAACTTAATTGAATGGTAAAACTTACTTAACTACATTCAAAACTTCTGATAAAGAATGCAGAATGTCTAGCACAAAGGACACTAATCAACTAATAATAGTACAGACAAATATCACGAACTAAGCAAAAAATAAAATATCTAGCATAAAACCGGCATATATCTCAACTAGCCGCAGGTCAATTATTGCTTCATTCATCGTGCTAGTTTGTCGGAGAAGCCTGAACATTTCAATGCATCTGCAATCCATTTGATTGCAAATCTCATTGCATGTAGACAATAGTAACCTAATGACTTCATCTTCCCGCATACCCTGTAATTTGTTGTGTATACCCAAGACCCTTCCTGCATCTTGGACACACCATGCATCTGATCCGTGGATGAAAAATCGAGCCCTGATAGTGCCGCGTACATGTCGTACATCTCAAACTCAGAAATTTTCCCTTATACATTGCCTTTGCTGAGTATTTCCCTGATATGATCTCCGTGAGCCTGAATGTTGAATCGCTGTCACGCCATATATTTTTCCCATTTTCAATTGCATATCTGCATAATGAGTGAAATATGTAACCTATATTCCTTACCTTGGATATATCTTGGGATGCGGATCTCTGGAGCCCAGGTAGTGCCGCGTACATGTCGTATATCTCAAACTCAGAAATTTTCCCTTATACATTGCCTTTGCTGAGTATTTCCCTGACATGATCTCCTCCGTGAGCCGGAATGTTGCATCGCTCACATGCCATATCTTTTTCCGATTTTCAATTGCATATCTGCATAGTGAGTGAAATATGTAACCTATATTCCTTACCTTGGATATATCTTGGGATGCGGATCTCTGGAGCCCAGATAATGCTGCGTACCTGTCATATCTCAAACTCAGAAATTATTCCTGATAATTCACCTATGTGCCTGTCTGAATCTAGAACCTCAAGCATTCCCATCATATAGACAACGTTAGCTGAGTTTGTACTGTTTGCCATTGTACTCTCAAATGCTTCAATATACTGCCTCCAATTATCGACCGGTACATGTCAATATGTAATAGCATCTTGTAAAGGATCTGGTTCTTGTACCTAGGGGTGTCATACACTCGAGAGATTTTGTCCCACAAAAGTATGGAGTTGTTTAACTGTTAACAATTAATTAATTTAATGGTAAAACTTACTTTACAATCAAAACTTCTGATAAAGAATTCAGAACATCTAGTACAAGGGACACTAATGAACCAATAATAGTACAGAGAAATATGACGAACAAAGAAAAAAAAAATGTAACAAAATGGGCATATCTCAACTATCCACAAGTCAATTGCTGATCGGTATCTCTAGCGAAAGCAGGAAATCATGCCAATAGACATCCATATTCAGTATGTGGGCGTTGTCTTCCGTCAACTTGGAAGTTTTGGTCTCATATCCAGTGTTAAGCTTCTCTGAGTTTGAATGCATTATGTTCTACATGAGTGCCAAGGATTGCTTCATGCATCGTGCTAGTTTATCGGAGAAGCCTGAGCATCTCAATGTATCTGCAGTAGATTTGATTGCACATAATGTATGTAGATAATCATAACCTACTGACTTCATGTTCCCGTTGCATATGCCCGAAACCCACCCAGCATCTTGGACACACCATGCATCAGATCCGTGAATGAAAAATCCATAACGTAAATTGCATCATGATACTTCATAACATTTAAGCCAAACATTCTGAACGTCTTCACAGCTCCCATCAAGCTGCAAAATGATAACTCCGAGTTGTCAACCTGCCTGCATGTCAATTTTACAAGTCTAACGCACTTAGATATAGCATATGTGTATGACGCAATTGTCCCCTTTTCTACTGTTGATCTAAAGGACCCTATTACTGTGTCCATATGAGAGTGGATAGTTGCAAACGTTCTGTTGAATTCTCTGACCGCTCTTGCAAATACCTTGTTTGGGATAACCACTTCGGATCCCTCACAAAAGAATCTCTTCAGGAGTATGAACTTCACTGACGAATTCAGTGTGGCAGTGGTATGTTCCTTGTTTCCCCCTCTAAGACAATCATGTGATCAGCATCACCGATCAGCCGTGCAGTGTAGGCCGCTTCTCCCTTGAATAGGAACCCTGTCTTTCTTGCCTGTCTGACGCAGTACAGGGAGAGTCCCACATTGAGTGTGTCCATTGTCCCGGTCCATCCCTGGAATAGCCCCTTTAAGATCTTGCACTTGCCCAGGAAGCCCATTTTTGATAAGTTGCATGGATGTCCCTCCATATCAGCTCATGCCTTAGTGAGTCTGGTGGCTTGGTCGTCTCGCATAGTCGAGGTGCATTGTCCACGTATTTCTGTCTGCCTGCGACTCCACTCAGACACATAATTGATTATCATTATGGTTAACTTCTTGTCTGCCCTGGTAAAATCGCATATCGAATCGAATATTGACAGAACATGTATCTGGCCACGCCTGGCTGTTACACCTGGGTAAAGCGTACTTAGCTGGATGGCACACCTATCGTAATAGGATGCAATTCACCTGACCATGTCTCTCTAACCTTAACACCTGATTGAGTGTTTTCACATTTTGCTGCCATTTCATCAATTCTGTCACAGTTGTCAGTGCCATTCTCAAGCAGAGTGTGGTCTTATTCCTTTACTAGGGTTGGGCGCATGCTTTAGGGCGTACAGTAACTCATTTGAAGAACCTCTCCCCTTATTGTTATAGGAACTTGTATTGGAGTACAGGCTTAAATGTGACTCAACTCTGGTGACATCAGCTGCTTGGGAAGCAGTATTGGGAATACCAAGTGGGAAGTGTGACATAAAAGTGTTTATATAGCCACACCTTGCCCATCTCAGCTTCTGGTGACAGTCAGTTTCCCCTCACAGCATGTTTTAACCCACTCCTTATCTTCGAACGAATACCCCTCTTCACTCTTATGTCTTGTGGTGCCCCTTTCCCTACACACTACTTTGCAAGAGTATTGATTTGCAGTATGAGAGGAAGCCATTCCACATATTCCAGTCAACATCTTTGGAATTTTGTATGAACTCAGTTGCCCTGACAAGCAGTTCCTGTATGTCGAAATCTGGAGTTGGGAGTGAATAGTACATATTTTCCTCCTCTCATACTGCAAATCAATAGACTTGCAAAGTAGTGTGTAGGGAAAGGGGCACCCCAAGTGATAAAGAGAGAACATGCTGTGAGGGGAAACTGACTTTGCCACCAGAAGCTGAGATGGGTAAGGTGTGGCTACATAAGCACATTTCTTTTTCTGACACACTCCCCACTTGGTATAGGGAAGCAGCTGATGTCACCAGAGTAGTCATATTTAAGCCGGTACTTAAGTACTTAAGTATAAATTCCTAGAATAAAAAGGGAAGAGATTCTTCAAATGAGTTACTGTATGCCCTAACGAATGCACCCAACCTTAGTAAAGTAATAAGACCAGAAGGTGTGTACACTCCTACTTGAGAATGGGACTGACACGTGGAACAGAATTGGTGAAATGGCAGCAAAGTGTGAAAACACTAAACCTGGTGCTAAGGTTAGAGATACCTGGTCAGGTGACGATATAACCAGAGAATTGACATCCTGTTATGATAGGTGTGCCATCCAGCTAAGTATGCTTTACCTAGTTGTAACTGCCAGGCGTGGCCAGATACATGTTCAGACAATATTCGATTCGATATGCAATCTACCAGCGCGGCCAAGAAGTTACCAATAATAGTAAGCAATGATTTGTCCAGGTGGAGTCCGCACCACGACTATGTTTGCGAAACGACCAAGCCACCAGATTCACTAAGGCATGGGCTAATACGGAGGGACATCCGTACAAGCTTATCAAAAAGGGGCTTCCTGGACAACTGCAAGATCTTAATGGGGCTATCCCAGGGATGGACCGGGACAATGGGCACATTCCTCAATGTGAGGCTCTCTCTGTACTGCGTCAGACAGGCAAGAAAGACACAGTTCCTATTCAAGGGAGAAGGCGTACACTGCAGGGCTGATCGATGATGCTGTTCAGGCAGTTGTCTTGGAGGAGGAAAAAGGAACAGACCACTGCCAGACAGCTACAGATAGTCACTTCAAGATAACTCTTGACACATGGGAGAAGGGGAGCAAAGATAGATCCTGTAAAAACACTGTATTCGTCAGTGAAGTTCATATTCCTGAACAGATTCTTTTGTGAGCGATCCGAGGTGTTTGTTCCAAACAAGGTATTTGCAAGAGCAGACAGAGAATTCAACAGAGGGTTTGCAACTATCCACTCTCAGATGGATACAGTAATAGGGTCCTTTAGATGATCAGTAGAAAAGGGGGCATACCCAATTGCGTCATACACATACGCTATATCTAAGTGCGTTAAGCAAAATTGATATGCAGGCAGGTTGACAACTCGGAGTTAGGATTTTGCAGCTTGATGGGAGCTATGAAGACGTTCCGAATGTTTGGGTTAAATGTTATGGAGTATCATGATGCAATTTACGTTATGGATTTTTCATCCACGGATCAGATGCATGGTGTGTCCAAGATGCTGGAAGGGTCTTGGGTATACGCAACAAATTACAGGGTATGCGGGAAGATGAAGTCATTAGGTTACGATTTTCTACATGCAATGAGATGTGCAATCAAATGGATTGCAGATGCATTGAAATGTTCAGGCTTCTCCGACAAACTAGCACGATGAATGAAGCAATAATTGACCTGCGGCTAGTTGAGATATATGCCGGTTTTATGCTAGATATTTTATTTTTTTGCTTACTTCGTGACATTTGTCTGTACTATTATTAGTTGATTAGTGTCCTTTGTGCTAGACATTCTGCATTCTTTATCAGAAGTTTTGAATGTAGTTAAGTAAGTTTTACCATTCAATTAAGTTGAAAACAGTTAAACATCCCGTACTTCTGTGGCATAAGATGTTTCGAGTGTATGACACCTTTAGACACAAGAACCAGACCCTCTACAAGATGCTATTACATATTGACATGTATCGGTCGATAATTTCATGCAGTAAGTATATTGAAGCATTTGGTAGTACAATAGCAAACAGTACAAACTCAGCTCACGTTATCTATATGATGGGAATGTTTGAGGTCCTAAATTCAGACAGACACATAGGTGAGGTATCAGGGAGAATTTCTGAGTTTAAGATGTACGCAGGTACATTATCTGGGCTCCAGAGATCCGCATCCCAAGATATATCCAAGGCAAGAGAATATAGGTTACATATTTCACTCACTATGACAGGTATGCAATTGAATATGGGAAAAAGATATTGTGTGACAGCGATGCAACATTCAGGCTCACGAAGGGACCATGTGAAGGAAATACTCGGCAGAGGCAATCGATATGCCTCCAAGGTGATCAGTGATGAAAGTTGCATTTTCGGATGGGTAAAGAAATAGCGTCAATTCGGATTGCGGTTTGTCGCATGGTAAGAAATGCAATATGGAAAATAGGGTCTAATGTGAAGGATGGAAGCAATGTGTGAAAACACTAAACCAGCTGCTAAGGTTAGAAACATGGTCAGGTGACGACAAAATCAGAGAAGTGACATCCTGTTATGGTAGGTGTGCCATCCAGCTAAGTATTCTTTACTCAGGTGTACCTGCTAGGCGTAGCCAGGTACATGTTCAGTCAATATCCGATTCGATATACAATCTTACCAGGGCAGACAAGAAGTTAACTATAATAGTAATCAACTCACTAAGGCTTGGGCTAATATGTGCAAGATCTTAAAAGGACTATTCCAGGGATTGATCGGGACAATGGACACACTCATCAATGTGAGGCTCTCCTGTACTGCGTCAGACAGGCGAGAAAGACAGGGCTATGAAGACGTTCCGAATGTTTGGGTTAAATGTTATGGAGTATCATGATGCAATTGACGTTATAGATTTTTCATCCACGGATCATGCATGGTGTGCCCAAGATGCTGGGAGGGTCTTGGGCATATGCAACATATCTTTTCCCCATAACAGTTGCAATCTGCATAGTGAATCATATATGTAACCTATATTCACTTCTTGGATAACGGGGATGAGGTCTTCTGAGCCCAGATAAGCTGCATACCTCACATCTAAACTCAGAAATTCTCCATCATACCTCACTGATGTCATTTTGCAATCTTAGGACCTCAAACATTCCCATATATAGATATGTGTAACTGTCATTGAAGTTTGCCATTGTCTACGAAATGCTTCAATTATCGAATTATCCCCATTACATGGTCCAGATTGTTATAGCATCTTGTGAGAGTTTGGTTTATATCAGGTGTCATAACTCAAGATCTATTCCCAAATTCAATTGTCTAGCTGTTAACATTAATATTTATGTAAAACTTAGTAACAACAACTTCTGATAAAGCAATCAGACTTCTGCACAAGAGAACTGAATGAACCAATACATGACACAGAATATCACGTAACAGCAAAAATAAAATCTCATAATTACAGGGATATATCTCAACTGATCCACAGGTCAATTGTTCCGTATCCTAGCAAAAGCTAGGAAACTGCCAAGAGACATCCATATTCAGTATGTGAGGCTGATGTTTTCCGTCAACTGTTGAACTTCTTGGTCTCATGCTTCAATGTAAGCTTCTCTGATTGACATGTATCATTCGATCAGCCCAAGATTGCTTCACTGCATGGTGCTTTTGTCGAGGGCCTGTATCAATGCATCTCAATCTTGATGCACATCCATTGTAGTGATAATCTCAACTATTGACTGTCCATTGTTCCGATCAACACCCTGTAATTGTTCAATGCCCATTGACCCCAGATCTTGGGCACATGATCTGACGGGTAAAAACCTAATCAATTGATCAGAATTCCAGTAACATTTAACCCAAACTTGAACGTCTTGCATAGTCCCATTAAGTGCAAATATCTAACCTGCCTGCATGTCAATTATTTCAGCTTCATTCACTGTAGTTCCCTGTCGTGCAGCACTGACATGCCTTTCATGCATGGCTAAGCAACCTATTTTTCCCATTCAATTGATATATTGCAACTCGTGAAATCCTGCTGAACTTCAATCTATTCGGACATACCCTTGACCTAAAATTTGGTTGCGATATAACTTCCTAAGAAGCTTCCAGGTTATCTTTGCTACACCTTCTCCATCGTGTAAATATCTTAAGTAAATTGCATCCTGATACTCCTATTTCTCGCTCTAAGACATTCCTGACACCTTCATACGTCTCCCACAATGTAAGCCGCTCTCCTTGAAGTTAGACGCCTGCTATTTCCCTGCCTAACGCATAATGAGAGCTCACTTGATGAAGTGTGTCCATGCCGATAATCCACTGAATATCCTTAAATTGCTATTAGCCCAACCTTGTAGAGTTGATACTAGTTCATTAGTTAACTTCTATGTCATCCCTGGACAAGATCATGCTCACAGAATCGGATATTTCCTATCACATGTCCCCTTCGGACTGAATTTGATGCTGTAAACACCATATCTTTACTACTATTCAATATTTCTATGATATCTGCAGTGTGAGTAATATGTAACCTATATTCCTCCTTGAATACTTGGATGCGATCTCATGCAGCCCGAAATGTACGACACTGCTATCATCTTAACATAGAAATTCTCTGATACCTACCTATGTCTGTCTGAATTTTGCTATTGTACCCCAAATGCTCAATATACTTCATTCATCGAAATATCTACCGATACATGTCAATATGTAGATAGCATCTGGTTCCTGATCTAAAGCGTTTCATCACTGCAATCATTTATCGCACAGAAGTACGAATGTTTAACTGTTTCAACTAATTGATGGTAAAACCTTACTTAACTCATTCAAAACTTTACTGATACTGTAATGTGAATGTTAGCCCAAGGACGCTAATCAACAAATACTTGACAGACAATGTCATCGACACGTAGCAAAAACCATAAAATATACTTAGCTAAAACCGGATACTCATATCAATTACCCAGGATCAATTATCTGCTTCATCATCGTGCATCAGTTCTGCGAAACCTGAACCGAGTTGTCAACTGCTCTGCAATCCATTTGCCACTTGCACATCTCATGCATGTGACAATCGTAACCTAGCTTGTATTCCTTTCACATACCCTGTAATTTTTGCGTATACCCAGACCCTTCAGATCTTGAACCCATCATCTGACGGGATGAAATCTCATAACCTAATTCTCTCTATGCAATACTCTATAATTTGGAACCCAAACATTCGGAAGTCTTCATAGCTCCCATCAGGACTGTTCAGAAATACCTAACTCCGATTGCAACCGCGCAATCAATGTTTCTTAACCTACTTAGATTAGCTTTTTGGCAATTGGGTTGCCCCTTTTCTACTCATCATGTAAAGGACCCTATGTATCTTGAGAGTGACTAGTTGTCAAACCCTCTTATCTGTCTTGCAGGTACCTTTTCCTGAACAACACACGGATCCTGCAAAATCGTTCAGGACATATGAACTTTGACAGAACTGACAGTGTTTTTACAGGATCACTTTGTCCCCTTCTCCATGGTCAAATTTCTGAAGGACATCTACTCTGGCATGGTTATTCCTTTCCTCTCCAGACAATCCTGAAAGCTCATCGATAGCCTGAATGTACGTCCCTTGTCCCGGTTATAGGAACCCTAGTCTTTCTTGCGATCTGACGCAGTGGGCTCACATTAGATGTTCCATTGTCCCGCCATCCCTGAATGCCTAGTGGTTGTCCGAACCTTTTTAAGCTTTTACGGATGTCCCTCCATATTAGCCCATGCCTTAGTGAATCCGGTGGCTTGGTCGTTTCGCAAACATAGTCGTGGTGCGGACTCCACCCGGACAAATCATGGCTTACTATTATTGTTAACTTCTTGTCTGCCCTGGTAAGATTGCATATCGAATCAAATATTGACAGAACATGTATCTGGCCATGCCTGGCAGTTACACCTGGGTAAAGCATACTTAGCTGGATGGCACACCTATCATAACAGGATGTCAATTCTCTGGTTATATCGTCACCGGACCAGGTATCTCTAACTTTACCACCTGGTTTAGTGTTTTCACACTTTGCTGCCATTTCCCAATTCTGTCCCACTTGTCAATCCCATTCTCAAGCAGAGTGTACATATCTTCTGGTTTTATTCCTTTACTAAGGTTGGGCGCATGCTTTAGGGCATACAGTAACTCATTTGAAGAATCTCTCCCCTTTTTGTTATAGGAACCTATATTTAAGTACAGGCTTAAATCTGACTCAACTCTGGTGACATCAGCTGCTTCCCAATACCAAGTGGGGATGCCATAAAAAGAAAAGTGCTTATATAACCATACCTTGCCCATTTCAGCTTTTGGTGGCAAAGACAGTTTCCCCTCACAGCATCTTTTAAATCACTCCTTATCTTCGAACGAATACCATCTTCACACCTATGTCTTCGGGTACCCCTTTTCCCACACACTACTTTGCAAAAGTCTATTGATTTGCAGAATGACAGGAAGCCAATCCACATATTCTAGTCAACATCTATGGAATTTTGCAAGAACTCAATTGCCCTGGCAAATAGTTCCTGTATGTCGCAATCTGGAGCTGGGAGTGAATAGTACGCATTTTCCAGGTCTATTTTTGCTTTCGTATGGTATCTCTACCATTGTTTGGTTATATCTCTTGGGGTTGTACTTTTTATTTTAATTTTGATTGCGCCGGGCTCTCTTTTGGCTAGGGGATGTATTACGGTCCGAAATCGATTACTTATTTTTGTCATAAACACATTATTTCATAATTAGCTTTCATTTATGTTGCACAATTAATCTATTTTCATTAACCGACAGTGAGCGTAAACTTTTTTAACGTCAATGGTTTTCTATATTGTTGACTTCTACGGTCAGATAGTTTGACTGTTTTGCCGCGAGTTGGCGGAAGAGATTTTTGCTAAAATGGCATGATACAAGAGTGAAGGAATTAATTATATTACTGCTAATTTATAAATCCCGTTTACTGGAGATACATTATTTTTACTTGCTTAACAAGGTTTGTATAACATAAACCTCCACCACGAGGTAACATTTTTCTTTTATTTTAGCTGTCTTGTGCATTGAGCTCATTTGTAGTTTAAATTCATTTATTCTTTTTGATATTATAACCTATTAAACGTAAGTAACAAGACTACCATTCTAAGTTACATTATTGAAAGCTATGGACGAATTAGCTTGCATCTAAATGTATTTGGTATTTAATTATTCATTTTTTAATTTTTTAAGTACTATGAATTTTGTAAGTTTCCAGGTAAACACTTTACAAATTAAAAAAATTCTTTGTAGGCCATAATGTTTATTTAGTTGTACTTTAATTTTTGTTACCTTTTGTATTACCTACATGTAAATCTATAGCATTTATTCTCCATTCAGGAGCTAGTCACTGATTAATAGTAAAATATTCAATACATTTAAGAATTATTAATTCGACTGAAGCTTATATAAATGCATTTTATCTAGCATAGAGCAGTTTTCCTAAATTAATAATTTCATGAATTAATAGTGATTTATATACCTTTTAATTAAGTAATTATTGTAATACTAATTAAGGAGCTGACATATCTAGTTAATAAATATTTGTCGACTCTAAAAGCACTTTTTATGATAGCTGTTTTAAATAATTATTTATAATATAGGTAAAGCCTTGTAATTATATGATTAATTAAGGGACATATTAGTTATATAATTTGGCTCGTTTGAGGTTTTTAATGTCGAAGTCGTTTGTTGTCTACACCCAAGTATTTTTAGTAAACTTGTGCATGGTTAGTGTACCAACGATTAAAATAAATCATTGACTTTAATTTGATGACAATAATAAATATTTATTTTACAGTCTTCGAGACTCTGTTTTAGTTTTTGTATATTTCTGTTAAATCCTTTCCACGCCTCCACCTCCGTTCTGAAGAGCTAGTCGAAGAGCATTGCGTCATAAAGGTAGGTTACAATTTAATTTTTAATAATTTGAATTTGAATTTTAGTTTTCTAAACCCTAAAATTCCCACCACTGGTTAGATTTTGCTCATTAACGAACTTTACATAGATTTTATGGCAAAGAATTTTTGTACCTAATTTCTTATCGAGATTTTCTTTTCTAAAATGTGTTTTCGTATTGTTTAGGCCACAAAACGTCGAGAAACGTAAAAAAAGTATTTGCAAATTTAAACCGATTACACAGCGTTCTCTTTATACGTACGTGTGTGAGAAAGCAATACACTAGAAGTAGTCATTCTTCGTTGAATTCTGTTATAATTAATGCCTACACGATTAGCGATTGCAATTATACATACTTGAGTTTAAAAACAGTTGCTATTCGTATTTGGATTAAAAAAAAATTCATTTATTATAAGTTTTTGTTATGAACGTACAGGTCGTAGGTTCAAATCCTACTCGAGGTAAACTTTTTATTAATGTTTTTAATATATTTAATAAAAATTCATTTGTTTACGTATTAATAAAATTTCTAATTTGTAGTACAACTTTGCATCCTCTAAATTGTATATTTGCACGGATCGTAATTTCCATCTACTTAAAATTCTCATAGCACGTACCAGCAGGAATGGGGGATTAAAGGTAACTCAAGTTGCATTTAACTACGTATATAGAAGCAAATGCAATAGCAAAAGTTAAGCTTTTCTCGAAATTCAGCAACTGCAAGCTAAACTAAAATTATCGTTTTCTGCGAATTTCACGTTCCTAAAAACATTCATGGATATAATACGAGCATATCAATTTAATGTTTCCTCTTTAATGCTTTACAACGTTGATTAAAAATGTTGATTAGTCCTAAACGTGCACCTGTAGCTGCAATGATCCTAAATAAAATACGAGCAACGCTTTTTCAGTTATTCGTTATTATTCCTGTTTTCTGTTAAGCTTATATTTATTAATCTTAAACCTCGTTGAAATTCTCATTATAGTGTAAATGTAATATGCTTTAAATACTGACGTAGGTTATGAATATTAAAATACATAGCTGTTTTGGGTTCTTTCGATAACAATTACAGTTATCGTAGTCGTAATACCTTTGAGAATTGTATAAGATGGTAGAATAAATTTATGAAATATGAGGAATGTGGAAGCATAAGCCTGCTATTAATATAACAGTTTGATAAACGTATAAAGCCAACTATCGAATACAATTTTAGTAAAGAATAACTAGATCCTTAATAAAATTAAATATTACACTTTTTTTTATGATTGTGGACTTGAACAGGCTAAATTTGGCCTATCGTGCTAAAGCACTCAGGAACACTTTGGAGGATGGATATAGGGATAATGAATTGCCAATAGATGCCCATGAAAGTACTTAAATTTCTCAAAAATAGAAACAGACTGAGTCATTCCAAGTTTAAAAGCCGTTGAAAAATGTGAATCCGATAATACGACAAGAAAGATCTTGTACTGCATCCTGCTGATGCTGAATGGGACTGATGTTCGCAAAGTTAAGCGAGGGTCAAATATATCACAGCACAATCGTTTGTGAATAACGTATACAAAGAAAACTGAGAGCGTCATTGGGAGCAACGAACGTATGTGAGAATTATAGTTCCGTTTATAGAGCCTAATTTGGCTCTTTATACATCAAGAATGGAGTATTGGTACCCAGAGGTAATTATATTCTGATAACGAATTGCTACAAGAAGCATCGTAAGTCCTTGTGCAAAACCGGGGATAATAAATCGAAACACTAACGATCGAAGAACATGTGTCAAAACCATTATCATCTTCCGGAGTGTATAGGTTATTCTTGTTGGAATGTATACATTGGAACCACAAAACGTAGCTTTGATACAAGACGTGAAGAACACATGAGATTTTGGAGATTGGGTTAAGCAGAGAAGTCTGCGGTACCTGATCATACTTTAAATAATTCAAATTATGACATTAAATTTGATAATATGGAAATATTATCAAGACATCATTATTATGTTCGTTTACAATGAGGAGCTATTGAGAAACATAAGCATCCTAATAACATCAATAGGTAAGAAGTTCTCCCTTTAAATAGGTTTTGGTATCTTATAATTAAAAAAATCCACAATTACGCGTCTTA
This sequence comes from Vesta saturnalis, assembly GCA_036346205.1. Classification (NCBI taxonomy): domain Eukaryota; kingdom Metazoa; phylum Arthropoda; class Insecta; order Coleoptera; family Lampyridae; genus Vesta; species Vesta saturnalis. The sequence continues at coordinate 4,394,610 of JARFJB010000862.1, forward strand.
ATTCTAATGCTGGATTTTGGAATATCAAGTGCTTTTCTTAGGCCTTAAAAGTAAATGTTTTACCAATTATATGTTAAGTTACCACAGCATCATGATAATTTAACATATATAGTTGAAATTAAGATTTAAAATAATTTAAATTTCACTGACATTACAATTAATAACATGAAAGCTATTTCTATCTAAGTTGACTATATTTAATTGTATGTTCAAGTTTTCAATGTAGGAACGCTTTTTATTTGAAATTTTTTACATATTCACATAAACGATGGGAAGCGTATCGCTAAAAAATTTTCAAAATGGTATTCTGCTTTAAATAGGTTTTAAGATATCTGTATAATGTCAAAAATCCAAAATTTACGTCAAAAATCTATGTGGACTGTTCTTAGGTGCCTTAAAGTAAATGTTTTACCAATGTTTGTGTAAGTTCGCACGCTCATATAATTTAGATAAATATGCAAATTAAAATGTGACAATATACATGTCAACTACCAAGCACTGTTTTGGGTCAGCTGGGGCCAGGAGTAAATCCTATGTAACAAATTTTATTTTTTAGATTTTCCTTTTAGGTATTGACTTGAATATAAATTGGTATTTTTTGTCCCAAGTTTTCTGTATAACACACGTTTACAAATGCAAAAATGTCTTTGAAACCGGTTATTTCCAATATCCCGGAATACTGAACAATTAAAAAGTGAAAATCGCTTAATCAGAAATAAAATTTTCACAAAATTGTTTTTGCTCAATTCTTTTTAAAATTTTGATAAATAGCAAAATCAAATTTGATCAAAAAATCTTGTAATGTTTTTGTAAAGTTGATCGTTTTCGAGTTATTGCAAAGAACGATTTTCTGATGTGGAAGTTTGTACAATTTGCAGCGGTTTTCCTTACTCATAATTTGGATAACATATAACTTGTTAAATTTGACCATATAGATTGTCATTTTACTTACCTCACCAAGGCGTCTGGATTGTTATTTAAGGCTCTGGGAAGCAATCATTTGAGGGTAAGGATCTCTAGTTATTTTTATTTATTAGATTCCATAGTTGGCCTTTTACGATTATCAAAATGATTAGTAATTAATTGTAGCTTAGTTCGATTTTATTGTCCCTATAATTTCATGAATAACAACAATTTTACAAGATTACAAAACGATAACTTAATAAATCGAAAGATGTTTATCCAAAATATCCCGAATACTGCATACATAACAAAAAGCTAAGATTTAATTATGTTAGATAGGGAAATTAAAATTTCATACAAAAGGTTAATGCAATTTATTCTGACTAAATTAAAAGAAATGAAATAATTTTAATTGCCAAAATCGATTTTAGGAACGGCCAACGATCTTTTTAAATGTTTAAAAGGCAATTTAAAACAAAATCAATTACTATATCGAAATGAATCTTAAAGATAAATTTTTGACATAAATAATGTTAACGAAGTATATTTCCAAAACCCGTTTAATTGATCTGGAGTATTGAACCAATTTGCACGCCTTTTTAACTTACACATGGAAATTAAAGTATTAAATAATTTGTAATAAATTTTTCTCTTTGATAATATGAACATTTTATAATGTTACTTACGAAAGGTGACTGGTTTGTTATTTCAAGGATCAGAAACAATATTTCATTTGTCAATACAGTATTCTTTATAAACTTCCATAGTCTGGCGTTTATACATCTATGCTAAAATGAAATTAAAATTGACATCTTATGAATTATAATTTTTTTCATATTTTCATATTTATAAATATAATGCAACAATTTTAAAGAATAAAATAGTCTGTCAGAGACGTAACTTAGTCGGAAAGTACATGTTATTAAAAATATAAAAATATGCCATTCTATAATAATCAAACAGTATAACCATTTTATAGTACTTAATTAATTTTTAACTAATAGCTATATTAAAAACTTTCATACAGAACAGTATGTTAATTAAATTTTCTTTAAAGATGCTCACTTCTTTAAAATTAAATTTATGAAATGACAAGAATTGAAGTTAATTAAATTTACCTTAGGAAACTAGGCAACTTTGGTTTATAAAATGTCATAACATAATTACAGGCATAGTTTTGAAATATTTGATAAAACAATAATTCCTATATCAGACCACTCGCCGGTTCTCCAAAATTTAGATAGTAGCCATTAATAGCCAAGCTCAAATACAAAATGTTGAAGTAAGAATTTCCAAAACCGGCTTCGTGATACCAATATACGGTTGGAACACAGGCTGATGCCGATCTTGCTGAACACAACAGTTGAAAATGAGCTAATAAGCGATTACGATAGTAAAAAATTTTAATAACCAATTTTAATTTGAAAATTCATCTACATCATTATAATAGTTTAATGTACGAAAAATGCAAGTTGTAAAAACAACTTAACATGTGCATAAGACTTAAAACTTCATGTCTGAAAGCAGAGGTTATGCTTATACATCTTGATCTAAACTATAATAAATTACAAGACGGATACAATTTAATTGCATAACTGTTATTTTCAAATTTGTAACGATATATATAAAGGAACAACACTGGAACCACAATTTTCGTGAACTACCAAAATCCGAAATGTTTCTTTGAGAATGAAGTATTATACATCTATTATGACGATAAAAGAAATAATAATTAAGCATGTTACTTAAAACTAATGGTTACCAAATCCTTGCCCCTTCTAAACCGATGATTGGTGAATCGGTTTCCACACCATTTGTACATCTCCCATACTTTAATTAATTTCTGGTAAACTTACCTCCATTTATTAAAATCATTTAATGGGAAATAAGATTTCAAAATTGAGGGTGATATAAGATTTTGAAATTGTTCCACTTTAACAGAATACTGTTGACACTGTTTTTCAAAGATATTTTTTAATGTTTTACGTTTATTTTCGTGAATGAAATTATGACAACTGATGTGAAGTAACGGGAGCCTTTTACGTTCATACCTAGAATTTTTCTGCTAAATTTATGTTATATCACAAAATTGATGATACATATATTATAAATATGTTTAAGTTATATCTAGTATTATTTATATCATTTAAATATGCGCTGTTTTAGAAATATTGTGCATTAAATTTAGGCCCAATAAACCTCCAGGCAAACGCTGGATTTAACCCTAAAATTTATAGTCTAGGCGAAATGAAGCCATTTTAGTCCATCAAAGTTCAAAATTTGTAAACGAGGTATTTTAGCTTTTCGATCTGGGAATATATCATATAAATATTCATTATTAATAAATAATATTATAGTTGAATATATTTAAATTTGTTATTCACTTCATAAACTGATTATCAGTTTTAACCATTATGCAGAATTTAAATTAAATACTACAATAGGCATTTGTGTAAGTTATACTCATGAAAGGCATTTTTGCACCATTGCGGTAGATCTTCATATTCACTGTATCAGTACTATTCAACGACGCAATATGATGGTTAGGGTTGTAAGATAAATGTATTAAGATTTCTAATCGCACGCCAATGACTAACGAGGATTTTTGAAGAGAAGTCACTAAATACTTTACGGACGATCGACTACGAAGCGTAATGGTAGACAAAGATTTATAATGTTATGTCAACTTTAGACAAGAACCATAACATTGGAAAAACTAGATCTTAAAGTGGTACTGTTCTGAAAGAGAATCTTCCTTTTAAGACATAATGTTACCGTTATAGAGGATTGAAAGAAATCATGAATTAATCATAGGCATTTGGGATGTTTTTAAACCTTTTAAGAAAAATTATGTCGTTCATGTTACGAATGTACACTATTGGAACGCAATTTAACCTTTTGATAAATAGCTGTAAGATTTGGACATAGAGATTTAGGTTAGATGTGGAATGGTGACCAAACCATATTGGACCAATTTCTCCCTCGATGATGCCAAGTTTATTGAGCTTTAAAAATGTGTAAATCTGACCGTTGCAATTTGATAAGGAAATGTTCAAAACAAACTCTCACTTAATTCCGTTTACAAGTGAATGCTTGAACAACATTAATTTTCAAAGATGTTGGTGAAGCTTTTGGTCAATTGTACGTGAGGTTCCCTGAACTTTGATTTTTCGTATGACTTCTTGAAGGAAATAGCTTTATATATTATATGCCCTAAGAATACAGCATTCAGTATTAATTCTTTGCGTTCAGAAATAATCGAAAGTTGAATTTTTGATTCCATATGATTGAATACGAACATGACTGTTTTTCAACTGAAAATGAAATTGCAATTAAATAAAAATGTGTTCTGTAAATTTCCTAGATTTTTATACGATATGTCAAGCTTGTTACGTATTGAATTTGAAAGTGTTCTTACTAATTTGAAATTAAAGTTCTTTCACCAATACTTCTGACGCTTGTTACTATCATGTGAATTAAATTTAATAGCTTCAAACTGGTTCTTTGATATGGCATTTTGAGCTGTTAAAAGCGTTCAGATTCCTTTAGATGGCTTTCTGATTTGTCATGCTTAAGCAGTAACTTTAATAATATTTAATAAAACTATAAATTAGATGTTCAAAGTTGGTATTGTAATATCTGGACATTAAAGCATTTGGGATAAAAGTTTGCGTATTTTTATTCAACATCTTAAACATATTCTTAATAAATTAGTTCTACCGAGTGACGATAAATAAATTTGTTTGGAAACTTAGTCTTTATGTAAAATTAAATAGTTAGGTTTTACACCATTAAAAAGCAAAAGTATTGTGTAACAAATTGTCAAAATGTTAAATTTAACCATTTTCTAAGGATCATTTAGATTACAAGGATTCAAAAGTATATTTTAAACGTACATTTTGTCTAATAAACTTTAAGGTGTTCTAACTTAAACATAAGTTAGGATTCATTGGAAATGTATATTAGTTATTGAATGAGAAATACATTAATTGTAATTAAAAGGTATAATTGGCAGTTTAGACATTTTTACAACTTTATGGAACGAATTAGAAAAATTATGTATACAAAGCTTTACTAATAAGAACAGACATTTAGTACATTTTGGATAGATCATTTATATGTGACATTAAATGAATTAATTCATAAAAGTGGTAGCACATGAATTTTCAATGAAAAATTAAGCTCTACCTAATGCATTGCAAATAGTAGGGAAAATAATAAAGACAATATAGCAAACCTAAATAACTTTAAGTGTTAACTTTGCTTAAATTAAATATTTTCAAATTTGATTCTAATTTGGTTGGCAATTTTAGTTTTTAATATTATGGTATACTTTTGTCAACATTATTAGGCTAGGTTTGAACTGACAAGCAATGATAATGTTTTCTAAAAGCAGTTGTTATTATAAAGGATACAGTGCTTTTCACGCAAAAGTAATTAAAATCTGAGTATCTTACCCTTAATTTCAAAAGCTAAAATGTTCTTTAAACATGTAAAGGTATTTCGAAACAAAAGTAGATTCTAGTGTAACAATGTTATCAAAATAATTTTGCAATTAGATTTAAGTACTATTTCAAGGTACATTATGGTGTAACTAGTTGTATCTTAAAGAACATTAGCTTATTCGTAATATTACACACTTACCGAACTAACTTAGGTGTCTTTTGTGTCAAAATTTCGATTTTATTCTGTTTAATTTAATGAGTTGAAAAATAGGTTAACCGTGCCAATTTTCATTTGGGTAGTCTAAAGTAATTTATGATCACCAATATGCTAGTTCTTTGCAATAGGCGTAATAAAATGATTTTGGTACAACCAGAAGATTAAAGTAAGTCTGAATAATTTACAATTTCCTTGTATTTGTAATAAATATTCGTAAAAGGTTAAAACATGTTGTGAATTACCTGTATTAGATACAATGTAAAGTTCTACCTCAATAAATACGTAAGAAGTTAATTAGAAGAGATATTTGAGACATATGTTTTTATTGAGAATAATTAAAATACTAATAGTTCGGACTCGATACTGTCGTTTTGAATATTTTTCGTGTTAATTTGTGTAGAATTAAAATATTTGATTTATGTGTTATATTTAATCCAATTCGTATATACTAGATTTAAAATCATTAGATCAGCAAATTTGTTTATTCCATATTTTGTACCAATGTAATGAAAGATTATTAAATGGTGCCAAGAATTTTAGTATAAAGTATTAATTGTTCTAGAAATAAATTTTCTGTTAGTAGATAAACGGTTAATATATACAATGCACTAAAGTGCATGGAATGATGTAAAACACAACAGTGCAAAAGTTTTAGAATAATCGGCACATAAAGTGATAGAAGAGGTTTTCGTGAGAACTGTCCTTCAACGTAGCACCAATTGCAAATTGATTTCAACTCGTTCAGGAAGAAATATTAAATTGATAGTTTAAGTAACAGAATTTGAACGCAATGGATTCATTTTATGGTAGGACCATTGGCAGGTGCGCGAACAAGCGGATTGTTCGCTCGGGGCATGCTAAGCGATTCGGGGCCATCAAAGATGAGAATGTCCTGTGCGGTCTTGGTCAATCCTGTACGCGTGCGGTTTCCAAAGGACTAGCTACAGCGGAGAAAATCAGTCTTAGCCGTGGAAGAATGATTACCTAACATCAGGTTAACTTCGGACGGACAACAATATGTAGCCACGTATGATTGTAAGAGATGATTCTAGATATAAAGCATCATTTTGCTTTAAATTTGAATGGTTACGTTAAATATGAACGGTGATTCAGTAGCAGAAGAATGCAATTTTGCTACTGGATTACAAAAATTGACATACGTACTTTTAGAGCGATGTACAGTGATCTATTAACCTTATTATATTAATGCAATTAAACACGTTTACCTCGTACTAGCTAGTGAATCTATGAGTCTTAAAGAGTTGCAGAACGAAAAGATAAAAATTCGTCCGTGTCTGTGTATATAGAATACGAAATTCGGTGGAGGCGGTTGTTGTTTATGACAATATTAAATCATTAATGAATTTGAGATACTTAATTTTTCATTCAAATATATTGATCATTAAATAACGGATCGGATTGAATCATTTTTGCCTTTTCACTAAAAAGATATTATTTACAGAAGTCGGTTGCTTTGGACATATGTAGCATTTGTGAATTGTATTTATTAAAATTAGTATTCTTCTTGTACACAATGGAACGATTATTACAATTTCCTTGTATGTTTACGAGTTCATCCATAGAAATTTATTGAGGTATAATTTACATATAGTTTATAATCAAAATGTTATTATCAATCAGATTTTTCAGAAACTAAATCACATAATTTCATAACAACGCTGTTAATAGGCACTTTCAAGTACGTATCTGAGTCAAATGCTCCGCCTCTAACAGCTGATATTGACAATTGGTTAGATCTCATAGAACACTACGTTTTATGCTATGGTTTTGAGTGTTTATTCCGAAAATCTGAAATTGACTTATTGTAGTGTTGAATATAGTGAATTGAGTTTAATAGGATTAATTATGTGAACCTTATTAGTATTCATAGTGGATTAGATTTAGAAGATGATTCGTGCCTTTACGATCACTAATAGAGGATTTGTAATGAATTATGGATATAACATTGCTATATAATACAAGTACAAGCCATCAACGGAAAACTGGTAAATGGCAAAATGCATTTAAGTGATTCAAGTCATATGCTGTGAAATTATAGGTATCGAGACTCCTGGTATTTCGTATGAGATTTGATAGTGTTATAATGTTTAATGGTGACCAGTTGTGCACATGTTTAAAAATTATCACTCTCAGTTTGAACTAATTGTTAATCAAATCTAGAATCAGGTATTGGTATTGCCCATCTATTTTAACAAGGTGCTTGATGTTAGCGGACTTAACAATATCCGTTCGATAAATTTCACAGCATGCAAGAATTAATTATTCTTAAAGCTTTACAATCTAAAGTTCAGGGATGCGGACATTTGGAATTCCAATTGGTCCCCTATTTCAAGGGAAAAGGGGTAAAACTTAATGTTTTTAAATTTATGGATTTTGCTTGGAGATAGATTTTCATACGGATCTCATGGTTCCCGATGGGGGTAACATATCTTTTCCCCATATTCATTGCATATTAATAGTGAGTGAATATGTAATATTTGCCTTGGATATATCTTGGATAGGTCTCGGGAATAAGCCATACCTTGTACAATTAAACCAGAAATTCTTAATTCACCTTTTAAAGGATAATTCCCATTTATAAATGTTAATTTTGTTTCATTGTACACAAATGTTAATATCAATTACCACGATACAGTCAAAGTTAATTTAAAATTTTTTAAAGGTTATAACTAAACTTCAAAAGTTAATTCTTTCCAATTAAAATTTTGGTAAAATAAATAAAAGAAAAAATCAATTAGCAAAGGCCGAATGAAAAAATAAAATTAAACGGCAAAATAATTACAGGCATATCCAATATCCCTAATTGTTTTTTCGAAAAAGGTCATGCCAAAGGCATCCAATTGATTGGGCATTTTTGTAATTTGAATTTTTCTATGTTCATGTTGCCCTGATTTGTGATATGCCAGACCCAAGGATTGCCATGCATTGTAGTTTGTGGAACCTTACAATCAATGCATCTGCAAAATTTATTCCACCATTGAGTTTCATAACCATTACTTCATTTCCCAACCCCTGTAATTTTTCAAGCCCAAACCCTACATTTGGGCCCGCATTGACCTGGTTCCATAAATCAAGACTATACTTCCTAAATTTAACCCAAACTTCGGAATCTTCTGCTCCCTTAATGCAAAATCCAACCCCCTGCAATTTTACAAAATTCCTTGTATGATATGGTTCCACCAAGAAGTTTTTCAGTTCTGAACCCTTTTTGTGTCCGGTATTAATTGCAAACCTTCTGGTGAATTCCTTCTCCTTCAAAGCAATTTTCGGGACAACCCTTAACCCTCCCAAAAAATTCGTTCTGAAAGAACTTCCTCTTGTTTTACGGGTTTACGACCCCTTTTCCCATTGAAGAGTTTCTTGGTCATCCATCTTGATTCCTTTTGTCTGCAATTCCAAACCTTATGATATCCCAAAATGTCCCCTTCTCCTTGAAAGGATGCCTTTCTCGTTCCCAGTCTGGGAGCCTAATTGTGATGTGTCCATTTTCCATAATCCCTGAATATCCTTTTAAATCTTGCATATTAGAAAATTAGTAATTCTTTTGAATTCTTGTTGCCCGGAAATTTGAACGGATATTTCCTTCACTGGTCCCCTTCTACCGAATTTCTCTGTCCACCATTTTTTAATTTTTTATTTACTCAATGGTAAATATTCCTAATTTCCCGATAATTTATGGGATCTCTGGGCCCGATAAGTGCTACCTTCGACATTTAAACCCAAAATTTCCGAATTACCTTTTCCTAATTGTTTGTATTTACTAAATCTTCAAATCTTAGATGAAATTTGACCAACTTCAATATTAATAGACGGTTTGTACAAAGGTTCAAATAAAATTTTATCCCACAAAACGGAATTTTAATTTTTCAACTTAAGAAGGTAAAATTATTCTCATTCAAAACTTTGTAAAGAAGCGAAGTTCCAAAGGACGCAATCAATTAATGACAACAAATGCAGAACAAGAAAAAATAAAATATCTCAAAAACCGGATTTTCAATACCGCTCAATTTTGCCATTCATCTGATTTGTGGAAACCTAACGTTTAATCATCTGAATCCATTTATTAACCACATTGGGAAACGTCCTACTCTTCATTTTCCAATCCCTTAATTTTCGATCCCAAACCCTTCCGCATTTACACAGCGTTAATTCGGACGGACAAACAATATCCTTCACCAATGATGTGTGAATGGATGATTCTTAATAAATACAAGCTCTATTAATTGCTTTAAATTTGAATGGTTACGGTTTAAATATGAACGGTGATTAGTAGCAAAGCAACTTTTGCTACTGGTATTACAAAAAATTGAATACGTACTTTTAGAGCGAGTACCTATCTATTAACCTTAATTATATTAATCAATTTAAACTACGCTTTACCTCGTACTCAGCTTCGATCTATGTACTTAAAGCAGTGAGAACGAAAAGATAAACATTCGGCCGTGTCACTTGCGTATATAGAATACGAAACGGTGGGGCGGTTGTTATTTTAACTAATATTAAATCAATTAATAATTTAATACTTATTTTTTCATTCCCAAATTATTGGTCATTAAATAACGGATCGGTTGATATACAATTTTTGCCATTTTCTACTAAAAAAATACTTATTTACAGAAGTCGGTTGCTTCTTGCACATATGTTAGCGATTGGAATGTATTATTAAAATAGTTTCTTTTTACACAATGGAAACGATATTACAATTTCCATTGTAGTTGTTTACCTGGTTCATCCATAGAAATTATTGCAGGTTTAGCTTTAATTATTTATATCGAAAATGTTATTTATCAATGCAATTTTCCAAGAAATAAATCAATTAATTTATAACAACGCTGTTAATGAGGCACTTTCAAGTACGTCACACTGACGTCACAAGCTCCGCCTCTAACAGCTGATCTTGGACAACTTGTGTTAGCATCTCATAGAACCTACGTGTTTTGCTATGGTTTTGAGTGTTTTCTCCAGAAAAATCGTGATAATTGACTTATTGTAGTGTTAGTATATAATGCTAAGATGTTTCATAGTTAATTAGTGAACCTTATTAGTGTATATTATAGTTGGGTTAGATTTTTAGAAGATGTATTCGTGCCTTTACGACATTGCAATAGAAATTTGTAAGTATTGTGTTACTTGCTTTAATAAAGTAAAGCCCACGTGAAGTTTGGTAAATGGAAAATGGCTTTAAGTGATTCAACCATATGCTTGTGAAATATAAGATATCGAGACTCCTGGTATTATCCGTATGAGAACTTTGATAGTGTTATAATGTTTATAGGTAGACCAAGTTGTGCACTGTATTTAAAATTTCTTTGTCTTTTGCAATTTAATTTTAAATCAATCTATAATTATGGTGATTCTATTGCCAAATGACTATTTAAAACAAGGTGGCATTGATTTTATTAATTTGTCTCTTTAAGGCCATAGAATAAATTTACATAGTCGAAAGTACATTACATTTAGTGTCTTAACAGACAATTCTAGAAATAGTTGGGAAACTAACATGAAATCTGTAAGAAAACAAAGTTAAAATCTAAATTTAACCAGAGTTTTATTAACACTATCAAAAATGATTGAAGTTATTTGTAATAACCGCTTGTGGTGCTATTTAGGTATAAGGTTCAATTAATTTTGTAAATATTATATTGAAAGCCTTATAGCTTGGTATTCCAGTGTAGTAACGAATCTATAATATACACATTTTAACACCATAGCCAAAAAAAGCCTCATCTTGAATGTAATTTTTAATTGGACACGTTCACTTCATTCACGTATTTCTGGTCAATTGTATCAATACAATCCTCATCTACAAGTATTAGCACAGAGACATTTTTACCGCCTACGATTTTCGATAAAATTGTTAGAAAACAATTACTTCCCATAAGAACGTGTGTTAAAGTTGTCCAGCATCAGGCAAGGTCACACGTTGTGACGTCACTTGAAAATGCCTAAAATTTTATGAATTTGAGACTCTCTTAATGATATTTCGGTTTTAAATTCTATTTTTGAATAATTTGGTGTATTTATCTCTAACATTAGGATAACAGGTTTTGAGTGTAATTTTTCCATTCACCAGGTGCATTTTAATACAAACTAAATTATTATTTATCAAGTTTTAACTTCGGAATATCAAAAAGAAAATTTGCATTTATATTAGCGATGTAATTATTTGTAATACTTAATTTCATTCTCATCGATATTTAACGTTGAGTACTTAATTAATGGACGGACATAATTACGGAGTAAAAAGGGAAAAACACTTCACAAAAGTATTTCAATACAAGGCCCTTTACCAAAATGTTTCTTAAGTTTATGGCGTTATCTATTAGTTTTCATAATTAGCTAAAATATTTAGAACTAAACCACAGCGTCACACTGAAAGCAGGTATTTTCCCAACGTACACAAATACGAAAGCGTTCCCAAAGTTTCGGGTACCATACCGGCTTTCCAGGACTGTATTAGTATAGGTAAGACAGGTACGATGAAAAACTACAACAACGTACGTATTTTAAACACAGAAACAAGAATATCGAGTAATTGATTCGGGTACAAAGTTGTGAACTATTAACTAATGTCCATGGGGGCGTGACTACCTTTCATATGACGCAGCCGGTGGCGGATAGGAAAATGACTTTAGCGAAGCGATATGCAGTGTCGCTAAGGAATAAGGGTGCTCGCAAATCTTAAGATAACAATTGGAATAACGCACGTAGTCCACTGTATGAATGCCTTCCTCATGTACGGTCATTGACTTTTGCAAAACTCGTAGGACTGCTATGGACTCAGGAAACAATAAAAATCGAATCCGAAACGAGACGAATACAGGAATGCAAACTCGACACAGGTCATTAAGACTTAGAAGGTGCCGTCACTGAACAGGACACATGGCTTATACAAATCTGAATCCGAGAAAGAATCGACACTGTAGAGACAGAAAAGTTAGTCCAAAAGGGTAACTAACGCCTTGGGAAAGGGCGAGGCTGAGGGTTGTCCAAGCCAAAATCCTTTCCAAGTTCATAAGAGTACACATTCGGATACCATGGACACTAGTAGAACCTGCCAAGATTCTGAAAAGGATCATAATGTAGAACTCAGGGAAGATTACAATGAACTGGTGCATCACGAATAAGAGGGGAGACTCCAAAAAACAAACTTTGATTATCCTGATATACCAAGCCTCTTTGAACAAGATAAGGGCCACGTCCACCTAACCAGAGTCACGTTTAAAGCACTTGCTAAGAAGAAGTCTACCCACCATTTCGACTTAAAAGAGGTAATCAAGGACCATAATTATGCAAATTAATCTGCATTTCTGCAAGTCTGCCCTCGGTGAATTCATGAATAAAGATGAAATACTTATCGCTCTCGTTCAGGAGCACAGGGCAGTAGAATATCAAGTAAGAGGCCTGAGTTTAGATCGATCTGAAAAACCTAGAACCTACATCATCATAAAACCAGATGCAAAACTGATACTACTATGGGATTTCTGTTGCAGATAAGCAGTGGCAGCTATGTCAACCGGGGCAGAAACGGGTGCGTGAGAGCTAGTGCGCGAATTCGCATATCTTTGCTATGAACACGATGTCCTGCCGCTCACTGGGGAGGTTAGGCGACTGGTCAACTACTGCAAGCTGAAAAAGGGGTGGTTTCTCGGATGGGATGCCAATGCACACTACACATTGTGAGGGCGTCAAAAGAGGTGAGCGTCGCCTAGAATATTCATGTAGTAATGCTCTAGAGATAGCCTGTGACTGGGTGAAAAAGTGGCATGGATCGGATGAGCCATCGCTGTCCGAGCATAAATATATTCATTCTGATTTAAAGTGAAACGAATAACAACAGCACAGAAACCTGAGGCTGGCGGATTGGGATCTCTATAGAGACAGACTTGTGTACTATGCTGATTAAGTCAGAAACCCGGTGGGTCTAGAGCGCATGATAGACGAACAGGTGATGGCCTTGAGAAATGCGTATGACGCAAGGTATACCCAGAAAAAGGAATACACTCCACTGCAAGACCGAGGTGATATGAAGGGCTTTCCCGACTAAGGGCTCAGACCAGAAGGATTTTTAACAAGTCAAAATTTACAGGGAACTGGTACCCAACCACACTCGCCTAATAAAATAAGACCGATACGAGGAGGTGTTGCGAGGAGATTGGGACAATTACAGGTGTCTGACTCCGAAATGTATTGCAGAAAGGAAAGAGGAAGAATCAGTTCAATGAAACAGCACGAAGGGATACAGAGACCGAACTGGAGTTCATGATTCAATCATACCTCGCAGGATCCACTATCGTCAAGTAGGCGCTTGAGGGTAAACCAACACATATGGAACCCATCCTAAGAGGAAATGGAGTTGATCGGATTCTAGCCTCCCATATAATTAACACAATAAAACTGGTGGACCGTGAAAAGTTTACAGTTATACAAGTCTCCTGAACCTATCAGTTCAATCTCATTCTTCTGAAAATACCAGATAAAATCGTTGATCAGGGATAATGTGCCTTCACCCATTAGCCCATACCAATACGCCTATGAATTAAAAAAACCCTGGCCCTACCCAGAACAATGGAACTTGCCGAAAAGGCGATTCCTTGTAATGAGGTAGCGTTCCTAGACATACAAGAGGCGTTTGATAACACCTGTCTAGGTTCGACTAAACGGCTACAGATAGGAAAATACATTCCTCTGTGGGTGGATGTGTTATGCGCGAGAGCCCAAAGGGCTTCGCTCTATCACCACTGTTCATGATGGCCTGCGAGGAGGCTAAGTGGACTATGCAGATGACATACGGAGCGGATTTGATGGAACCGTATCATATGTAACGCAGGGAGCGCTAAACCTAGTAGAAAATTGTGAGATTCTTACATTGATTAAATCCGCACCCTGTACTACGGTTTGTTCATTAGCACGTACCAGTAGAAAATTGTGAGATTCTTACATTGATTAAATCCGCACCCTGTACTACGGTTTGTTCATTAGCACGTACCTGGCGCTGACATAACCAGCTTACCATGTGCTCAAGAGTCGGCCCTTATGTTTTTGATATTTTGAGACGCCTATTTCTTCTGTAGTTTGTTACGGTCGAAAATGAAATTAACACGGATGGAAGATAATTAATGTGCACCGGACTAGCTTGGTGGGACAGAGGGCCGTGGGCTGTTTTTGAATTTAAAAATACTGAAGGTAGTTAGTCGATTGTCGAAAGTCGCAAATAAGGGTGCGTCGCAATTGGAATAAAGTCAAGTAATGGGCACCAGACTGTTATTAAAACAAAATCGGTAAGAATACACACGTAGATAAATCAGCCTTAAACAGTCAAAAGGTCTCACTTACCTTTACGTTGGCTACCTCCAGCTGCACGGGAGAGATGCTCCGGAACTTTAGCTCTAGAACAAATCTCCAAAACAACCACACGCTTCAAGTGCTATATAAGCATGCACGCAAATCAGCTGTTGGGGTATACACATGACCTTGAAGTAGGGTAATTTAGCCTCACTTTTTGATACGTTACAACACTGTAAAGTGAGCTAGAAGTGAGGTAGCTATACTACTCAATGGCTTCTTTAACTTAACTTTATGCCGTTAGCCCCAAGGCTTGTGACCAAAATATACTCAACCAAAACAAAAAAAATAAGGCTAAATTTCGCTTAATTATTGCAAAATCAAATTCAGATACTAATCATGGAAAATTTTGTCATCAACTGAACTCAAAACCAAATAATTAAACATAAACTAGACAAACTTCATTCAAAATTTCTCTAATTTGTTACGTTAAACACAAAAAAAAACTACATGAAATTAAATACGTCAATTGCCACTGGTCAAGTTCAAAACAAATAAATAAAATTACCTTTTAATTAAATCTTTTAGGTTTAATTCTTTAAATCACCTCTTTTCGTAAAATATTGCTTTCGCTGGTCGGGAGATCACAAATAACGCTATTAAATCCAATTAATTATTCACCCATTGTATAAACATCTGTAAAATAAAAAACTCACAACAACGATACATATGTTAACACTAATTTATGGTCGGTTATCTTAAAATTTATAATAGTAAGGAATGTACCACTCAATTTGGTCTAACTTGCTAGTTCACCCTTTGTCTTAGTTTAAAATTTTGAAAATAAAGTTATCTAGATACGGCTAAAATTCAAAACATTTACGTAGCCAAATTATCACTCAAAATCATCTTACAATGCTAAATTTTATACACATAAACCTGTAGTACATTTAATCCAACATTAAAAGAAAATAAAAAAAGTAATTCGTCAACCTTAATTGAAAATAACGTAAATGCATCAACACGTTAGCTAAAGACGACTACGTTTATTAGCTTTATCGCCAAATAATTTCACCAAAATGCAAACAATCGTATGATGACACAATCACAATAAACGTACAATGTTAAATTACCTTCTGAAAATTCTTGAATACCTCCGCTCCAGGTGACAACGGAAGCAATCTGGACGTGAACGGCTTCAGGATACCTGCTTATTGATTTCCAAACGACGAACCAATGCAGCAATTTCCAATAACAACTTCAAGAATTTTACGTTTTATTTGACTGCCTTGGATGTTGTATAGTTTATGTACACAGAAAATAGCTTTTACGCACGAAATTATTTACACAATCTTGACTTAATGCAGTAGCTTTATATACAGGTCTCTTTATGATTTAAAATAGCTACACAACTACATACAGTGAAGTCTTCGTGTATTTCGGCTGAATGTTAGGACTGATAAAGAACTGTGTGCCTTTATAATAATTTTTATTCGAAAATGTTAATCCGGGTATTTGCGTTTAATATTTCACTAATAAGATGCACCTAGCAAAACATTCCTTTATGAAATGCTTGTTAGCCGACACCAAGTGTCCGAAACTCACAAGCAACAACCAGGAGGAATGAACTTCAATATATCCACCTGAACGGTGCTCTAGGTTGGCGACAACCGGAACGATATGTTCGGTCCTCCGGGTCATTTGAAAGCGCACCCCCACGAATAACTCACATCCTTTTCCCGCTCAATTAACCGCGCAAAAAGCAGTCTCTTCTCCTCTCCATAATATTGCAGCATATTTATCAACAAACTTTCGCTCGAAAAAAATGTTAACGCAGCATCCTGTTCCAACTCTCTTACTCGCACAAGTACTAAACGTTTACTAGAGTACAAATTGTAGTCCAAAGAAATATTACGCTAACGGTAACGATGACTAATTAACACCAACGACTGAGATATTCTATCTTGACTGAAATACGGCACATGATTTAACCAAACAACTTCAAGGGTGATCTCATCCTTCAATTTAAATTCGAACTGTTCTTATTAACAACTACGTTTTATTTTTAAAACCTTTTTTACAAAAATCTACCGGAAAATAATTTATGCTCAACTTTTAAAATTTCTATTTCCAATTAATTAATCCATCAAAAATTCAAATGCCAATTTCAGAAATCCATTTTACGTTTCAATACGAAAATTTTAATGCGAAATCCACTATAAAGCTTAGGTAAATCAATCCATACAAATATGTCGGTCTTCTTTTAACTTTATGAACACAAAAAACAAGTTTCGTTAGCGTGAAACCCAGAATTGAGAAAGTGAAAAAAAACATATACAGGGTATTCAAACACCATTACAAGTTGGCTGAATGACATTCTTCAACGCATTTTATGAGGTTTATACGTTTGCAAGTAACTCGGTCCACAATATTATTGCAAGTGCCGGAATCTTTATCATAAGTATTACTATATTCCTTATTGGTAGCGTGAAACTGATAACTGCGCCATTTTCCGGATTACCCAGGAACTACATTGGAATTCAAGGGAATTTTATAAAACGACTTCTTCAGTGTAGCGAAGCCAAAAACCTTAATATGTTATTTATACCAAATATTTATATTTACTTAAATCAGCAACCTCATTTCCTACAAAACTAATCAAAATTCTACATCAACTATTTGATGTGCAAGTCGTGTATGTGCATACTGCCCACAAGATAATAAATTACAAAAGCTTGGCAGTTTATTTTAAACTTTCACGCTATTGGTTAAAATACTGTATTTCTGTACTATTCAATTTGTGCCTTATACATTTTAACGTATAAATAATTACAATGAAAACTTTCCCGAAGAAGCAGACTAAATAAATCCTGATAGTTTTACAAGGCTTATTTTGTTGTTCTTACAAACTATCCGAATTAATAGATAGACTTTATCAACAAATGTTAAACGACCATATCCATTATAAAATGGTTAGTTTGGTTTGCTTTAATACTTAATGTGTAAAGGTTGGAAAGAACTAGACCTATTACACAAATAAGGGTTAAAGGATACCGGCTACTTTAGCGTTAGAAGTTACTAAATAGATAAGGTAAGGTTGTTTATCCTTGTCGATCAAAATGTGATACTAATTTCATTCCCAGTAGGAATCTCAATTATTTCCACTATGAACTTCTGTAAATAACCCAGAGACTACTACTACAAAGGTGTAAACACGCCAATATTAGGTACAGGTTTTACATCTGTTGGGAATAAAATTTGCGTTTCGTGAGGATATCTGTCAGCAAACACAAGTTTATTTTCAACAAAACATAAACACCGTTAAATTAATCTACATGAAAAATTAAGTCGGATGTTGTTTAACACACTTTGTTTAAATAGCTTGATTAAGTACTTTACAAAGTGAAATTTTACTTAAACTATTCACTTATTTAGTAAACATTCACTAATCGCAGTTACAAAGCGTCATAACAACTGTTGGGAGCAGAGCGACCAGTTTTAGCGGCCAGTTATGCCGATGATTACCGAAGTCACAGTAACGTGCCAATGAAAGTAATTTGTAACTCGCACATCTAATGTATAACAGTGTCACTATCAGATTTAATCTTAGGTACTCTCACATCATTTAACACAATAAAAAATTAAAAAATTCTCGTCGCGTTTTATTTAGAAGGTTAAAAACCGTAATAAACTCCCTACAGTGCCAAGTTGATATTACTAATAGTCATGATAAAATAAATCGCGTAAGTCAAGTTTAATTCGATTATAATACTATCTAATTAATAAAATAATAGTCGACTGAAGAGTATGACAAATGATTCGCAAATCGCGTATAGTATCAAGTTTTAAATTTCAGATTATAATACCATCTAATTAATAATAAAAAAAAATATGTGACGACGCTGCCGTCTAAGAGTATGAAAATGAGACCACCTCTTATTCTCAATCTCGAAAACCGCGCATAGCATCAAGTTGAAACTTTCAGATTATAATACTATCTAATTAATAATAAAGATAAAATATCCGACGGTACTGTCGTCCAAAAGGGTGGAGATTGAGACCACCCCTGATCCTAGATCTCAAAAACCGTGTAAGTTAGATTTTCAGATTACATTACTATCTAATTAATAATAAAGATAAAAAAATGTTTTGATGGCACTGCCGATTAAGAGGGTGAAAATTGGCACCACCCCTTAACCTCAATGGTGTCCAGTTGAAATTTTTAGATTATTGAATTACACTTAAATGTGTGACTAACATTGATCTCGATGTATCTGAACAAAGATTACAAAAACTTATATAGCAAAGTTTACTTTTTAAATAAAATTGCATGGTGTTTGTTCACTATATAAATCACTATCTAACTAGATGTCTATCACTAATATTTCAGTTTTTTTATTGACATGCATACATCTAAAATCTACAAATGTTTGAGTAAAAAGAGGTTCTACAGTAATGCTAGAATTCTAAAAAGACCTATAACGTAATGGACGTTTGGCCGCTGCCATTTCAGCGCGGACACTTCGGCGACCGGATATTTCGGCATCAAGGCGTTTCAGCGGTACGATGTTTCAACGCCAGAACGTTTCAATGCAAGACGTTTCGCCACCATGACCTTTCACCGCCAGTACGTTTTGGCGCTAGCAAGTAGAAGATGATCACAACAAATCAAATATCAACAATCTTCTTCTCATGATGGGATCTCCTATCTTCTTTTTCTTCTCCTTTTTTACATTTGTTTCCGCTTGTTTTTTGTATATTTATTCACTATTTTATTATTTTCACATTTTGAATCATTTTCTCTTATTTTCATCCTTTGCTTTTAACATTTTCATTCGGCCTCTTTTTTATCCACTGTTTCCTTCATCTCCTTTTTTTCATCCCTTGTTTTTACCCTTTATTTTCAGGCCCTTATTTTCATCCTTTGTTTTTTAACATTTTCATTCACCCTCTTTTTTATCCATTATTTCCTTCATCTCCTTTTTTTTCTTCTCGTATTTTTCGCCTCCTATTTTCAACCTCCCTATTTTATTGAATCCGTTTTTACATCTGATTTCCAGTCATGGATTGTTGAAATTCTCCTACCATATAACGTCATTTTGGTAGTACGAACACCGCAACATTTCAAGGTATTTATCAGATTCTTGAAATTGGTCCAAACGCTAATACCTTCGGGCGGCAAAGTCCCATTTGCCATCTTCAGGTTCTCTTCAACTGCTTAGCTAGGTTTCATGTTACTGGAATCGAACTGATCATCAGTTCTAATGGATAGTTTTACCGATGATTACCGATGCCACATTAGCGTACCAATGAAGTAATTTGTAACTCTCCTATGTAATGCATAACAATGTTCGATTAGATTAAATTTTAAGTACCCTTGCTACGTTTGTTTAGAGGGTAAAAAATCGCTTATCAAGCTGAAATGTTCAGACTGTATTACTATTTTCAAAAATTTCTGCAAAAAGAGGAGATATTTGGACAATTTCCATAATTATCTCTCTCCCCAAAAGAATGGCTTTAAATGTCGGGACACGAATCCGTCAAAAGAACCCTCCTTTCCACCAAATGAACCTTAACTATTGAGACACAATTCTCTAAAACGTTCTGCATTTAACCGTCTTTCGATGTCTTATAGTTTCCAAGATAGCAATACTGCACAGACCAATTTTGGACACACTGTGTTAATATATATATATATATATATATATATATATATATATATATATATATATATATATATATATATATATATATATATATTTTCTTTGAAACTTGTGTAAATAAACGTACAAATTAATTCAACGTTTCGGGAACGTCCTTTGTTCCCTTTGTCAACAATTTATTTTGACAATTACAGAAATTGAAATAAGGCAAGTATTTTTAACAAGTACAGAATATAAAACAAGGTAACTAATTTAAATTTAATCTGGATGGGTGTGTTTGACTTCGGGTAGTGGGTCTAGTACATGATGTAGAAGGTGCAGAAGTGGGGACGTCAGGAATAGTTGTAGCATAAGTGTTTAAAAATTTCTGGAAGATTTGGAGTTGGTTGAAATTTCGAATCAACTTGTTTAACGATATTCTTCCAAATTTGTGGCATTCTAGAAGTGTCATCTGGTTTATTGAGGGCGTTTGGTCTTCTTTCAATTTCAACTGCTTCTCTAATAATTCTCTCTTGTAAGGTATATATATATATATATATATATATATATATATATATATATATATATATATATATATATATATACATATGTAGTCACACGCACAATTCGGTCATAAATAATCAAAATAAAAATCATAATACCAAACATGTGGCCCTTTAAAATCAATCATGCCGGTCTTTTAGTAAACAAGCACATAAAGCAATAAAGCAAATTACGGTATATATATATATATATATATATATATATATATATATATATATATATATATATATATATATATATAATACAACAACAGTAAAATTGCACAGGTGATAATAAGGTAAAGGCAAGGACATTGTGAGTCTATTCACAAATGTGCCTACCGATAAGGCACTAACTATCATAAGAGACAAGCTGGAAAAGGATGAAACGTTAGACGAACGCACGCAACTCTCGGTAAACACAATAATGGAACTTCTGACAATATGCATTAGAACTACATATTTCCAGGTAGAAGACAAATTCTACCAACAAGAGTTTGAGATGGCGATGGGTTCCCCACTATCACCCATAGTGAGCAATATATATATATATATATATATATATATATATATATATATATATATATGGAAGACTTTGAAGACCAAGCGATATCCGAATTCACAGAGAAACCAAGGATGTGGCTTAGATACGTGGACGATACCTTCGTAGTTTGGCAACACGGCAAGCATAAGCTAGATGAATTCCTAGATCATCTCAATAGCCGCGCACCCTCCATAAAATTCACAATGGAATTGGAGTCGGAACAAGAACTGCCATTCCTGGATGTACTAGTACACAGGAATGACAACACTTTCACGACAAGTGTATACAGGAAACTTACCCACACGGGGAGGTACCTACACTACAACTCCAATCACCACAAAAACGTGAAGTTAGGTGTGGCAAAATGCTTGTACGATAGAGCAAAAACGATATGCTCAAAACAAGAGGACCTGAACAAAGAAAAAGAAAATATCGCTAGGACACTCAAAGAACTCCGATCTAACAGCTAACCTAAACAGGGAAAGAGTAACCGAAAAAGAAGAACCTAAATATACAGCGATAATACCATATATACAAGGTACCTCAGACAAAATACGAAGGATAGGCAGCAAATACAAGATACGCACTGCCTTCAAATCGACCAGAACACTCAGGGGAATACTAACCAAAACTAAACCATACAATGAAGATCAGAATTCCAAGAATTGTGTATACAAACCTACCATGCGAATGCGGCAGAGCATATATAGGAGAGAGCAGTAGACCACTCAAAGTGAGAACTCAGGAACAAAAGAACCGTAAGGGCGAAACAGACAGATCAAGAATCGCCGAACATGTCTGGAACGAAGACCACCGCATCCAATGGGATAACATACAGATAGTGGCAAAGGACGAGAACACAACTCGTCGGAAACTCAAAGAAGCCACATACATCGCACTAGCAGAAAATCCAATAAGCCAAGCTAGTGTAGAAATGAAACCCATATGGATTTCAATAATGCGCGAAGAGCTTAAGCGCAATACACCTGCGCAAGAAGTTACTGCGCAACATGCGCAATAAACTTCTGCGCAACCACGAGAAAGTTCTAAAATATTTATATTGGATTACTCCGTGGCTCAGTGGCAAAGGTGTCAGATTAGTAAGTGAAAGGTACCAGGTTCGAATCTAAGAGTAGTCAAGTGCCTGGGAAAAAATTATATATAACATATAAATTCGGCTCAAGTGCGAAAACGGTCCTTCTCAGGACTAAGCCTGATGACGGAAGCAGAGTCCGCTTCCGAAACGTCGCGCTCAAAAAGCATAAACTATGGAAATAGGCCGATAAACTCCACCAATAGGAAACCACAGTTACAAAACACTTATAATACAAAATTAGTGTTGGCTAATTCAAAAGAAAATGTACACGCACGAAATATTTTAAAAACAAATTGTGTACAATGGGAGTTTCTAATTAACCAAAAATCGATCTGGCTCGATTTTTCAAAAGTAATATAAAAACAAGGACCATTAATTTACGTTGAAACAGTTTCATATTAATTATTGCACATCTTAATTTTAAAAATATGCATTCGTCCGTAGCAACCCTACATGTAGCTCTCCAGTTTCCAAGTAAGATATCTTTTGATCGCAGTGTGTACCGACACAACTACTTATTAAGCTAGTGACATGTTTGCATTAAGAATCGGCGGATAAGAAATTCCAATGATTCATTACGCCCCTTCAGTAAAGCATTCTTTTAGGCGTACACCTGCTAGTCAGACCTCAAAACACATGTTTTTCAACCCTCAGCCAAATATTAGTTACAAACAATGCCACATTCCTTACATAAAATATATAAATAAAATATTTTGAAAACATTATCAAATTACGACGTATCATCAAGATATTAAAAAAATCCACTAATTATCTTTTCTATCGCGGTAACAATGGCTATTTGACAAACGTTTATTAGAATAGTAAAATTATCGCGGTCCGCTACCTGCAATTGTAATAATATTTTAATAACAACAAGCTAGGAAGGTTTAAAGTAACTTGAAAATCATAACTTACATATATGAATTGAACATCCCTCGTATAAAGTGTTTGGTACATCAAAAGTCCCATATTTAACGTCAAGATTCCGAACATGAATTATACGATATCCAAAGAAGACCAGTTTTAGACAATGTTCCAAAGAAACAAGTAAAATAAAGCGTACTTTTGAAATAAACATAGATAGAAGCTTTGGAATACTTTTAAAATAGTGCTGACCCAATCAAGTGTTCATTATTTGTCTTATCTGACAAGATTTATAGAGACGCAAGAAAGGATTTATACGACATGAATTTGTAATTTAAGTATTTTCAGCATGAAAGTGTAGTAATATTGAATTTTAAATGTATATTCTTACCTTTTCTTGATGTATTATTCTCATTTTATCGTATCTAAAAATAAAAAGAATATAAATCTTTGGAACTCTTTAATAATAAAAAGCCAATTGCTTCGGGGCTAAAACACTCTTAACTTTAAATCTCGATAATACATAATTCATACAATTTTTTAGATGGCATGACATCGAAAGAAATGGAAGTTCAAAGCAATAATTCCACTGAATTTTTTTTATCGCATACTTTATTTAAACTTCTAAAGTTTGTCAATAAAGTGGAGTAATTAACCTATTTAGTTATGGTACCACAGGCTCTGTATCGTGTGTGCGAACATGACAGCTTAATTTATGTAATTAATTCAGCACCGAGAGAAACAACGGATTTAAATAACCTTTATACAAATGAAACCATTTTCGAGCAAAATTATTATTCTAACAAAATGGTTATACTGTGGCTTAATCATTGTAACAGGCAAACTGGTGATAATTAGTCGCTTCAAAAGATGTTTTGAATGATTAAATAAATAAATCAGAACTTTACAACAGCATGTTTCCTAGAAGTAATAAAAAATTAAATTTTGAGGAAACATTTAATCTCTAAAGTTACATTACACTGACCAGAAGCACCGGTTTATTGATCGTATAATTGGTTTAAATTACAAAACAATTGTACCTTTAATTAATTGTGATATAGAACCGTACGGTAGTTCCAGAATAATTAATCTTAAGCACGTAAGCCAGAAGACTTAGGGTCAATTAGCTATATCATAGTTTTCAACTCAAAATTAATTATAATTCCCTGCAGACTGTTGTGTCCCAAATTTGAAACAACGTACTTGCTCTAAAATCTCTTTATTAACAAAAATTGCTGAAGTGCAACAAGAAAAAACTATTTAGTGTGACCTATAACCACACCAAGTATTACCTATTTCACGAAAGGCGTCTCGGTTTAAGATTAAAATGAGACATCAATTATTTCTATTTCTTTTTAATTGATTACAAAGATAACATATATATTTCCAACAATACAAACGCTTCTGTTATCATTTGAGATACTTAACAAATTGCGTAAATTAATCCAAACATGTTAATGTTAATTAGAAGCTTCATTTCATTCAACTACGTTTTGTGCCAATGTAGGGACACACCGTACGAGTGCTTCTTAACATTTAGTCCTTCGAGCCGGATCATTAAGTTTGTAGAGAATACGAATTGAATTCTGGTCGTTAGCGTCCGGATCACCATATCAAGCTACATCTCATTAAGAATAACTCCATTTACTTACAAGGGCCGGATGTTTGTACTTTCTCGGACCTAGAGAAATCCAGCTGTCGACGGAGGAGTGCTACCACTTGACTTGAGGCTAGAGATATTTAATTAACCAATAACCACTAAGACCACCGGAGATAATTTCTTTTCTTTTAGTTTACTATTATTCCTTTTATTTTTCTTTTCGCGGTTTTCTGTATTTATAAAATGCAGATTAGCGACCGCCTAAGGTTTAGCGTAACAGAACTATCTCTAACCTAATTTAACTTACTTTCTTGTTTGCAGTAAATGAATCGAATATACTTACGGGTATTGATTATTTAAGATAAGAATTGAACAAGGAAGGAGTAGCAATTAAGTAAATGAGTTGACTTGATTATAAAGCGTATCCTGTGAACTCTACTCTTATTTTTTTAACTATACTAGTACATTATAAATGCAGGACTTTCATCGACATTTTTTTTATTTCCGTGTGCAATTTCAAAGAAAACGATTTATTGTTAATGGAAGTGTAATTGGATGTAGTGAGTGACTGTAAGTTGACGTTTTTGGTGCCTTATTACGTTACAATCCAATTTTATTATCTTTCCGAACACTTTGCTTTGCTACACCTTAGTTGTATTAACATTTTTCCTTTTTATACGAGGGTAAGATGAATAGTTCTCAACCTGGCACAGAGATGGCGCTCTAGTCAGGAAAAATATACGTTTCCTGCCTGGGTGCACGTTTCATTAGTTCGTATGACAAATTTCAACTTGTAGTTTGTTTACACGAATTTTTGCAGTAGACGTCTTGCGTGTTTTTCGTTAAAATGGATAAACTTGAATATCGAGCGGTCATAAAATTCTTCGTTTTGGATGGATTAACCCCTAAAGAAATTCATCCGAAGTTGACAAAAGTTTGCGGGTACTCCTTCCATGTCAACCGTTAAAAAGTGGGCAGCCGAATTTAAACGTGGTCGCACATCTCACGTGAAGGACGGTCAAAAACCGCAGCTGCATCAAAAACCATTGAAAAAGAGCATGATATCGTGCTGGACGATAGGCGAATAAAGGTGAGTGAGATAGCTGAGGCTGTGGGGATATCGGAAGAAAGGGTGAGAACATCTTGCACAAAGAATTAGAGATGAGCAAGGTGGGTGCCGCATTTGATGAATTCCGATCAAAAACAAATGCGCAAACGATCTTTAGACCGCTTCAATAGGGATCGAACCAATTTTGTGCGGCGATTTGTCACCATGAATGAGATATGGATCCACTACTACACACCAGAAACGAAACAGCAGCCCAAGCAGTGTGTGGAAGCCGGGGGTTCAGCACCAAAGAAAGCGAAATCGATCGCATCTGCCGGAAAAGTCATAGCCAGCGCCTTTTGGAATACGAAAGAATCCTGTTAATTGATTACCTTGCAAAAGGCAGAACAATTACAGGCGAATATTACTCCAACCTTCTTGACCAGCTGGATGCCAGAATTCGCGAGAAGAGGCATGGTTTTTGAAGAAGAAAGAAATCATCTTTCACCAGAACAACGCACCTGCATACAACGGTGCGTTCACAATGGGAAAACTGCGGGATTTGAGGTACGATTTGCTCGGCCATCCCCGCTATTCTCCTGATTTGGATCCTCAGACATCTATCTGTTCCTAAACTTGAAGAAATTTGGTTCTGGGAAGCGCTTTGCATCCAATGACGAAGTTGAGAGGGCCGTAGATGAATATTTTCACAACCTTCTTCCGGGAAGAAATACTGATGGTGGAGAATAATTTTGTAACTGAGAGTCGCACTGTTTCATTGTCAGGCCGAGAATTTTACACCTTACCCCCGTATGTGCAGTTTAGTTTAATTATTCATGTTCAATTGAATGAGTTCGCCATCTGAGAATACACCAGTAAATTTTTACTATTTTTATTTAATTACAGAAATATAATTTAAACTACAATTACAGTTTCTTACAATTTATTTATATTTAACACACATTTCAATAATTTAGAACATTAGTAAAGTCAAGCTTATAAGTGTGACATTTTAATGTTCTTAGACAGTACATATATGGTTACGGCACTCCCTAACTCTCAACTATTTCTGTGGTTAGTTTAGCCTAAGGTGCTAAAGGAACTCACAAACACTTAGAGGATGTATACAGGATTGTTGGACTGCTTAGAGAAGCTTAAGAACGGCGAAAAATGTTTCATATAATAAGTGAGAAGAAAACATGCTGCGTTCGAAAATGAAATTAGCATGGAAGGTAACAGATAATTAAAGTGCACCGGACTAGCTCGGTGGTTTGTTGAGAGTCACAAATAAGGGTGCGCCGCAATTGGGGCAAAGTCGTGTAATGGGCGCCAGACTCTTGTTAAAACAAAATCGGTAAGAATATACGTGGTCACATGTGTATAAATCAGTGTTAAACAGTCAAAAGTCTCACTTACCTTCACGTGGACTACCTCCAGGAGCACATTTGAGATACTCCGGAACTTTAGCTCTAGAAAAATCTCCAAAATATCCACACGCTTGAAATACTAAGGAAGCGTGATCCCTAACGCTTGTGAGCAAAATGCACAAAAAACAACACTAAATATTTCGCTTAATTAAAAACTCGAATACTAATCATTTCCAAAATTGTATCATTATTTGAACTCAAAATCAAATAACTAACCATAAACCAAACTAACATCATCAAAGGTTTCTGATTTGTTACGTTAAACAAAACAAAGTTAATGTAAAAAAACAACATGAAACCAAACGCGTCAAACTCAAGTACTTGCTATTTGGTCACTTCCAAAACAAACCAATAAAATTTTAACTCAATAAAATTAACTTCTACTAAAATTCTTAGTTTTAAATCTTTAAAACACCCATTTTTGTTAATTATTACTTTCGTCGCTCGAGAGGAGATTACAAATAATGCCATTAAATCCAATTAATTATTTCTCTATTGAACAAACATAAAAAGCACACAACAACGATACATATGTTAGCTTTAAGGCCGCAATAACTTGTGGCCGGTTATCTAAACTTTAGGATAGGGGAACATGTACCACCCCTCTTTCTAAATCGGTCACACATGCACGCTATTCCCCGGCCTGGTGAATCACCAACAAAAACCGCACAAAGGCGAATAGGACGCGCTGTCTACGATACGTTCGGGAGGACCGAGAACGTCGACTGTAAAATCTGCGTCCTCCCTTCTACTCACAACTGCACTTAACCATATCAAGACCAGAACTGAAGAAATACGCTGAAAAATTCTTTCAATTTTTATCAACAGCCAATCAAATTACTCATTACATCCAATTCACAACCGCGCTAAAAAACGAACACACCTCGGTAGAAGAATGAAAAAATTACGTAATATTTTCTCCTAATTCTGCGCTTTCACATAGAAACTGCATGGAAAGCTTATCACGTAACTAAGGGCTTATCTCACTCACGGTGCACATGCATTTAGATTTTACTGAGGTCATATTGTAGTTCAGATAAATATTGCCTTCTCCTATAATAATAATTCTTAACGAAACATAAATAGGTATGCTTTACCAAAAAAGAATCTTGGCACCGTTCCTCAAATGGATGTTAACAGAAACTTAATACGAAAAACAATTTAGGATGTGTATCTTCATAACACATTGCGTTTTTACTTTTAAACCTTGGGAAAATGTATATGATAGTTACGATTTTAATTTAAATTAGTTCTAACAAAGGAATCCATTTTAACTAAATACGAGAAATTCTAATCCGAAATACAATATAAACCTTTACAACGTCAATGGCAAACGATATATCAATTAAACTTTAAAAAAAAGGTAATTTACTCCTTCAACTTACGAGAATTTCTAAAACTTAAACGCATATTTACACAAAAACTATTCTAGCACTGCTCTAGTTGTAACGCTAGCTTCATCTGCGAATGAAACGTAAAAAAGTCTTGAACTAACATTATTCGTAATAACAAAAAAAAAAAAAACTAAACTACTGAATTAAAATTCCAAATTTTAACTTGTCATAAAAAACTCTCTTCAAATAGCATCAATAAAATGTAATAAATCTTTTCACTTTTAAAATCAAAGTTTCGAAAACCGAGACGAAAAAAATTATCTAAAGTAACTTGCTTAAAATTTTCACAGCTGGTGACAAACAGGAAGTAGAAATATCATTCCAGAGTTCAGTAGCTGTATGGAAGAATCTAGATTGCGCGAGCTTGGTACGATAAGTTAAAATTTGTACTGCATTGCGAGATTATTCTGACGAACTGGGTATAGTTATTGTTGTGTTGTGCGTATGACGTATTTCTGATATGGAATGAGTGCGTGTTTGTAAAGGAGAATTTTTTTAGCATCATGTAAGTTGGTTTTGATTAAGCGGGTAAATATTTGGTGATGTTTTCAAGATGGACGTGAGAATCTATAGGAGAGGAAGAGTAGTATGCTAGCGAACCCTTAGCTAGAACAATTGCGCGTAATTTCAGAAAAGAAAGCACATAACGGTCTGTGCTACTTTATGTTGTAACAGTTAAAGCAGTGTCGTGCTAGAACCCATGTTTGGGGATAGAACATCAAAACGTTTACAAGTAAAATTGATGTATGGAGTTGGAAATTGTTGTGAGACTTATGCAAAAAAATTAAATAAAGTGTTTAAACAGATTTGAAATAAGCAAAAACTGTTGTGTTAAGAGCAAATATTGTCTATGCAATCTGCGCGAGCCCGATTGTGCGCGAGCGTGTGTACAATCCCAAAGCGTTAACTAAAGAAACACACCCTCATTAACAAAGGTACTTCATCCTAAAAAGGAATAGGAAATGTGTAAGTAAGAATAATTTTAGACGTTATACAGTAGTGAACGATTGAATGTCCTATAAAGGTGTCATTGCTAGCGTTGTAAGTTTTTATTAGGCCATAAGAACAATCAACTACCACGCACCGCTACTTTGTTTTGTGTGCTTAGTTGAGAGAATAGATTAACATAGTAGGGGACACTTAGGTAATATAAATTTGTTTTGTGTGTTGCTGAATTGCGAAAATTTGTTTTAATATTAGATAGCTATTCAACTTATTCGTTTATTTCAACTATATTGGTCCTTACCCAACAATTTTATTGACAGTCATATTAACAGTATATTATTAAATTTATTTGTTTTTTTAATGTATAAAATTAAACAAAGGATCACCAAGATTCAGTACAATAAATCCATTTTTATTTTGGCTACATTTGTGTTAGCTTGATAATTGCGTTTTCAAGACAAGCCGATTACAAAATGTAATTACTTTTTTCGTTGATTTAATCAGACAAACAATATTAAGCTTAGTTCCAGCGATTGTTTATCACATTACTGATCATTATTACTCCGATATATTTATGAAAATAAAGTTTATAATTTGAATCGCGATGAATTATACTTGCAGACGTTAAAGATATTAACATTAAAATTTCAAACAATAGTTGGATGAATCATAAGTTCCAAATTACGCACAGATCGTTACGTGTGTCTTAATTTTGGAGAGATAGTGATTTAGTTGTTAAAAATTAATAGACTTAATTATTATTTTCCAAATTGGGTGATATTTATTTGTTTGAGAATATTGATGACAATTATGATTATTAGTTCATAGTTATACGAGGGTAGATTCGAAAGTATACAGATGTCTCACTAACTGGGTTTTACGGGTTGCAACCAATAATTTTATGGTAACTTATATGCTTCAAAATTTTGTTAAGTTTTGGGTGATTGTTTTTAATATTAATTGAACTTAAACATTTTTAAAATTAAAATGTTAATATCTTTAACGTCTGCAAATATGATTCACCGCGATTCAAATTGTAAACTTTATTTTCATAAATATATCGGAGTAATAATGATCAGTAATGTGATAAACAGTCGCTGGAACTAAGGTCAATATTGTTTGTCTGATTAAATCAACGAAACCAAGTAATTACATTTTGTTATCGGCTTATCTGGAAAACGCAATTATCAAGCCAACACAAATGTAGCCAAAATAAAAATTGCATTTATTCTTGCAGTGTTTCTATACTAAATATTACGGTGTATCTAGGAAAATTTTGATGTGGCGGTTAACTGGGAAATAGATGGTCGAATTACAAAAATTGCCTATAGCACTCTTTAAATAGGAGTCCCTGCATCTGGAGAGCTTTATAAAGTCATTGGAATTATGTACCCAACAACAACAAACTTTTTGCATACCAGAAGAAAATAATGGTCCTCAGAAGTAGGTTAGTTTCCGGCCACAAGTAATAATAATGATAAATGGCCTCAAGTACATTCCTTGTTCAACATAACTACATTAAAATATAATGACTGTTTACTCCTGGTTATGAAATTAAAATTGGCGAGCCTCTGCTCGCATGGTAGGGGAAGAGTTTACATAGCGAAGTTGACCGTATAACAGCTGTCACAAAATTTAAGAGAAAGCCAAAAGGTGTAGGATCTGAATGTAAAACATTAGCAGACAGTTCAACTACATTAAAATATAATGACTTTTTACTCCTGGTTATGAAATTATAATTGACTAGTCTATGCTCGCATGGTAGCGGAAGAGTTTACATAGCGAAGTTGAGGGTATAACATCCGTCACAAAATTTAAGAGAAAGCCAAAAGGTGTAGGATGTGAATGTAACATTAGCAGACGTACATTCTAGAATAATGACCAATATGAATGACACAAGGAAAACTCTTCGATGAACACGCCCATGACACGCATGTGGTTGGATATCCGTTGTTCGGCTCGATCAAAACTGTGAAAGAACTGCGCAATAGAGGATTATATTTACTTGGTATAGTAAAAACAGGTACAATAAATTATATTCTTACAGCAGTTAGATAAGTGCCCAAATGAGGATAGTTCTGTTACAACTGCTACTGAAACTACACCTCCAGATATAAACGTGCGTAGCTTGTAGGGACCAAAAAATTCATACACTTAATGGAAGTTGTGACACTACGTTGGAAATGAACCGTACAGAAAAGTGATCACAGTGGTACGCCCGCGTTAAAGCCAACTTCTTTTGAAAAGAACTCATCCATTACGAAACGTATTCGTGTTTTATCAAGGCAACTGGAAACCCAATTACTGATTTTATCAATTAACCCTAATGAGGTGAGTTTGTCAAGTAAACACTCCGCGTCGGACTCTTCGGAAGACAGGAGGGGTTCGAGGGACGCCATCTTCGAGGGGGAATTGGGAGGTTCCCGCCGCTTCCGGCACTTGAAGGAATAGGTAGGGTGAGCTTCCCCGCAGTTGTTACACCTTGGGTTTAGCCGAGGATTTGCAGGAGGAGGATTTGTGGCTTTCGCCACAGTTGGGACATCGGATAGAGCGGGTAGGACACTCCTCAGCGGTATGCCCCACCTGCGTACAAGTGGAGCAATAATTGAGGACGGGGTTGAGGGATAAGGGAGGGTACGCAACTGTAGTGTCGCCCGAACATGATGACACCGCGTGCGAGGAGGTACTCTAGGGTAGTTTTGGAATCGATGATGATGCGGATTAAGGAGTTCGTCGCCTTACCGGTGATGCGAACGGCCTTTCTCACGTATGGAAGCTCAATCGCACCGAGGATCTCGGGTTCCAGGATGTCCTTATCTACGTGACGAATGACGCAGGAAAAGGAGGGAGGTCTAGGGTTGGAGCTGGAGAGACGGGGACCGGAGAGGAGGTCTCTAAGAGACAGGTGTGATTGTGGTTAAACGTTAAGTTTAACAATGTGAAAACTGATACTTCCAGTCCATTCATAGACAATACAATCCAACCAGAAAAAAAGAAAAAAAAGAAATAATTTTCATTGCGGATAGTATTTTGAAATTCCTAAGGTGTTCGAGTTATTTGCGGAAAGCGCGATTTGCAAAATTCAACTTTGAGGTCCTGCCACTTTGTAGCCATACATTTTAGAGAAAAATTTTATCTGACTTTTCATCTTCAATTTATACACTTGAAGCAGGGGTACGTTTTTTTGGTTCACGTTGTATGTATATATATATATATATATATATATATATATATATATATATATATATATATATATATATATATATATATATATATATATATATATGCCTCGGGGGTTTCCTTTTCGATTCTGACGTAAAGTCCCAACTACATGCATCTCTCCCTTGAGTAAGTATTCGGCCAGATCTAAGCTATAGTAATAGCTATCCATGTAAATCACGTGCCCTTTATTCAAATAATCCGTTATTAATTGTTTAACAACAGATGCCGAATGTGATGACCCCTTTGTAACTAAAGAACCTTTTCCTGTGTATACTATGATGTTTAAAATAAATCCATCCTAAGTTCGTATAGTTTAATTTAATTCCATACTTGTTGCGCTTATTAGATATGTTTAAAAACTAAACAGCCACACCACAAGATCAGGACGTCATCTGTAGATAGCTCTTTGTTGGGATAATAGGAACGCTTGATGTTATCTATTACCATGTCCAAAATGTTACGAATATTATAGAGACGACCATCGGTGTTAATGCCGTCATGATTAACAAATCGAAACATTTTGAAGATGCTAAAAATCTATCACGGGCCATAGTTTTCCCGAAAATGGGGTGGTAATAAATGCTTTTCCTACTCCACTGTTTAGTAAGCGTTGGGAACTTTACCATGCCTCCTAATGCACATAAACCCAAAAACTGTCTCATTTCTTCATTTGAAACTTCCTTCCATGCATTTGGATTACTTCTTCTTTTTGGCCGAGGTAGGTGTAGTATGGTTTCATGGGCTCTTCTATTTATTTCACATGTTATGATGTTAATTATATTATTATCGAAGAAGAGCTCAAAGTATTCGATCGGTTTTGTGTCAGCTGGAAGATTTACGTTGATGGCATGAGTTCCTACAAAATCAAATTCCTCCGGATCTCTTTCATTTTCGCTCCAACCGTTGTCTTGATCGGAAATACACTTCCTTTTGCCCTTACCTTTCGGAAGAGTGGTACCATCTCTTGCTTCTTCTTTTTCTTCCCGTTCAAGTTGGTCTTCGTCCTCATCGTTTTCTAATTCACGTGGTTCAGATTGATTACTCTCACTACAACTCGTATCAGTTTCAGACACGTAGGTCTTATCTGCAACCGAATCGTCGTCAGAAAATGCATCCTCCGACTCACTCGATAACGGAACATCTGAGAAAGATAAATCGTCATCTGCTAGCTTATCTATTTCCTCTTGCAACTGTTTTTCTGTTAACGGACTTTTTGTAACGCACTTCGAAGATTTACGTTTGTTTCTACCACTTGGACTAGAAATAAAAACAAAATTCAGAAATAAAGTTGTAAGCACATACTTTCGGATTACTCTGTACATTATGTAATCTAATTTTGTGTAAATTTTAAAAACTGTATCACTATGAGTTACATGTAGTGCAAACAAGAATGAGATTGCAGTGTACAAATTAGTAAATACACTACGTTGCAAATGAAATGCACCACTTAGAAATAATAAAGCTGTGATCTTGAAAGTAATGGTACAATAATGCTTTATTAACATGTATAAGATGATGACATTTTGAAGGATAAATATTAACAGTTAACAAGATAATGTTAATAGCAACGCACAGCAATTCAGGCTCTCCGAGGCATGTTTTCTATGAGATGGTCTATATCCTCCTCAGGCATTTCATCCCAGGCTACCTGGAGACGGTGTCGTAATTCATCCAAGTTGTTTGGGGGCCTTGGTAGTTGTCTTAGTCTTCGACCCTTCATGTCCCATACATGTTCAATAGGCGAAAGTTCTGGCGATCGTGCAGGCCACGGCAATACTGGTAGCTGCGCTTGATCCAGAAACCTTCTTGTAACAAGTACAGTATGTGTTCTAGCATTATTTTGTTGCAAAATACCATTTGGCAACGTCTGCATTAACCGTACTACTACTGGCTCCAAAACATTATCAATGTAACGCTGAGCACTTAATGTGCCTAGAAGAGGAGATCTTCCACCAACACATATGGCGCCCCAAACCATGACTCCAGGTGTTAAGCCTGTGTCGTCTTTCAACAAACTCTAAATTTCGACGTTCTCCTCAAAACCGCCGCACATTCTGACGACCATCGTTTCGCCACAAACGAAAACGAGATTCGTCGCTGAAGACGATGTTAATCCATTGAAGGCCTCAGCACCGCCGCTCTTGACACCATGCCAATCTAGCAGTCTTATGCTCTTGAGTTAACAGGGTCGTCGGTACGGACGATACGAACGTAAGCCAAAAGACTTAATTCTCCTGTAGATTGTTGACATTGATAGGTGACGAACAATAGCTCCTGTCCAGTTCACCGCAACATACCTTGTTAACTGAAACCGATCTCTTGTGGCTATCTGCCTAAGAAGTCGTTCTTCACGATCATTGGTGCTGCGTGGTGGTCTTCCACTGGGACGAGGTCGTTGAATGCCTTCTTCAGACCTAGAAGATCAAATGCGGGCCACCGTGGTGTAGCCTCGATTAAGTCTTCTGCCGATTTCTCGAAATGACAAACCTGCTTCTTTCATGCCGATAATTCTACCCCTGTCAAAAAGTTTCGTCATTGTCTTACTGGGGGCATTTTTTCAGAATAAATGTGTCAGTTAAACAACAAAAATAAATAAAAATTGTTGATAATTGATGTTAACAGTGGTGCAAAGTACATA
Organism: Vesta saturnalis; assembly: GCA_036346205.1. Taxonomy (NCBI): domain Eukaryota; kingdom Metazoa; phylum Arthropoda; class Insecta; order Coleoptera; family Lampyridae; genus Vesta; species Vesta saturnalis. Next base: position 4,430,443 of record JARFJB010000862.1, read on the forward strand.
ATGACTTGTTCTCTTTCATTGAAACTTCCATCGTTTTCTATATGATACTGAAACATTATTTTGCCAAAATTTCAAAATCATAGCATTATTATTTCTAAGTGGTGCATTTCATTTGAAACGTAGTGTAATATGTAAATAACTTCAAACAACTACATCTTAAAAAATAAAATTTAAAGTTCTTTTTGGCATCTAATAATAAATATTTCATTGCTTCAAATTAACGTGCTCAATAAACCTAGCTATACTCCTCTAACAAACTAACTACCACTATACTGGTAGAGCACATGAAACTTGAAACTTCAATTATATCCGGAGTTCAAATATATGGCCTAATCTCACAACCGGCATAAATATATAGAGCACTAAAGTAGATAAAAATTCTGGCCAGTAAAGTGGTCGTCAGTACACAATTGAATATCCGAAGAGACAGTATAGTAGTAGTTAGGGTTCAACGTGTTAACTACATTAACTTTACAAAATAGTAGCTATAGCTACAGCTCAGTCGCTGTTACAGCAGTCAAGAGGTCTCCTTGGGGGTAACCTTTTCTTTCTCTTACTTATTGTTGATTATTAACTACCCAACTTGCTCTTCTTCTCACTTAGTTCATCTTTGTCACGCCGTATTTTCCTCTATTTGGATACGCTGTTTCTATTTTATCTGTTAATGTATATTATGTTATACCCACTTTAAAATACCGACATCAAAGTCTGCTTTAACACTACAGAATCAAGGTGTTTCTCGGAAGGCGCAACAACGAAGCCCATTTTAACATACTAAGAGTAAGTGTTATAGAATTTAATCAATATCCAAAAAAAATAGTCCTCATATTTTCACTTGTGTGAAATTGCATTAATTACTTCAAGCAAAGAAACCACAAACGTGTAACCGTGAACAGTTTTTGACTTAGGCCAATAAAATTGCTAATTTTGCCTTTATGTTACACTTTACAGTTTAGATAAATTGCTTGTCTACACAATTCTTTGAAAAGAACGTTTGCTTTGATCTAACGAAACTTGTATATTATTACAATGTCACTAGAAACAGTAAACAATTTGCGAAAACGTGTAAAGAGTACAGAGTACAAATACACAGAAATCAAAGAATCTAATATCCTGTTGTAATCTAAAATACATATTTTTAGAACATTATAGGTAAAATTACTCACATTTCGCATATGGTCTAAGTGAATAAAAATGACGGAATAGGCATGAAAAGTAAATATCCTACAAAAGTTTATCTTTACCTGTTGGTGCGCCAATCACAAATGTACCCACATTTTTATGTTGGTAGAACTGGTAAAAAGTATTAGTTTTAATATTCGAATTTTTTAAGTTGTTTGATATCTATACTCTATCTACACCAGGTGAGTTGTAAATCAAAACTAAAAGGAATAGTAATGGTAGGTTTTCGTAAAAGCGGCACTTTAAATTTCCAACCCCTATGCACATTTTGACAAATTTTACTAGCATTTTGCGGCTGCTTACAATAACAGCAAAATTTACAGTTCTAAGCAGCGTAACACAATAGAAACCCCTACCATAATCGGTTTATCCTTTGCTACCTTCGATATAGTCGTCTCCTAGGGATTTTACCTAAAGTTGTAAATTGAGCATTCCACTTCTTGTTATAATTAAACTCATTTTTGCAGTACTTTTGCCTTCAAATGGTGAGTAATAATAATAACATTTGTTTAATTAATAAATCAATTTATTTCAATTACATTACCTATACCAAAAAATGAATACCGACGCCAATGAGTTGTGCATGCCAGCTTAATTTACAACTTCGTCTAGTTAGTGAACAAACAATATACTCTTATTACAAGAGGAAATATCTCTGCTAGTAAAAGAAAAAAATGAACATAGTAAATGCTACGTAGTTGTTACTTAGTATTTTTAAATTCACAACTAAGTTGTTTCTTTCATTTTGTACATGTAAACATAAATGACATGACAACAACAAAGGAAATATTTGAAATGGTGAATTAATAAAGTTATGTTACTAAACGGATAACCAAAATAATAAAAAAATGTATTCAACTATACTGGGTGGTCCATTAACAAAGAAGGCCGATTATATGTGAGAAACTACGCATCGCAACTGGCGTGAAAAGAGCGGTCAGTTTCAGCGGCCAAAATTTACGAAAAAACACCCCAGTTGCGTGCGTGAATAAATTACTTACAAAATCAATAATAACCACTACATATTCAAATACTTGGTTTATTAGCGATAAAAATAATTCAAAAGCTGCCCTTTGCAAAGCCATCTAAGGGTTGTTACTTACCACCCCCTTATATACATCTCGAAAACTAAACATGATATCAGAACGAAATTTTCAGGAAATGTATTTTATTACTTAAGGATAAAAATATTACAAAAGTAGTTTTTTGCAAAACAGTCGAAGGGTTGCTAATCGCCACCCCTTTTATACATTTCTAAAACTAAACGTAATATCAGAATGAAATTTTCAGGTATCCAATTTTTCTGAAAATTTTCTTAAAATTAATTCCGCTCAAATGAGAGCCTCTTTTGTGTAAACACTCTTCTAATATAGATTGAAAATTTTCCATTACTCGGTGGAGCAGGACAATCGCTCAATTTCTTGTGTAATGTTTATTGCTAGTTCCGGTAATGTTTGTGGTCTATTGCTGGATACCCTGCTCTTCAGAAATCGAGAAAGGCAAAAGCACATACTGAAATATCAGGGGATCTTGCGGGCCACGAAATGTCACCATGTTTGGAAATGAGTCGGCTCAGGAAAAGTTCCCTTAAACCAGTCCTAGACACGCGTGCAGTAAGACTTGTAGCCCCATCCCGCTGAAAACCAAGGTAACCCTTTCGTCACAAATTTTCTGATCATGTATGTAGGAGTTTGCCATAACAGTTGTAGTGTTTCCTCTATCTTCTTGAAAAAAATATGGCCAAATAATACCAGATAATGAAATTGCACACCACACTGTAAGTTTCGGACTATGTAATGGCTTTTGGTGTATCTCTCCTGGGTTTTCTTCATTGCAATAGCGACTATTCTGCTTGTTTACATATCCGTTTAAATGGAAATGTGCTTCATCTGACATAAACATGCGGTGAATAAAGTTTTCATCATCATGTACATGTCGAAATATTTCTTTGCTAAAAATGCTGAGAGCAAACATCACCACCTTTCAACTCTTGGACGACTTGAATTTTGTAAGGATGGAAAGATAAGTTCTTATGTAAAATTCGTCGCTAATGTTTAGTGCAGAAGCATGTTTCACTGCAGAACGCAGTGGACTACGTGTTAATGCTACTCGCACTCTATCAATATTTTCCTCCGTTCTTACAGACCTTATTGCCCCTTTATACTCAAGTTTAATGTGGATCCAGTTTCTTCAAACTTCCTTACCCACTGTATAATTGCATGAGCGTACGACACACTTCCATGTCGTGGAACATTGAAATTATTACGAAACAATCGTTGTACCGAAGTCACGCACTCACCAGTTTTATAAAACGATTTTACTCAAAAAGCACGCTGAACGCCTGACCACTTCACCATGTTTTTGTTTAAATGTCAAGCTATAATCAAGTCATGGAAACAATGACTTTTGGCAAAAAAATTGGCCGCAAAATCTCTTGATCTTTCGGCATGTGATTATTTTTTGCGGATTTCTGAAGAGCGAGGTATAGAGTAACAGACTACAAACCTTACCGGAATTAGCATCGAACATCAAACAAGAAATTGAGCGTCGAATAAACGAAAGTGTGTTTACAAAGACGTGGTTCCCATTTGAGCGGAATTATTTTTAAAGCATAAAATGGCGTACCTTGCTCTACTCAAACCTGTAAAAAAAACTTTTGAAAATAAACATTTGCTGAAAAAATTGGGTACTTCAAAATTTCCCCCTTCACTGGCGGACCCTGTACTTTATTCATCAAGGATAAAAATAGTGCAAGAGCCATTTTTTTTGGAAAGCCGTCTAAGGGTTGCTAATCGGCACCCCCTTGTATACATCTCGAAAACTAAACATAGTATCAGGTTCAAATTTTCAGGATACATACTTCATGAATTAAGGATAAAAATAGTAAGAGTCGTTCTTTGTAAAGCGGTGTAAGGGTTGTTAATCGCTACCCCCTTTTATACATCTCGAAAACTAAACATAGTATCCGGTTGAAATTTTCAGGATAAATTCTTTATTAATTAGAAACAACAATTGTGCAAGAGTCGTTTTTTGCAAAGCCATGTAAGGTTTGTTAATCGCCACCACATTTTATACATCTCGAAAGCTAAACATAGTATCAAGATGAAACTTTCAGGATGAACTTTGTATTAATGAAGGATAAAAACAATACAAGTAATTTTTTTTTGCAAACCAGTCTAAGGGTTGTTACTTACCACCCCCTTATAAACATCTTGAAAACTAAACATGGTATCAGGACGAAAATTTCAGGATAAGTACTTTATTACTTAAGGATGAAAGTAGTACAAGAGTCGTTTTTTGCAAAGCCATCTAAGGGTTGCCAATCACAACTCCCTTTTAAACATCCCGAAAACTAAACGTAGTATCAGAATTTTCCGGATAAATTCTTTATTAATTAGAGATAAAAATTGTGCAAGAGCCTTTTTTGCAAAGCCATGTAAGGCTTGTTAATCGCCACCACATTTTATACGCCTCGAAAACTAAACATAATGAAACTTTCAGGATGAATTCTTTACTAATTAAAGTTAAAAAAAACAGTAGTTTTTCAAAGCCGTCTAAGGGTTGTTAATCGCGACCCCTTTTATACATCTGGAAAACTTAACTCAGTATCTGGAAATATGCGGAAATACCAAACACATTTAAGGCAACTTAATTTCTTCTGCTCTTTTCAAATATGGAAACAAATTTTCAAAATTATAATGTACAGGATGTTGTATTGAAGCAAATCACATTTACCAATTTTTTAAGTCCGGGCCTGGATTCCTTTTTTTATTTATACTATATTCGGTACCATATTGGAAGTAGAATATTTGTAGTAAATATGAAAAGATGATAGCCATTCGCAAGCTATCAATAAATAAAGGATTGAACAATATTGGTAAATTACTCTCTAAAATCTATTAAATATAGGATATTTGAACCTACTTCGCTGTCTCGTATCTACCCCTAACGTATGCAATCCTTCCAATGAAACACCTTGTATAAGAAAGCATGAAGCTGAACCGTTTTGAAATAGCAAATATTATCCGTAATACAGTGAGATGTATAAACGTGGGTGGCGATTAAGAACCCTTAGACGGCTAAGCAAAAAACGACATTTGCACTATTTTTATCATTAAGTAATAAGGTATTTATCCTGATACTATGTTTAGTTTTCGAGATAACAACGCTTAGATGGCTTTGCAAAAAATGACTTTTACACAATTTTTATCCCTGTTTAATAAAGTATTTATCCTGAAAATTTAATCCTGATACTATGTTTAGCTTTCGAGATGTATGAAAGGCGGTGCCGATTAGTAACCCTTAGCCGGCTTTGAAAAAATGACTTTTGGATCATTGTTATCCTTAATTAATAAAGTATTTATCCTAAAAATTTCATCCTGATACTGTGTTTAGTTTTCGGGGGGTGGTGATTAACAACCCTTATAGAGATTTTAAAGAGCGGCTTTTGTATTATTTTTATCCTTAATGAATCAAGTATTTAAATAAGTAATGGTTATTATTGATTTGGTAAGTAATTTATTCACGAACGCCCCTGGGCTGTCGTGTATTTCTATAAATGTTGGCTGCTGAAACTGGCCGATCTTTTCACACCGGTCTCATCCGACAGTTTTGGGAGAAATATTGATAGTAAAAGTAACCGCAAAAAATTGCTGGAAATTAGTCTGAAGTTCCTGCAATGACCGCTGGGGGGTACACGAACATCAAATTAGAAAATCGGCTTTTTCTCTTAAATCGGTATTATCAAGATATGTCCAAAATAGTTTTATTATAAACTACATAAGCTTGGAAACAGTTTATTTTTATTAAATTACGGAAGGAGAGAGAGGTATATGTGCACTTGAAAAAAATGTTATAAATTATTTTTAACTTAACCGACTTTAAACAACTAAGTCTCGTTTGAGAGAGACTTCTTGGGCGTTTCTAATAAAGTATTAACATTGTCAGTTCAGTTTTTTCTAGTCGGTAACTGGCGTTTTGTGACAATTTTTTCAAAAATTTTAAATGTAAGGTATAAATATTTTAACTCACGAAAAAGAACGTGAAAAATATAGAAATTGGTGAAAACCGCAAATCGATATCTTCTTTCGTTACAAAGATATAAATAAAAATAAATGTAAAATTATATTTTACAACAGTATTAGAGAATACATTTAGTTGTCAATAATCATTAATATTTATTAATTATTAAACTATTAGAACAATAGGAATAAAGTTTAATATATTAAATGTCCCCTGGGGGCGTTAATTTAGAGTGGATAATAAATCTATTTCTTAAACTATTCTGTTGCATTACAAATGTCCTTCTTATATCTGTGGCCCTAAAAATTATAGTTATAGGAGAATGGTGTGCAACAGCCCTAATACTACAGTACTAATGACGCCCCAAATACCCAAATTGTTACCCGCAAAGTTCAATACGGAGCTGAAAATCCTCACGCATAGACAAAATAGCGGTCTAGTAAAACAAGCAGGTCTTGAAATACCAAAAATAACACAAAACAACGGCCACTTTAAATATTACTTTGCGTCAAAATAATATTAGCCCCATTAAGCTTTTCGTGTTTGATTAACGAATCGTTAATTTCAAAATGCCGGTAACAAATTAAATAGTATATTTTGAATGCATGAAGAATTTAATTGTTGTTGCAATAGTTTATGATGCGCGGTATCCAGAAAGGCATCGTTACGAGCGCTTAAGAAATACCGGAAATATTCATTGTCCCGTCTTTCTTATACGTGGTAGAGGCCGGACCGAGAAAAATATCATAAACGTACTATCCAGAATTTAATAACCATGGAAACACTAGAGATATTTCTAACGACTTGGGCATTACCCAAGCTACCATCAAACGAATTTTAAAAGACCATAGTACCTAAAAAACATAATGCCCTGAAATATATACCTTGCCTTATTAATATCGTTGAATAAAAAAAGTCTTATTTCAAATTTAGGCTACACCCATACCATGCAGTCCTCTAGGCAGAAAATTTAGTCCTATTCTGAATTTTCGTATATAGGTTCAATAAATAAGAGCGCCAATAATAGCAGTTTAAAAAATTCCCAAAAAAAAGAAATTTGATAAAAAAATTTTGCTTTATGAATTAAACTAATACGTAACTGAACGTTAATTGCTTAATAAATCACAACTCGATAATCCTTTACCCAAAAATTCTGAAATTTCGTATACAGATCCAATAAGTAAGAGCGCCAATAATAGCAGTTTCAAAAATTCCCCAAAATGTGATAAAAAAAAAAAAAATTTGTTTTACCAACTAAAGCAATATGAAATTGAAAGTTGTTAATTGCTTAATAAATCACAACTCGATCATTCTTTACCCAAAAATTCTGAATTTTCGTATATAGGTTCAATAAATAAGAGCGCCAATAATAGCAGTTTAAAAAATTCCCAAAAAAAAGAAATTTGATAAAAAAATTTTGCTTTATGAATTAAACTAATACGTAACTGAACGTTAATTGCTTAATAAATCACAACTCGATAATCCTTTACCCAAAAATTCTGAAATTTCGTATACAGATCCAATAAGTAAGAGCGCCAATAATAGCAGTTTCAAAATTCCCAAAATGTGATAAAAAAATTTGTTTTACCAACTAAAGCAATATGAAATTGAAAGTTGTTAATTGCTTAATAAATCACAACTCGATAATCCTTTACCCAAAAATTCTGAAATTTCGTATACAGATCCAATAAATTAGAGCGCCAATGATAGAACTAAAAAAATTTGGAAAAAACTTGAAGGTCCTCTTTTACTATTGGAATATTAAAAATACATTTTTCCTCAATAAATTAGGTAGCAATATGAAATATGATATAATAAAACCTTAATGTAACTAATTTGTAAACTATTTGTAATACGGTTTTTTTCTAAAATAGATTTTAACGATTTTTCATGAAATAAAGTAATAATAACGCTCACAATGAATCTTCAGACATCTTACATATATATACACAATTGCAATTCAAGTTAAACGGATTGTACTCGTAATGAGTAAAAAGCATGCAATTGCAAAAATGCATCCATATAGTATGATTTGTAATATTATATTCAAGTACTGTACTATATGGAATGCATAATTGCAATTATTGTTGTGTAAACGATAGACGTGTACTTGAACTATGAAATTGATGTATGTTTGAAAGTGTGTGATGTAAGAAAAGATGTATGTACATATGTATGGAAAGAGATAGAAAACGAGTCGACGAGGACGTGCTTCGGTGCAGGGGTTCAGGTGGGGATTGGGGGGAGGGAGAAACCAAAGTCCTAGAAAAATGCGCTCGTAAAAATTTAAATTTTTCGCCTAATTCTGAGCAAAAAAATTTTTTTTTTTCAGTGCAGTTGTGTTTTAGAAGTGACAATCTATCATTTGATGTAATAATTTTTAAAAATATGAAAAAATTACACTTAAATTAGCCAATCCCATTTTGAAACAACAAAAAGCACTTAAAACACACCTTTTTGTACTTACGTAAGCTCAGAAGAAACATATGCATGCAATTTATCCGTTTAATGTATCTAAATGCTCTTTAAATTACCCCAATTTTTAAAACAACACTTAAAACATGACTTGTAATTTTCGGTGCAGCGTGGGTATTCATACATTAATACTAATAATTGCATAATGAACGCAGTTATTTTGCTGTGAAAGCATTTAGCGAACATTCTATTTTTATATCATCAATTTACATTACAACTTTAAAACAGGATTTGTAAAAAAAATATGAATGCAATTGTGTCATTTGTATTGCATAAATACATGGCGTAAAGTTTTCAGATTTACATGCATTTGAGAACTGTTTTGACTTTTATTTAATGCAAGCTTTCTTTTAACTGTATTATATTTTCACACTTTCTTTATATGCATGATATTTTGCAATAACCTTCTTAGTGTATTTTTAAGTTATCATTTTCTATAATTACGAAATTATTTGAAAGTAACATTTTGTATTCAAGACTTAACGATTCAATTATTTCCTTAACGTATTATAAGTTATAAATTTGTAACGTAACATGCAATTAAAATTTGCAAAAGGACTGCTTTACTTTGATGTAGAAATTTATGCATGAGTGAGTCAGACTTCCAGATTTTTTTAATTTTTTCCTTAACGTAGATCATTTCACTTTTCTAGCGCAACTTGTACTATCACTCACATTTTTTAGCTGTAGTAAAATTTTTTGGATATTGAGAATAATTCACGAAAAATAATAATAAAAATATAAAAACAATTTACATTTATTTTGTACAATGAAAAGAAAAAACATCACACACCCATCCCTTCCAACGTAAGCAATGACCTTGAATGCTGGGTTTATATTACTATATAAGGAGATAAAGAGCAGTTTTGTACCAGTCAGTATATTGCACTCCCGACTAGAATTGCAATTGTATACCTAAAGTACTTCTATAGTTACTTAAATTTTTTAATTTTTTTACACATCAGTTATAATAAATATATTTGTTTCCATTACTATATAAGCAGCAGCGCGTGTGCTTCATATTTTCTTGCAGTGTTGGATACAGTTTTGAAGGTAACTATGAGTAACGGTATACCCAGCAGTAGTGATATCGTTCATTTAACAGGAAATATTATTCCATTGTTGAAAACCCAAAATGAATTTGTAAAGCACATCCGTATAATTAACATTAATATTAAGCTATTGCGAGATATAATTCAAAATAAAATTTATTTAGAGACATGCGAAAATTTGCTTAAACTCGAAAGTAATTTATCATTGCTAAAGTGTTATCTTATAAGAGTTAAACAGTTAAAGAGCGCTTCAGAGAAAACAGGTAGTGGAAATGTTACTAAAAAGCGTACATGCAAATTAAGTTGGTACTCTCTAGATTCATGTTTTAATGGTAGGTTACTTACTGGAATTATAGTCAATATAGCAAACATCAAGGACCCTCTTATTTTTTTACAAAATGCATACAATAGTTTTGCGCGAAAGGTTAAAGTAATGCTGAGACAAACGATGCTAAAGGTCAATGTCATTTTAGTATGCAATTTCATGCAACCTCAAAATCATGTTATTGAGTTGAAGACTTTTGCCACAAAAATTGCGTTATTGATATTTCAACCAATGTACGTGTCTGGTACAATGAAAACGTGTATGATAAGTTACGGATAAAATTAGAGGAGTTTTCCGAAAGGGATTCCGGTTGGGCATTACATGAAGTTTTACATTTAAAAGTGAATATTAATAGCTATGTCCCATTTAAAGGCGGTCATTCAACCTATGTTAAAGTTCCACGCTTCATAGAAGTAAAGCATGCTGTTGTTAATGTTAAAAATAACGATGAGTTTTGCTTCCTGTGGGCTGTTGTTTCGGCATTATATCCTGCTTCACAAAATCAGACCAAACTTTAGTTATCCTCATTTTCTGAATGTTTTGAAGTTTGATTCAATTCACTTCCCCATTCAGCTGGATGATGTAAAAAAATTTGAGAAACTAAACAACCTCGCAATTAATTTGTACTGCATAAATGGGAAAAAAGTTTTACCCTTCGTATTGAGTAATCAGCAAAGTGATAAAGAACCCATAAATCTTTTAATACTTTCGGCCGGGGATGACACTGTACACCATTTCACATGGATTAAAAATATGTCAGCTTTATTTTCAAAACAGATATCAAAGGATGGTCATAAGAAAGTAATTTGTAACCGATGTTTGAATCATTTTTGGTCGGATGTAGCTTTAGAAAAACATTTAACATATTGCAGTCAACTTAATCAATGCTCTACTAGGCTGCCTACCGAAGCGGAAATGAATTTACAGTTCAAAAATTTTGCATTCAAGAAAAGGTGCCATTTGTCATTTATGCTGATTTAGAAAGTATTTTAGAGAAGTGTGCAAATGGTATCGAAAGTAATACTTTATTTCACTCCAAACATACACCTTTCAGCATTGCTTACTATTTGAAGTGTTCATATGATGATTCTTTATCCCGATTTACGCTTTATAGAGGAAAGGATTGCATTCAATGGTTTGTTAACGAGCTTCAAAGTATTGCACATTGGGCTACCAAAATAATCAATCAAATAATTCCTATGGCTACTTTAAGTCTCAGTCAGGTTGAGCAATTTGATACCGCCACAATTTGTCACATTTGTCGAAAACCATTTACTAATTCTGATATAAAGTTAGAGACCATAATCATCTTACAGGGACATTTCGGGGGGCAGCGCACCAGGCGTGTAACCTGAACTATACAGACTCCAACATTCTGCCAGTTGTGTTCCATAATTTATCGGGTTATGATTCTCATTTCATCATTAGAGAATTGGCTAGTGTTCCCGGTTCGATTTCACTACTGCCCATAAACAAAGAAAGATATATCTCTTTCACGAAGGTAATGGAAGGCACCAAAATTAAGTTTAGATTTATTGACTCTTTCAGATTTATGAGCAGTAGTATTGAAAAGTTGTCAGACTATTTGGAGGATAGTAAAAAAATTATTTCCCACGCTAGTTGCAACAATGATGAGAATTTTTCTAGTAGTTCGCAAAGGTGTGTTTCCTTATGAGTATATTGATACGTGGGAGAAATTAAACGAGACCACGCTCCCTCCTAAAGAAGCATTTTTTAGTCATCTTAATAATGAGGGAATCAGTGATGAGAGTTTTGAGCATGCGGTTAACGTTTGGAACAAATTTAGTATTAAATCGTTAGGGGAATACTCAGATTTGTATTTAAAAACAGACGTTCTACTTTTAGCGGATATTTTCGAGAACTTTCGGCAAACTTGTATAAGTACTTACGAGCTTGATCCTCTACACTATTATACAGCTCCCGGTTTAGCATTCGATGCTATGCTTAAAATTACACAAGCAAAGTTAGAATTATTTACAGACATTGATATGTTAATGTTTATTGAAAGAGGGATTAGAGGTGGTGTAGCTCAATGTTCAAATCGGTATGCTAAAGCTAACAATAAGTACATGGGGGAAAAATTCGATCCTACCTCTGAAAGTATGTATTTAATGTACTACGACGTGAATAATTTATATGGAGCCGCCATGTCAGAATTTCTACCATTTGGCGATTTTTCTTTTGTTGATGAAGCTAATTTACCTAATCTACCGCTAGCACCCGAACATATGGTTCCACCCACGTCTGATTCCAAAATGAAAAAATTACTGCTTACCTTGTATCCAAAACGTAATTATGTAATTCATTACAGAAATTTGAAAGTATATTTAAAATATGGATTGAAGTTGGTGAAAGTACACCGTATATTACGTTTTAAACAGTCTCCGTGGTTAAAAAAATATATAGATTTAAATACAACCATGCGTCAGCAATCTCAAAATGAATTCGATAAAATTTCTATAAATTAATGATTAATAGTGTTTTCGGAAGCTGATGGAAAATGTACGTAAACATAAGGACATACGGCTAGTAACGAAATGGGAGGGTCGCTATGGTGCTCGTGCTTACATATCAAAACCAAATTTTCATAGTTGTACAATATTTGACAATGATATGCTTATCATTCAAATGAATAAGCTTGAAGTATATTTCAATAAACCTATATATGCGGGATTCAGTGTTTTAGACGTTTCAAAACTTTTTATATAATTTTCATTACGGCTACACGCTACCCAAGTTCCATAATAATGCTAAGCTCTTGTACACGGATACGGATAGTCTCATATACGCCTTTTCGGTTCCCGATATCTATCAATGTATTAAACAGGACATTGATAAATTCGATACATCTGATTATAGTCCCAACAACATCTTTGGACTCCCATTAGTAAACAAAAAGGTCCCCGGCTTAATGAAAGATGAAAACCATGGTGAAATTATGGTTGAATTTGTAGGACTTCGTGCAAAAATGTATGCTTACGCGGTTGATGAAAAGGTTGTAAAAAAATCAAAGGGTTCTACGCAAGCAAGCGTGAGGCAGATCACGATTAATGATTATAAACAGGTCTTGTTTGATGGAGGTGTAATAAAGCGCTATCAACATCTCATAAGATCAAAGAAACATGATGTGTTTACCATTAAACAAAATAAAGTCATACTCAATCCTTATGACGATAAACGCTTAGTAAATTTTGATTTCACTGATACTAGACCATGGGGGTATAACTTTCAGTAAACAATGAGCAGTCTTCAAGTCAACTTGCAGGAAGAGCTGCAGTGCAGTAGTGATCAAATCTATAAAAGTACCTGAAGCGTTCTTTGACCTCACCTGAAAACTATACATTTATATTGAATATATTGCAAAATATTGTTATTCCCTGATGAGTGTTTTACTGGTGTGCTATAAACTCAAAGTGTACAAATGAAATTATTATTAGGACATTATTTGATAAAAAAATTAAATTAGACGATACCATTAAAAGTTTTATGAAATTGTGTACCGATAAAGGCTACAATTCATTAACTTTTGATAAAGTAGATAGGATCTTAGACGATATGAGTGTACTTGGTGACATACCGCTTAAAATGTATCTATATAATTTATTAAGGGTTCATGATTCAACAAATGTTAAATCTACGTTAGAAAATATTGCTTACAAGGACACTGTATTTATTATAACTGAATGTATTGAGAAATCGGCATATTATGCTAACTACAAGTGCCTCGATATTTTGATTGAAATATTATTAGAACAAAATATCAACTATAAGTTTCAACCGTGGGAAAACGATGAGCACCACAAAATTTATTACTGGATACTAGACAACATCAATAAAGGTGAAACAAATTCAAATTCCTGCTTGGGATGGAGGTGTGGGCCAGATTCGGGTATATGGCCATCCAGTAATTTAAGTGATTATATAAGTACTTTAGGTTCACTTTATAAGATAATGAAATTTTAAAATAAATGTAATATTTAAAAATAAAATACTATTATTTTTGTGTGTGTTTTATTTCATCTAAGAGCTACATCCTTTTCTACAAACTATATATAACTAATATAAGTAATTTGTTTCACAAAGTACAGGTTAAATGTTATAAAACAATATCATCCTTATTGATCCATGATCTTTCATCCAATCCCCACCATTTTACGAATAACTTATTATTCTTGGAGCGAAGCACTTTTTCTACTAGATATACATCGGGGTACTTCGTTTTTGTAATTCATGTTCATAAAACCCTCCCAGTACAGGATTTCCCTTCATGTCTTCCAGCATGTACGTAGTGGGGTTAGTAATGCGAACTTTCACAATCTTAAATAGTTCACTAGACCAATTGGGTGTGTATCCTTTAGCGAAAATATTTTTAAATTTACTGATTCGTACTATGTCACCCGCAGAATATCGATTCCTATCGAATATTTTTATGTTAGTGTAAGCCTCTAGCTTTGTATGATTACCAACATCTTTGGGCTTCATTCTAATAGTTCTATGCTTACGATTGTTATAATCCATAGTTATGGTATCAATTGTATCAATCCATTTGTATTTACCTTGCAGGCTGAATGACTTATATAGAGCACCTTTAATGGTTCTGATAACACGTTCAGCAATTGCAGCCTTCTTTGTGCTATAGGTAGAGTAATGATTGACTCCATAACGATGCATTAGTTTAGTAAAATGCTCATTGTAGAATTCTTTTCCTGCATCTGTCTGCAAATTGGTAGGTTTCCGACCTTTTTCGAAGATTGTTTGCATGGCCTTGGTAACTTCTTGACCTGTTTTCGTTTTAATCCTTTAGTCCATAAGTATTTCGAAAAACAGTCGATGGCCACTAATATATACTTATAACCCTTATTTTGTTTGGCATATGTGTTAAATTCAGCTAAATCTGCTTGCCAAAGATCATCAAAACCTCTAATTATTGTTCGCCTTCGTTTAAAATTTTTCGTGCAGGTTTGTGCAATTCGTTGACGAGTTGTAATTTGGACATGATGCTAATTTATCCACAATTTCTTTAAGTTGATGTAGTTTTTCCTCCAGCGCTAGATAAGCGTTGGCGTTTCCTTTAAAAGTGTTCCGAACTGCTTGTAAACAGAAATCAAGGTATCCTTTATTTATAGCATCACCATCTTCTTCAGGGTCAGCCAACTGTGTCAAACGATTTCCATCCAAATCGAACCTTGTTGATACATAATATTGCCTAGTGATGACATCTTGAGGATCTATGGGATTGGCCACATTGCTGAGTCTCTTATTCTCAATATCAAATTGATTAGCATCAATCTGTTTAAACTGAGGGCTAGTTTCTTTAATTGATACTGGACATATGAACGTCCAAATTTGTCAAGGGGCATTTTAGTTGTGACATGTCGACATCAATGCATTCTCATTTATATTGTTTAAAAAGCGGTTGTTCGGTTTTCAATGTATCCATCTTCATATAGTTCTTCTACAATTGATATTATGTCATTTACAACACCTGTGTTTCCCGCTAATTTTTCTGCCCACAATACTTCCAGATCACGAATTAGTTCATGTATATCATTCCAATATTTATATTCAATGGGTCTGTTTGTTAATTCCTTAAAAAACATAGCTCCACCTCCTCCCTTGGTTGTGGTGGGTGATGATGACAGCAAGGGTTTGATTATTTGTGTATACTTTTTGCTGCGGCTTCCTCGAATCTGTGCACTTACATCATAATCTCGCCTTACTACATTCGTAGCCTCTAAAATAGTTCTATATTTTTTTCTATCTGTTGACTTTACTAGACTTAAGTCGGGTTCATTCATAATAAGCAGATCATATAATCCTGGAGTCCCTTTATACGTGACACCTTTAATAATTATATCGTCTCCTTTAATTGTGATGGGTGTATTACCAATTGTCCATTTATCAGTTTTGGTATCATAGTGGACTCCATACGTATGATCAATATCACCTTCAGCATTCTTCAAAATACGTTCAACATATATACGCGGCAATTCATTGTACTGCTCGAGAAATTCTTCCGAGATGGGTTCATTATGGGAATCATCTGCGATACTAGACAGTTCTTCTTCTTCCTCCCCAGTATTAATCTCTCCCATGACGGATGTTTCTAAGAAAGATGGAAGACTTGGGGAGGATTTCTTTGAAAAACGGAAGCTGAGCTAGTGGACTAGTAGCACCCTTACTTGAATCACCTAATGGAGTGAGACGTGGGGTCCGTTGAACTTGAGCTAGCGGACTAGTGGGGATAGTAGCATGCTTTCTTGGAAATATCAATACGGGTGGTTTTTTAGGTTTAACATCAATGACCTCATCCTTTTAGGTGTTTTTTATCGATTTTATTTACTATTTCAGTTAGAGGTTCTATTAAAGGCTTATAAGTACTTTCGAATGTTCTTTCATTATCAATGCGAGCAGTCTTAATACTGTTATACTTCTGCCGTATTATTTTACGAGCCCGAATAATTTTTTTCTTCAATATCCTCTCCTTGTTGTCCATTGCGACAAACAGGTACCGGTTCACCTTGAACAGGTAGCTGTTTACACTAAACAGATAGCTGTTAATACCTAAACAGATCGGTTACTACTGAAACCAGTTTAAGGTATTATATATTCATCAAATCCTTTCCTATAGCGACCATTATTAACTTCAGCATCCTTGTTTATGACCATGAAACCAAACTGATCTACCCAGCACTTTGAACACATGTCCCGAAACAATTTCATGCTTATGGTGGGACTTATATGATCCTCATACGCATGTTTTAAGTTTAATTCATCTTGCTCAAATAATATAATTAGATTCGCATTGTCACGAATTAATTGCTTTGGAATTTTACTGTAAGTTTGACCCAAATAGAAAAAGTCAATATCGTTATGCCTACCCATAGAAAAATATGCCCTATATTATTTTGCTTTTCATAAGCGATATCATCGAAGATAAAAATAGAGTTTGATTTTTCACAATTAGGCTCAATCACATCTTGATTGTCGCTGAAGGTAAAGTAACCTATGTCCTTCATTGGAAGTAAGATTTCCTGTAAAAGTTTGTACTTGTTTTGATTCAATGACTTAGAGTATACGTATACATGTTTAAATTTCAAACCATTTTTTTCAGTAAGCAGACTGATCATTGCGTTTGTTTTACCGCAATTGGAGGGACCGCATATAATACCACGTATACTATTAGGAAGTAAATCACCATGTTTTGAAGTAATAGACTTTTCATCAAAGTCATGATTTTGAATTGAGAGTTTTTGTTTCTGAGCAACTACTTTCATCTTTGATGGATGAAATAAAACTAAACGAATAATTACAACATCTTTATTTATATATTAGACTATATTACAATAATAATTATAATTTTTTCACTTCTCCGGTGAGTGGACTGTACTGTACAATAGCATCATGGAGAATAAGACCATATACAACGATTCCATTATCGAAAGGTGTTAGAGATTCCATTTCAATTTGATGTCCACTGTTGAGTTTTTAAGGATTCATTTTGTTTAGAGCAGTCCATTACAATACTGGACATGATTTGAATTCGGAATAGTTGAATAATGCATCTTTATCATCTTCACCATAGTAATCACATCGAAATTTCAAAAATTGCGATAGGCAGGTATATATTGGTTGGCACTGAAGTTCAAATGCATTGCTTCATATGGATAATACTCAGAATTCAGATGTACTTTAAGATTTCTGATGTTAATGTGATCAAAATTTCCAGCCCTTGCTGACCTTGTATACCTTTTACCTTGTTGGAATGCAACAATTATCCAACGTGGCTTTTCCAGTTGCGTTGATGTTTTTATTGGCCATATGTCTGAGGTTGCTTGTTTTAAAGCAGGCAATTCATACAACTCCCATTGTCGAAATGGAACAGTAATAATAGAATTTTTATTGATTCCTTGAAACAAGTTAAGTTTCGCAGCATCACTAAGTGTTAAGTGTGGTACTTTCCATTGAATTTTATTTAAGGTTATTGCGGCATCGACTTCACCATAGTAACAGTTTGTATCGCTTCTAGATCGAATTAAAACCAACTCTTGGCGCATATTCACGATTACCTGACGATAATCCTCCATTATTCCAAATATGTGGTTCAATGGTATGCATACTGTAAAAGATTTTTCTCCATTTTGCTCATCGAATTCTACTTGTAATGGTTCTTCATTCTTTGGTGACCATCCTAAATGACTTAGTGCTTTGCTTTTGCTTGCCGTATAAGAAATATATCCTTTAAGCGTAGATGTTATTCCTGGATTTCTACAAACATCCATCTCTGACCACCTAACTCATAACGAATTTCTTCGAAAAGAAAGTTCGGGAAATTGTTGGTTAAGCTGCATGCTTTTCTTTCATCTTCTTTTTGAGCTCAAGTTTACCTTCTATGTACAGAAAACTATCATAAGTAGCCGTAATTAGATCTTGACTTTGAATTAAGATACGTATTTCTTCGGAAGGTCCATATTTAGAAGATCCATATGGAAGATAAGTGTGAATATCTGATTTAATTATAGTATCATCAAAATGTACGTTTTGAAAGACGTTTAACGATTCTGCCATTGTGGTTGAGAACTTTTAAACCTATTGACGTTAAAAAGTATTTCTCTGCAGATGTTAACCGCAATGAAGGTTGATGACTAATTAATGACTTACTGTAGGGATGATGTCTTTTATATGAGTTTTTGAAAGATGGAATTGGTCCTGGATTAATTCTCAGACCCATGTTCTTTTAGTTCTAACCGTACAGTGAATGGTTCACTTTCACCAAAGTCTATTAATTCACCCTTTTGATTAGTCAAATTAATTGTTATATTACTAATAATGTCAGTGTTTACCCTTAAATATTGAGTATTGCTTGGAGTTTTATCTAGACGATAACCTGGAGGAACTGAAACATCAATCTCATATAATACTTTAGCAGGTTTCCCGTTTCGATAAGATCCCTTTATAATGTTGCACTCTACGTGTAGATTAGTGTGTCTAAGTATTTGGATGTCTAACGCAGATGTATGTAAAATATTTGATTCTAATATTTTAGACTCAAACCCTAGCATGCGCCCAATACAATTTTCTTTAGTAAAATCAATCTCAAATGAACGGTTTATCTCACATTTAAGTGTATTGTTGTTTGCTCTAATGCTAAACTTTTCTGTGGGTATTTTAGATTTTAGATAATCGTTAATTTCATCTAACTCATATGCACCGTGTGGAATATTAATCACTTGCAAATGAGATGGATTTGTTCTAAAATAAAATCTATCGTTGTCTGCATAAATGTTTCTAATGCTGTTGCAGCCGTAAAATCCAGCTCTATCGGTGGATAGAAGTTGTAGTTAGCTGTGTTACCAACACCTTCTAAACTGAATGTTATTGACATAACTGAGAAAATTTGATGTTGTGCTGATTATTTATATAAAAATTGTAGGCATAGGTGTCCGCAAATAATTGTATTAAACTCTTGATCTTGGTTGTAATTATAATATATTTTACACCCCCGAAAGTAGTTAATCACTTCGTTTGGTGGTCGAATATTACCGAAACTATCGTAATACCATACCTTTTTACCACGCTTTTTGTAGCAAACCCAATGGGTACCTGGCCCTGTTTGACTATCTAAGTTAATAATTCCAGATTCATTTTCCCAGTGGCAATTTAGGCATGCTATCTCTCATAAAAATATCCCTAAAGTACGGTACGTTTTTGGAGTATTTCTTTAAATCAGTATCCGTTAACGGTCTTTCGGGTAATCTATTCAGTTTTTTGGAAACGGTTTTAAGTATAATGCACCACCACCAGATTTGTTTGGTTTTAGATATAGTGCACTGCCTTTCTTATTCATGGAGCCTATAGCGACCGATTCCATCATGCGATTATGGCGCGATGTCTCTTCCTGCAATTTTTTAGCATTTTTAGCATCATTGACTGCTTTAGCAATTCCTGATGCACCGCCAGCTAAAGCACCGATTGCTGATAATCCTGCGAATAACGGAATAAGAAATGGTAAAACCCTCCCTGTTTAGGTAGGGAATTAGTCTAGGAACTTTAATGTTTCTTTCCTCCTAAATTTTTACCACACGTTTTGCCGTTGAAAGCGCTGACTTTATTGTGTCTGTGAAATTTCCGTTAGGTTTAATTTTTTAGCTATTGTCTTTCGTAAATGCAATAAATTTCCACCATTGCATTTCTTCTTCATATTAGATCGACGTTTACACCCCATTCCCAATTTTCTCTTTGCTTTCATGATGGTACTGACTGCTAAAGCTGCAGTTCGTTCACCTAGCGTTGCGTCTAATGATTTAAAGCGCTCCCAAGCTTTTTTTTGCAAAATTTTATCTGCTTTATGTCTACTTTCTAAATCTCGGTAATCTCTGTAACTGATATCATGAAGTTTGCACTGAGCATCTAATTGATTAATACCGAGGTCACCGCGTGCGAGTCGTTTTTCTAACTTTGTACCAGGACCGCAATACTGGTAGCAGTACCAAACCACCACCACCTACACTCTTTCGCTTCTTAACTAGCATTGTTTACATGGATGGATAGAAGGGGGTATTTATACCTAAATTGAGAAAAAACAAATCATGGTTATTTCTTTATTCAGTAAATGCTATACATTAGATAAGCAGGACGATAATACAAAATTTCCATTAAACATACAGTGTTATGTGAATTAATATTATACTTAGCATTTATAACATCATCAATATCTTTATAAATGTCATCATCACCACCACTGATTTCTTTCTCACGAAAACGACGGTAGTCAACAACTTGTGTATGAACTTTTCATAAAACACACCAGATTGTAAGATTCAAGAAATTCCAATCTATAGCTTACTATATCCTTTAAATTGAATAGTTCTTCTATACTATGTGAGTTGAATGTGCAAGAACAGCACTTGTAGTTTTCTATCATAACAGTTTTCAAAATTCTGTCATATCCTTTAATTAATTCCCAATTGTAATAAATACCAAGATTACTAGATAGAGATTCATAATGTTGATCATAGATTATATCTTCTTCTTCATTTACATTTGACCAATCAATTTCATTTTCAATTTCTTGAGATCGGAAAAATTGTAATTCTACATATGAATACCATCTTAGAAGCTCATTCCATTCTTTCATATCCAACACTACATTATTGCATTGATCACAATTACCACACCCAATACGCACCACTGGTGCAAGGTTGAGGTGTACTGTATCAATTTCCAGATGTTTTGCATGATGAGTATCGTTCGATAGTTTATAATAAGTACAATCGATTAAGTATTCCTTAGCTGCTTGTTTATACACTTCATCCTTATATTGAAATGATGATGCCCAGTCAGCCTTAGCAGAAGAATAACCTTCATCGTGTTTCTCTTCATTTTTACTACTACCATCACTATTTTGACAGCACCAACAAAATGTTAAATTATTCAGATCGTTACTGCAATGATGTGAGGTATCCATATATAACGGTGAACTTCTGAGTTTGGATCGTTCCAGAAATGATTTTATTGCTACTTGCATGACTTTACTTGCCCACAATTTCACTATGACTAAACGCTTAAGAAAATAATTCTAGTATTTCAATTTTACATATGGTGGGGTGCTACTATTAAAAGAAAATGTTATGTTTGTTGTTTTGCCAGCTGCACCCAAACTACTTATAAACACATCCTTCATGTTTAGGAGTGTTTTAAATTCTTCAATTCGTGTTTCTTCTTTTTTGAAATACACATAAAAGCGTTCCGGCAATACACATTTAAAATCACCCGTTTCTATCACTATACGTTCACCATACTTAGTATTAATTATATCCATATTCGTTACTTTATACTTTCTCGATATATCGAGCTCGCACGCATTTTTAAAGGGTTTGCAATAGGTGCTTTGGTTTAACCCTGTTAATTCCATATTTAACAATTATGTGTTGCAGACTGATCTCAACATACAGCTCGCTGCAATTTATATAAGAAATATGCGTCCTACATATTACAACATGCTTAAACTTGTTAAATACCTACTGTTGACCTTGACTATAAATATGATGATCAGCTCCAAAAATTTATATTTCCCGCTAAAAAGTTTGACCTTGAAAATTATTTATGATTACCTGGCAATTTCTATTTTTAGCTTTTCACCTTTTTATATTTCTAAGAAATATGACACCACCGTAAGTCTTCGACCTTGAATACTATTTTTGATTACCTTGCAACTTTTTACCTTTGACCTTGACTTAGCAGGGTTACCAACCTAACACGTAGCCTTAGCAGGGACCGTTACCAACAACGTGGCCTTGACTTAGCACCCCTTGAAATAGGCAATGTTACCAACCTAGAAATCTAGTGACTTTTCTGGTGACAAATCTGGTGACAAATCTAGTGACAAAAGTGGGACAGGAATGGGGTAGTATATCTACTAGTACTTAATGTTTTATAGGGTGTGGTCTAATAGGAAAACGTTGGCGGTACATGTGCTCTGCGGTACGAGCATTATTATTACAACTCCAAGTAGTTTAATCATGTCTAAGTATTCTTCTAGGCAGTATAATAGGTATGAAAATTTATTCGTTTACCTTTGTATGTCGTTAGTTTAAAATTGAAATATATTTTACAATAAAGCATTGACACACAAAATGCCATATTCTGTCTTCGTCAAGGGTAACTATTAATTATAAATAAACTATCTTTACCGGAATACCTATTTACAAAATTTATTTGGAAAAATACCTTAATGGCAATCTTAAGATTCTGTGGAAAGGAATGTGCACCACACAGTTGGAGTTATGGTATGGGGGGCTATTGCTATTGGAAGTAGGGGAGTTATGGTATGGGAGGCTATTGCTATTGGAAGTAGGTCACCTTTGGTTTTCATTAGAGGTAACATGACCGCTGAGCGCTACATCCAGGAGATTTTAGAACGCCATATTGTGCCTTATGTTCAGACCATCCCCAAGAGCACATTCAAACAAGACAGCGCACAACCTCATGTTACTAGGGCTTCTTTGACTAATTTTGAGGCCAATCAACTGGCTTTATTGCCACAAACTCTAGTGGCTCTGCAGCATGAGTTACAGATAGCATGGGATGAGATACATCAGGAGGAAATCAATCACCTTGTAAAGGGACGCCGTCAGACATCCCGATTTATTATTATTTTTAATTAGTTCCCAAAGTTTATTAACAAGACGCCGTCCTTTATAAAATTTTCCTATCATGATTAATTATTTGCTAAGTAAAATACCAATACCGATTCACAGAATTTAGTAAAATAACGTGACGCGCTAAATGCACAGGTGCAAGACATTATAAAGATTCGTAGAAATTCTAGTAAAAATTAAACAGATTTCATAACGTTGCATATAATTGCACAATAATTAATCATGCATCCTCCTCCAGACGTAAAATCCCAAAACGTTTACAAGTTTTGATACGTCAGAGCATCTTCCACCAATCCAGGCTTACGGAAGCTCACCAAAAGTTTAGTAACCACCCTTGCGAATTATATATAAAAACGCGGCACGCGCTGCTAAAGAGTTTTTTCCTTTTTCTTTACCGTGTGCTATAAATCGCATTCGCCGACTACTACCTGTTGTAAACCAGCCGCCTGAAACCGTCGTCCGAGTAGAAACCGCGATTCCGCGACTTGATAGCATCACCGAAGTTAAAGGTTAGAAGTTGCAGAAATCTAACGTTGAAAGTACGTAAGTTGAGATACCTGGTTATAGGGATATGCATTGTAAGCCCGACATACTCTTCTATTGCCAAACGTATTTCTTCTAGTATCAGACATATACACACCTACACAGTGGAGTTTGAAGGTAGTTGCCGACATTCCAACCTAGGGAAGTTAGCAATAACTTTCCATCCATAGATTTTCGAATGCTCATATTCCTACTGAAATTCATTTTTATTGTTGTAGATGAATCTTTCTTTCGCTACTATTTATTCGTTCGATACATTAAACTGTAAAGCATTTCATATAATTAAATAATTGACAGGATACCTTTTTTGAAATAATTAAATTTCAAAGTTCAGTCATAACTTTTATATACGCGCGTTCACAGAAAATCGATGATAATTCAAAAGTACATCTTTTTTTCGTTAAATTTTCCAAAGAGATAGTTTAAGCAATAAGGAATACAATATCAAAAATTGGGAGGCTGTTTTTGTTTAAAGGGAATAATTAAATTTCAAAGTTCAGCCATAACTTTTATATACGCGCGTTCACAGAAAATCGATGATAATTAAAAAGTACATCTTTTTTTTCGTTAAATTTTCCAAAGAGATAGTTTAAGCAATAAGGAATACAATATCAAAAATTGGGAGGCTGTTTTTGTTTAAAGGAATAATTTAATTTCAAAGTTCAGCCATAACTTTTATAACGCGGTTCAAAAAATCGATGATAATTAAAAGTACATTTTTTTTTCGTTAAATTTTCCAAAGAGATAGTTTAAGCAATAAGGAATCAATATCAAAAATTGGGAGGCTGTTTTTGTTTAAAGGAATAATTTAATTTCAAAGTTCAGCCATAACTTTTATATACGCGCGTTCACAGAAAATCGATGATAATTAAAAATTTTTTTTTTCGTTAAATTTTCCAAAAGATAGTTTAAAAAGGGAATACAATATCAAAAATTGGGAGGCTGTTTTTGTTTAAAGGGAATAATTTAATTTCAAAGTTCAGCCATAACTTTTATAACGCGGTTCAAAGAAAATCGATGATAATTAAAAAGTACATTTTTTTTTCGTTAAATTTTCCAAAGAGATAGTTTAAGCAATAAGAATACAATATCAAAAATTGGGAGGCTGTTTTTGTTTAAAGGAATAATTTAATTTCAAAGTTCAGCCATAACTTTTTATACGCGGTTCAAGAAAATCGATGATAATTAAAAGTACATTTTTTCGTTAAATTTTCCAAAAGATAGTTTAAGCAATAAGGAATACAATATCAAAAAATTGGGAGGCTGTTTTTTGTTTAAAGGAATAATTTAATTTCAAAGTTCAGCCATAACTTTTATAACGCGTTCAAGAAAATCGATGATAATTCAAAAAGTACATTTTTTTTTCTTAAATTTTCCAAAGAGATAGTTTAAGCAATAAGGAATACAATATCAAAAATTGGGAGGCTGTTTTTGTTTGGGAATAATTTAATTTCAAAGTTCAGCCATAACTTTTATAACGCGCGTTCCGAAAATCGATGATAATTAAAAATACATTTTTTTTCGTTAAATTTTCCAAAGAGATAGTTTAAGCAATAAGGAATACAATATCAAAAAATTGGGAGGCTGTTTTTGTTTAAAGGAATAATTTAATTTCAAAGTTCAGCCATAACTTTTTATACGCGCGTTCAAGAAAATCGATGATAATTAAAAAAGTACATTTTTTTTTTCGTTAAATTTTCCAAAAGATAGTTTAAGCAATAAGAATACAATATCAAAAATTGGGAGGCTGTTTTTGTTTAAAGGAATAATTTAATTTCAAAGTTCAGCCATAACTTTTATAACGCGGTTCAAAAAAATCGATGATAATTAAAAAGTACATTTTTTTTTCGTTAAATTTTTCCAAAGAGATAGTTTAAGCAATAAGGAATACAATATCAAAAATTGGGAGGCTGTTTTTTGTTTAAAGGAATAATTTAATTTCAAAGTTCAATAACTTTTATACCGCGTTCAAGAAAATCGATGATAATTAAAAAGTACATCTTTTTTTTTCGTTAAATTTTCCAAAAGATAGTTTAAGCAATAAGGAATACAATATCAAAAAATTGGGAGGCTGTTTTTGTTTAAAGGAATAATTTAATTTCAAAGTTCAGCCATAACTTTTATAACGCGGTTCAAAAAATCGATGATAATTAAAAAACATCTTTTTTCGTTAAATTTTCCAAAGAGATAGTTTAAGCAATAAGGAATACAATATCAAAAATTGGGAGGCTGTTTTTTGTTTAAAGGAATAATTTAATTTCAAAGTTCAGCCATAACTTTTATAACGCGGTTCACAAAAATCGATGATAATTAAAAAAGTACTTTTTTTTCGTTAAATTTTCCAAAAGATATTTAAGCAAAAGGAATACAATATCAAAAATTGGGAGGCGTTTTTTTGTTTAAAGGAATAATTTAATTTCAAAGTTCAGCCATAACTTTTATATACGCGCGTTCGAAAATCGATTAAAAAAAGTACATCTTTTTTTTCGTTAAATTTTCCAAAGAGATAGTTTAAGCAATAAGGAATACAATATCAAAAAATTGGGAGGCTGTTTTTTGTTTAAAGGAAAATTTAAATTTTTCCAAAACCCGCGTTCACAAAAATCGATGATAATTAAAAAGTACATTTTTTTTTCGTTAAATTTTCCAAAGGAAGGCAATAAGGAATACAATATCAAAAATTGGGAGGCTGTTTTTGTTTAAAGGAATAATTTAATTTCAAAGTTCAGCCATAACTTTTATAACGCGGGAAAAAATCGATGAAAAAAGTACATCTTTTTTTCGTTAAATTTTCCAAAAGATAGTTTAACAATAAGGAATACAATTTTGGGAGGCTGTTTTTGTTTAAAGGGAATAATTTAATTTCAAAGTTCAATAACTTTTAATACGCGCGTTCAAAAAATCGATGATAATTAAAAAGTACATTTTTTTTTCGTTAAATTTTCCAAAGAATAGTTTAAGCAATAAGAATACAATTTTGGGAGGCTGTTTTTGTTTAAAGGGAATAATTTAATTTCAAAGTTCAGCCATAACTTTTATATACGCGCGTTCACAAAATCGATGATAATTAAAAAGTACATTTTTTTTTGTTAAATTTTCCAAAAGAAGTTTAAGCAATAAGAATACAATATCAAAAATTGGGAGGCTGTTTTTGTTTAAAGGAATAATTTAATTTCAAAGTTCAGCCATAACTTTTTATACCGCGTTCAAAAAATCGATGATAAAAAAGTACATTTTTTTTTCGTTAAATTTTCCAAAGAGATAGTTTAAGCAATAATAAACAATATCAAAAAGGGGGCTGTTTTTGTTTAAAGGAATAATTTAATTTCAAAGTTCAGCCATAACTTTTATAACGCGGTTCCAAAAAATCGATAAAAAAAGTACATTTTTTTTTCGTTAAATTTTCCAAAGAATAGTTTAAAAAAGGTAAATTTTGGGAGGCTGTTTTTTTAAAGGGAATAATTTAATTTCAAAGTTCAGCCATAACTTTTATAACGCGCGTTCAAAAAATCGATGATAATTAAAAGTACATTTTTTTTGTTAAATTTTCCAAAGAGATAGTTTAAAAAAGGAATACAATATCAAAAAATTGGGAGGCTGTTTTTGTTTAAAGGAATAAAAAAGTTCAGTAATTTTTAACGCGACAAAAATCGATGATAATTAAAAAGTACATCCGTTAAATTTTCCAAAAGATAGTTTAAGCAATAAGAATACAATATCAAAAAATTGGGAGGCTGTTTTTGTTTAAAGGAATAATTAATTTCAAAGTTCAGCCATTTTTATATACGCGCGTTCCTGATAAAAAAAGTACATTTTTTTCGTTAAATTTTCCAAAGAGATAGTTTAAGGGAATACAATATCAAAAATTGGGAGGCTGTTTTTTTAAAGGAATAATTTAATTTCAAAGTTCAGCCATAACTTTTTATACGCGCGTTCAAAAATCGATGATAATTAAAAAGTACATCCGTTAAATTTTAAAGAGATAGTTTAAGCAATGGAATACAATATCAAAAAATTGGGAGGCTGTTTTTGTTTAAAGGAATAATTTAATTTCAAATTCAGCCTCTTTTTATACCCCACAGAAAATCGATGATAATTAAAAGTACATCTTTTTTTCGTTAAATTTTCCAAAGAGATAGTTTCGGAATACAATATCAAAAATTGGGGTTTTTTGTTTAAAGGAATAATTTAATTTCAAAGTTCAGCCATAACTTTTTATACGCGCGTTCAAAAATCGATGAAATTAAAACATTTTTTTTTTCGTTAAAAAGAGATAGTTTAAGGGAATACAATATCAAAAAATTGGGAGGCTGTTTTTGTTTAAAGGAATAATTTAATTTCAAAGTTCAGCCATAACTTTTATAACGCGGTTCACAAAAAATCGATGATAATTAAAAAGTACATTTTTTTTTTCGTTAATTTTCCAAAGAGATAGTTTAAGCAATAAGGAATACAATATCAAAAAATTGGGAGGCTGTTTTTGTTTAAAGGGAATAATTTAATTTCAAAGTTCAGCCATAACTTTTATACCGCGTTCAAAGAAAATCGATGATAATTAAAAAGTACATTTTTTTTCGTAAATTTTCCAAAGAGATAGTTTAAGCAATAAAACAATATCAAAAATTGGGAGGCTGTTTTTGTTTAAAGGAATTTTAATTTCAAAGTTCAGCCATAACTTTTTTATACCGCGTTCAAAAAATCGATGATAATTAAAAGTACATTTTTTTTTCGTAAATTTTTCCAAAGAGATAGTTTAAGCAATAAAAACAATATCAAAAATTGGGAGGCTGTTTTTGTTTAAAGGAATAATTAATTTCAAAGTTCAGCCATAACTTTTATATAGCTTTAAAATCCATGATTTGTAAATAAATCATTTTTTTTTTGACTTTCAAACAACACAAAAAAGGAATAATTTAAAAGAACTGCAAATTCAATGTCAATATTCAAAAACCTTTCTTCTACACTGTAACATATAAGAACAAAATTCACCAATGTATAATATAACTAAAAAACATGCCAGAATAATACAATATAAAGCAAACCGAAAAAATTTTTCAACGTTTTTTTTTTTAATAATTTTCTTTTTTTTATTTTTTATTGAAAATCATATACTAAAATTTTTGTTTAATAATTTTTTCTTTTTTTTTATTTTATTTTTTATTGAAAAGTACCTACACTATACTATACCAAATGCAAATAAATCGTTTTAGTGTTATCCTTTGAATGATTCCACAATTACAAAACACGGTTGTTGCAATCCCTAAAATGCAGATTCAGTTGGGGAAGGAATTGCATATTTAAAAACACTTGTTGCAATCCCTAAAATGCAGATCTCAGTTTCAAGGATCCATTGCATATTCCAAAATTTGAGCACTTTTGTAATCCTTACTTTAATATTTTAAATTTAATCGTTTTGTGTATTTTTTATTCGTTTATTTTTTATTTCTACTAAATAAGCTATGATTATAAAAATACAATAATCATAATTTATCTTTAAGTTCACAAACGTAAATTTTTTATCCAGACACGTTCTTTATACCTTCTACATGTTTGACATAAAATTTCATTGTTTTATGTAGATGCAATTATTTTCAAATTCACTGTTAGCAATTATTAAATATTTCATAAAGTTGATATTCATATATCAAAATTGTTTGAAAAGTTAATATTTTTCATTATACATTCTGCATATAAAATATATATATATATATATATATATATATATATATATATATATATATATATATATATATATATAAAAAAAACTCCAATTAAATTGATCGTCTTGAATAATTTTTTGTTGACTATTAACGAAAATGTATTGCAGTATTTTGTTAAATATCGTAATCTGTTATAAAATTTATCTGTATTTCGTTGCGTATTCCCAGTAAAAACTTCAAATACGCGTTTATTAACGTCTACAAAAATGGTATCCAATGATCATTTTAAACTAAAAATTAGTAAATTTTGGGTTTCTTTATTCTTAAAGGTATGGCCTTGTTTTTTATTATAAAATCTGTCTCCGTAAAAAAAATCTTATATTGATTTTTATTTTTTCAAAAATAAGTCTATAATTGGTTATTCAAAATGTCTTGCTTGTTGTTGCGATTATTTAACAAATAGGTTGAATAAACAAATGTTTCTTTTTATTTGGCAATAAATTCTCTTAATTTTTTACCAAAGGTTCGTTTTTGTTTTATAAAAATCATCATCATTTACACTATTATTACTTGTTTGAGGTGATTTTACTTGATAGTTGAGTAATATTTTCTTCTTTAAACATTTTGGACAAAATTTGTTTTTGAAAAAGTATTTTTTTTTTTCTCGATTGCCATTTTCTGCTTCGTCCTTTACCTTACGCTTTTATTGGCACCGACTTTTCTTTATTTCATATTTATTTCCCTATGAACGACATAATTCCAACTTTCTTATAAAACGTGAACATTTTGATAATTTTTGCATTTTGTTTTTAAATATTGAACCAGTTCTCGACAAGATTAGAACTTCTTTTAAAACCCGGGGTCCAAAAGATACGGTATATAATGGTTTAATAAATATCTACAAAAATCTTTATTATAACATATGTTTTCTATAAATGAATCGTCTACAATATCTTCAATGTTTTAATTTCAAATAAAATGTTTCAAAGTGCAAATAAAATTTATTTTGTAAATAAAATGAGCGTTCGTTTGACTTCACTTTCTTCGACTTGTTTTCTTAAAATTATTAATTGGGTTATCCATTCCTAACTTTAGTAAAGATAATTTAGAATAATTAAAAATTTTGTTTTCGTGTTTTTGACTTTTAATATAAAACATTTCTTAACGTACTTTGAATAGCATTGAAATTGGACATATTAAAAAGCGATGCTAAGGTTTTTGAGAAAACGCTGTGCATTTTTGTTCGGAAAATATTTATTAACATCTCTTGCTAATAATTTCATTATATGGGCCAACAAGTTTTAAAACAATAATGTTATTTAAATTTATATTAATGTCAAAACTTTTTCAAAAAATATGTCACAATACGAGGTCATACAATTCCAAGTTTCACTGATTGCATTAATAAGATAGACTAAAATCTGTGGTTACTGTTCTAAAAGCAGGCCATCTGTTTAAATTTTTACAAGAATTTAAATTCTAACAAGGACCCTATTTTTGACGTATTATGCCTACTAGAAATCATTTCGAAAATGGGCAAAATTCTGGAATGAGAACTTTCAATAACACCGCAATAATATAAAATTTTTTGCACCAATGTAAGGTTTTTTGACCGATCCTGTCGCGTCAAGATACAAGTCTGGTAGTTGTGCAGACCGATTTGAATCGTAGTGTAGGAAGTGTAATTGTTCTTTACTAAAATGAAAACACAAAAAATGGATACAGAGAAAATATAATGTTTATTTTTGCTTGCATCATAAACATGTCAAGGGAATCATTGTGTCTGTCATTCCTAGCTTCGTATTCTTTTTATTTTTTAACCTCGATCGATTTAACGTTTTAAGATTTTTGTCAAAGATAAATTGGTGATACTAGTTTTAATATCTTTTGACGGACCTTTAGAATAGTAATTTTAAAGTAAAAGTAGTAACTTTTGGAAAATTTTACGCTCAATACCTTTCACGTGCCTGGTTAACTACTCTTCGTGACAATAATTAAGTGAGGTGCTATACAAGTATCTTTAAATTGTTACCTACAAAATCGCATTTTAATTTAAATTTTTAATCTTCATGAGCACAGTAACCAAAATTACTATATTATTTTATTATAATTAAGGGATTTAATGTTCAAAGTGCAAGTATTATTTATTTTTAAAAATTCTTTTGCTAGAACAGGTGCGTATGTATCTTATAAATTTAACCTTCCATCTATATTCGACATGATGTTTTTTAATGATTGTTCACTTAATATGGTGGAACCTTCAAAATAAACATAACCAAGTAAATCACTATTATTTATACGTTTTGGAAAAATATTTCTAGAATGTACTGGTAAAATAATATTACAAATTGTGGAGTTACCAAAATTTTTGGATTTCGTGATTGACATCATTTGAAAAATTATTTGAAACATCAAGAGTTTTATTTAAACTACATGTCTCACTTTCGCTATCGTCGATAACATCGTCACAATCATTTGCATTGCTATCATGATTAATATGTTAATTTTCTTGGGATTTCATATCAAAAATACCGTCAATATTTATTGGTTCATTTCTATATGAAACGTCTTCACCCTCATTTACCGGACTATTAGAAATTAGAGATTTTTTTGAGATATATTTACATATTTTTGAATGATTTCGTTTAATATGACTCAAAATGAAGTATTTTGACTTTGGGTCATCTTTTCCTAAACAAAGTAATGCTGACTGAGATACTATATCATCCTTTAACGTCAATCGTCTTATTTGCAATGGAATCAAAGACAATTTAATAAAATAATTACCTCAAATAGTGGTTTTATCGGCCATTTCAATTCCAGTGGGGAAAATTGTTACACCCCAAACCTAAACGTGACCAAATCGTAAATTGAATATATTACAGAATAATTAATAAATTGATATACAAATAAAAAATAGAAATCGTTTTTTGAAACTGTAGATATTGGTATCAAAACGTTACTCACGTTACTCAAGTTTGAAGCCGAGTTGCACTTTAAACATACAAGAAAAGAGCAGTTCCACTAACACACAGTTCAATCAATACTAATATCAGTAATAACATTGTATTTCAAATCCTGACAAAACTTTCAATAAATACCTTTATACAAAAGATGAAGTCATTATGTAGATACCTTATTAGATAAACATAATCTTTGAATGCAATTATATTTTGTTAAACAATGAATTGCTAATTAGGCCCGTTTGTCCGGTAATGAAACTTTAAACGGAAATTGCTGATAAAATCAATATGCAGAAAATGAAAATTCCATTATCTCTTGATGGGTAAAGCCCGTTAAATTCATAACGTCTAATTTATTTTTTTCCACCGAAATTTTGAAACTACTATAAATTTTGTAAAGCGTAACATAAGTGTCTTCATAAAACCATTAACAAAGTTGGTGAACATTATTATTAAAACTGGAATCTTTCCTAAATGTATTAAAGTGGGACTTGTGCTGCCTTTTTTCAAAAAGGGTAATGATAAAAACGATTTAAACAATTATCGACCAATTTCGATTTTGCCTATATTTAGTAAAATAATAGAAAAAGTACTATACAAACAAGCAGTGAATTTCTTTGAAAGCAATAATGTTTTCTACAAACAGCAATATGGTTTTCGAAAAGGAAGAGGAACCTCTGATGCAATAACTGTTTTTGTTACCTTAGAAAGGTTTGGAAAGGGCAATCATGTTGTAGCGGCTTTTGTGGAATTTTCTAAGGCGTTCGACTGTGTTTCGCACAAAATATTAATAAACAAATTAACCTCGATTTATAACTTTGCGTTCTAAGCGCTTTTTAATATCATCTTTTTACGTGATAGTTATCAGTGCGTTCTCTTTAATAACGTCTTGTCCGGAAGTTACATATTAAAATGGTGTTCCACAAGGATCTATCTTGGGTCCTTTTTATTTTTTTATGTTAATGACATGCCAGCGTCAATGCCCGCGGAACTTAATTGCATTCTGTATGCGGATGAACTATAATTTCAACTAGCTCAAATTACGAAATCGCTATTTCTAAAGCTCTGGAATGGAATTTGTATCTAGTTGGTAAAAGTAATAAGTTAAAATTAAATACAAGAAAAAAATAGTCATGCCTCTGTCATTGAGGATAGGCAAAACCTTAATTTCAAAAGAAATATCTTTTTGGGTTGTGTTATTGACTCACGTTTAAATTTTGATAGGCACTGTGATATTGTTGCAAAAAATGAATAAATTCATCTTTTGTTTAGAAAATTACAAAATAATGCTTCAACAAACATAATGAAATCTTCTTATTTTGCTCTAGTTCAAAGTAATTCTTTACGCTATTCTAGTGTGGGGTGCAGTTCCAATTGGCATAGAATATTTAAATTACAACGCAAGGTCATTAGAGTATTAGCTAATCTTCAATTTAAAAAGTGTCGCCATGAATTTGTAAATTTGAAAATTCTTACGTTTCCCTGTTTATATATTTTGGAAGCGTTATGTTATGCAAAGAAAAATATATCTTTAATGTTCAATCGGAAATACATGAATATGGAGGAAAAAGAAAATATTCGAGACAATTTTGTAGGTTGTCAAAATCTCAGAAAGGTTTTTATACCAATCACAAAAGCTATACAACTGCCTACCGGATAATTTTAAATGTCAACCGATTACTGTATTTAAACTAAGTATAAAAATTTTCTAATACACCATGCATTTTACTCGGTGGATGAATTTGTTGAAGCATGTATTGACCGGAATAAAGTTAAATTAGTATGTCATGTTAGTTAATTAGTTAATTTGTTAGTATTATACTTATATATTTTTGTTTTTTTTTGATCTATTTTTATATTTTATAGTTATTTTTTGTTTTTAAATCCACGGGTGTGTGTGTGCTTGAACACGTTTTTAAACAATAAAGAAATTATTATTATTAAATATCAGGAAACTTATTTCATTTTCTTACATTGCGCACCCTGAATACCGTGATTTTTTACAAAATTGGTTAATGTCTCTTCTGTAAGGTCTGGTTAGTGAGAACTCACATACAAACTTTCTAACCTTGGAATACCTGTAATCTCTGCAATTGAATATTATTTTCTTATAGGGAATCCCTGGTTTTACGTTTTTTTCTTAACTTTCATTACTAACAAACCTTCTAAACCTTTATACAGGGTGTAGTACTGCTCCGTAATATTTCGATAACTAAATGTGGGTTGAAGAATCAGAAAAAATTATCAAATAAAGCTTGCTTTGATTTACGAAAAAAAATGTACTTTTTTAATTATCATCGATTTTCTTTGAACGCGCGTATATAAAAGTTATGGCTCAACTTTGAAATTAAATTATTCTCTTTAAACAAAAAACAGCCTCCCAATTTTTTGATATTGTATTCCTTATTGCTTAAACTATCTCTTTGGAAAATTTAACGAAAAAAAAAGATGTACTTTTTTTATCATCGATTTTCTTTGAACCGCGTATATAAAAGTTATGGCTGAACTTTGAAATTAAATTATTCCCTTTAAACAAAAACAGCCTCCCAATTTTTGATATTGTATTCCTTATTGCTTAAACTATCTCTTTGGAAAATTTAACGAAAAAAAAAGATGTACTTTTTTAATTATCATCGATTTTCTTTGAACGCGCGTATATAAAAGTTATGGCTGAACTTTGAAATTAAATTATTCCTTTAAACAAAAAACAGCCTCCCAATTTTTTGATATTGTATTCCTTATTGCTTAAACTATCTCTTTGGAAAATTTAACGAAAAAAAAAGATGTACTTTTTTAATTATCATCGATTTTTTGTGAACGCGCGTATATAAAAGTTATGGCTGAACTTTGAAATTTAATTATTCCCTTTAAACAAAAAACAGCCTCCCAATTTTTTGATATTGTATTCCTTATTGCTTAAACTATCTTCTTTGGAAAATTTAACGAAAAAAAATGTACTTTTTAATTATCATCGATTTTTGTGAACGCGCGTATATAAAAGTTATGGCTGAACTTTGAAATTTAATTATTCCCTTTAAACAAAAACAGCCTCCCAATTTTTGATATTGTATTCCTTATTGCTTAAACTATCTCTTTGGAAAATTTAACGAAAAAAAGATGTACTTTTTAATTATCATCGATTTTCTTTGAACCGCGTATATAAAAGTTATGGCTGAACTTTAAAATTAAATTATTCCTTTAAACAAAAAACAGTCCCAATTTTTTGATATTGTATTCCTTATTGCTTAAACTATCTCTTTAGAAAATTTAACGAAAAAAAGATGTACTTTTTAATTATCATCGATTTTCTGTGAACGCGCGTATATAAAAGTTATGGCTGAACTTTGAAATTAAATTATTCCTTCAAACAAAAACAGCCTCCCAATTTTTGATATTGTATTCTTATTGCTTAAACTATCTCTTTGGAAAATTTAACGAAAAAAAAATATTACTTTTTAATTATCATCGATTTTCTTTGAACGCGTATATAAAAGTTATGGGTGAACTTTGAAATTAAATTATTCCTTTAAACAAAAACAGCCTCCCAATTTTTGATATTGTATTCCTTATTGCTTAAACTATCTCTTTGGAAAATTTAACGAAAAAAAGATGTACTTTTTAATTATCATCGATTTTTTTGAACGCGCGTATATAAAAGTTATGGCTGAACTTTGAAATTAAATTATTCCTTCAAACAAAAACAGCCTTCCAATTTTTGATATTGTATTCCTTATTGCTTAAACTATCTCTTGAAAATTTAACGAAAAAAAAAGATGTACTTTTTTAATTATCATCGATTTTCTTTGAACGCGCGTATATAAAAGTTATGGCTGAACTTTGAAATTAAATTATTCCCTTCAAACAAAAAACAGCCTCCCAATTTTTTGATATTGTATTCCTTATTGCTTAAACTATCTCTTTGGAAAATTTAACGAAAAAAAAAGATGTACTTTTTGAATTATCATCGATTTTCTGTGAACGCGCGTATATAAAAGTTATGGCTGAACTTTGAAATTAAATTATTCCCTTTAAACAAAAAACAGCCTCCCAATTTTTTGATATTGTATTCCTTATTGCTTAAACTATCTCTTTGGAAAAATTTACGAAAAAAAAAATGTACTTTTTGAATTATCATCGATTCTTTGAACGCGCGTATAAAAGTTATGGCTGAACTTTGAAATTAAATTATTCCTTTAAACAAAAAACAGCCTCCCAATTTTTTGATATTGTATTCATTATTGCTTAAACTATCTCTTTGGAAAAATTTACGAAAAAAAAAAAATGTACTTTTTGAATTATCATCGATTTTCTTTGAACGCGCGTGTATAAAAGTTATGGCTGAACTTTGAAATTAAATTATTCCTTTAAACAAAAAAACAGCCTCCCAATTTTTGATATTGTATTCCTTATTGCTTAAACTATCTGTTTGGAAAATTTAACGAAAAAAAAAGATGTACTTTTTTAATTATCATCGATTTTCTGTGAACGCGCGTATATAAAAGTTATGGCTGAACTTTGAAATTAAATTATTCCCTTTAAACAAAAAAGCCTCCCAATTTTTGATATTGTATTCCATATTGCTTAAACTATCTCTTTGGAAAATTTAACGAAAAAAAGATGTACTTTTTAATTATCATCGATTTTCTGTGAACGCGCGTATATAAAAGTTATGGCTGAACTTTGAAATTAAATTATTCCCTTTAAACAAAAAACAGCCTCCCAATTTTTTGATATTGTATTCATTATTGCTTAAACTATCTCTTTGGAAAATTTACGAAAAAAAAATGTACTTTTTGAATTATCATCGATTTTCTTTGAACGCGCGTGTATAAAAGTTATGGCTGAACTTTGAAATTAAATTATTCCCTTTAAACAAAAAACAGCCTCCCAATTTTTTGATATTGTATTCATTATTGCTTAAACTATCTCTTTGGAAAATTTACGAAAAAAAAATGTACTTTTGAATTATCATCGATTTTCTTTGAACGCGCGTGTATAAAAGTTATGGCTGAACTTTGAAATTAAATTATTCCTTTAAACAAAAACAGCCTCCCAATTTTTGATATTGTATTCCTTATTGCTTAAACTATCTGTTTGGAAAATTTAACGAAAAAAAGATGTACTTTTTAATTATCATCGATTTTCTGTGAACGCGCGTATATAAAAGTTATGGCTGAACTTTGAAATTAAATTATTCCTTCAAACAAAAACAGCCTTCCAATTTTTTGATATTGTATTCCTTATTGCTTAAACTATCTCTTTGAAAATTTAACGAAAAAAAAAGTACTTTTTAATTATCATCGATTTTCTTTGAACGCGCGTATATAAAAGTTATGGCTGAACTTTGAAATTAAATTATTCCTTCAAACAAAAACAGCCTCCCAATTTTTGATATTGTATTCCTTATTGCTTAAACTATCTCTTTGGAAAATTTAACGAAAAAAAGATGTACTTTTTGAATTATCATCGATTTTCTGTGAACGCGCGTATATAAAAGTTATGGCTGAACTTTGAAATTAAATTATTCCTTTAAACAAAAACAGCCTCCCAATTTTTGATATTGTATTCCTTATTGCTTAAACTATCTCTTTGGAAAATTTAAAAAAAAAAAATGTACTTTTGAATTATCATCGATTTTCTTTGAACCGCGTGTATAAAAGTTATGGCTGAACTTTGAAATTAAATTATTCCTTTAAACAAAAAACAGCCTCCCAATTTTTGATATTGTATTCCTTATTGCTTAAACTATCTCTTTGGAAAATTTAACGAAAAAAAAAGATGTACTTTTTTTATCATCGATTTTCTTTGAACGCGCGTTAAAAGTTATGGCTGAACTTTGAAATTAAATTATTCCTTCAAACAAAAACAGCCTCCCAATTTTTGATATTGAATTCCTCATTGCTTAAACTATCTCTTTGGAAAATTTAACGAAAAAAAAGATGTACTTTTTAATTATCATCGATTTTTTTGTGAACGCGCGTATATAAAAGTTATGGCTGAACTTTGAAATTAAATTATTCCTTTAAACAAAAACAGCCTCCCAATTTTTGATATTGTATTCCTTATTGCTTAAACTATCTCTTTGGAAAATTTACGAAAAAAAAAAATGTACTTTTTGAATTATCATCGATTTTCTTTGAACGCGCGTGTATAAAAGTTATGGCTGAACTTTGAAATTAAATTATTCCCTTTAAACAAAAAACAGCCTCCCAATTTTTTGATATTGTATTCCTTATTGCTTAAACTATCTCTTTGGAAAATTTAACGAAAAAAAAAGATGTACTTTTTTAATTATCATCGATTTTCTTTGAACGCGCGTACATAAAAGTTATGGCTGAACTTTGAAATTAAATTATTCCTTAAACAAAAACAGCCTCCCAATTTTTGATATTGAATTCCTCATTGCTTAAACTATCTCTTTGGAAAATTTAACGAAAAAAAATGTACTTTTTAATTATCATCGATTTTTGTGAACCGCGTATATAAAAGTTATGGCTGAACTTTGAAATTTAATTATTCCTTTAAACAAAAAACAGCCTCCCAATTTTTGATATTGTATTCTTTTGCTTAAACTATCTCTTTGGAAAATTTATCGAAAAAAAAGATGTACTTTTGAATTATCATCGATTTTCTGTGAACGCGCGTATATAAAAGTTATGGCTGAACTTTGAAATTAAATTATTCCTTTAAACAAAAAAGCCTCCCAATTTTTGATATTGTATTCCTTATTGCTTAAACTATCTCTTTGGAAAATTTATCGAAAAAAAAGATGTACTTTTAATTATCATCGATTTTCTGTGAACGCGCGTATATAAAAGTTATGGCTGAACTTTGAAATTAAATTATTCCTTCAAACAAAAACAGCCTTCCAATTTTTGATATTGTATTCCTTATTGCTTAAACTATCTCTTTGAAAATTTAACGAAAAAAAGATGTACTTTTTAATTATCATCGATTTTCTTTGAACGCGCGTATATAAAAGTTATGGCTGAACTTTGAAATTAAATTATTCCCTTAAACAAAAAACAGCCTCCCAATTTTTGATATTGTATTCCTTATTGCTTAAACTATCTCTTTGGAAAATTTAACGAAAAAAAGATGTACTTTTTAATTATCATCGATTTTCTGTGAACGCGGTATAAAAAAGTTATGGCTGAACTTTGAAATTAAATTATTCCCTTTAAACAAAAACAGCCTCCCAATTTTTGATATTGTATTCATTATTGCTTAAACTATCTCTTTGGAAAAATTTAACGAAAAAAAAAAATGTACTTTTGAATTATCATCGATTTTCTTGAACGCGTATAAAAAGTTATGGCTGAACTTTGAAATTAAATTATTCCTTTAAACAAAAACAGCCTCCCAATTTTTGATATTGTATTTTATTGCTTAAACTATCTCTTTGGAAAATTTAACGAAAAAAAAGATGTACTTTTTTAATTATCATCGATTTTCTTTGAACGCGTTATAAAAGTTATGGCTGAACTTTGAAATTAAATTATTCCCTTTAAACAAAAAACAGCCTCCCAATTTTTTGATATTGTATTCATTATTGCTTAAACTATCTCTTTGGAAAAATTTACGAAAAAAAAAAATGTACTTTTTGAATTATCATCGATTTTCTTTGAACGCGCGTGTATAAAAGTTATGGCTGAACTTTGAAATTAAATTATTCCCTTTAAACAAAAAACAGCCTCCCAATTTTTTGATATTGTATTCCTTATTGCTTAAACTATCTGTTTGGAAAATTTAACGAAAAAAAAAATGTACTTTTTAATTATCATCGATTTTCTTGAACGCGCGTTAAAAAGTTATGGCTGAACTTTGAAATTAAATTATTCCTTTAAACAAAAACAGCCTCCCAATTTTTTTTGTATTCCTTATTGCTTAAACTATCTCTTTGGAAAATTTAACGAAAAAAAGATGTACTTTTTAATTATCATCGATTTTCTGTGAACGCGCGTATATAAAAGTTATGGCTGAACTTTGAAATTAAATTATTCCTTTAAACAAAAACAGCCTCCCAATTTTTGATATTGTATTTTATTGCTTAAACTATCTCTTTGGAAAATTTAAAAAAAAAAAAATGTACTTTTTAATTATCATCGATTTTCTGTGAACGCGCGTTATAAAAGTTATGGCTGAACTTTGAAATTAAATTATTCCTTTAAACAAAAACAGCCTCCCAATTTTTGATATTGTATTCATTATTGCTTAAACTATCTCTTTGGAAAATTTACGAAAAAAAAATGTACTTTTGAATTATCATCGATTTTCTTTGAACGCGCGTGTATAAAAGTTATGGCTGAACTTTGAAATTAAATTATTCCTTTAAACAAAAACAGCCTCCCAATTTTTGATATTGTATTCCTTATTGCTTAAACTATCTCTTTGGAAAATTTAACGAAAAAAAAATGTACTTTTGAATTATCATCGATTTTCTTGAACGCGCGTATATAAAAGTTATGGCTGAACTTTGAAATTAAATTATTCCTTTAAACAAAAAACAGCCTTTTTTGATATTGTATTCCTTATTGCTTAAACTATCTCTTTGGAAAATTTAACGAAAAAAAGATGTACTTTTAATTATCATCGATTTTCTTTGAACGCGCGTATATAAAAGTTATGGCTGAACTTTGAAATTAAATTATTCCTTCAAACAAAAACAGCCTCCCAATTTTTGATATTGTATTCCTTTTTTAAACTATCTCTTTGGAAAATTTAACGAAAAAAAGATGTACTTTTAATTATCATCGATTTTCTGTGAACGCGCGTATATAAAAGTTATGGCTGAACTTTGAAATTAAATTATTCCCTTTAAACAAAAACAGCCTCCCAATTTTTTGATATTGTATTCCTTATTGCTTAAACTATCTCTTTGGAAAATTTAACGAAAAAAAAAATGTACTTTTTGAATTATCATCGATTTTCTTTGAACGCGCGTGTATAAAAGTTATGGCTGAACTTTGAAATTAAATTATTCCCTTTAAACAAAAACAGCCTCCCAATTTTTGATATTGTATTCCTTATTGCTTAAACTATCTCTTTGGAAAATTTACGAAAAAAATGTACTTTTGAATTATCATCGATTTTCTTGAACGCGTTATAAAAGTTATGGCTGAACTTTGAAATTAAATTATTCCTTTAAACAAAAACAGCCTCCCAATTTTTGATATTGTATTCCTTATTGCTTAAACTATCTCTTTGGAAAATTTAACGAAAAAAAGATGTACTT
This sequence comes from Vesta saturnalis, assembly GCA_036346205.1. Taxonomy (NCBI): domain Eukaryota; kingdom Metazoa; phylum Arthropoda; class Insecta; order Coleoptera; family Lampyridae; genus Vesta; species Vesta saturnalis. The sequence continues at coordinate 4,472,081 of JARFJB010000862.1, forward strand.
TTAATTATCATCGATTTTCTTTGAACGCGCATATAAAAGTTATGGCTGAACTTTGAAATTAAATTATTCCTTAAACAAAAACAGCCTCCCAATTTTTGATATTGTATTCCTTATTGCTTAAACTATCTCTTTGGAAAATTTAACGAAAAAAAAATATGTACTTTTTAATTATCATCGATTTTCTTTGAACGCGCGTATATAAAAGTTATGGCTGAACTTTGAAATTAAATTATTCCTTCAAACAAAAACAGCCTCCCAATTTTTTGATATTGTATTCCTTATTGCTTAAACTATCTCTTTGGAAAATTTAACGAAAAAAAAAGATGTACTTTTTGAATTATCATCGATTTTCTGTGAACGCGCGTATATAAAAGTTATGGCTGAACTTTGAAATTAAATTATTCCCTTTAAACAAAAAACAGCCTCCCAATTTTTGATATTGTATTCCTTATTGCTTAAACTAACTCATTTGAAAAATTAACGAAAAAAAAAAAATGTACTTTTAATTATCATCGATTTTCTTTGAACGCGCGTATATAAAAGTTATGGCTGAACTTTGAAATTAAATTATTCCCTTTAAACAAAAACAGCCTCCCAATTTTTGATATTGTATTCCTTATTGCTTAAACTATCTCTTTGGAAAATTTAACGAAAAAAAAGATGTACTTTTGAATTATCATCGATTTTCTTTGAACGCGCGTATATAAAAGTTATGGCTGAACTTTGAAATTAAATTATTCCTTCAAACAAAAACAGCCTCCCAATTTTTGATATTGTATTCCTATTGCTTAAACTATCTCTTTGGAAAATTTAACGAAAAAAAAGATGTACTTTTTGAATTATCACGATTTTTGTGAACGCGCGTATATAAAAGTTATGGCTGAACTTTGAAATTAAATTATTCCTTTAAACAAAAACAGCCTCCCAATTTTTGATATTGTATTCCTTATTGCTTAAACTATCTCTTTGGAAAATTTACGAAAAAAAAGATGTACTTTTGAATTATCATCGATTTTCTGTGAACGCGCGTATATAAAAGTTATGGCTGAACTTTGAAATTAAATTATTCCTTTAAACAAAAACAGCCTCCCAATTTTTGATATTGTATTCCTTATTGCTTAAACTATCTCTTTGGAAAATTTAACGAAAAAAAGATGTACTTTTGAATTATCATCGATTTTCTGTGAACGCGCGTATATAAAAGTTATGGCTGAACTTTGAAATTAAATTATTCCTTTAAACAAAAAAGCAGCCTCCCAATTTTTGATATTGTATTCCTTATTGCTTAAACTATCTCTTTGAAAATTTAACGAAAAAAAAGATGTACTTTTTAATTATCATCGATTTTCTTGAACGCGCGTATATAAAAGTTATGGCTGAACTTTGAAATCTAAATTATTCCTTCAAACAAAAACAGCCTCCCAATAGTGTTTGCCATATTGTATTCAACTTATTGCTTAAACTATCTGCTTTGGAAGAATTTAATCGAATAACAAAAATGTACTTTTTAATTATCATCGATTTTCTTTGAACGCGCGTATATAAAGAGTTATGGCTGAACAATTTGAAATTAAATTATTCCCTTTAAACACAAAACAGCCTCCCAATTTTTGATATTGTATTCCTTGAATTGCTTAAACTATCTCTTTGCGAAACATATTAACGAACAAAAAGATGTACTTTTTGAATTATCATCGAATTTTCTGTGAACACGCGCGTATATAAAAGTTATGGCTGAACTTTGAAATTAAATTATTCCCTTAAACAAAAAACAGCCTCCCAATTTCTTGAATAAATTGTATTCCTTATTGCTTAAACTATCTCTTTGGAAAATTTAACGAAAAAAAAGATGTACTTTTTAATTATCATCGATTTTCTTTGAACGCGCGTATATAAAAGTTATGGCTGAACTTTGAAATTAAATTATTCCCTTAAACAAAAAACAGCCTCCCAATTTTTGATATTGTATTCCTTATTGCTTAAACTATCTCTTTGGAAAATTTAACGAAAAAAAAGATGTACTTTTTAATTATCATCGATTTTCTTGTGAACGCGCGTATATAAAAGTTATGGCTGAACTTTGAAATTAAATTATTCCTTCAAACAAAAACAGCCTCCCAATTTTTTGATATTGTATTCCTTATTGCTTAAACTATCTCTTTGGAAAATTTAACGAAAAAAAAGATGTACTTTTGAATTATCACCGATTTTCTGTGAACGCGCGTATATAAAAGTTATGGCTGAACTTTGAAATTAAATTATTCCTTTAAACAAAAACAGCCTCCCAATTTTTGATATTGTATTCCTTATTGCTTAAACTATCTCTTTGGAAAATTTAACGAAAAAAAAGATGTACTTTTTGAATTATCATCGATTTTCTGTGAACGCGCGTATATAAAAGTTATGGCTGAACTTTGAAATTAAATTATTCCTTTAAACAAAAACAGCCTCCCAATTTTTTGATATTGTATTCCTTATTGCTTAAACTATCTCTTTAGGAAAATTTAACGAAAAAAAAGATGTACTTTTGAATTATCATCGATTTTCTGTGAACGCGCGTATATAAAAGTTATGACTGAACTTTGAAATTTAATTATTTCCTTAAAAAAAAGGTATCCTGTCAATTATTTAATTATATGAAATGCTTTACAGTTTAATGTATCGAACGGAATAAATAGTAGCGAAAGAAAGATTCATCTACAACAATAAAAATGAATTTCAGTAGGAATATGAGCATTCGAAAATCTATGGATGGAAAGTTATTGCTAACTTCCCCTAGGTGACATTCCATTAGACCGAACGAAATCCTACTGTTAGTATAACGGGTGGTTTGCCCAGATTGCTACAAAAGGAGATCTACATATACACACCTACACAGTGGAGTTTGAAGGGTAGTTGCCCTACATTCCATTAGACCGAACGAAATCCTACTGTTAGTATAACGGGTGGTTTGCCCAGATTGCTACAAAAGGAGATCAACCTACACAAATTTACACAAACACCACCACGCAATACACCTCGACAAACGTACCATCGACCGCCAGATACCTGTAATTGAAACCTCGTCGGAAGATTGAGTAGAACACCTCGTTAGCGCCGTAAATCCAGTAATATAGAAGCGTAACCGTAAACACGAGACGTGTCCGTTAGTAGTTAAAAACCACCACCCGTAAAGTAAACGAAACCACCACCACCGCTATCGTAAGAACGTAAGTTGCACCTTTCACAAGCATTAAGATTGTTACCCGTAAACCAGAGACTACCTGATAGTTTCCTGTCGTAAATAAACAATATCGTGATTGTTAAACGCGAAAGAAAGGATTTTATTTTAAAATAGAAAACGAAGGTTTTATATTTTAAAACACGGCCAACATAACAAAAGCTTGTAATTTTTATTTTGTTTAAATAAAAACCGGTATAAGATAATTAATATCGTAAAAGAAATATAAATTCCGCAGCTACCGTATAAACGCTATGTTATAAGAAAAGCTTTCATTTATTTAAAAGGGCAAAATTGAATGTAAATGGGACTGAGTTTATTCTCATAAGAAAAGCAGGTATAAAACTTTACACTTTTAAACGACCTCTTTAAAATATCGATTATATTTTAAAGGCCGAGTATTGAACCCATCTTATCGCGCACGTGTTTATATCGCGTTATCTGACTACCTGCTTCTGTATTTTATACAGGGATGTATTTAGGTAAAATTATTTATTAATTTATTTATATTAAAATTAACCAGTATAAATTAAAACAGTTAAAAGACGAAAACTAAAAATCAAAACCCCAACCCTTCTATTAACGTCACGTTACAGAAACTACAGAGGACCACCTGACTGCAGATCAACCGAGGAAGTCATTACATTTGACACCCGAACGTGAGATATTATACAGCTGGCGCCTAAAGACCACCTGGAGAAGGAAGAGTTACAAATTTGCCTGTATTTATATCTTAAGTTACATAATATAGAAATATAATTAAATAGGGAATAAAGTATATATATATATATATGAATCTGTGTAATCTATTTGTTCAACGTGTTAAGAGCCTGATTAACGAACCCCGATCCCAATTTTGCAAGTACAAAATTCCGACTGAGCTAGATAAGGGAAAAGTAAGAACTATTAATTAATAATAGTAATGAGCGAGTAAGTAACTGAGTCGAACTTTATAACCTCATTAGAAATATGTCTAGACGTGTTAATGAGTGCACAAGATATCGTGGTGCGCAACACATTATTAAGTTTTTTTGAAAAAGTTAAATTTTTATCAAATTTTGATAGTTTACTAGTATAATTCGAATACATTTGTATACCAAAAATTGTTCAAATAAATTAATTATTACTGGTGTTCTTCTTTTTTCTATGTTACTTAGTATATAGTATATATATATATATATATATATATATATATATATATATATATATATATATATATATATATATATATATATATAAAAGGTATAATTTTGTGACTGTAGATATGAATAAACAGAAACGTAATAAGAAAATTTAACTTAACTTCTTGGTGGAGTTGCAGTCAAATGGCCTTAAAAAAAGCATTACTCTTTGCTAAGACTCCAAGCTTTCGATATTTATTTATATCTTCATCAGGACAGTTACAAAAAATTAACACAGATAGTGACATGAAACATTAAATGTAAATCGTACTTACACGTGAGGTTAGTCGCATAGTAATTAGCATTAAACAAAGAACAATTAGTAGACACATTAAAAATTATTTATACATTAATTTATGTTATAACAGTCAACAAAGAACTCACAACTACACTATTAAATAAATATTACCACATTAAAATGTTTGACATTTACCGGTAAGATAATCATATAAAAATTATGTATTAAAACTTGAACAAATGTTATTTGAAAATAACAAATAAAATAAAAGAAGGAAATTTTAAAATATTTAAGTGACTAAACATTCAAAAAATAGTATTTTATGGATTTAAAACAGAACGCAAAAAAACAACAAACCAAAAACATTTCAATGCTTAATCAATGAAACAGTTGTAATAAAAAATTATAAATCACACTTAAGTTTTTGATGTCTGTTTTCTTATTCATTGAATTCGCTTCCTTATAAATGAAAACCATTTCAAGGAAGGTCCTCTTTATAGTGCTGTGTTCAATGGCTAATACGGTGGTATCCTTATAATTCATGGAACGCAACATTCCTCGAAGTTTGGCCTACATAGGATAGGTTACACTCATTACAAGGGATCTTGTAATAATAATAATAATAATAATAATTAAAACACCTTTAACTGAGCTTGAAAAATGTAATGCCATCTACAAGATCACTTGTTCTTTGTTAATGTTGATTACGATGCGTCTTATCATACTAACCTCACGTGTAAGTGCGATTTACATTCACTGTTTAAATAAATATCGAAAGCTTGACGTCTTAACAAAGAGTAGTGCCATTTGACTGCAACCCCACCAAGAAGTTAAGTTAAATTTTCTTATTACTTTCCTGTTTATATGTATATATATATATATATATATATATATATATATATATATATATAGGATTATTAACAAAATCTATAAGTCGGCGCTCTTTGTATTTCTACAAAGCTGGTCATGAAAACTTCTGATCCGTATCTCGAATACCAATAGTCTGAACTTTAACACTTTATTTGTAATTGTATTAAACGAAAGTCGCTTAAATAAAACTTGACACAATGTTTAACGTACTTTCTGGCAAACTTTCAATATTGACATTCCTTTCATTAAAGCAGTAGTGCTCAAACTTTATTAATTTAAAGTTTCACGTCAACAGACATCAAATCTAAACTAAAGGATATCTACTATGTAACGAAACCTCTCACACAGGATGATACTGTATCACTAAATTCAAGAGTTTATAAAACCGGTTTAATAAACCTGAAACAAGGATAAATTGTGGGTAGATGGTAGAAAACTATAAAGCAAAATCTCTCAAGAAGCTTTTGGAATCACATATTATTATTATTATTATAGCCATTTATTGAACACTAAATATAGTTATTTACAAAACAGAGATAAACCTAAAATTAGTGCACAAAAGGTTCAGTCTTGCCAAATGTGAAGCCATTTGACGACGGTTCTGCCCCTTAAACCTAAAATAAAAAAAAGAAAATAGATAAATGAATAAAAAATTATAATTACTGTCTACTCATTAGGAGTTGGCGGAGACGAATTTTAAATTTATTAAATGGTAATAATTTTATCCCTTCAGGTAGAGCATTGTTGTAGGAGAAAGATCTTTCGAACATTTGTGAGTTATGAGTAGGTATGAGAAATAGATTTTTGTTTCTTAAATTAAAGTTGTGGATTTCTGACGAGAGTTTGATTTTGTTGTACAAATAGGAGGGAGTTCTTGTATTAATTATTTTTTAGTACATACAAGTGGTATGTAAAACTTTTCTGTTGCCCATGCTAAGCCAGTCTATTTGATGGAGTTTGTAGAGAATTGAGTCAAATTTTTTAATGCCAAAAATAAGCATCAGGCAACAATTTTGTACTCGTTTCTTTTAGAGTCCATACTATCAATACAATGTCCATACACAGCATCACAGAAATTGAATTGGTACAGAACTAGTGTGTCACATAGCAGTGCTTTTGTGCTACGATTCAAAAGTTTACATTTATTATAAAGTAGTTTGAGGTTTATAACAGCTTTTTAATCCAACATTTCTACCCGTGTCAGAGATTTTAATATCCACGTCTTTGATTCGAATGACAACATTGCGTTTTATGCGTTCCTTGGAGGCTTCTTTACCAAAGAGTAAAAGTACAGTTTTATTTGCATTAATTTTTAAATTGTGCGAATATTTAACTAGGTGATTTACTTCCTGGTTGATTAAACGGATAGCCGAGACAACGTGATTTTCAGAAAAACTATACTGTATCTGGGTATCGCTAGTATATAAGCTATATTGGCAAAATTTTAGACAACTGCCGAGATTACATGTATAAATAGTATACAGTAAGGGACCCAGTATTAATCCCTGGGGTACACCTACATGAATGTCAAGTAATGATGATGTATAATATTCCTAACGAAATTGCCGATTTTTTGAAATTACCGAATTCAGAAATGCATACTGACCATTGTTTTCGCCGCTCTGCAGCCACAATGTTGGCAAATTCTGGTGTTGACCTGATTGCAGTAAAGCGTATGGGGGATGGAAGTCATCTTTCGCCGCCGAAACTTATATAGACGACTCAGTAGCGAAAAAAATTGTTGTATCAAAGAAAATACTCTGTGGAATAGAAAGTTCATGTAACTCTGCGTTTTTCACATGAAACAGGTTCTGTTCTTTCGCCGCCGAAACTATATAGAAGACTCAGTAGCGAAAAAAATTGATGTATCAAAGAAAATACTCTGTGGAATAGAAAGTTCATGTAACTGCGTTTTTCACATGAAAACAGGTTCTGTCCTTTCGTTGCTGAAACTTATATAGAAGAATCAGTAGCGAAAAAAATTGATGTATCAAAGAAAATACTCTGTCGAATAGAAAGTTCATGTAATTCTGCGTTTTTCACATGAAACATGTTATGTTCTAAAATTTGATATTTCTGGAAATAGAATTGAAAAAATCCTTATCAAATATGGCATTAGGACTATTTTTAAACCTACAAGAAAAATTAAAGAACATTTAAGATCGCCTAAAGATGTGTCAAACCCTTTGTCATCTTCCGGAGTGTATAAGTTATCTTGTTCATGTGGAAAAGTATACATCGAGACCACAAAACGTAGCTTTGATACAAGACGCAAAGAACATATGAGATTTTGTAGATTGGGTCAACCAGAGAGGTCTGCAGTGGCTGACCATGCCCTGAATAATCTAAATCATGACATTCAATTTGACAATATGGAAATATTGTCAAGACAAACCCATTATTATGTTCGTTTGCAACGTGAAGCTATTGAAATATATAAACACCCGAATAATTTTAATAGACAAGAAGAAAATCTCCGTTTAAATAGGTTTTGGCATCTTATAATTAAAAAAAAAAAGCATAATGATACGCCTTAATTTTAATTTATTTTTTAACTTTTGGTATGTCTAGGTTTTTTGCTGTATTTTTCCTAGACCTTGAAGCAAATGTTTTACCAATTATATGTTAAATTACCACAGCACTATAATTTAACATAAGTAGTTGAAATTAAATTAAAATTAAAAATTACAAAGAACGTTCTGCATTGTGCTTTTCATTGTTAATAACACTTCCAATTATTGATAAAGATATCTCTTTGTTAGATTTAACTGGGTTATTTTATTTGATGTAATGTTTGGATTTGTGAATGCTTCTATCATTTTCAAATTGAAGTTTTTCACAACTTTACACTTACATCATAACTCGATTAAATTTTGTTAAATGTGTTTTTTGGCTGACAAATTTCATTGTTAGCTTTCGTCGTTGAGAGTGTTCTGGTTTGTCATCTTTGAGGCAGTTTATTAATATTTAATTTTTATGACCTAGTTATTCTTTACTAAAAATTTTAAAGTTGGCTTTATGTTTCTCAAACTGTTATACTAATAGCAGGCTTATGTTTATGTTTGAATTTTTCAAATTTGACAAAATTGTTTACTACATCTTTAACAATTTTTAACAGAATTACTACTGACGAAAATAACTGTAAGTGTTATCGAAACGTTTAGATTATATAATTTAAAGTACACCATTAAAAAATCCCAAAAAAGATAAGTATTTTATTATGAGTGTTAATGGTGAAAGTTTACATTTTCATACATAAATAAAAAGTTTACCTCGAGTAGGATTCGAACCTACGACCTGTACTTTGCTAGAGTAGCCCACTAACCAACTGCGCCATCAAGGTTCATGCCCCAATCAATGTAAATTTTGTCTTCATGTATGTACTCTAGCAAAGTACAAGTCGTAGGTTCGAATCCTACTGGAGGTAAACTTTTTATTTATGTATTTAATAAATTAATAATAATTTTTAATTTCATATTTACCTTTGAATTTATTCATTCATAACAAAAACTTATAACAAACTGAAATGTTCTACGATATAGGTTTTTTAAGACTTCTTCAACCACTCTTTATTTCTTACACAAAGCAAATTCCAATTTCGATATTAAGAGATAAAAACATCTAATTTTGACAGACGCTTTTTGTGAAAACAAAAGAAAAAAGGAATTTAAAACCGTGAAATTGAATGAATTAAGATAATTTTCAAACTTTTAACATCTTGAAAAACACAAATTACATTTCACTTTATAAATTAAATTCGTATTTGAAAGTTAATACGAAAAATATATGTCGTTAGTACTCTACATCATTGGCTTTATGATCTTACAAATAAGAAATGTTCTACAATTTTCTTATTTCCTAAAATCATTGAAAAGATAAAACTCAAGTGATCTTTTTTTTTAGTGTTCACAGATACGTAAAGACTCTATTTCTCTAAATCTAATAACGATACTTCGCACAACTGAAATGTCCGAGTTTTTCTAAGCGTGTTGTATTGCACTTTAACATTTATTTTTCGTGTAAGAGTTGTCATATAATAATAACACCCAAACGTAATACTATATATTTTATAATATCAAAATTTGCAGCACGACCAAATTACCCTATTCTGAACTGCTTCAGGGAGATCTCAAACGTGGATAACAAAAAATATCTCCACTTTCTAAAAGAAAGAACACGCAATTTTATAGAGACATGTTTTACTCAAAAAGTTTTATTTATTAAAAAACAAATATAAAAAAAATTAGACACACTTTTGTCGCACAAACCTCTAAATATAAATTATTCCCAGGAGTCACTTGCAAGATTAAGGAATAGGGTTTTGTGAAGAAGATTTAAAACGGCAATTTAAAAATCTCTCAACATTCTAATGTAAAAAATTTAAATTTTCTTCGAGCTATTTTTCAGTGTTATTTATGATGTTCGTTATATTTTATATTGCTTCCATTACGTGGGTTAACATACATACTAAATTTAATCAGTGAAACATGTTCTGTTTAACGGACGTTATCCATTGGTTTTACACTTATTATTATAGATCGATATTGCTTCCATTTGAGTTATTCAACATTGTGCGCTTGTACTCAACCGTAAAATTAATTATTAATTGTTTGCATTATCTTTAAGAGTAGTACAACCTGTAAAAATGTGTAAAACAATTAATATTTATGTAACAAGCGCATGTATGATTATATTCTGTTACACGTAATTAAAATTAATCAGAAATTATTATAGTTTTAATTGGGACTTGTAATAAAAGGAAATCAGAGTGCACTTATAATAGCAAACAGAACCGATTAAAGTAATTATGTATTTAACACCAGTCGTGTAATAATCTAATGCTTTCTCTCACAAAAGTACTAAACCTTACGTTACTCCAATTCTGAATTATTATTCCTGATTTAATTTCGAACCTTTCTATTCTGACTTTACTATCAGTTATTGATAATTATTCCAGTGTTATCATGATCTTGAATTTGCTTGTTATTGCACTCTCGTTAAAAGGAATTCAATTTCATTATGGTTGAAGAGATTCCGTCGCGGGTAAACAGTTCTGCGTACTTTCGGGCTTACCAGTTCATTTATGGATTCAGTTGTTAATGCGAAAATTATAGAAGATTTATTTGCTAGAATAAGGTTCCTTATTGAAAAACAGGATGTTTGTATCTCAATTCTAAATCCTAATTTGAAAGCTCGTTTTAAGTAATTTTCAATGACACCAACAACATTCAAATATTACTAATGATTTATGAATTTCAACCCAAAAACCTCAAAACATCCATTGGCGTTTTTGGGTTGAAACTACTGAATGAGTAGTAATATTTTAATATTGTTGATGTCGTTGAAAAGGGCTTGGAACGAGCTTTCAAATGAAATATTACTCGCCATATGATCCCATTTAAAATAATTTTACAAAATGGCGGCTATCCGATGTTTCTTATAAAGTTGGTTACCTCTAGGGCATGTAGCAATGTATATGTTGCTTTATGGAGTGTAGTTACCATCCTACAGCTAATAACACCACCACTCGATACACTCCCAGTTTAGTGAAATAGATAGTAGATCGTAGATAGACCTAAAGGAAATAAACAGATATAGTATGTGCGACATAAAGTATTAAAAAAATTCCGGTTTTACCTCGAGGTCGAACAGAGCAAGCCATGTGATTTTCAATTCCAAAAGTTTCGTTGAAAAGCTACAAGTTGTAACGGGAGCCTTAGAAAATTTCAAAATTCGCACGAAGTTATATGAAAGGAATGGTTGTTGGTTATTTGTAGGTAAATGTAATTAATATTAAGATGAAAAGCTTCAATTTAGTTTCACTCAGTATTTACGAATTTAATCATAAAGCTTTCAAACAAACGCGCCAATTTGCGAAAGTATAAATGCTTTGTACAGAGAGAGGGAAAAGGCTATGACAGTCGCTTTAAGTAAGCGGTCAGAATTAGTTGATAGTAACCAAAGAGGGTGATAGTCAAGTTACTCTAAATTTACAATTTAATACTGAACAATAAATATAAGACAGTGGTCGATCCTAATTGGTAAATCAATATATAAAGCACAATAACTCGAAGTGTTAACGATTGTGTAGTACGATTTGGCATCGCAGTTAGTATCGCATGCAATTCGTAGCAAAATATTAATAATTAAGTGATACATAAAAACTACAAGCAATTAACAACAAACTGATTAAATTCTTGAAAATAAAGGTGGAAACATTATTCCACACCAAAGCTCCAAGGAAGGTATTGAAAGAACAAAAGGAACAAGGCGTCAGGGTCTGCTTCTTTGTATTTTATTTCTATTTAAATGTTTTTAAATATCGATACTGAACGAAAATATGTTTGGTTCAGATTTGATTGTCACATGTTGTTGTAAACAAAATATTTCTGCACTGCGAATTTCAGTAATTAAATAATTATAACGTTTATTTTATTTTGCCACCATAATGTTCTTTATACGCCTCCAAATGCGGGCGTAATGTGATCTTTATAGCACGGAAATGTCATTGTTGCTAAGCAGCATGATTGACAGCTGACCCATGACATGATATTTCACGTAAGTTCAAAGAATTATTGAAACAACAACCTTACTATACATTATACAACCTTTATTAATTTAACAATAATAATATTAATAGCAATATTACAGTACCTTAGTAACAAAAAAATTAGTCTTTGCGTTTTCACCTTCCATTTTAGAATACAAATTATTTACAAACAAACAGTACCTTAGCAACAATTTAGCAATATCACAGTATCTTAGTAACAATAAATTAGCCTACTGTCGACTTTATTTCACTGCATTTGCATTTAAAAACTTGCCGAAAATACTGAATCTTTTTAAAATTTTGTTCCGATTTCATGATGCAAAATAAAATAAAACATTGTATGTACCACGGGCATAATTGTAGATTATGGGTCTCCGGAATATAAAAGCCCTCCGCTTCACGTCGGGCTTTTAACATTCCCTCGAGCCATAATCTTCTGATTATGCTCTTAATACATAAATATCTATTATTTTATTTTGCCACCATAATGTTCTTTATACGCCCCCAAATGCGGGCGTAATGTGGTCTTTATAGCACGGAAATGTCATTGTCACTAAGCAGCATGATTGACAGCAAACACATGACATGATATGTCACGTAAGTTGAAAGAATTATTGAAAACAACAACCTTACTATACAACCTTTATTAATAAAAATAATAGTAATGAAACTTATTCTTTATAAAAATTGAAAATACAGTTGGATGGATTTGAAATTGTTTAGCAATATCACAGTATCTTAGTAACAACAAATTAGCCTACTGTCGACTTTATTTCACTGCATTTGCATTTAAAAACTTGCCGAAAATACTGAATCTTTTTTAAGTTTTGTTCCAGTTTCATGGTGCAAAATAAAATAAAACATTGTATGTACCACGGGCATAATTGTAGATTACGGCTCTCAGGAATATTTTACCTTTTAACATTCCCTCGAGCCATAATCTTCTGATTATGCCCTTAATGCATAAATATCTATTAATTTATTTTTATTATTAAAAACTATTAATATTAAAAGTTTTTATTAACAGTTTAAGGTAATCAGCGAAGAAATTAGTCATATAGTGTTGTATTTATATATTAAAACAAGGTCACATATTAAAACGTAGACATAAGATTAAAAATACTGGAAATTTAATATTAACAGCGGCTCTTTCTTCAAAACTGTTTTTACACAAAAATAAATTTGTATAAGAGATTGTTTTTGAAATTGGAAAAAGTATGAGTAAAGAAAACACAAAGGTTTCAAATAGATATGCAATGTTCAAATGTGGTCATTTTTTAGTGTAAATGCCTAATTGTGTAGATTCTGAGATTGAAAACCGTACCTTACATTAAGCATTTGCGCACCATTGTACCTTTGTTTATTGTAAATTTGGTAACTATATATTTTTTCGTGCAATAATAGTCAGTTTAAGTAGTTTGTGATGTCATATAGTACACGTACAGTTTTGTTTACTCAGTTATTCTGAGTTCATTACCTCGAGGAAATATGAAATGGAACAGACATCTTTTGAGAAGTAGACATTAAGATTTTAAACTCACTGATTGGTTTTAAAAATCTTTCTCCATTTCTTTAAACCGATTAAAACGTTTTCGTAAAGAAAATGATCGAGTATTGAGTTTAAAATCTTAATATCTACTTCTCAAAAGATATCTGTTCCATTTCATAACTCCTCGAGGTTGCTCCTAGTTGAGTTGGGATGCCATGACATCAAATGTATGTCCGATGCCATACCAACTGTGGTAGGTTATTGGCTCAATTTCAATTTAGAGGGAAAGCGACAACGTTTTGGAAGACGGCGAACGTTGAAGGTTAGAATACCCTAAAATTACTTACGCTTAATCTTTAGGGTTTTTTGACCTGATGTGGATTTACCATAATATTGAGTGACGTAATAATTGTTTAAACTACGAATCCCAGTTTGGGATGATAATCATAACGTTGTCTGTGCAAATTCTTTTTAATTGCGTCAAGAAAAATGCACATTTTACAATTTTTGATTCGCTTCAAAATAGGTAGACATATTAACCGCGAGTAAAAGTGTAGTGCAAACAGATTCAATCCATTAACGATAGAAAAGGGAAAGTAAAATTCTAACCCCCATTTTATTTTACTAAACTTAAGAAGTGTATCCACAAAACAAATCTATTTAGGCAATTTTTTGCAGAAGAGAACTTTCCGCGAGTATGTGGAAATACAAATTATAATTAAACAAAATTATGCATCGAATACCATTAAGTGTTAATCAGAAAAAAAAAATGTATCCCGTATAAGAAATCAAAACGCATAATGTAGTATTAAGAGATACAGTATACCCTCGAGTTTCTTAGACTAGCAGCCGTTAACATACCTAGATCTTTGGATTATCAGTGAGTATTCATCTAATCACGAGAAACACAAAGAAAAGGGATAGTGATAGGTAAAGGAACCATATTCTTTATGGTTGAATGCGAACTACGTAATTTGTGTCTAATTTTAAGATATGTAAAGATACGTAACTAAACAGGATAGGTTTTGATTAATAGAGATAATTTTTTTTCTTGTTCAGATTTAACCAAGCAGTTTTATGTACAGGTGGTTACAATGTACAAGTCCAACAGTTTAACGCATTTGTTACATTGGATAAATAAATACCTTTATTAAACTTTTTTTGGTTGAAACGATTATCAAAGTTGGATCTCCAGTTAAAGGTTAAGATTATTTTTGCAGTTAGAAGAAATTGGTTAATGCTTATTTGATTAATAATTTTAATGCATTATTTGCCTAGTATCGTACCTGCATATAACCTAGACTTTATGACGTTATTTAGAAAAGTAAAAGTCATTATGGTTGCCAAATATTTTATTACATGCACACTTTAGAAAGTGTTGTTTCCAGTTGTGAATTTTGACGTTCTCAAAATTTATTTGATTATAGTTTTAATAAAAAATTTTAAGCTTATCATGACAATGTTTGAGAACTATCGGAATTAGGAAGTGTATTTACAAAACGTTTATAGAATTATATAAATGTAAGGTAATGTTCATGTATCTTTTAAATATTAATCAGATTATAGTTTTACTGCGCTGGCAGTGTTATTATTTTCTGGAATCATTCAAGACTCTTAACTAGTTTAAGACTTCTTATCAATAAACTTAAATCGCAAAGCTCCGTTTTCACATCTGTTACCGATTCTGCACTTTATTTAGTATTATTTCAGCACTTTTATAACTTGCTACCATCCACGGCCGTCTTCGAAGAGTTTATCTGGCAATCCGCTTATTCTAATAGGCCTCTCCGGCGCATAGTGCGAAGTTGGCGGGTAACAAGTAGCACCGTCTACACCTTTAAAATCAGGAATTAAACACGCATTGTTCCCATTTTTTCCTTTATTTTTCAAATAAATAAAACGTTTAATCCTTTTGTGTCATTGATAAATGTTAGTGTATATATGAATCAAATTGTAATTGTAATTTTAGTGGCATCTAAAAGCAGTGCTTAATGTAATTTTTAATGTTAAATGAATCTATCCAAATAATACTCAATTGTCTTCACCTCTATGTGTTTATTTATAAAATATTTCATTTTAATTTTGACCGATTTTTAACATAACAGAATGGTGACTATAAACGCTGATGGACGTTAAAATAAATTTTTGTTTTTACGACGAACGGAGAAAAAGCAGGGTGAACAAAGAGGGAAAAGAACTGCTACAAATGTGCAATAAAAGGGGATGGGAGATACTGAGCGGATAGGGAAAAAGCGAAATGGGGGAGTTCACGCATATCAGGAGGAGAGGGAATCGGCAATAGATTATGTAGTAACAAACGCAGAAGCGGGAGAATTGGTGAAAACATTTAAGATAGGAGAGTGTGGAATCGGACCACCAACCCATAGAGCTGATAATGGAAGTGGGAGAAAGGAAGGAGTGGAAGAAGGAAGAGACACATATAACAAAATGTGGCAACAGAGAAAGTGAAAGTAAAAAGATGGAACGGGGATAGAATGGGTTGGAAGAAATGGTGGGATACAGAATGTAAGGAGGCTAAGAAGAAGGCAAGAAGAAAACTAAGACAATGGAAAAAAGGGAAGGTAGAAAAAGAATAGAACAAAGAAGTTTTAAGAAAACACAGGGAGACATGCAAGAGAAAAAATGAGAAAGAAAAGGCACAAGAGGAAAAGATTAAGTAAATGAAAACGAAAGAGGATACAGAAAAAAAAATGGGAGACACACTTCAGGAAGTTACTGGAAGTGGAACAGGGGAGAAGGGAGAAGGAAAACAAGGCAAACAAACATACAAGGAGGAAGTAATAAAAGAAGAAGTGAATGAAGTAATAAAGAAAGTGAAAAAAGGCAAGGCGGCGGGAGACGATGGAATGCAAGGAAAGGAGTGGATATATGAAGGTGAAAAGGTAGCAAAAATGATGGCAGTAATAATAAATAAAATATGGATAGGAGAAGGTTTACCGGAGAGATGGAGGGAAGGACTAATATGCCCAGTATACAAAAAAGGGGCAAAAAAGAAGTGGAAAATTACGGAGGAGTTACATTGTTAAACACGGCCTACAAAATATATGTGACAGTGCTAGAAGGAAGGCTAAAGAATGAAAGAGGGGAAAAGAAATTGTTACCAGAGAAACAGGGAGGATTCAGGAAAGGAAGAAGGGCAATAAATAATATATGCATATTGAGACATATGGCCAACAAGGAACTAGAAAGGAAAAGGGAGATAATGGTGACGGTATTCACAGACCAAGAAGTGTCATCTGATAGAGTGAATAGGGAAGATAAATGAAATGCTGATAGATACGATGGGGCAAATTTATGAGGAAACGATGAGCAGGGTAAGAGTGAACGAGAAGCTGAGCGAGGAATTTGTAACATAGAAGAGCTGAGGCAAGGATGTCCATTGAGCCCGAGCCTGGTCCGGCGTATACAGGGGACCTGGGGACAATAGTGTGCTAGTAACCAATGAAGAAAAAAATAAATGGGATGATAAGGACGATGCAGAGATACTTGAAAAGGAAAAACTCGATCTAAATGTGAACAAAAAGAATATAATGGTGTTTAGAAAGGGGGGAAGAAGAAGGAAAAAGGACGAGGCAAGCCAACAAAATGGGGAACGCATAAAGGAAGGATTATTTTTTATCATAGGGTAATTTAGATTTATGTAACTTAGAAAGGGTGAGAATTGAAAATGGCGAGTTCTGAACGATGCTCAAGTCAGTCTTGTCACGATGTAAGGCGAGGGCTCACGCTTTGTTTGCGGGATCGCAATATCCGCAAAAGGGGATAGTAAGAATGTTGAGAATAAGTTATTACATACTGGAGGTGTATCGAATTACCGTGGAATAAGTGATCTGTTTCCATTAAATGGGATAATATATTGGTTCATTGCATCCCAGAGTTATTTTCTGTTCTGTATCATTTATTTGTAATGACAAAATTTGGACATAGAAATGGTTTTCGTGTTTTTAAGTGCTTAGCTTAAGAAGTTTTTGTAAATATGGTTTCGTTTAGTAGATGTGTATATAGCGAGTAAAAGTATTTTAATGTAGTTTTGCCTTATTTAAGTCAAGTTCGATTTGCTAAAGTTTATGCAAATATAGATTTACGAATTAAAACGCTGCTGGTTCCAATTAATCATATACCGAGAGGAGGGGTTGTGAGTAAGAAAAGGAATTTCCGACTGACCATTCTGTGTGGTTTAAAAATATGGTTACCTATATTTTTATGAATTTATACGTGTTGGTGATTCTATTAAGTGTTTATTCATACATATTTAAACGAATGTATACGCCTTTTGGTTTAAGTTTAATTAAGGAACGTTTAGGTAGTAATTTAATGTATACGGCATATCCACTTGTGAACTATTTTGGACGGCGCTCTGATTGTTTCATTTGATTATTGTTACATAAAACTATGTACCGCCAGGTATGTAAAATTTAGATGTTCGACGATTTCTTTATTTAGATGTTAATTATAATTTAGGATATATATATATATATATATATATATATATATATATATATATATATATATATATATAATAAATTTGAGGGTTGTTGGAATCCTGCAGGAATTATTCCAAATTAGACTACAGAAATCTTATTTAAGAGTTATGTTTCAGGTAATAAACATTATAACTAATTATTTACATTTCATGGCTGTTTACTTTTCCATAATTCTGGTTATTTTGAATATAGGTGTGTAATATTTATAACCTGAATTTTTTTTAGGTGTACATATTTTGTAATCCTCATCTTCATTCACAACGCTAGCAATTTTTTTTACGTACGTTTCTGTTTATGACAATTAGATCATGAAGTAATGTCAATATTTTTTATGCTTATTTGAAGTAAAGTATATAATTACGTTCAAAAGTTTACACTGATCATTGAATCTGAACGTAACTTTTAAAGGTTTAATGCATTTTTTTTAATTTGAGCATATTTGATAGCGAATTGTTTGATTTGGAATTCATTGAAAATCAGAGTTATACAAGTTTTTTGTTAAGTAACAAGTCATTTTAAAAGAATGTTTAAATTATAAAGTAACGTAAAATTATGTGGTGAGTTGGTTGTTGAGCGAACAGCTGTTTGTTTTATTTGTTGCATACGAGGGCTTTGCAAATAGTCGCAACATTTTGAAGTTCTGTTATAGGAATCAACATACCGATTGTAGACATCAGTCGTTGGCATGATTGCCTAAAGGCAATCAGTTTGTTATTTGTTTTGAAAATGAGCTGTATTTTTTCTCGAATTTAGGTATTAAATCCCGATATCGACGTTTAACCAATTTTAGGGTTTTGTAAATTTTCCATTACGCTTAATTTTGTTGTAGTGACGTATTTTTGGTGTTTTAAATTGAAGAATTAATTATCGTATTTTCATTTAGTTTTGGTTATTTGAGATAATAATTTTTGCGTTGAGATTTATCAAGATTTTAGAGAGTTTTGAGTTTTATTTTCGCAATGGTGCGGTTTTTACATAAAGCTTAGAATTTCATTGAATTTTAGGTGAACTTCGCGTAGATATTTTTGGAATAGAATTTTAGTAGTAAAGTACTTTATTTTTGAATGAACGTTTTGGTTTCCTGCTAGACCTATCTAAGATCTGTTCATGACGTTTTCCCGCCTTTTTTTACAGTTTACGCGATTTTGACGATTTTGGAGTTGTGACGACATTAAGTAAGAACCCGCCCACACCACTCAGCTATGGCGTGGCACAAATTGCCTTTAATATTCTTGTTTAGCGTTAAAAACTACATTATAAAACGGTCACCCATCCAAGTACTGACTGCTCCCGACGTTGCTTAACTTCGGTGAACGGAAAACTATATATCATATCTATATTAATAATTCTTATATTTTGACCCCCGATTTGACCATGTTTCCGATGAGATGCAAATTTCATACAACTGGTGACTGCAATTATTTTTTTATCCTCCTTCAGGATCTGAAGTCAGATTTTCAATATTCCTTAACACAAAAAGCTACACACGCACACACAAACACACAGATTTAACGAATTCATATTCCAAACTTTTATTCGGTGAAAATTATGGGCAGATAACTTGTTTTTTTAATTATTTAAAGTGTATACAAAATGTACTAAATTCAAGATATCTGTCAATGTTGTTTTTTTTTTGTTTACTTAACCATCATAATTTTTCTATCTACTTTCATAAAATAATTGAAATTTTCTTTGGCAGAAACTTGTCAATTATTTAACGTTTTCTTGCCGTTTTATACATATATTTTAGCACTTTACACTGATTGGAATTTTCTGCCATTTATCCTCTTGGCATAAATTGGTCAATCGATTAAAATCTTGTAATTTAATAACAATTTTAAACCCGAAGGCAAGTCGTAAATATTCTGTCAGTCAATAATTATACAAAAAAAATTATTCCATTTATTTTAATTTCCATTTTGTAGGTTGAAAGTTCGTGTGATTCACTCCAGACATTTTAATTTACAGCAAACTAAGCAAGCAAACAATTTATATATACCCTAAAAAGAAAATTACTACCCTTGTGCCTCATGTATTTAATTATTAATATTACCATTAAATTTGACTTCTACAATAATTACATTAAATAATTTAAATACAATCACCGCAATTGATAAACATTGTTTTTATTTGTTTATCAGTATACAATTTTGTCAGTCATTGATGTTTTATTTCTTACCCTCAATACGTATATGTAGGTTGATTTAATCGATTGCTTAAATTGGAGATTTAATATATCAACAATACGATTACTTCCACACTCTCAATCTTTTTGCCTAATCAAATGTTTACATACACGCAAATGATATGTATACTGTAATTCAAATTCAATTATTACAAAAAATTAATCAAAATGTTCTGAATGATAGAATTGTGTTCAGTATGCAAAGTAATTAAGAGAGTAAAGATAATATACAAAATAAGCAGGAAAATCAGTTAAATAGAGGGCGAACTAAATAAATGTAAAAATAGAAACCCAAATATGCTTGTAGTACGGGAATAGTAATTTGCATTCAAGCCAGAAAGTACATAACACTAGAATGTGATAATTAGAAGTTCATGAGGCTTATGAGAGCCATTTTGAAGGAAAACAGAACCGAATATTCCCGTGTAGTTAATATTTGGTCATCATGTTACAAACGGCCGTTTGTAGGCGAACACGGAATACGGGCAGTGGCTCAAGTTGTTAAGGATAATGAAGGAGTTTATTTTTAAATAGTCAGTTTGTTTCTGTACAGAATTCGTAACGTACCTGAAAGTAAAAACAGTTTTTTTCCATAAAATTGTCTATTCAAAATGAAATACAGATTTGATTTTTTTTTATTACCATTTTCTTAACAGATACCTATTCTAAATGAGAATTCAAAATTTTTCTAAGTACTCACTAAATAAAGAAAACTCATAATGCATAATCGAATGTAATGTTTAATTTAAAATATATACAGTATAAAACGAGTGATATGCGATACATCACAAGTTTCTGTTTTATATTTGAGATACAATTGACAAATTGAAAGTTAAGGAAAGTGTTCATTGACACATAACGCTCTTCGCATTTATTAAAGCTTATTGTTTTTTGAATAATTACTATTTAAATTGTGGATTATATAAAGTATAAGTGATAGTTATAATTTTCATAAACATTAAATAATAAATTGTGGAAAATCGGCCGTATCTAATCATAATGACCAGACGAATATCTTACAGAGTTTTCCGATTGCTTTTCACTATGTATTTCACTTTATATCAAATGCTCTTCCCTCGTGTCAATACTTGTCAATCATGTCTCAAATGTTTTCCCGTATGTCAAATTACTTTCACTATTCATCAAATGCTTTTCTCACATGGATTAAATATTAGAAAATGTGTTTTTTATTTATTTCAACGTTGTACGTATACAAAAATCAACAACAAATAAAAAAACTATTAATCTAGGAAAGAATTTCGTTTTGCTCCAAGCAATCACTTAGATATGTCTCCATATGTTGCACATAATGAAGACAATGATCCTCTATGATGTTCTCTGATGACCCATGAATAGCCGCGTTAGCTCATCTTCATTTGTTGATTCTGCTCTCTTTATCCCATTTTTCCACACAGAAAACAGTTCCTCTATCGGATTTAAAAATGGGCTATAAGGTGGGAGAAATGCCATAATTTTGAATAAAATTTGAAATTTCGACATTTATATGAAAAGGCATGTTGTCCATTACAAAATGTGCACCTTCAATACCATCATCATACAGATAGTGGATTAAAATCACTAGGAACTCATTAAAATCTACCGCATTATATGCCCTGTCTTATATTTGGAACAAATACAATGAATTGATTGTCATAGCGGCAGCAAGTGAGTAATTTCGGCTTCTGATTTGAGCTCTGCGCACATAAGCTAGTGTATTCTTAGAGGACCTACCTCGAGAGGTGCGGGAGGAAACTTAAATTCCAAATTCATCTATAAAGAGTATTTGCGCTTTATCACCCATAACCCGATTATAATGTATAGGATAAAGAAATCTCCGCTGTATGACTTCGGGGGTGTTTCTTCTTTCCGGTACATTTGTGACTCTTTTAAGGGAAAATGAAATTCCTTGAGAGCTCGATTAACAGTCCAGTCGGAAATTCGCATATCAAGCCATTCCTCGAGACATTTGATCTTGAGGGCACGAATAGTTTGGGTACAATCAGTATCTACCCAATTACAAATTTGTTCCTTTTGTTATTCTATTAAAATTTGCTTGCGATGACCATCGGATTTTTTTGCTACTTCGCCGGTTTTCTTGTATGCTGCGTATATTTTTATTACCGTGTTAGGTAGAATATTGAATTGCTGTCCAACCCGCCCACTGGACGAACCTGAGCTCATGCCTCTTATTATTGTTTTTTTTTCACGAGGTTCAGCCATAATTACTCGTCAATTCATTCAAGAATGAATAGCAATTGTCAAATGGTGAGATTGTTTTGACATAAAGGGAAACTACTTGATACAATGGGAAAAGCATTTAACAAAAGGGAAAAGCATTTGATATAACACAATTGATACATGGTGAAAAGCAATTGAAAAACTCTGTAGAAATGAGTTAAGTAAACTAAGTGTATCTAAGTCAGGTAAAAAAACTGAATTAGAAAACTAAAATCCGAGTGAACGTAAAACACGAGTCTGTTATGATCATCACATTCTTGATATGCACCAAAAAATAAGGCGCCTAGAATCTAGGTTGCGACAATTAGAACAAGCTCATGCTAGAATATCCCCAAAATCGTCTCAACTGGAGATACAAGGCAACGGTATTAATAAACCGTACTTTCCAAAAAACCTAGATTCTTCAAAAAATGTTCCTAATAATCTATTGGCAAAGGCAACGGTACCTTTATCCGGTGCTTAGCAAGGGAGGGCAAACACAACTGTAAATGACATCCCGGCTGAACAGAATAAAGATAAATATCTAACACTTGAAAAAAACAAGGTCTTAATTTTTTCTGATAGTCTTGGAAGAGGTTTAGTAAATGTGATAATACCTCTGTTATGTGATAAATACATTGTGCAAGGTTTTTGTAAAATCAGGTGCGTTTTTTGTCAACGTAACATCAGACGCTCAATATTAATTAAAAAACTGCAATTATAACGATTATGTTGTAATTATTGGTGGAATAAAATACTTAATGGAACTAAGGTGAATAACAATAATATAAATCTATTTTTGATAAGCTTACGCATACAAATGTAATAATAATATCAGTTCCCTTTCTAAGATCGGAAAATGTGAATTTAAATAAAGAAATATACAAATTCAATGTTAAATTGTATAATAATAGTTTACGTTATAATTATATAAGATTTAAATATAGTATTAGAGAATAAACATTTTTCCAAAGCTGGATTACATGTAAACAAACGAGGTTTTTAAACATAAGTTAGACACCAAGATGGCGTTGGAATTTTTGGACCAAACTTAGCAGAAATGTTTAACTAGTGAAATGTAGTAATTGATTAAAATTTCAAAGAAATTAAACAAAAGATAAAGGCATTTTTTATTAATAATGTGTTAGACCATCCCTATTAGTTTCACGCTCCCGCACCCTTCTTGGCATGGATTCCAACAGGTGGTCGATTTCTTCCTGAAGTATTGCATCCTAGGCAATCTGTAATTCATGCCGTAGGGCCTCTAGTGTCTGTGTAGTATTGGCTAATTGCTTGAGTCTTCTACCCTTCATGTCCTACATACGTTCGGTGGGCGAAAGGTCGGGAGATCTGGATAGCCACGGCGAGATATTGACGTTACCACTTCATCAACATATCGGTGGACATTCATATTGCTTCGGATGAATACCAACTGAGACCTGCTTCCATAAACAATAGCACCACTACCATAACCCCAAAGTGTGGTGTACATGCCGCACATTGCGACTTTCTTCATGTCTACGTCTGACCGTCATGCGACCATCGTGAGTATATTAATTTTAACGATGTAATCAACATAGAGCTATAGTAAATGTCAGTTAGCTGAGGATAGTCTTAAATGTTGTACTTCTCAAAGATGGGTCACTGAAGTGGTGAACGCAGCGCAATTTTGATTTAGCTATAATAGATATGCAGTAACCGTGAGGATAAGCCTTTTTTATAACGGATACTTCAAATATTTTTCATACAAATATAAGGTCATTACGATATAATATAATATAATATTTAGATCTAGTTTTGTTTTTTAACGATTCCCATGACAATTATGATGTAATTTGCATTACCGAACATCACCTACGTTCAGCTGAAGTCGAATTTTATATGTCTTGTATAAGTGGATATAATGTGCTAAATGTGGTGGCACCTGTATATTTTTAAAAACGGCATTTTTTCAGAACCTATAAATCAATTTAATTATCTAAACGCAGAGAAACATTTTGAATTTTCAATGGTAAGATTATACAACTTTAACATACTGTCAATATATCGTGCACCTGATGGTGATTCCAACTATTTTTGCAGCACTGTGAAACCTTGTTTCATGAATAAAAGAACAAAGAAATACACAATTGTGTGTGGTGATTATATCGTAAACTTGCTAACGTCGTCGAAGCATAAAGATGTATTACTTAGTTTTATGCAAACATATGGTATGACACCTCTTATCGGCGAGGCTACACGTGTGCTTAATAATTCACGTTCCTGTATAGGCAATATTCTTACAAAATATGCTCATATTATAAATACCTCAGTAATTAATCAAAAATTTTCGGATCATTTCCCACAATCCGCTAGTCTCCGTATACCGCACTAAAACGGAATCAAATCTAAATTCCTTTCCTATATTGTTTCGTAATATTAATGCCAATACTATGTCAGTTTCACCAACTTCTGCCCATTACTCGTATATCAAAAAGTGGTCAACCTGATATAAATTCGGTTGCTCAGCATTTAACGACTCTCATTGGAAATTTCTTTGAAGGTTGTTTTCCTCTAAGTTGCTCTATGTTAAACGTAATAATCCTAAAGGAATTAAAAACCGTTGCCGCAATAAAAGATGCTTATTATAATTATTTAGGAATTTTAATGAAGAGTGGTTAAGAATATACTTAGAAAGGTAATAGTTATTGCCAAGCAAAAAAAATTTAATTTAGCCTTTGATGAAGGCAAATGTCCTAACTGTTTTAAGATAGCTAAAATAATACCAATTATCAAAAAAGGTGACCCGTCAAATTTAAATAAGTACTGACCAATTTCCATACTTATGTGTGTAGCCAAAATTTTTGAACATTTAATTTACAACAGACTATTCTCCTTTTTTATGACACTTAAAATTTTTAATCAAACCAGCATGGCTTCATGAAAGGAAAGGGTATTGAAACAGCTATCTTTGAGATGACCAAACATTTATGTACTAAGTTAGACCAAAGAGATTACGTCGGGTGTATTGCTTGCGACTTTAGTAAAGCCTTCGATAGGTACATCAATCGATTCTTTTGCAAAAATTGTCACATTATGGCATTATGATTCTACCATAACTTCAGCGATGGGCAATATACATCGAGGAATTCCACAGGGGTCATTACTCGGTCCCCTATTATTCATTATATACATAAATGACTTGCCGCCTAATGTCCACGCCGGTGGTTGTGTCTTATATGCTGATGATACAGCATTTGTCAATAGTGGGGATACTATATCAGATTTAGAATCCTCTTTATGTAGAACAATTACTACAGTATCAGACTGGTGCCGTCGCAATCAAATAAACTTGAAGTTGAACAAAACGTACTACGTTCTATTTAATGATACTAGTACTGACAATCTTGTCAATTTAAAGATTCCAAAGAGTCACAATGAGACGGTTGTAGGTTTAACACTAGATTCATCCCTAAAATGGATAGACCATATTTCATATTTAATTAAAAATTTAATTTTTAATTACATATTTACCTTTGAACTTATTCGTTCATAACAAAACTTTTAATAAACATATTTCATATTGTCACAAATGACTGGTTAAGGCGTAATACATGAAATATTATGTAGTACTCTGAATATTTAAATGAGTTTGTAAAAGATATTAGTTGGCAAACTTATACTGCACTAAGCACGGAAAATAGGTTTACATGCTTCGGAAAACGTTAGTCCATAGAAAGTCAGTAAGGTTAGAGAAAGACACTGTCGTTGGGGTGAGAAACTAACAGGAAATAAAAATGCTTTTAAAGTACATTATATTGTGTTGTACAAGGACAAATTGGAAATGTCAACCGAATGACACAGGATGTTCAAAATATATGTTCAAACCTGCGAAACTTGAAATTCAAAAATATAACTTTTCTCAAATGGAACATCCTGTAGGTTAAAGAGAATCAAAAACCACACAATTCTTCATAATTTTGACTTATACCTCTCTCACAGTTTTGAGTTATTTTCATTTTTCTATATTATTTAATATTTGAAGGGTTTGGTTGATTATTCGCAGTAGCCATGAAAACAATTTCCTACGTGACAAATATTTGACATGTCAAACTGTGGTTCATGTGTTATGAGAGGCTCAAAAATGGCCTTTTCACTCAAAGGTTATACTGAATGAAGTATCCTGCGCGCGTCAACCCACTCGGCTCATTTTTGAAAATTTGCTGGAGAGATTCGGTTCTACTGGCAGTGTGGACTATGTAAAACGGAAAGTGGTGAATAGCAATACCAGTAACCAAGAAAAAGAACTTGATACTCTGCTTCATATTGAAGAAAACCCGCATGTCAGTAGTCATCCTTACCATATTAAATTACACCAGGAATTACGCAATGATTTCGAAAGACGATTAAACTTTTACCACTGGATTAGTGCTCAACTTGAAATTAATCCAAAGTTTTATCTTATAGTATGTTTTCTGACGAGGCTACATTTAGAAGAAATGGTGCTGTAAATTGTCATAATATGCATATTACGCATTAGACAATCCATTTTTGATCCGACAAATGCAAAACCAAAACCACTGTTCCAGAAATGTTCGGCGTGGCATTCTCCACCATAGAATTATTGGACCGTATTTTTTAACACTCTCCTGACCAGTCGTATCTACCTTCAATTCTTCCAAGAAGTTTTGCCTAACCTCCTTCATATGCTTAGTAATAATGAACGACAGAATATGTGGCTGCAACAGGACGGTGCGCCTCCGCGCTGGCACCGCGTGGTACGTGAATTTTTATATGATAATTATCCAGTGGCCCCAATGTCGTGCGATCCTACCCCATTAGGTTTCTTTTTATGGGGATATATTAAAAAACGTGTATATATCACAACTCACACTACAAAGGACGATATGGAAGATAGGATACGAGGCGCTTGTGGGTACGAAAACACTGGGGCAGCTAGGAAACGTGAGGCAAAACATAATAAAACGACTAAATGTATGCATTCAGCAGAAGGTACACCTTTTCGAACATATTTTAAATATAACTCATTAGTAACTGTTGAATTATCCAATGACTTGAGAATCTCTGTTTATTTATATCAAGTTCTTATGATAACGTACTATATTTTCTGTTGGAGTTAATTTATATCTATGTTAGTGTCTAGTATTTAATGCAACTTTTTGTCTCTTTTGTTTTCAAATGTCATGGCTACTGCAAATAATTACAAGAAAAAACATTGAAATATAGATTAATATAGAAAAATCAAAATAACTCAAAACAGTGAGAGATATGTATAGGACAAACTTATAAAGAATGGTGTGGTTTATATGATTATCTTTAACACGGCGTAAAAATATAGTGTGTTCTATTTGAGAACAGTAATATTTTTTAATTTCAAGTTTCCCAGATTTGAACATATATTTTGAACACCGTGTAGCATTTATCTCTTCAGAACGTAGGCTTCAGCTGGGTCTAAATATAAAAGTTTTCCTAACAAAATACAAGACGGTACATACTAATAAGGTTACTCCTGCAAATGCGATTATTTTGATAAAATTCGGATTATTTAAAAAACCGTAAACTTTACGTGCATGAAACCTATATAAATAAAGGTTTGTAATTGCACGTAAAATCCAAAAATCAAACGATATACAGGGAATTCCATTAAAAAATACTAACTTTGCCTTGCCCTGCTTTTTTGGAACACTCTGTATAGTCAAGAATAATTTTAAAATACGCACACTAGCCATATAATATACTAAATAGATATTATTGGCAACATTTACCCATAAAACACCAGTTTACTTTACTCTATCGTTGACTCACCGTGTATAAAAATTTAAAACACGCAAATGGAATATAAAATATATTAGTTTTTGTATGAAAACAACAGTACTGGAGTATAAAAATGTAAGGAAAAAGGAAAAGGTGCAAAAGATTAGGTGAAAGCCTTGTAAAAGTACAAAATAAACCAAGAATGAAAATAATGAGGTAACGAAACTACAAATAATAAAGTAACAAATTTTAATTAACTGTAAATATTATTTTATTAATATTATTTAGCTAATTTAACGAGCTTCCTGTATATCAAATTAGTTTTAAGATTGATGAGATTGTGACTAATTTAACTTAAAATTAAATTCAGACAATCAATAGAATGATCTTAATTTTGTTAGAGAAGCTTAATAATAGAAGCTTTTGCTCTCATTTAATTTTAGGAAGAAGCTCATATGATTTTGCTTCAACCAATAACAATGAAACATTAGAGAACAGGTCAGAGTTCTGTTTTTCACTCATAGAATGGTATTGTTTAATAAAAATATTTTACAGGCGAATTTTGATTTACTTGTAACTAAATCTCCACCTGAAGTTTTTAACACATCAATTGTACTACACTAAAAAAATTGAAACTCACGTATGAAAGTTGGCTTATAGCTTACAAAAATTGCACTTATCAGTAATAAATTAGATGTAATATTTACGTTTTAGTTTTTATTTAATATTGTGTAATCTAAAATCGATTAAGTTAAAAGAAAAAAAATGTCTTAGTATCATGATTAAAAGAAACCGGGCCAATAAAATAAAATAAACCATAAAAGCCAGTGTTCTTCATTCTAAACCTGAAACAGAACAGTAAATTTAATAAAGTGTCGAGGAGGGAATTCCAATTACATTAACGAAACGACATTCATTAAGCTTGTGAGCAGTAAAGTACTCACGAGTTGCACTTGGCTAAGGAGGACCAAGGTATTTAAGACTACTACCAATACTAGAGACCTTAAATAAACCATTAAATTATTGGACAGTTTAAATGTACTAACCATAGACCCAGTGAAATACACAAATTTATTGCAGATGTCAAATTTCTATAATTTTATCGTTAATTCTTTATCATATACAAACATGTGCCATCACTTTATAGTTGCGAGGGTACCGATACAACCAGCACTCGTAACAAGTAGTTCAACATCTAAGGCAAGCTATCTATGATTTTCATGGAACAGATTTGTACAAGAAAAGCGAAAAGTTTATCCAGAACATCAACATGTCGGCATTTTCTTTTTATCGACTGTCAATAGTGATCCGTGAGTGGTCGACGTCGAGAAACCAAACGTCATCGGCAGTAGCGCTTCGTCTTAAGGCAACAATTTTTAGTGTTGAATCTTGTAAATTCAAATTTTTGTAAAGAATATTTATTGTGTAACCCGAGTACAATTTTCCTTTGTATTTTTAATTCTCACTCGCAGCTTAAATCCACCAGAGCCCTTGATATTTTAAATTGTTCTTCATATAACGCTACTTAATTTTAATTAAATTATTTTTATTTTGAATTTAATTAAAATACTCATCGTTTGGGCATTTTTTTATTATTTATATTTTATATAAAAATAATTACAGTTATCCTCCTCAGTAAATGGTAACAGCTTTAAGAATTAATTGAATGTCAACATAAATTTATGAAATATGAAAACGCAGGTATAAGCCTGCTATTAATATACACGTATAAACTTAACTGTGGAATATATTGGTGTTTTAGTTAAAATAGCTAGATCTTGAATAAGTTCAATGTTATTAAACTGCCTTGAAGATAACAAATCAGAACACTCTCAACGGAGGAAGGCTAACAGGGAAAAATGTCATAATCAAGGAACAAATTTAACAGAATTTACTCAAGTTATGCTGCAAGTGGAAAAACAAATTGATATACGCATTCACAAATAGAAGCTTGACATACTGCTTAAATTAATTAAACTGTATTCTTGTGTTTAATAACGATTGTATATATCCAAGCGAAGCTTGGGTCAGTAATAGAGAGGTAGGTCAATTAAACTATGAATTCTATAAATACTGTATTCGAAAATGACAAGCTTGCATATCAAAAAATAAACATTAAGTAATAGTTCACATGATTAAACATTTTTAATTGTAAAAGGCCGAAGAAGACCCAGACCAGCAGCAATGGACCAGACGACGATACAGACCGCAGCTGACAACAGGGAGAAAGTTCCGCCGGTAATCCATCAGAAGGAAAACCGAGTCGATTTCTCCCAAAATCTCGACCGACAACGGATCGCCCTCACAAGAGCCAAGGCCAACAAAGAGGGAATCCGGATACAGTCTGCCTCACTCTAGGACCGAGACAAACTGATGACGTATATGATGGATGTGGTACAGGGTACCACACCTATCAGGCAAAGAACGAACGGTTAGAGATAAGGTGGTAATACGTGGCGTGCTCGTAGAATTTTCCGAGACTAACCTTAGCTCAGAGCTAACACTACAAAACAATATTCTCTCTTATTTAGCTTTTTATAAAATAGCGACGGCGACCGATCCCCTTGTGCTGGTACCAGAAGAAGTTCTGGGAGGTGGAGTACGCCGCCCGCCTCAGAATTACCGCCGACGACTTCCAGCGAAAAACTGACATCGGGCAGTGTCACTAGTGTCATGGTTTCCACCACGCACAGCGTTGCTGCAGGACGGCGGAACGCTGTGTCAAGTGCACCGGAGATCATCACTAATTAATGAACGAAACTCCGACGCGAAAATTTAAAACTCTTTAACACAGTAATGAAAATAATATATCTTGTAGTATTTTAAACTTGAATTGAAATTACACTAACTTGAAGATCAGTAATAACGAAATTTATTTTTTAAACACGCTTATATTTCGGACTGTATCAGTCGTTCTACAGAGCAATTCTAAAAATGAGATTTTAATAACAAAATTACAATAGTAATAACAGCGTAAATGTAAAACATTTTAACCCGAAGCAAACAAAATATAATTTTTATAAAATATTTTTAAATTCAACTATAAGTCAAAATTAAAATTTATATAGCAACCTTAACAAATGAATGGTACCTACAAATTTATATATGTATCACTAATGTATAATGTATTACTAATTATAAAACTAATAAAACTAAGAACTACCTATAAATTAACAAGTAGCCATTGTTAATTGTTTGCATGAATAAAATAAAACTTAATAAAGTTTATAAATATTGAAAAATGTTATAAATTTATACGTAAGATAAAATTATAAAGAAACTAGAAATTATGTGTTAAGAGTATTTTTAGTACGTTTAACATAAAACATTTTTTTTAAATATTCGGTTACAGTAATTGCATTCTTGCTCAAGTATTTTTACTTCATTACGAAACGAAAATTGTTAGCATATTGTGTTCAGGCAAATTGGTTATTATTATTAGTTTTGCAATTACTTTTATGCTGCATTAATCTTTTTTAACCAATGACTTGTTTGTCCTATACATTTTTATTACAAGTTGTATAATAAATGACATTTGATTTGTACTGTTTTATCTTTTAATTTAGTTGAAAGACTATTAATTGGGAATGGGTAATTTTTATATTTGAGGTTTTTTTATAATTCTTTTGACTTTTTAATATTTCTGTCAGTATAATATTATATGTAAAAAGTATTATACGTATAAATAAAAAAATCTTGGCATTAATGGGTATATAGGCTGTCCCCAGATCGGCTCTGGAATACGTATAATCGTCAAAAAATTGGAAGAAACGAAAAAAATGGATTGTTTACAAGATCTCCTGCTTGATTCAGAACTAACATGTGTCAAAACAACACTTTTATATCATGCTCCGTTTTTGGCAAAATTAATAAAAACTGTAAATTTTAAGTCCAGTGAAATTGATCAAACGTTTAGCGTAATTGTCTTTCAAAGCGAGTGATACAAGTTCGATAACGGCTAATGCAGCCATTTTTTCTGAGCGAAGAAAAAACATTAGCACGCCTTCTCGGATAGAAAATCCGTGGTTCCATTATACCTTATACAACACTAAACATTTATTTACTTATATGATTGACTCGTAGTGTTGACTGTGAAATTAGGTTTTTCTATACTCCAGTATCAACAATTTTGAGATAATCCCATTTGTAATAAATGCTTCATCATAA
Organism: Vesta saturnalis; assembly: GCA_036346205.1. NCBI lineage: Eukaryota > Metazoa > Arthropoda > Insecta > Coleoptera > Lampyridae > Vesta > Vesta saturnalis. The sequence continues at coordinate 4,504,457 of JARFJB010000862.1, forward strand.
AAACAAATAGAGTTGGAATAGTTCCTATTTCTCAATAATTTTAACTCACTTTCTAAACGAAATAATAATCGTTTATTAAGGGTGAAAATGGCAGTAGAATCTGATGTCAACGACAAAGGGATGAGTTGCGACATCTCAGTGGTGAGGGGTGGGTATGGTGTGTTTTACGTGTAGGATGAATAGAATAACATAACTCAAATCAGGAAGTCATAAATCAAAGGGCGCCAGTTTGCTTAAAATCAATAATAAGGGATTAATTATCACACCAATGAACACTAGCACTCCATAGTAATGTTCAAAAACAAACAAAACTTGCTTATCTTTCGTAACGTTAACCAGGTAAAACAGCAAACAGACTTCTGGACTGGTGCTGTTTATAAAATCTTCAAATTATTTACACGCAATCTCAACAAAATAACGTGCTATAAGACCAACTGTAAATGTCATCAATCTTATTTCTCTAAGTTTATCGATGAAATTTTATTTCCAAAAATCTTGTTCTTGTATAAAAAAATATCGAAAAACTCTCATTAAATAATCAACGTACATAGCTACTGCCTAAATCATAAACAAATAAAAATTCACCGCCACTGCTAGGCCATATAATTTGAAAAATTACTATCAACGAATGACAACAAGGAAATAATCAAAGCTATTGTTACTTACTAATTTATGCGAATTGTAAGTAATAATAGTGCTGTGAGATATGGCAAGAATCACTAATGTTACATCCGATAATGAAATGTTACGCTTAAAGTTCATTAACACTATATATTATAATAACAAAATAATATTCAATGAGTAATATGTACAATTATTTTAAAGTCACAAACAAATAAATTCGCTTCGAAGTGATATGCAATCTTTCTTATTTAAAATTTCAATAATAAATGAATGAAAATATCAGTGTACAACAAAATTAAAAAAAAAATAGCGTGAAGATCACAAAAGATAGGGTGAATACGCTTCGGAAATTGTATCCGCTAGCCTGAAGGGCGTTTATACGGTACTATTCAACAAAAAACGTTTGCATATGTTTACCTAAATAGAGTTATGCAACTTTTACTGAAATCGCGAAAAAGACAAAAAAGTAATGACGTTACATTTGCACAGATAGTATAACTCTTCCTTTCCCAGCTAACAGCGACAAAATGCAATTCTAGCACAATTGACCCCTTCTTCAATTAATCGGAAAATTCCAGTTGAATCTTCAATTTCTTCAAACGCGAACCAACGCAGTACACGAAAACTTTCAGTGTCGTCAGGTAAATTAACCAATTGTTTTAATTCACAATCTCAAAACAGCAGCGAAATATTTAACTTTGTTATATACACAAAATATATTAGCAATTTTATATCCAGCAATCTGTCTATTTTCGAACAGCTGTGGGTACAACGTAATGATTAATGACACTTCCGCGCAAGGTTTTCCAATAACGGAGCATGATATCAAAATTTTGTTTCGATACATGTTAGCTTTGGATCAGGCATGAGATTTTGCGTTTTTTCGTATCTTCCAATTTTGGGACGATTATGCGCACTCCAAAGTACTATTATTTTGCTCAAACCTTACAAAAACGAATGTAACATGGTTTGCATTGAGAGTACTTCCATATAATAATTTTTGTTTAAATCTTAACCAAACGTGGTTTGCGTAGAGTATCCTTACATGAAGAAAAATTACATTTTATCATAGTTCTAGCTAGTCACATGACCTATTGTTATACAACTTTCATACAATAAATCGGGTTTAAACTTTTAATGAATATAATTTTGTAACATCCATTATTTCGGATGTTACATTAGTTAAGCAGATAGCTATTAAAGTCAGTTGTTCATTGCTGTTTCTATTATTCTATTATTTAACGTTGTCTTCATTATGTTATTTACCTAAATTAAACCGTTTAATATTTAAAATTGTTGATGGTCTCTCTTACTTAACATACATTTTTAGAATTTAGAACCACTGGTCACAGTTGGTCACAATGGAATTTCTAGTGATTTATTAAGTTCACAAAAAGAACGTTTTGCTTTTCTTGTTTTTAACAAGTGGGTGCAGGCTACGTTTTAATTCCCAGAGGAATCTAATAATTTTCTGGATAGGAATGATCCTTCGACTACGGTCGGATTTATATTTATTCCTCATTATGGGAGATGATTAATTAGTATCGTTTATTTCTTACTCATGTTGCGGATTAATAGGTTAAAATGTCAGGTATGCCTCGCTTCCTTTTTTCCTATTATAAAATTTTTTGCTTTTAGCCATCAAAACCACAGTTTTCTCATAATTATTAACTTTAAGGAAAGTACATATTCTGACATCTATAATTGAAAATTTGGGTTACGAACATAACCGTTTATCTCGAAATTCTCTATGTGTACCGTTTTCTTGTACACCTCGTTAAGGTAGGGGTTTATTCAAATGCCTATTCGTGTCTTATGTAAGAAATTACAGAGGTTCCTACTCTACGCTGACTCCGACAACCATAAACATATTTTTACTCTGGGTCCAATAAATCTACATACAATTTGTTAAAGCTGTAACTTACCTTTCACTTTTGTAAGCTATCACCTGGATACTTACTAATGGATGACACGAAGATTTATAACTAAAATTCGACAACAGGACGAATTCCAAAGCTAAGTGAACCATTACCTATATACCTTTTGTGTGAATGGAAATGCACTTTAAATTATCTAAATGTACAGGCTTGCCTAACTGTGTTATAGGCCAACTTGAATTAATTGTTTGAAAAATCGTTTTCTTAAATACCTTATGTTAAAATTGAATCTAGTAATCTGCTGTATTTTTACAAAGTCAATCTTACAGTACTTCGATTTAATTTTAAATATTTCCTTTTGTAAACACAGGACAATCTACAGCTAAATGCGTTTATCCTCGCTGCCTTTTATGTGTATTGTTGCTATATTGTTACTAATTCTGGAAGATATAAATATTGGTCGCTGATTGGGATACTGTAATGCATTATTGACTGCTAGTGTTTAACTGAACATTATTATTGGTTTTACTATTCTACACTGTAAAATACATTTAAATGCCTTATATGTGGTCTGTGAATTGAATTAGCATTGGCATTTTATCTTAATTAATTTTTTATTTTACCAAAAAAAAGATTATACTAAATTTAAAACTGTTTAGCTTTGGGGTCCTCCGATTTATATTTAAAGTAGGCATTTAGTTTAAATTGCTTTTATTACTCTACATGGAATACAACAAACTATTAATTTATTTATACTATGTTCTCTTGAATACACCGTACCATTAATTTTCTTGGAATTGCACTTTAATTTCACAAATATTAATTTAGACAATTAGTTCTCTTTCCGACAGTAGGGTGTTTGTTTAATAAAAGTTTTGCTACCATTTTGTTACCCATTACTTTCATATGTATGTCTTGTGTATGTGTGACCCTCTCTTTCAGGAACCTAGTTAACTACGTGTCTCGACGTGTATACCCCGTGTTGTAAGTTAACCTTTCCTATTTCGAGTTTTGAGGAAAGGGCTCCTTTTCGTGTATTGATTTAAAACTCGTGGCGTCCAAACCTCTCTTTCGTGATATATATATATATATATATATATATATATATATATATGTATATATATATATATATAGATAAGATAGATAAAATGAATTTTGCCCCATGTTTATGAACATAAATTTATTTGTCATGTAATGATTATTTTGATTATAATTATTGAAATTTACTTGTAATATAAATTTGTAATGAGATGCCAGCATTAGTATCGTTATATGTTTAAATTGTAGGGCGCCATCATCAAAATATTTGAAGAAATATTAAGACATCTCATAATTATACTTGCCTCGACAATCTTTATCGCCGGTATTCGTACTGGGGTTAGCGTTCAATAGCATGTTTAGTTAAATCTATATTCTTTTACTTTAAATCCGTCCAAAATAAATTCAATTATAAATAACTAATGATTCAAAATATGTGTGATATTAATGTTGTATAGATATTAAGCATTATAAGTAGCTATTTTGCAAGTTACGCGCATGCGAGTTCCATAGATAACCTTTGTAATTGTACATGACCAACATAGATGATGCAATTGCTAAATTTAAGGTAAGTATGTTTTTTCTAGTCAAATAATTCAGAATATATAATTTGTCTTGATATAGATAGTTTGTAAATAACTCAAGAAAATACAAAAGTGAAAAACGAAGGTATAATATGACATAAACTGACATAAACTAAAACGACTAAAACCACACTAAAAAACAAAGCAGCTAACTGCAAAACACAACAATATTAACAACGAGGAATTTTTGTCATACCACTACAGTACACTTGAGATTGATCACGTTGTACCAATATATATAAAAACTTACTGATCTGTGACATTTTTCAAAATGTAAAATTTCTATTTTTAGTCATAACTTTTTTATTTATGGACTAATTTAAAACATAAAGGGATTTTCATAATCTAGGCTTCATTTCTAACCTTTTGATACCTATGATAGGCTTTCTTTAAGGTTTCAAATTTTATCAAAAACTGTAATTCAAACTTAATTCTAAAAACTGCTTTTACTTAAAACTAAATTATTCTATGTTCCATAGAAAAATTAATAACAGAAATGGAATCTGACTCAAACTATATAGGAATGTACCTATTTCCAATCTGAAATGTCTATTTTAACACAAGTTCTATCTCAAGTTTCCATAACTTTCTAGTATAAACTCAATTTGCAATGTTTCCATAAAATTTCCACTTATAATGTTAAATTTGATGTGAGCACTTTCGAAGTACTTGATTAAGTAAGTTTACTTCATTATCTTTATATTTTTGCACTTATATCACTCTGAAGTTTTACACATTCTTTAAGTTTTAGTCTTTTTAACACATCGATTTCATGCATAAATGTCCATCTATGTTAAGTAGTAAAACTTCCCTTTGTTTCAGAATAGAAGATCGCTGTGGTATAAGTTGGATTATGCATGTATACTTAATTACAAGCATATTATATAATGAACATGTGTGTTTTTAAATTCAGACATTGCTCAGACATTCATACTATGACCTTTTCTTGTGTCTTTTAATTATACTCATGTTTTAATGTCATTGAAATTGGAACTATATAGCTAATAACTTGCTCTGTGCCTAGATTTAAGTTATACTATAATTTTGCACACTGCGCTTTACTATATGTGCACATTTTATTTGAATACAATTATGTTACATTATATTTTGATTATTTTAATTTATCTATATATATATATATATATATATATATATATATATATATATATATATATATATATATATAATAATAATAATAATAATTTATTTGCGTGTTACTGTAAATACTTAATTTGTCATATAACAATATCGATAAAGAAAAATAATTTAAAAAAAAAACAAATCCATAATAGTAATATATATATATATATATATATATATATATATATATATATATATATATATATATATATATATATATATATATATTATGCATTTGGATGAAGAGATCATATATATATATATATATATATATATATATATATATATATATATATATATATATATACAGGTGAGTCAGTTTTGTAGACAAACTTTAACAGGAGATAGACACATGTTTCTAAAAAGAAAAGTTCTTATAAACATATGTCATCGAAGGCTTCGTTTCCGAGATACAGGGTGTTCTTTTTTCTCAAATTTTCATTATAACTCATAAACGAATGCTTAGATTTTTTCATGTTGGGGGGATACTGTCTATTAATTAAGGGGCATAAAACAAGCGGTAAGAATGTTCACAAACTTGCACAGTGGCGGAGTGGAGGAGGTGCTCAACCCCTTTCATAAACAGAACTACGCCAATGACTATTTTTTTAAAAAACTGTTATTTTCATTATCTACATACAGTTTAACAAAAATAATGTACCTTCTTCTGTTTCGAAATTCCTGTGCGTTTCCGAGTTATTTTGATTTTTAGTGTTTGATGTGGTACTAAGTTAAGTAATGTGCTTTATGTGAATAGTTGAATATAAAGTTTTTAATGAAAAAGATATAATAAAACTTTAGAGCCATTTTAGTACCTAACGATCGTTTCTTTAAAATTTCAAATACATTTTCATTTATAAATAGGTAGGTTATCGGTTTTTAGTATCCATTGTTATTATCCTCGTATAAAAGAAATGCATAATTATTATTGTTATGCGTCAATACTTTCTGTATAATTATGTATGTATCAATTTCGCCATAAACATGTATGTAGTTTTAAGTGAGATTCTAATAAGTTATAGACCGCTGCTCACTTGCTCTCATTAAAGAGCCGCCAGTGTATCAAGCCATACTCAAATACAAGACTTTTGTAAATTGAAATCTGTTTAGTACACTAATTTTAACAATACTTATTTATTATTGTAACAATACTTAATTAATAATTGTGAAATTAATAAGAATTCTTAGCAATAACGATTTATAAATAAATAACAATAACACTAGTATAATAAAATTAGACACTTTGTTCAAAATGTAAACCGTTCTTTTCAATACACATTTCACAGCGACGTACAATAAAACCTCTTAAGTTAACTAAATGATGCACCCTGATTTCATTGCAACAAAATATGATACTCCTTGGAAAACAAGTAAGTATTAAATTTTATATTTTGAAACGACAGTTTGACTTTTTACAAACACTTGCTTCATCTTGAATAATTTCACTGTTATTAATTATTGTTTTTAAGTTCAAAAATTTATTTCATTTGATTTGCCAGCTTTTAATTAGTGTAACATGCCGTTTACATTTACAAATAGCGAACAAACCGACATTCGTTTTATTTATGGGTTCGCAAATGGGAATTCAAGGTACGCAGCTAGGGAGTATCGGAGAAGATTTCCAAATAGACGACAACCTCATCATTCCGTCTTTGTGAGTATCCATCGTCGATTTGTTAACCAGGGTTTGAAAAATGTACATGGGGGCCGACAGAACAACCGTGGACGAGATAGAATTGGAGAGGGTATATTGCGTGAATTTAATAGGAACCCCACGACAAGTACTCGACGTACTGCTGTTGCTCTTGGTATTTCCCAAAGTAAAGTTTCTCGGGTTTTAAAACGGGATCACAGACGCCCATATCATTTTCAACCTGTTCATGGTTTATGTCCAGACTTAATTATTGTAGGTGGGTTCTTCACTCCATTCAAAATAATAGAGATTTCTTATCCAACATACTGTGGACAGATGAATCCTGTTTTACTCGTCGTGGTATCGTAAACTTTCACAATCTGCATATATGGGCACATGAAAACCCACATGCCATTCGACCAAGAAGTTTTCAAGATGAATTTAGTACAAATGACTGGATTGGAATTTACGGCAACCACGTGTTTGGACCTTATTTCTTGCCACAACGTGTAAATTCAGAAAATTTCCGACAATTTTTAGAAGAAGAACATGTTAATATGTGGGAAGACATTCCTTTGAATTTAAGAGGATATTCTTGGTTTCAGCTTGATGGATGTCCGGCCCATTATGGCAGAAATGTAAGAAATTGGCTAAACAATAACTACCCGGGGAGGTGGATAGGTCTGAAGTCCAGTGGCGTGGCCTCCTAGATCCCCGATTTAACGCCACTTGACTTTTTGTATGGGGATTCATGAAGGAAAAAGTGTATACCACTCCGGTTAATACACTTGAAGAACTTCACAATCGCATCAGAGATGCTTGCAATGAAATAAGGGTGCATCATTTAATTAACTTAAGACGTTCTATTGTACGTCGCTGTGAAATGTGTATTGAAAAGAACGGTTTACATTTTGAACAAAGTGTCTAATTTTATTATACTAGTGTTATTGTTATTTATTCATAAATCGTTATTGCTAAGAATTCTTATTAATTTCACAATTATTAATTAAGTATTGTTACAATAATAAATAAGGATTGTTAAAATTAGTGTACTAAACAGATTTCAATTTACAAAAGTCTTGTATTTGATTGATTTAATGAGAGCAAGTGAGCAGCGGTCTATAACTTATTAGAATCTCACTTAAAAACTACACACATGTTTATGGCGAAATTGATACATACATAATTATCCAGAAAGTATCGACCGCATAACAATAATAATTATGCATTTCTTTTAATACGAGGATAATAACAATGGATACTAAAAAAAACCGATAACCTACCTATTTATAAATGAAAATGTATTTGAAATTTTAAAGAAATGATCGTTAGGTACTAAAATGGCTCTAAATGTTTTATTATATCTTTTTATTAAAACTTTATATTCAATTATTCACATAAAGCACATTACTTAACTTAGTACCACATCACACACTAAAAATCAAAATAACTCGGACACGCACAGGAATTTCGAAACAGAAAAGGTACATTATTTTGTTAAACTGTATGTAGATAATGAAAATAACAGTTTTTTAAATAGTCATTGGCGTAGAAGTTCTGTTTATGAAAGGGTTGAGCACCCTCCACTCCGCCACTGTGCAAGTTTGTGAACATTCTTATCGCTTGTTTTATGCCCTTAATTAATAGACATTATCCCCAACATGAAAAAATCTAAGCATTCGTTTATGAGTTATAATGAAAATTTGAGAAAAAAATTATATTCAACACCCTGTATCTCGGAAACGAAGCCTTCTACGACATATGTTTATAGGAACTTTTCTTTTAGAAACATGTGTTCTATCTCCTGTTAAAGTTTGTCTACAAAAACTGACTCACCCTGTATATATATATATATATATATATATATATATATATATATATATATATATCTGTGTTATGCATCCAAATGCTCTCAAGCTGTTAGCCATGCCCTTCTCTCTCACCCTTCCCATTTACCCTCTCTTTTGCATGTCTTTGTGTATGTTACAATTTTTATTAAAAATATTTTGTTACAGAAAAAAAATGTTATCAAAACAGCTTAGATATCAAAATGCAAATAAAAAAATTTTACCTTCACGAACTTCTCCAATTCCATTATTTCTTTTTCAAACGATTACTTTATAGACCAAAGAACAAGTGCAGAAATGTGCTAAAAACATGTAGGTAGCGGACCGCGAAAATTCTATTATTGTAATAATCGTTTGTCAAATCGCCATTGTTATCACGATAGAAAAGATAATTAGTGGATTTATAAGATCTTGATAATACGTCGTAATTTGCTAATGTTTTCAAAATATCTTTATTTAAAAATTTTTATCTAAGGAATGTAGGATTGTTTGTAATTAATATGTATGTAAACACATGTTAGGGGGAGAGTGGCAGGTGCATGCTTAAAAATGCGTTACTGAAGGGGCGTAACGAATAATTGGAATTTCTTATGCGCGCTCTTGATGGAAAAAATATCACTAGCTTGTGTCGGTACAGAACGCGATATTTTTAAAATTAAGATGTGCAATAATGAATATGAAACTGTTTAAACGGAAATTAATGTTTCTTGTTTTTTTACTTACATAGTTAGTTTTGAAATCAATGGGGGAAGAACAGTTACAGTTAAGAGTGTCAATCGAGCCAGATCGATTTTTGGGTTAATTAAATCCCTTAATTGTAAACACTTTGTCTTTAAAAATATTTCGTGCGTGTACATTTTCTTTTGAATTAGCCAACACTAATTTGTCTTTTCTTTCGTCTTAGTTGTAATGCGCGTTTCAAATATTAATCTATAAATAACAGTCACCCTTTTTGAAGTTAAACCGCGTAGGTTAACGATTTGTGTCTGTGATCAATTAAGGGAATATTTATCCTAGTGTAAGTATGTATTTTTATATAGCTGAAAGCTCACAGCAAATCATTTTTACCAGCCTAGGTAACATATTAAATACCAAACATTGTCTCGCAAAGGTATCTTATTGGTACGCGGACTCATTAAGCAGAAATCTGCTAAAACAAAAAGACAGTACAGGGTTCCCTCAGTCTGATATTTGTGCGAATTAAAATTGTTGGTTGTTAGTTATATTTATAATAGTGTAGATGTGGCTGGTGAATGGGTATAGGATACCGCTAGTTACTAATTGTAAAAGGCAATTGCCACACACTCCCAAACCAACCATTAAACACCTCGGATTTTTATTTCTATTGTTTTTATTTGTCGTATAGATTAATGTGTAACCAGAGAGAGGAGCACCGTATTTTTCTAACGCACTCAAACATATATATATATATATATATATATATATATATATATATATATCGGTCACGATGTTAGTAATCTATTTATAACTTACCCATGTAAGGCTTTGTTTTAATCAGTTCTTTTTTCAGTTGGTTTAAGTAAAATTATTTGCCTACGAGCTGTTTTCTCTTTGCATCTACTTTACAGTAATTTGATGTATGTATTCTGTGATTTAGTGGTCACTAAACAATTGGGTACGTGCAAATTCCTTGTCTATTTTCTTTTGTTGTTTTTACTGTTGATATATTTTATATGTATTGTAATTTGCTTTATTACTTTATGTGCTTATTTACTTAAAAACCGGCATGATTGGATGACCCAATTGTACGTGCGACCACATGTGGTTTTTTTATTATTGTGTTTCTATGTAACTAAATTGCTTTTATTCATTTTCTCTGGTCTGATGCTCTCTCCTATGTATGAGCAGCAGACCACTCAAAGTTAGAACGCAGGAACATAAGAACAACGTCCGCAAGGGCGAAACAGAAAGATCAAGAATTGCCGAACATGTCTGGAACGAAGACCACCGCATCCAATGGGATAACATACAGATAACGGCAAAGGACGAGAACACAACTCGTCGGAAACTCAAAGAAGCTACATACATCGCACTAGCAGAAAATCCAATAAGCCAAGCTAGTGTAGAAATAAAGTTTAATATATATAAGTTCTATATATGTATATATATATATATAATATATATATATATATATATATATATATATATTGGATTACTCAGTGGCTCAGTGGCAAAGGTGTCAGACTAGTAAGTGAAAGGTACCAAGTTCGAATCTGAGAGTAGTCAAGTGCTTGGGAAAAAATTATATATAACATATGAATTCGACTCAAGTGCGAAACGTCGCGCTCAAAAGCATAAACTGTGGAAATAGGCCGATCAACTCCACTAATAGGAAACCACAGTTACAAAACAGTTATAATACCGATTGCTTTGTTCTTGAATTTGCATTATTGAAAATTAGTTCAAATTACGCTTTTCAAGATAGCGTACCTGGGGTACGCTACAAACACGATAAGCATAATCTACTAGATATTCTCAGCAAGATAAATTATTTCAAATTCTAACTTCGTTTTCTGAACAATTTCTTTCAAAACGTATCGAATAAAACGTCAAAAAACTGTTAAAAACTTTACCTTCGTCTTTTCCATTCGCTAAAAATCGTGCTTACCTCATGATACAACATAATTACAGTTAAAAATTATTATTAATTGTATTAAATACATAAATAAAAAGTTTACCTTCAGTAGGATTTGAACCTACGACCTGTACTTTATATTTATATTATATTTAGAATTTACATCAGTTCTACATACATAAAGACAAAATTTACATCGATTGGGGCGGGGCTTGAATCTCGATAGCGCAGTTGGTTAGCGCGGTACTATAATAAAGTACAGGTCGTAGGTTCAAATCCTACTCGAGGTAAGCTTTTTATTTATGTATTTAATATAATTAATAATAATTTTTAATTACATATTTACTTTTAAAAAATTAATTAATCGGATATTTCACCTAATTCCAGAAAATATTTATTTATTATTGCACTACTAGTTTCAAATGCTAAGCATTCATTTTCAAGTGCTTTTTTTTATAACCGATTTAAAACTAAATATTTGAAATCTATCAAATAAACAGATATTATGATTATAAATAACAGAGGGTGGTAGGGTAGGTAACGGTAACAGTATGTAAAAATTAAACATAAACAATAAAGAACTAAACTAAATCTAATAATATGGTTGTAGTATTGCCGGAATCTGAGTTCATCAATTTGGTTTTATCAAATTTGGTAATATAAATCGCCTCAAAATGTCTAGATGGCATGGGTTTGATACTTTTTAATAATTTCATTTTATTAATGTCTATGTAATGGCCATAATTCAGTAGATGTTCAGCCACGCTAGATTTTGAAGGTTCATTGTTTCTGAAAGCCCGAAATGTTCTTTAAATCGTGTTTGTAAATTTCTAGACGTTTTTCCAAAATATGATACTCCTTGGAAAACAAGTAAGTATTAAATTTTATATTTTGAAACGACAGTTGACTTTTTACAAACACTTGCTTCATCTTGAATAATTTCACTGTTATTAATTATTGTTTTAAGTTCAAAAGTTATTTCATTTGATTTTCCAGCTTTTAATTAGTGTAACATGCCGTTTACATTTACAAATAGCGAACAAACCGACATTCGTTTTATTTATGGGTTCGCAAATGGGAAGTATCGGAGAAGATTTCCAAATAGACGACAACCTCATCATTCCGTTTTTGTGAGTATCCATCGTCGATTTGTTAACCAGGGTTTGAAAAATGTACATGGGGCCGACAGAACAACCGTGGACGAGATAGAATTGGAGAGGGTATATTGCGTGAATTTAATAGGAACCCCACGACAAGTACTCGACGTACTGCTGTTGCTCTTGGTATTTCCCATAGTAAAGTTTCCTGGGTTTTAAAACGGGATCACAGACGTCCATATCATTTTCAACCTGTTCATGGTTTATGTCCAGGTGACACCGAACGAAGACTTAATTGTTGTAGATGGGTTCTTAACTCCATTCAAAATAATAGAGGTTTCTTATCCAACATACTGTGGACTGATGAATCCTGTTTTACTCGTCGTGGTATCGTAAACTTTCACAATCTGCATATATGGGCACATGAAAACCCACATGCCATTCGACCAAGAAGTTTTCAACATGAATTTAGTACAAAAGTCTGGATTGGAATTTACGGCAACCACGTGTTTGGACCTTATTTCTTGCCACAACGTGTAAATTCAGAAAATTTCCTACAATTTTAGAAGAACATGTTAATATGTGGGAAGACATTCCTTTGAATTTAAGAGGACATTCTTGGTTTCAGCTTGATGGATGTCCGGCCCATTATGGCAGAAATATAAGAAATTGGCAAAACAATAACTACCCGGGAGGTGGATAGGTCGTGAAGTCCAGTGGCGTGGCCTCCTAGATCCCCGATTTAACGCCACTTGACTTTTTGTATGGGGATTCATGAAGGAAAAAGTGTATACCACTCCGGTTAATACACTTGAAGAACTTCACAATCGCATCAGAGATGCTTGCAATGAAATAAGGGTGCATCATTTAATTAACTTAAGACGTTCTATTGTACGTCGCTGTGAAATGTGTATTGAAAAGAACGGTTTACATTTTGAACAAAGTGTCTAATTTTATTATACTAGTGTTATTGTTATTTATTTATAAATCGTTATTGCTAAGAATTCTTATTAATTTCACAATTATTAATTAAGTATTGTTACAATAATAAATAAGGATTGTTAAAATTAGTGTACTAAACAGATTTCAATTTACAAGTCTTGTATTTGAGTATGGCTTGATACAGTGGCGGCTCTTTAATGAGAGCAAGTGAGCAGCGGTCTATAACTTATTAGAATCTCACTTAAAAACTACACACATGTTTATGGCGAAATTGATACATACATAATTATCCAGAAAGTATCGACCGCATAACAATAATAATTATGCATTTCTTTTTATACGAGGATAATAACAATGGATACTAAAAAAAACCGATAACCTACCTATTTATAAATGAAAATGTATTTGAAATTTTAAAGAAACGATCGTTAGGTACTAAAATGGCTCTAAATGTTTTATTATATCTTTTTATTAAAAACTTTATATTCAATTATTCACATAAAGCACATTACTTAACTTAGTACCACATCACACACTAAAAATCAAAATAACTCGGACACGCACAGGAATTTCGAAACAGAAGGTACATTATTTTGTTAAACTGTATGTAGATAATGAAAATAACAGTTTTTTAAATAGTCATTGGCGTAGAAGTTCTGTTTATGAAAGGGGTTGAGCACCCTCCACTCCGCCACTGTGCAAGTTTGTGAACATTCTTATCGCTTGTTTTATGCCCTTAATTAATAGACATTATCCCTCCAACATGAAAAAATCTAAGCATTCGTTTATGAGTTATAATGAAAATTTGAGAAAAAAATTATATTCAACACCCTGTATCTCGGAAACGAAGCCTTCTGCGAATATGTTTATAGGAACTTTTCTTTTAGAAACATGTGTTCTATCTCCTGTTAAAGTTTGTCTACAAAAACTGACTCATCATGTATATATATATATATATATATATATATATATATATATCTCTGTGTCCCCATGCATCCAAATGCTCTCAAGCTGTTAGCCACCGTGCCCTTCTCTCTCTCACCCTTCCCTTTACCCCTCTCTTTTGCATGTCTGTGCCTTTGTGTATGTTACAATTTTTATTAAAAATATTTTGTTATAGGAAAAAAATGTTGTCAAAATAGCTTAGATATAATAAATTGAAAATAAAAAAATTTTATCTTCACGAACTTCCCCAATTCTATGATTTCTTTTTCAAACGATTACTTTATAGACTTATTTTATTAAATATTAAACTAGTAAAGAACAAGTGCAGACATGTACTAAAAACATATAGGTAGCGCACCGCGAAAATTCTATTATTGTAGTAAACATTTGTCAAATCGCCATTGTTACCACGATAGAAAAGATAATTAGTGGATTTATAAGATCTTGATAATACGTCGTAATTTGCTAATGTTTTCAAAATATCTTTTTATATTTTTATCTAAGGAATGTAGGATTGTTTGTAACTAATATGTATGTAAACACATGTTAGGAGATGAGTGGCAGATGCGTTACTGAAGGAGCGTAACGAATCATTGGAATTTCTTATGCGCGTTCTTGATGGAAAAAAATATCACTAGCTTGTGTCGGTACAGAACGCGATCAAAAGATATCTTTTGTTATTACTTGAAACTTCGAGAGAATTGCAGGGGGTTACGTACGAATGCATATTTTTAAAATTAAGATGTCGTGCAATAATAAATATGAAACTGTTTAAACGGAAATTAATGTTTTTTGTTTTTTTTTTTTACTTTTGAAAACGGGGGTGGTTTTTCCGGAGTAAATATAGTTAGTTTTGAAATCGAAGGGGGAAGTACAGTTACAGTTAGAGGCCAATCGAGCCAGATCGATTTTTTAGTTAATTAAATCCTTAATTGTAAACACTTTGTCTTTAAAAACTTCTGCGCAACCACGAAAAGTTTAATATATATATATATATATATTATATATATATATATATATATATATATATATATATATATATATATATATATATATATATATATATATATATATATCAGTGGCTCAGTGGCAAAGGTGTCAGACTAGGAAGTGAAAGGTACCAAGTTCGAATCTGAGAGTAGTCAAGTGCTTGGGAAAAATTATATATAACATATGAATTGACTCAAGTGCGAAACGTCGCGCTCAAAAGCATAAACTGTGGAAATAGGCCGATCAACTCCACTAATAGGAAACCACAGTTACAAAACACTTATAATATAGATTGCTTTGTTCTTGAATTTGCATTATTGAAAATAAGTTCAAATTACGCTTTTCAAGATAGCGAAGCATAATCTACTAGATATTCTCAGCAAGATAAATTATTTCAAATTCTAACTTCGTTTTCTGAACAATTTCTTTCAAAACGTATCGAATAAAACGTCAAAACTGTTAAGAACTTTACCTTCGTCTTTTCCATTCGCTAAAAATCGTGCTTACCTCATAATACAACATAATTACAGTTAAAAATTATATTAATTGTATTAAATACATAAATAAAAGTTTACCTTCAGTAGGATTTGAACCTACGACCTGTACTTTATATTTATATTATATTTAGAATTTACATCAGTTCTACATACATAAAGACAAAATTTACATCGATTGGGGCTTGAATCTCGATAGCGCAGTTGGTTAGCGCGGTACTATAGCAAGTATAGGTCGTAGGTTCAAATCCTACTGAGGTAAACTTTTATTTGTGTATTTAATATAATTAATAATAATTTTAATTACATATTTACCTTTGAATCTATTCGTTCATAACAAAACTTATAATAAAATAATTACAGTTGATTTCTCTAATGCAATTGCAAGAAAATATTTATTACAAAAACAATATCCGTAAAACATTCTTCTTAAACTGTTGATTTTGGGGATATGTTCGGATAATTCTGAATTTTTTACAGAGGTAAAAATAAATCACCCTATCAATGTTCCCTTGTTCCCTGTGAATGTAAACGATTTTGTTGAATGCGAAAGAAAGACTTTAAAAAAGCTGGTATAAATTACTATTTAAATTACAATAATGATTATTTGATTCGATCCTCTAAAAACATGAATCTTGGACTTTACATTTAGAAGTGCAATTAGACTTACGAGACTTAAGGGCCGGGATATCGATTTTCCGTTAAATTTATCCGAGAGATAATTCCAAGGAGACAATTGTATTAACAACGGTTTCCTATTAAATTTATTATGAGGTAGAATTTCCGATCCTTAGTATAATAATACATGCTAACATATATATCAGACAATAGCAAAATCCAGAAATTCAATTTATTGTAAGAACTAAGCAAAAGTGCATCGTTACAAAACAAATAAAACTATTATTCTCATCGAGTACAATTTGTGAACGTCATCTCAAATCCTTTTATTTGTTTATAAAATCGCATACATGACAAGTCTTGTAACTTTTATGATTTCTCGTTGAAAAGCTTTCAACTTTCAAACTGTTACAAGCAACAAAAAATTTGTAAAAGGAGGCTAGTACGACACTTTCTATAATAAATAAAAAGTGTCGTTTAGTTCTCCGCCACCATTCACAAACTCTTAATTTGGGTATATTAAATTGTCTTGCTCGTATGGCAAATTAATTTTAGTAATTACAAATTCCAAAGATAATTTTTGTTACTTCATTGCTGTATTCGCATTTCACAGTGTTATGACTCCTGTTTATTAACATCAGCATCCCTTAACTTGTAACGAGAATGTTGTTATTAATGTCGGCCTCTGGTCGTTGTAAGTAGAGCTTATGGACATATGATTCGCTTAACTAATGGTATTAAACATCCAAATGTATTTATAAACACAATTTGTAGAGAAGCAGTTGAAAGCAGGAGCTTTTGTTCAAAGAAGGTTCATATAAATTTATTAACATACATGCCCCAGTAATATGATCATATTGATGAATTTCAAAAACTATAAACATTATAGGTTCCATACAACTAGGCAATTGATACAAAATTATTTCAGATGTTGATACACCAAAAGGATATTTCAATGTAGGAGTACGTGAACAGAACTTTAACTAGTGCTTAAACATGGAGGTGTTCACACCCTGTACTTCCTGTAAACGGTTCCTCGAAGCGCAAAACGTTTACACACGCTCACGCGTCATATTACTGAAGATGGATCGGATATTAACAACTATAAAGGTTACAAATAAAGTATAATAGGAACGCAAAGTGTTGAAATAAGTGTCACATTCTGTAAGGAGTATTAACTAGATCTTTGTCAGATTAAATATTATAAAATTATTAAATTGGGCATTCAGAACGTATTTTATACCTCCAGAATTAAAGTGCCCCCCCCCCAAATATATCGTGTAGAAGAACACACAACCTTCCAATTTACAAAGTGGAAATTAAAAGAAATGAAATAATTATAATAAATTTTTTTTTAGCATAACTATGCATGCCATTTATTATCACGTTCATAACGAAAGCTGACAACATCGTAAAAACAAAAATCTATGTCGTGACGTTGATATGCCCTTTTTGGATTACAATTTAAATATAAAAATGTTGAAATATTTTGATAAAACAATTATATTTATTAAACGTAAAAGAAGCCCAACTCGATGTGTACACAATGCTGAATTAGCATTAGACTAATATTTGTCAATAAATTGCAAGTAAGGAACCTGTGGTAAGTAAGTAGGTTACGTTAAAGGTTATAAAAAGAATTGTATTAGTTAGGCAGTAAGAGTAGTCGAGTAGTAGTATACAATGTAGGAATTAGGAAGCATGTATAGTTAACCATTCAAGTTATACCAAAAGTAATTTGAAGTCAATTGTGAGTAATTATTAACCAGAATTATTAATGTAAGTTCAATTTAATAAAATTAGTTGTTGGTAATCCTACGGTGGAAATTTGTTCATTTCAGATTGAATTCCATTGCAAGCACACCGCCAAGTCAAAACAAACCTGTCCCTGAGTGAAACCAGCTATAACATGTTTATCACTCATTACAATTTGTTTTACCTCAGACTACTAATTATGTAGATAAACGTTACCATCCAAAAACCATAAAGGAAACAATTGACCGAAAACAATTCTCCGAATGCAATTGACCGAACGGCCAACTTACCGAACGGACAATTCGTCGAAGGGACAATTCACCGAATGTACAATTTACCGAATAGACAATTGACTGAATTCGTTTTACAATGTGCGAAAACCCCTTGGATATATTCAGATTCGTAAGGGACCTAATAAGGTTACCTTAGCTATCGTGACAATTACGCTTAAGTTAGGCTTTTTTTTACTATTTTTCCCCTGTGTAAAATTTTCTTTTTATTATATGTACACAATTTTAATTACTGGTTCATCTTCTAATTCTAATTATATTTAATTTTTCTTTTTTAGGTTGATAGAGGTAGAATTTTTGTTTTTTTTTCAATTTATGTATTTCTATAGTTTTTATTTACATTAGTGTATATTATATTATACAAATTTGTTTTTGCAAATAATTTAAAATTATGTACTTTTTATATTTTATTTATACTAGTGCTATACATTTACAGATTAACAAATATTAATTAAAGCGAAAATATTATGCACAATTGCTCGTAAATACTCCATAAAATTTGTGTTGTCAAATGTATTCACTAATCGTGAAATGCGTTCGTAACGGGGACTTCTTCGTCTATTATTCCTGGTGGGTCGTCCTACCCAGTTATCTTCAAAGTAATCAATAACATTTTGCGACTGTTCAGAAAAGATGTCGGAATCTGTAAGTTGATTAAATGCTTCTGTAACATGCGCTACTGTAACAAATGCTAAAGCAAATTCAGGATCAGTGTCGTATCTTTCTTTTAAGCCGGTTTGTTGAATGCTTCTGTAGATGCATTAATTAAAATGGAAAAAACACCCTCGAACTGTCGTATTAGGGAATTGTTCATTTATAGCATTAATCATTGCCACTTCAAAATCAACCATAATGGTTTCCGGTGCCACATGAGGTTGCAGTACTTTCAGTTCACTCAGGAATCGGTTATACAGCGTCTGTGACTTGTTTGGAAGCAGCACATATATTAAAGGTACAGATAGTATATCTTGAAATCCATGGACTGAATACAGCTGATGAAATAAAGAAGGTACAGTTTTAAACGTTCCATCCATAAACCAATGTCGAGAATTTGTTTGTAACTGCAAATTTCGTGCTGTACGAAATATTAGAAACCGGTCATTATCGTTACCCGAATCAAATAACAGGAAATTTTCGCCCTTTTCAGTTTTCTTGTATTCTTCCGGAAGTTCTATGTCACTTCTAGAAGTTGGAAGTGCGGGAGTGTTGGATGTTCTTACTCTAACACGACGTATTGTCCTTTTTATTGTAGACAAATTTGGTACCCTTCCGCTCGCTGCTGAACTTATATCCTGGACCACAGTGGATATAATTACTTGTGGTATGTCTCCAGTAGTTGCCGCTAAATTCTTCATTCTACTAACACTTTCTGATACTTCCACATCAACAGCACTTGCGGCATGGTTATGGTCACCAGGATATTTCACAATAACTTCGGCACTGATAGCACGTGCACTACATTTGTTCAACTTTTATCAGCAACGGATTTGTCTTTAACAAACAGGTAGCCATCGATCTTCAGTTTTCGTTTCCCCTTCTCGCTTTCGACGTATTGCAGAGCCATTTTGACTATTCAACGTTAGACAAAATAATGGGATAGCGCTTTTTAGAATAATACACTTATATACCCCACTTTCTAAGTTTAAGGGTAATAAGAGACACATTAATCGTTTGTTAAGTAGTATCATTAATAGGCTATTATTTATTTCTTGAGGGTAATAAGAGACACATTAATCGTTTGTTAAGTAGTATCATTAACAGGCTATTATTTATTTCTTGAGGGTAATAAGAGACACATTAGTAGTTTGTTAAGTAGTATCATTAATAGGCTATTATTTATTTCTTGAAATACGGCCTGCCATAACACTTTAAACTAATAACTTCTCATTAACTCTCATTAACATGTCTACCTCATTATAAAAATTCAATAGGATACATTAAGTAGAGTGGAGAGAAAGTGCAAAAAATAGTAATTCTTGTCACTGTATCTGTCTCCAAAATTATTTTGCAAAGTAATTTATTTATGCATTGAGGGTCATTGCATGGTATATGTATAGGTATGATTCGGTCAATTGTATGTTCGGTAAATTTTTTTTCGGGCAATTGTCCGTTCGGTGAAAAGTCTGTTCGGCCAACTATTTTCGGCGAATTGTTTTCGGTCAATTGTTTTCGGTCAATTGTCCGGATCCCAGGAAACACATCTAATTCATCCATCATATTTACACCAACGTATACGATACCAGTGCTGTAAATTAGATGCTCATTGTGACTATTCTGGGCGACATGGATCACCTTATAAATTCATTTGCATATCGCGATGAAATAGCGGAAAAAAGAAACCAAAGAGATCTTAACACATCAGATGTGGGTTAATCGGTACAGAGAAGCCTGTCCGGATTTTATTCTACCACAATAAATGGAAAATTCAGCAGTACCTATTTATCTATCACACTGTTCTTAATTAATTAGATTCAAGGGATTCAGTGTTTGAGACTGTGGGAAAATATGTGCTGGAATGTTGTTGCCTCCGGCTTGTACACAACAATTATAACTTACCACTTTTACTGCCGTATATGACTATACACCATTAGTGGCGCGCAACGCCGCAGGAACGATTTTTTTTGCTGCAAGCTCTTTGGAAGGGTCATGTTCTTTATTATTATCAGTGCCGAAAACGATACTGGCTCTACCGTAAATACGCAATAGTTACCTACTCTTACCACTATACGCGTACAAATCTAAACCAGAACACTCTGGAATATGTTCTCCAACGTCCTTTTTACTATCCAATCACCTACCTAATTCTCCTCATTCAATGTCCCACCCAGCTTAGTTACAAAAGGTTAATAAATAACCTATTTTTATTCGGAAAGAATCAACTATGTTTTGTCAATTTTAATTGATTGTATAATAATTTAATTTCCAGGGAAAATACAAATCTAAAATTTCTGTACACTAACCCAAGTTTGTAAGATGACAGGACATGAAAATGATGTTATTAACGTAAATGACCTGATTGTACAGAAGCTGAAACACGCGTAAATCGTACAAAACCCTGCAAATAATATTTGGCTGGATTTTGTGTGATTAGATCACGCACACCGGATACCGTCGATAATTCCGAAAAACTGCTTGTTTTTCCGTAAACCTTTCTCTATCAATTATGTACTCTACTTAATAACTATAATATACGATTTTATTCTAAGTTTGGTGTCTTGAATTTACTATTAATTCGTAATTATGTTAATAAGATAAGGTATGCAGATGGTTGAAGTTTATTTTTCAAAGTTGTACTTTTATAAAGAATGTTATATGCTAAGAAATAAGAATGCAAAAAATAGTGTAATATCACAAGGCTCAAGTGCTTTTTAATCCTTCAGGGTCTCAATTTCGGTTTTTCCCCAAAAACAAATCAAATTTTACATAAAAAAGATTAATATCTTAATTCACTTTTGATCATGATAAATGGACACCTTCAACACCGCCCAGATAACTTTTTTCAGAATATAAGCTGTCCAACGCAGAAGAATCCAATTTTTTCTGGTTCTGGAAAAATGATTTTACACACCGGAATAGCATTATTTCTTATGCCGTTTGCCAGATAAATGAATTGTTTTGTTGTTAAATGCAACTTTTTTTAGTTATTAATTCTTCATAGTAACTCATCTTTTATTGATATTGTTTTAGTGGATTCGAATTATTAAACATAGTACACAAACAATACATATTTTACTGGACCATTATTATATATCATCTGTGACCTAAGGATTATTAGATTTTTAAGAATATTTAGGACTATTCGGTTTATTTCGCGCTATTTCGTACCATACCGAACAAGTGACGTGTGTGTCGAGTTGTGTAAGAGAATATTTGTTCACAGAATTTTTTAAGTCCATTTTAAATTGCTCCGCCACTGGTACTTTCATATACTGTATAATGTTAGTCATAATATTTGAACATATAATGGAAATAGTTGACCATTTAAAGAATTATTATTAAATGAGATATTAAGTAAAAGTAAAAATCATATGTACAGCACTGGAACTGTGGCTACCGCTCTTTCTATTGTAAAAGCGCCAAACAATAGCTTTACATTGTGAAGGAACTGGAAGCATGGAGATAATTATTAAATGAGTTATCGTACATCAAATTTGTATGCATATAGATGGAACTTACATTAGATTTAGAAATGTTCCTATTATTCTCGCCAGGAATGTTTACCGTTTCGTCATTAATTTATGAATCTAGCTATCCAATTTGTTTATACTGTCTAAATCAGTGAATTAAATAAGGAGGGTGAACATTCGTAGTGCATTTGACATGCGGTATTGAATAAACAAATGTAGTAGAAAGAGTAAACCTATAAACGCGAACAATTTGTTTTATATGCATAGGAATTTAATTCTCATTTGACTAATACTACATAACCTCCATTTGTTTGCTTATCCTTTGACTGTTTCCTCATTTCGTACATTTACTTCTTTTAATCATCATTTATTACACACTTTAAATCAGTTCTTTTCAGAACTACTCCCTTTGTTATTTATTTGCGCCTTTCTTAATATTCATTTTAGTGTCTGCCATCCTAATGTCTGCACAAGATAAAACCTTGCACACGTAAGCAGAGCAGTTTGTGTTAAATTTATTGCAGTATTTCGAGAGGGACATAGCAGAGGGGCCCCTCATATCAGTACCTGCTGTCCAAGAAGTAAATATGACAATAAATGTTTATACCTTAATTCATTACAATCACGAAATTACAGCGCGTGGCAAGCACGTTGGGTATATCTGAGAAGGTGGTGAGAAATATCAAGTCTCGAGCTGCATTTAACCCTGTTTTACCAAATACGGGTAAAAAACGACCACGCAAGAAAACAAAATCTGACGATCTACCTCAAACATCCAAAATGGGCATAAGCAAAACGTTATACAATATGTATGCAATATTACATCACAATCTTTTACACGTGTTTGACATACTAATTTATTTACAGAAAAACATGTCACAGTTGCAAGTTTCAATCCAGAAATTCGTAACAGTCACATATTAATAAGTGACAGAAGTCTTCATCGTGCAATCCAGTCGCTAGGATTCAAATTGAAAAAGGGCTAACCGTAGAGCTTTATTGGTAAAAAAATACATCGCAGAAATGCGAATAAAATTTGTTAAGCAATACATTAAAGCGTCGGCAAGTAATATTTATGGATGAAACGTGGATCTACTCCATGAAAATCATGGCAGGATGAAGACATTAGGAGGCCACGATAGTAAGAGATTTGTTGTTATTCACGCCGGATCCGCCAGAGGATTTGTACAAGGTGCTGCTCTGTTATTTGCACCAAGATCGTTAAATGAAGATTATCGTGGTGAAATGAATGGGAATATGCTTAAAAATGGCTTATTGAACATTTGCTAACGAATTTAGAAGATCGATAATGTTAGTTAAAAAGGTACCAACTTCATCCTGGACAAAAGGCGATATGGTTTCCAGGTTAACACAGAATCACATCCCACGCCCTTCAAAACCGAGCTGTATGGTCTAATTAAGTCACTTCAAATACAAAAGGGTACAAAATAGATGAAATAATAAGAAGCTATGGACACGAAGTATTAAGATTAGTACATCACTGAATTTATTGCGACAGGATTAGCAAAAGCATATTGGACAAGATGGCTATAAAGATAAGAACGTAATTGCTATGTGGGACGAAGCTTTACAGCAATGTGATCAAAACGTATGGGATAATTGTGTGCGACACACTAAAGAAACAATAAAGCAGTGGTATAAACGAGAAGAAATGTTGGACATCACAGTTGACCAACTGATTATTAACATTGGAAACTATTCTGAAAGCTCGGAAGTATATAGTGACTCCAATTAGAAGTTTTACACTTTAACAAGCACGTTTCTACAGCCTACAATTAGTAATATAAGTGTGTTAGTTCAAATTTAATACAACTTCTATTAATAATGTATTTGAATTATGTAAGTACAATATATTTTGTGGTTAAATGCTTCTCAAGATGTTAATTCACACACTTTCCATACAATTTATGTTTCACTTTAAACGTCATCTTCGTGCGTTCCATTTCATTTAGGCACATAACTTAATATCCATTTTGTGTAATAACGTTACCATCTTATTGTAGGTCATCATTGCTATTGAGTTGGTATCAACAATGAAAAATTACGATTATGAAATGTAGTAGCCTTGCAAGGTGTAAATAGTGCGTCTCGACAGTTGTTACATGCAAATTGTTTAACCTATATATAATCAATTGTATGATTGTTTATCAGCAACTTACAAACCAACCAGTCTCCTGTTTTTATAATTCCGCTGCAATTATTAAATGTTTCCATTTTGCATTGATTGTAATAGGGCAACAATGCGTTATAAACTTATAATCTACATAACCTGCAGGCTGCAAAAATAACGTACCAAACATCTGTTAGATTTCAAGGATATTGTTTTTAACCGTTATCATTACATAATCAACGTTCTCTCATTTTTTACAAAATAAATCATTGTATTTTGGAATTGTGCAACTTTAAATTCTGCCATATCGGTATATATTTTCTAATCAGAATTTGTTATAACGAAAATAATTTTGACATGTTTTTCATATTACACCATATGACTGTATATGTTGACGTAGCGGTAAACGTTCCCGGCGAGGATGTTATGTAAAATGTCATGGCGGTAACCTGCATTTTGAACACCTTACGTAATGGTTTTGCATTTTTAATATAGTAGATCGATGATATCTAGATTTAAATTATTCCGGAAATTATAGTTGAAGTATAGGAAAAATGTTAGCAATCATAGTGAGATAAAATTAGCTTTGCTTTATAATGAAAATTGATGTAATTTATTAAAAAAATTGTAATATGAAATATTTAAGGGAAGAGGATAAATCGTGATTGCTAAGAGTGACGTCAAACGGAGATAATAAAAGGAAGTTAAGAGCTGGAAAGGAGATGTTTTGCAAATTTAGACACCGATAAAACTATATATGGGCCCAAGCGTAAACTGTCATAAATTTTGCGTGGTAAATTTTTGAGTTACATAAACCTATGTGGGATCAATTAATTAAATGGTATGTGCTGTTTATGAATAATAAGCAATAGACGACGAAAATATTTTAAGAAATTGGATTAAAACATGTCAATTTTTAATAAGGGTGAGTTCATACAGTTTTACGTAAAAGCGACCGTGGCTGTAAAGCACACTGAAGAATAAGTGAATCAAATAACATGGTTAGAAGTTTCATTAGATCGGGTTTAAAACGCAAGAAAAGGAGTCTAAAATTATAGCCCTTTACCGAGGTGTGTTGTCAAATAAAACTATTCATGTAACACTAATTGTATGTAGTCAAGTTCACTAGAAAATTATTACGTGTAACAAAATTTGATGAGGATTGGATTGGAGAAAGAACGACTCATCCAACACAATGGGTACAAATGTATATCGTATCGTTCATAATACCAATATCCATCACACAGAACAAATTACTAAATTATATCAGGCATTTTAACATATATTAAAGAAGACCTCTTTTTTTAGAGGCATGTTTTCTTTTTGTACGTTTACTGTGTCGCAAAATTTCAAATAAAAGATAATATACAGTCGACTTCTTTTCGAATTTAGCAATATTAAAGACGATCCTTTTAAAAAATACACCAATCGAAGCAAACCATTAAACATTTCTAAAAGTCAATTATTGTTATGTTACAATAATTGTAAAGCAGGATAATAAATTGTATAGTGATCTAATGTTTGTGCACGCTACCTTTATACTGAGTGTTTCAAAAAACGTTCCGTTAATTTCTAGCGTAAAGAGAATATTAGAAAATAACGTCAGTTTGGTTAATAAACATGTGTCCGAAAATGCCTCCTTAAGAAGATACGGCCCCGTAAAAGTGGCCCCAAAAATCCTTTTTTTTAATTATCTCTGAAACAGTTTAAGATACCTAAATGAAATTTAGATCACAAATAGCTTTGATTAGGTCATAAAAAATAGTTTTGATAAATTTTTAACATTTTGTACAGGGGCGTCGCTAGGGGGGGGTGGGGGTTGCTACTTATTTTGCCTCCAAACTAGTTTTTAATTTTTTGGGCAAAAATAATATTTTTTAAACAATTTTCCACAAAAAAGGTACTCTTGTTGAAAGTCAAAAAAATACTGGTTTGGGAGTTATTTGAGGTTTTAACATGTTTTGCCTAAAATAAAAGAAATATTGAGTTAATTTGATGTACTTGAATTCAGTAGGCTTAGAGACTGTAGATTTTTTGTTTGACAGATTCGTTTGACACATTGTTGTTGATAGTTTTGGTTTGGTTAACAAGTAATAATGCTTTTAAAAACTTTGAAAATGCATATGTACACTAATAGTGACTATACCGATATATTGTTTACATTAGGGGAATGTGATGGAAATGCTAAAGAAGATATGCGGAAAAATTTCCAAGAAGAAGTGTTCCGGATTAAAAACATTTATAAATTTAGTGAGGCGGTGCCGTGAGACTGGAACCTTTAAACCAGAAAAGGTAAATTCTGGTAGACCACAAGAAAATGTTTTAAATCTAGTTGTTGCGGATCATACGATAAGTGTAAGAAATGTGGCAAGGGCAAGCAACGCAAGTGTTAAGTAGTGTACATCGGGTATTAAAAGAACAATTATTGCTCCCGTTTCACTACATGGAAGTACAAGAATGATTGCCTAAAAGTCTTTTTTTGAGAAGAGACTTTTACGAATTATTATAAGAAAGAATGAAACAGAACCCTGATTTTTACAAAATATTCTTTTTACCGATGAATCAATTAACTTTTACTTCTGGGCAGAGGAAAATCCAAAGGGTAAACGAGTAAGGCATTATCGACATAATTTTAAGTTGAATGTATGGGCTGCTTCAATAGGTAACCGCCTCGTTGCATACCATATTTTTAATGGAAATTTAAATGATGTTTGCTATGAATTTTTGGATAATCGTTTATTTCCGCTATTAGAAGATTTGCCTCTTAAGCTACGAAGAAATATGATTTTTATACATGATGGTCCTCCACTTCATTTCAGTAGACAAGCTAGAACATTTTCCAAATCTATTGGTCGAGGTGCTGATTTTCCTATCCAGTGGCCACCAAGGTCCCCTGACCTACATCCTTTGGATTTTGATGTGTGGAGTTTGAAGTTTATTCTCCATTGAAGACCTTCAAGTGAGAGTTGACAATAATTTAAGAATGTTAATTCAAGAACCACAGCCACTCCAAAGGATTATGTTTTCATAAGAAAAACGTTTACGATTATGTATTCGTGAAAATGGTGGGCATTTCGAACATTTAATGTAAAAACCCGTACCTACTTATTCAATTTTCTTCTCGTTGTTTTTGTTTAATTGTTTCCTTTGTCTGTTCGGTGTTAATGGCATACAACCTTTTTAAGTTCCAAATAATTTACAATATTTTTACCTCATAGTTTTTTCTGAAACAATCTTTATTCCCTAAGGTAGTTCGTTCTCGCGCATGAAAATTAATAATTGTTTCATTTTAAAATAATTTATTAATTCGGTCAGCACGACTTGTTAAAACCTCAGATAACTCCAAAACCAGTATTTTACTTTATTTTCAACAAGAGTATCTTTTTTGTGGAAAATTGTTTAAAAAATACTATTTTTGTCCAAAAAATTAAAAATATCCCCATAACCAAGTTTCACCCCCGCCGTTTCGCCCCCGCCGTTTCGCCTCCACCGTTTGGCCCCCGCCGTTTCGCTTCCGATGCCGTTTCGCCCCCGGCCGTTTCGCCCCTAAATGGTGTACTTCTACAAAAATTGAAAAAATTATGAGCGAGCAAAACCTTTTTGTCGTTTTCTGAATGTGGGTTTGAGAAAACAATAAACAAGTAGGAAAAAATGAACAAATAATTGTGTATAAAATAATATTTAATATAATTAATATAATATTATAATATATTAATATAATTTGGTTTTGTAAAATTAATTTATGGATAAGTTCGTTAAATGTTTGTACCTACTTCAATTAGGTAGGTAATCTGGGTTAACCATTATTAATGGTAATTAGCATTTATCTTTCTAAGGAATTTCTGATAAGTACTTAAAATTTAAACCAACAACTAATAAAAAATATTCTGTACTTTCTACAAGAATAAAGAATATTGTTGAAAGTTATGGCAGAATAGATATTAATGATTATTTGTTAGGCATTGCCCATAATTTTGAATTTTAATATTTTATGTATTAGGTACGTGTTATTTAATAAATATTAATCTCAAAATTTTCTATTATTTCCGAAGAAAAAAGGTCCCGGGGGCGAAACGTCCCGGGGACGAAACGTCCCGGGGACGAAGCGTCGGGGGTGAAGCGTCCGGGGGCGAAACGGTGGGGGTGAAACGGTGGGAGCGAAATGTTACATAACCAAAAAAGTTTGTGGGCGATGCCCCTATACAAAATATGAAATTGTCAAATTTATGACCTAGTCAAAGGTATTTGTGGTCTAAATTTCATTTGGGTTTCTTAAACCGTTTCAGAGATAATAAAAAAATTGAGGCCACTTTTACAGAGCCGTATCTTCTTAAGGAGGCATTTTCGGACACATGTTTATTAACCAAACTAACGTTATTTTTTAATATTCTATTTACACTAGAAATTAGCGGAACGTTTTTTGAAACACTCTGTATGTAAAAGGAAAGGAGAAATTAATATTAATGGTCAATTAAGAATAGTAATAGTAAATACGCCTAAACTCGATATCCATCTTTTACATTTATTCCAATGTATGTAACAACGCAGCACAAAAAAAAAACGCAATTAACGTTAAGCTTTGCCTTAAATGTTGGAGTTAATGACTATAAAACTCGTTTTCAACTGCTTAACGTTTAATCAATAAGACACCTTTAAAAAATCCATTTTGAGGAAAATACACATTAAATGGCTTTAAGAAACTTAAATAATATCTTATAAACGAGTCCGAGAAAGAAGCAAGCACTTCAAGGCTTAAATTTCCCATTATGAAATATAAAAAAAACATTATTCCAATCCAATTTTTTTAAAATAATATAAGTTGTTTTAATAACCTAAATGTCCTAAATCAAGATAAAGTACGATTGATACACCAGTGAGGTATATATTCAAGTAGGCAACCTTTTTTTGTTCCCAACCCTATTACTGAACTATAAATCTTGCTAGATTAATTCCTAATGTAAGTTTAGAAACAATATTGTTTACTTTTATTCTTCAAACAGTGTTTGTAACTTATAATTGTTTCATGGTATATGGTAAATTCATTTAATAACTTTGCTATTCCTTAATAGAAAATAGATCAAACTTTAAATCGATTACAAGTTTGCTCATTTTAGAGATCTCTCTAGTGTGGTATCTATTTATGTCCTTTAACGTCTGCATATAAGCAATTAAATTAGAGACGATGTAAAATCAATTGCAATTTAGATTAACTACAAATATGAAACTTTGTTCATATTCCAGGTAATTGAAATGCTGCCTTTATCACAAAACGGTAGAATGTTAATAACCGTTTTATTTTTGTAAAATAGAGAGACCAGTATTGGTCTTTTAATGATTTTATTGTAAATGTAATTCTTTTTGTGGATAACTTTAAAGGAGCTCTACAAGCACTTGTAAAATGGTGAAGAAAAGTTTTCAATAACACCAGTTTAGAGCCAGTTTTATATTGCAAAATTGAGAGGGCTTGAGAAAGCACTTAATTTTTATAGTCACGAGTACGTCCAAATTTTATCGAATCTTTTAAAAGTAAGAAAAATAAATGTCGAAATCATTCTGTATGGGTTTAGCTTAGTATAATGACTACAAATTTGTTGAAATGGGTGCAGAAGAATTATACTGTATATACAAAAGTTTACTGCAAGAAAGGTATGCAAAGCTTTCAGCAAGTCATGGATAAAGCGAATCAGTAGTGACAAGCTCAGTTACTCTTTTTGAATTAAGTATTCGAATATGCCAACGTTTTCCATCAAATTCATTTGCATGGTTAAAGTTATAACGAACTAAAACATCATTGTGTTCCTCTGTATAATTAACGGCTAACAGAATGGGCTGTGCTAAGAGGAACATTAAGCTTAATTAAGAATACATCTTTACCTATTATTAAATACTAATCAACCTCAAAATACAACACAAATTATCATAATTTCACAATACGATTGATTTATGTTTGTGCAATTATCAGGACTGTACAACTTATCAGTAGTACACAAAGCATGCTATACCGGGTGACCACTTGGTACGTGGACGGTTCATATCTCTGTTGTTAAAGAAAATATTATACACAAAAGTTATAGGATTCGTGGAGGTGCACATTCTTAAAATATTTTCTAGTATACAGAGTGTTTTAAAAAAGCGGGGCGGCAGAAAGGTATTTTTTTTAATGGCAACCCCCACTTATTTACTGCTTCGAATTCAGCATAAAATTATATAGCACAGTACCCTAATGTAAGGTTGGTTGCGGTGTTGCCAAGTTATGTGTAAATTACAAAAAATGTGGGAAAAACAATCTATCCAAAAAGTCGTTAAAAAATCACTAGCTTAAATGTAATGATACGGTGTTGAGCTTTTATAAACATCAGAAATGCCGGAATAATTCTGTACAAGAAAACTGGTTATAACTTATACAGGGCTTTTTTTACGGCGTTACCAATATTTAAATATTTGAAATAATAGAACTTAATTATTGTAAATGGATCACGATGTATTTTATTCCGGAATGTTATACAGTATGTATAAATTTGCAATTACAACTAATATTTTAAAAATGGACCCTTTTGCCACAATTGTAGGTTTTCTTAAAAAATGCACTAAAATGTCCCTGTTTTTTGTTGTTTTATTCCTTTGGTATGCCGTGACTTGAGCACAAATTGCCATTATCAGATGATAAAAATGTGCATTTTATTAATTCGTGTTTATAATATTATTAAAATATTTCTTTCTAAAAAACGGACTAATGGAAATGAAAAACGTGCTCATAGAAGAATGAACAAGATTTCGTTTTACAAATTAAAGATAAATATTTATCTTTTAAATATTTCTATTTAGATATTAAATATTTATCAGGTAAAAATATTGTTTTTTGTAAGAAAAAACAGTCATTCGTAGTAAGAAATAAATGTAAGAAATAAATGATAAGGAAAACAAAAGTAAATAGGTAAAGTACTTGTTAGTTTTACTGTCACTGTTGCGACTTGTAAAGTGAGTTTAGCTATTTTTACTTTCTCGTATACTAAGAGAAAGGTATTGCAATTGGAAAAAAATTTTTTGAATTTTTTTTCGTGTTACCAGAGTCGAAAAACATCGATTTCACGAAAAAATCTTCGTGTATGTGTGTCTGTGTCTGTGTGTGGCTCCGAGACTATTTGATCGATTTAATGAGATTTGACATGGGCTTCCTATATCTGAAAGTTATGTATAATACTTTTCGTAAAAATCAATTAATGGGGGGCGTAATGAGAATGGCTTTTTTGGGGGTTGAAACCAAAACCAAAGCCGGAAAGTCTATCTTTGGTAAAAAGTTAGTAACCCTAAACCCCAATTGAACAAATTTTTAAAAACATTCTTAATTCAAAATGGCGGCAAATATGGTGATTTGAGTACATTTCGGCACTTGCGCTGTCACTAAGAAACCATAAAACCTACGTGCAATTTGAAAATCGCAACTTTTAAATAAAAGTACATGCTTTCGAGCAGTAAATACTTTTGAAAAAAATAAAATGTTGTCCTTAATTACGCGATCAAAATTGCCCTTTTTTTCAAAATAGATTTCGTCAAAAACGGCTCTGGTATTTTTTTTTAATTTTACGTATTTTATAGTTACATATAACCAAAATATTGAGCTTTGTGAGATTTCTCTAACTTATCCAGGACCGGAGTTAGAAGTTTTCAAGTTTGAAAATGTCAATCCCTCAACTATGCTTCTGATAAAAATGAAATTAAGGTACTATATGGTAGACATATATATATATATATATATATATATATATATATATATATATATATATATATATATATATATATATATATATATTTAAATATTTTTAGCGCTTCCAGTTTTGCCGAAAATAAAAAAAAAATATTTTTTAAATTTTTTTAATATTTTATATCAAAGTTTCAAAAACAAATCTAAAATATTTTAAAGCTAATTTCTCATGCTATCAAAATACGTGAAAATACACAGTGATTTGCAAAATATAAGGTGAATAAGAAGAAAATAATTGTTGTATGTAAGTATATCTTATTATATCACAAGTTGTAGTGACTGACCTATCAACGTATAGCTTTTAAATTTACATATTTTAAAGTCACATATAACGAAAATATAATGAGGTTTATGAGATCTCTATCTTATCGAGAAATTTTAAGATTAAAAAATTTCAAT
This sequence comes from Vesta saturnalis, assembly GCA_036346205.1. Classification (NCBI taxonomy): domain Eukaryota; kingdom Metazoa; phylum Arthropoda; class Insecta; order Coleoptera; family Lampyridae; genus Vesta; species Vesta saturnalis. Next base: position 4,537,346 of record JARFJB010000862.1, read on the forward strand.
CCCTTATTATATTTCTCATAAAAATGAAATCTTGAAATGAAGGGATTACATAGTAGACATATATAACTACTAAACTGCTATATTGGATTATTTTTAGCGCTCCCAGTTTTGCCGAAAATAACAAAAAAAGTTATTATAATTTTTTTTAATATTTGATATCAAAGTTTTAAAAACTAAAGTATTTTAAAGTTAATTTCCCATGCTATCCAAATATGTAAAAATATACAGTGATTTTGCAACGGGTGTAGTACCCTTAGGTACTACTTTTGTTTACTTAACCCGCTCCAAAGAATAAGATTTGACTTCTTTTAAACTTTTTTATAATTTCAACATTTCTGAATAAAATTTAATACCTGAGATGATTATTTTTTATTACCATTTCTTAAAAGCGATTGGGTTCAATTTATGAAGATATCATTTACTAGTTAATTTTTAATTTGCTTGCTAATTAATTGCGGTTTCGTAAATTAATTTTAAGCTTTATGTTTACTAACTCCTTTCCTAATTGGTTGCAATGGCTAGCTCAAGTTAATATAAAGAAACGATTTATGTTATCATTGCCAAAAATTATGCTAATTTCAATTTATTTATTTATCTGGATTCCTAATGAGTTGACTTCTTGCTGCATTTATATATTCAATAATTGTGTAAGCTTGTGATATTAATAATGTTTAACAATAAAAGTAAATCAAACGTTATACTCATTTAATTAAATTCCAAATCTGAACGAAAATGCATCAATATGTTGGTTACAAATACTTATAGAATCAAACCTATATCTATAATAACCTTCTTAAAACTAACATATAACAAATAAAATCCTTATCAGAAGTAAACGATTGTTTTCATTTAATTGTGACTGTCAAATGTAAAGTTTCGAGAAATCAAACAAACACAAAAGTTTTATTTATTAACACAAACAAAAAGGTTCTTACTTATTTTCGTTGCAAAACTGATGTAATGCTGGCGTTACTTTGACCGATAATAAGGGGCCTCAGATAGGTTAGAGCCTGCTCTTCCGATGATGTCACCCGTCGGCACTCTGGGACCGCTTCGCGATTGTTGTCCTTATCTTTCCTTATACTTTTGTGTACCTAAATACGCTCCTAATTTTCTTTCATCAGTTAATGATTTTAATAAATAATTGTTCGATATATTTACAGTATACAGTTTTTACATAATTGTTCAAATTTAATCACGAACGGCGTGCGCAACAAAGTGCAAGCGAACTATGGGTAGCCATACGTTCTTTATCAATGTTTTTCAGTTATTACACTTTATATACCGATCTATCAATTGGGTCGATTGTCTTATTATACATTTATCACTCGCTATTAAACCACCAACTTAGGACACTTTCAACAAGCACTTAAAATGCTATTACGCAATCTTTCTATTACATCCAAATTGCCAATTTTTGCACTTTTTATTATTTTAATAAGGAAGGTAATTTTCTACATCTTATCTATCACCATTCTTATTTGTAATTTTAACACTTTATAGGACAGCGTGACTATACAATGTCGCTTAGACTGCGAATTCTGATCGCTTATTTTTATGCGACCCTTTCTATTCGCTTACATATCGCGACTGTTTTTGATCGCTCACTGTATGCGACTGTTTTAAAAACTCATGATTATAACAGCGTCATTCCCTTCCAACACATACATGCACGTGCAAATGCCGCATATTTAAATATTTTCAAATTGAATATATAGATAACTCATGGAAATAAACGCAAGCTTTTCATCTTAATATTAATTACATTCAAATGCAAATAAACAATAACCATTTCCTTGTCCAAAAAAATAATATATAAATATCTAATCTCGTATAATTTGCAAAATACAGAGGAATAGAAAAAAATAATTTTGTAGGTAAGTATTTCTTATTACATTGCAAGTCATACGGAGTTAGGAATTGCTACGGGCAACAGTTAGTTTCCTTATACGAGAAAGTGTTGTGCCGAAGTCCATCGGCCAGATTTTTTTCATTTGAAATGCAAAAATGCAATTTCCAAGAGAACAGTTAGTAAATATGATTTTTATTTTGTTTTTTTTTTTGTTTCATTATGTAATAGAAATTGTTTGCTAGCTAGCAGAGTTTATAAAACAAGATATCCCAAAAAAGAAAGACGTCCTAGAGAAAAGTAATTCAGAAATCTTTTAGAACGGTTCCAAAGAACTGGAAACGTTTCATATGAAAAACACGAAAGAACGAAAACTATAACCAATGAAGAAAATGAGTTCCGTGTGATGACAGAAATTGTTGAAAATCGTCATATTGGCAGTCGTGATTTAAGCAAAAATTTAGAAATCTGTTGGACATCAGTTCAAAAAATTATCAACAAGAATAAGTTTCACCCGTACCATATTCAACTCCATCAAGAATTCTCGGAAGAAGATTTTATCAGAAGACACATTTTTTGCCAGTGGGTACAAAATCAGTTTGCTGGACATGTTCAGTTTTTGGAAAAAGTGACGTTTTCTTTTGAGGCCACCTTCCATAAAAACGGTGCCATAAATAAACATAATGTTCATAATTATTCAGATCACAATCTATATTTTATGTTAACAGCAAACAGACAACACTGGTGGTCCATTAATGTGCAAAATGTTCCGGCCAATACCGTCCAGAAAATGTGGCTTCAGCAACAAAGAGCACCGCCTCATTGTGCTAGAATTGTTACAGAATGGCTAAATCAACAATTTCCTGGTAGGTGGATAGGACGTGTAGGTGCAGTAAACTGGTCAACTTGGTCCCCCGACCTAACTCCTCTACATTTCTATTTATGGGAGTACATAAAACAAATCGTTTACCGGGAGGTACCAACAACCAAATAGAATATGAAAATTCGAATTCGCAATGCATTTGCTTCCATAAGACCAGTGATACTTCGAACAGTTAAGGATTCACTTTGTAAACGTACTGAGAAGTGCTGAGAACAACAAGGAAGACATTTTGGACACTTGTTAAAATAACTATGTATTGTATTTATCTCTAGTTTGTAAAACGAAGGCTTCTTCATTCTTCTTTGAGCATGTTTTCCGTTTCCGCTAGTCCGTTTTTTAGGAAATATGTTAATAATATTATAAACACTAATTAATAAAATGCAATTAAAAGAACATTTTTAACGTCTGATAATGGTCGTTTGTGCTCAAGTAGCGGCATACTACGGGAATAAAACAAAAAACAGCGATATTTTAGTGCATTTTCAAATAAAAAATGCAATTGTGACAAAACGGTCCATTTTAAAATATTAGTTGTAATTGCAAATTTATAGAGCATAACGTACTGTATAACATTCCGGAATAAAATACATAGTGATCCATTTAAAAAAATTAAGTTCTGCTACTTCAAAAATTTTAATATTGGCACCGCCGTAAAAAAACGCCCTGTTTTAGTTGTAACCAGTTTTCTTTTACAGAATTATTCCCACATTTCTGATGTTTATAAAAGCGCAACACCGTATTTTTACATTTAAACTAGTGATTTTTTTAACGACTTTTTGGATAGGTTGTTTTTTCCACATTTTTTTGAAAATTACACATAGCTTGGCAACATCGCAACAACCCTTAAATTAAGATACTGTACTATACGTAGAATTTTATGCTGAGTTCGATTCTGTGAAAAAGTGGGGGTTGCTATTAAAAAAAAATACCGCCTCGCTTTTTTTAAACACTCTGTATACTAGAAAATATTTTAGGAATATACACCTCCATGAATCCTATAACTTTTGTATATCATATTTCTCTATGTTTCCTTTAACAACAGAGATATGGACCGTCCACGTAGTAAGTGGCCACCCGGTATAACCTGGCCAGGTGACGGTTTTTACCTTATCACCTAAAGAATCAATAAGCGACTAATTTATGAAAAAACTGAACTGAGTCAAAAATATTTTAAAAATAAAACTGTTAAAATATGTCAATTGCGTTAATAGCCCTTAAGATAAGGTAGACGTGTACAAAATTAATTCATGTTATTAATAAATCCAATATCCGCTCTTTTATTTTGCGATATAAACATTTTGTTGTCGAGATATTGTGTCAGAGTACCGCTTACGCCTCCTAGTGGATGTAGCATAGGCAACTAGGACGACTCGAACAGAGAATGAAAAGAACAGGAATTTTATTTAATTATTAAGGATACTTCTGAATTACTGAAATTCATATTTCCCCTACAATTTTTTTCGCAGCTGCCCTTTAAAACATGCATTCTGTGGAATATTTGTCAAAATACTTGGAACTGCTCAGAAGCTCACTGAGTGTAGACATGTTAAATATTTACTATTAAGTGTTTGGCCTAATTTGATTTTTCTGTGTGTCAATATTTGTAACATCTAATGTGTTATTTGTATCCAATATCAAAGTTCCTAAGTGTTTGTCCAATATAAACATAATTACAGAATGTGCAGTTCAATTTATAAATACCCAACTTCAAAATGTCGTTAGTTGAATCTTTGGCATTAAATAAACATTTAAGAACATTGGTACTAGTCATGAAAGCTACTTTGTACTGCTTGTTCTTTTGTAATATGTGAGCTACTTTTTCTATTTGTTTCAAAATAGGAAATTGATACGTATTTATTTTGTTACGGTTCTATTTTAACTGGGTAAATGTTATTGGTAGGAAATGTGTACTTTTGATTTTTAACTAAAGTGTCGATTATAATTGAAATGTAACTATTTACTTGTGCGATTTGTTTTATTCTTGATATTTGTTTATTGGAATTTGTTTGGTTTAATGGTAATGATTTGCTCTATACACTAATAATCTATAAGCAGCTAATTTACGTGTTTTATGGTTACATGGACCGTTTGATATTATAATGATTGTATGTGTCGGTTTTCTGAATACGGAAAACTCAAACTTGCTCTGTGTATTAATTTTTATGTTTTAATATAGAAAATTAATGGCTATGCTTTCTTCTTTCTCTAGTGCAAATTTTATGTTAGGACGTAAATTGTTAATATCAATTAAAATCTCATGAATGAAATCTGATGGACTGTCAAAGCATGCTAAAATATCATCAACATAATGAAATAAATACAATCTTATCAGAAACGTTTAATTCAAAAATTTGATCTTCAAAATTATCCATGAAGATATTAGCTAAAATGGGTGTAATTGGGGTGCCAATAGGTAAACCATTTCTTTGTATGTAAATCTTAGTATTGAATATGAAATAATTTTTATTTACACAGAGATTAAATAATTGAATTAACTCCATTCTTGTAACAAATTAAACACTATTATTAAATAAAAAATTATTTAATAAACGTATACATTCATGAAGGGGTATTTTAGAAAACATACCAGTAACATCAAAACTTACAAGCATATTATTAAATTGTTTGTTATTTTGTGATCTAGTTTATTTGCTAAAATATAATTAGGTGCTTAGATATAAGAAACTGCTGGTGTAATGACCATACTTGATTTGTGGATTTTAAGAGACCGTACAGCTTTGGTGCTTGTGGGTTCTTGTATAGAATTTGTGACAGAAATTAGATTATTTTTGTTACTTTTATTCTTAACTGATTTTAGTAAATAATTGTAAGATTTGTTGTTGTAAGTGTTGTCCTTTTTAAGGAAAACTCTTAAAGTAAATTAGCAATTTGAAATTTGGCATAATTATTGTGATCATTTCTAAGATGCGTTTCGCATTCTACATCTCTTTAATTTTGTTAGTCAATACAGGAAAAGGGCAGAACTTAAAACCTTTGTTGGCTATTTATAAATTGAAGTGCAGATTCTGTTATTCTGTTTATATTTGACAAACACTTAGGAACTTTGATATTAGATACAAAGAACACATGGGATATTACAAATATTAACAGACAGCCAAATCAAATTATGCCAAACATTTAATAGTAAGTAATCGACTTATGACTCTACAAAACAACAACAAACAAATTAGATGTTTTGGAAGCATTCGAAATTTATAAACATAAAGAGAAAGTAGCTTTAATAAACGAACAGGTTGATCTTAGAAACTCACCTTTACCAGATATTTTAAATATAGAATTTTAATTTGCATCAAGTTTGCTGTTTTACATTAATGATTTGTTGCCATAACTTGTTTGTTAATTTACTCATATATTTTCTCTTGATAAAGGACACGTGTAACGCGTAGAGAAATAAATAACTAAATAACGAAATTGTGGAATTATATTGTATTTAAAACATTAGTACTATTTCATTGTTAATTTTTCTAACAGAAAGATGGATTAACTTCGTAAAATAAAGCTTTGAAAGTTTTATTTACTTCTACAATGTTGGTTACGAAAACAAACAATAAATAAGTAATAAATAAAGGATAAACGATGGGAGTAGATATCATTGTAGTCTAAACATAAATATACTTATACTTACCATGGTAGTTAGCACTTTCACTTTAGTTTCATGCAGGCCGATTTGAACCGTCGCACTGAACTTTATTCTGACCTCGATCGCCTGCTTCCGCTCCCGAATAGACTCAAGTACCCTTCATTTACAAAGCTCCTGTTTACAATGTCTGATATTTGAATTTGTAACACATGCACAGTTGTAAATTTCAACCCTTGGTCTTTTCGTGGATAGTTGAGATAATTGACAGTGATTACCGCAGTTGTCTACATTTAAAAGTGTTTGGCTTATAAGCGAAACTGTGATTTCACCATATCAATTGTTTATTTAAAAATATTAGCAACAAAAAATCGATGAATATCTAGACATTTTCTTTCATCTTAAATAATTCTGGCAAGAGTCAAACCTGTCTGCACACTTATTAAGTAAGCAAGTAAGTAATGTTTATTAATCCAATAAATAACATGTATGGTGTTTCACAGGTCAGTTACATAACATTTTGTTAAATCACAATATCTCATTACAAATGTATTTCCACATATGTACATAACAATAAATTATAAATAATATTAACTCGTGTTCTAAATACTGTAATATGCCTTGGACGTTAATATCCGTTTCACTGTCTTTTTAAATTGAACTAATGATAGCGTTCTAAGACTAACATCCAGTTTATTGTAAAATTTTGTACCAGCGTATAATAGTGTCTTTTCATCCATGACTGTCTTGTGATGAGAGGTTGTCAAAGGGTTAGTCCTCCTATTGTAGTGGTGTGTGTGCCTTATACATTCATTATTCAAAAGATAAGTTTTAGCTAAACAAATATATATATATATATATATATATATATATATATATATATATATATATATATATATATATATATATATATGATAATGTGAAAATTTTGTTTGATGAAAATACCTTTACATGTTGCATTGTAGGATATATTAAAAATTAGGCGGATAATTCTTTTTTTGCTTAATAAATAACATTTTTATATTTCCTGTCCTACCTCCGATGTCTATATTTGCGCTAGATGAGAGTATATCAACTCATAATATGTTTTCATAGGGCCAACTATAGACAAACAGCTTTTTAATTGATATGTGACGTAATATGATTTGGCAAGTTTACTGGAAACAAGAATGCCTTGCGACTTTATGACTAAATTGTACTTGTTGGTTTTCAATATTTGAAGTCATACCATCACATAGTTTTTTCTTTGAAACATTGACTGTTACAGTTTTTTGAGTATTCAGTATAAAGTTATTTTTGCAGCGCCACTCATTGATGATATAAAATACCAGTTATCCTTTTGCATTAAGCTTTGCTTCTGATTAAGAGACGATAACAACGGGGACGTCATCGCAATATAAGTTTTTCGATTGACACCCATTTTTGGTCAAATTAGCCTAGGAAAAAAATTTAATCACCCAGTTGACGTTTTGTAACGTTAGTAATGTTTGTAACTGTCACACAAATCAGTCTATTTTATTTATATTTCATAGTCATTTTAAATATCGCGACTTTCAAATAGCATTTCTTATAAAAAAATCCGTCCAAGTTTGATCAACCAACAGGCAGTTTAAGAAGAAGCATCTTTTGCCTACACAACTGTCAAGGAATCGTGCCGAAAATTTAGAAATGGCAAATAGGAAACAAAAGATGCGCCACGACCAGGCGCATTGTGCACTGCATCACCAGATGCCAAATATAGCACGTGTGGACGGTTTGATTAGAGAAAATCGTCGAATTTCAATCAGAGTGATATCACAAAATATTGATGTGAGTGTAGGATCCGTCCATAATATCGTACAGAAACTGGGTTACAGAAATGTCTGTGCGCTATGTGTTTCTCGTCTTTTGGTCTGAGGATCCAAAATGTTTGCGGATGGGTTTGTCTCAGCAACACCTTACGGAGTACAACGAAAATGGTAATAACTTCCCTTTTATCAATAGTTACTGGTGACGGAACTTGGTGCCATTATTTCGAAACATTCAGTAAGTTGTCATCCATGCAATGGAAACATTCAAAGTCACCACAACCAAAAAAGGTTAAGGACCAACCTTTCGTAGGCAAGGGGAAATTAACATTTTTTACAACAAAGGACCATTGGTGATATAATTTAAAGAACACATAGTGTTTATCTTTGGCCCACTGAAAAAGGTATTGACAGGCACACGCTTTGAATCGGACGCTGAAATACAAAACGCCATTAAGGAATTCTTCAACCAGCAGCCACGAGAATTTTACGAACAAGGTATAAATCGGTTGGTGAAGCAGTCGGATATGTGCCTTAATTGTAGAGGTGATTATTTGTAAATTTATTTCATAATATATTTTTTCTAAACCACAGATGGATTTCAATTGAACAACCCTAGAATGATTAAAAATCCGTCTTGTACAGCTTGAGGAAAATCATTTATAAAATAATAAGAAATGGAGTGGGCCTAATATCGATCCTTGGGGTACTCTCATTTCTACATCAATAGGATTTGACTTCGTGCCGTTACACTTTACTGCAATTTTCGTGTTTAATATGTACGATGCAAACCATTTACTATCAAAGTAAAAAGTTTAGTCACTTCACTTTGAAGGCTTACTTTACACAATTGGTGGGGCCAATTTGCCCAAAATTTTTGCTATTTAACAACAGATATATTGTTGTTAAAATATGTAAATTCTAAGAGTTTAAAGACTGTTGAATTTTATTTACAAAAAAGTACTATAAATCGTATCATTTTTCAACACGAACGACTTTAAACCTTCATAAATATTTTATTTTCCAATGCAAATCAATAAAATTCGAGAATTAGGTAGTTCGATTCTTTCTGAACCTATTACCATAAAGAAATTATAACAATTTTTTTGTTTTGTTTGTAAATAGTCCAAACAGGCAAAATGACCAATTCTCACTACGTGAAGTAATTTTTTTGTCATAATATTAAGGAATTGCCTAAATAAGATAAATGTAAAATTATTATCTTAAGGTTCGAGCCCTGAGCGTTATTACTGTAGTAGGTATATATATATATATATATATATATATATATATATATATATATATATATATATATATATATATATATATATATATATATATATATATATATATATATATATATATGCAGGGTGGACGACCGCCAACAGGACAGTCTTTTGTATCTAGGCAATACAAATTTATTTTTCAGGGGGGTTATGTATATCAGTATGGGCCACATTTTAAAATTATTTTCGTACATACTAGGTGTTCCAGAAAAGCGTGGCTTATCAAACTTATGTTTTTTAATGGAACACCCTATATTTTCGTTCAAATTTGAATAGTGCTATAAAAATAAGGTGCACTTCAATAAATGATATTTTGAATTTTATGAAAATAATAGGTTTTCGAAAAAAAATGATACTGACCGAATCAATTAAAATAGAATGACAAAATTCTAGTTGTGAATATTAAAGCTGTTACTCTTTGAATCGTTATAGCAAATGATTCTTAATTTCTTACAGGATGTTCAAAATTTTCAGTTGTAAAATAATTACATTCAAATCACATTATCTTGGTGAAATGTATTTTATTTTATTAATCTACATTATTCAAGAAAGCATTCTCTATCATTTGGTATATGGGTTTCCTATACCTAAATATTACAGTTTTTTGTTATTCAACATTTTCTTAAATTTAATGTATTTATTTATGAGATAAAAGAAATATTCGAATAATTGTTATCATTTTTATTCTTAACACTCAAGTAAATTAAAAGTTATTAACTAAAAACATAAAAACGGCAAAATATTTTTTTTAGTGAGAGAAGTAATGATTATAATAACAAAAACGAACAAGACGCTAGGAAAAAATTAATTTTACTCTAACATATGCTCAAAATGTCTGCCATCTGCCTGAATACAACAACTAATTCTATTTTCAAAAGATCTTATTTTACTTAACATTTCCCGCGTTATAGTGGTGAATGCATTAGAAATTCTTATTTTCATATCCTTGGGAGTAGTGGGGATTGTTTGATTTACTATAAGTTGACCAATCCCCCATATACTGAAATTCATTGGAGTAACATCTGGAGAATTAGGTGGCCAATTACAAGGATCGCCCCTGTCTATCCACCTATTTCTAAATTTTCTGTTCAAATGCTCTCTGACACGTCAGGCAAAATGAGTGGGTGCTCCATCCAACTGGAGCCATATTTTTTTTGTATATTTGATAGAATATGCTCATGGAGTATTCAGAAATCACGTTTTAAGAAATTCAAAAATTTTCTTCCATCTAGGTGGCCATCAAAGAAATATGGTACAATCACATAATCGCCTAATATTCCTGCCCAAACGTTTACAGTCCATCGGTGTTGGCGATCAACAGTACGAAATAGATGCCTGTTTTCAGTATCGTAATAATGGTAATTACGCCTATTTACTATACCATCACTCTTAATAGTGTGGTCATCTGTAAATTCCACGAATTTAAAAAAATCAGGATCTCTGTCAGCCTTATCCAAAGCCCATAAGCAAAAGTTTAAACGCAGATTATAGTCCCTTTCAGACAAATGTTGATGTAACTGAATATGATATAGATAATATCCATTTTTTTAAGTATCCTAGGGCCACTTGTTCGACTGATACCTGTTTCATTCGAAATTTTTCTAGTACTTGTATGAGGGTCATCAGTAACAGAGAGTACTACATCGAACTCATTTTCATTATTCCCAGTAACCTGTTTTGTTTTATTCGCCTTCTGATATGCAACGAAATTTATTCAACAATCTTTCAAAAATTTCTTTTCTTGGATGTTCTCGGTCGAGGTACTTTTGAGCATACAATCTCGAAGCCAGAAAATTATTTTCTAAACATTCCCCAACGCACAGTATCATATCAATTCTTTCTTGTAATCCGTATTTCATTTTAAACTATTATTTTAACAGTTTAACAATAAATAAAATTATTGTGGACAATAAGTTAGAGACTTTAAAAAAACTTTTATTTGTATTATGTCTAAAAAGACAGCAACCTACTAGATTAGTTTAAATTTTTTGTTATAAGGGCCTAAAATTAAATTTCAGAAAGGACAGAAAGCAACCTACTAGATTAAATTTTAAATTTTTGTTGTATTATACGGGATTTTACATTAAATTTAAGAAAATGTTGAATAACAAAAAAAACTGTAATATTTAGGTATAGGGAACCCATATACCAAATCATAGAGAATGTTTTTTTGAATAATGTAGATTAATAAAATACAGGGTGTTACATTTAAAATTACCAAGATAATGTGATTTGAATGTAATTATTTTACAACTGAACATTTTGAACACTCTGTGAGGAATTAAGAATCATTTGCTATAGCGATTCAAAGGGTAACAACTTTAATATTTACAACTAGAATTTTGTGATTCTAATTTAATTGAGTTCGGTCAGTATGATTTTTTTTTGAAAACCTATCATTTTCATAAAATTCAAAATATCTCGAAAACTGTAATATTTACCTATAGGGATCATTTATTAAAGTGAACCTTATTTGTACAGTACTATCCAAAATTGAACGAAAGTACAGGGTGTTCCATTAAAAAAAACATAAGTTTGATAAGCTACGCTTTTCTGCAACACCCAGTATGTACGAAAATAATTTTAAAATGTGGCCACTACTGATATACATAAGCCCCCTGAAAAATAAATTTGAAAAAACGTATTGTCTAGATACAAAAGACCGTCCCGTTGGTGGTGGCCCACCCTGTATATATATATATATATATATATATATATATATATATATATATATATATACAGGACCGTTTGTTTCAAAACGTTTCAGCAAACTACTTCGAGTTACTGGAACTAAACTAACTTCCTGTTTTTGAGCGTTGCTGCTTATGTACCCTACTGCTTTCACTGCTTGCACTGTTTTCGCTGCTTCCACTACCTTCACTGATTTCACTGGTTGCTTCCCTGTTTTCACTTCTTCTTTTGTTGATTCTCTTTTAGGTGTTTTGGAGAATCAACCAAAGAAGAAGTGATAACAGGGAAGCAAGCAGTGAAGTCAGTGAAGGTAGTGAAAGCAGTGAAAGCAGTGCAAGTAGTGAAAGGAGTGAGTGAAAGCAATAGGGTACGTAAGTAGCAGCACACACAACAGGAAGTTAGTTCAGTTCGAGTAACTCAAGCAGGATGGCAAATGAGATTACCGAAATATCGTTTTTAAACAAACGGTCTCTTGGAGACCAGAAGAGCTACGCGGATCAACACCCGAGAAACCAACAGTACATAAAAAAAAAATCAAGAATAACTTTTTTTCGAATTCGGCTTCATTTAGCCGCTAACCACCATTTTGTATTTTTTTTAAATAAAGTTATATCTGTGTTGTTTTTTAAGATATTTTCATAAAAATTGGTACACGGATGTATCTTACAAAGACACAACATAAGAAAAATATTCATTTACGTAATTTATTTTTTTTTCAAAATGGCGGCCATGTCAGTTTTTTAACGTGGAATTACGAACAAATCGTAGTCCAAATGAACATTTTACAAGAGACTAAATAATGTCGAAATTAATTCATCTTACTAATGACACCTTGTTTGTTGCAATCGGTTAAGAAATAAGGAAGATTGTAGTTTTCACGTTACGTGTTACTAGTTAATCGCGGTGCGCGAGTAATTCAAACAACAAGTAGGCGACAGGCTTTGTCCGCACAAGAAAGGACGTGGTCGCCAAATAAATAAATACAATAACATAAATAGTAATAAATAGCATAAAAAATAAATACAACTGTCACTACAACAATCAGTTTGTTTACAAAGGAAAATAAAATTACCTTTTCAGGTTAAATTTATGTTTTACTAATTAAAAAAACAACTATAAAAACTGTCACAACAAAGTTCGCGGTCGCGGGGACTCAGCTAGGTCGCTATTACTGATTTATTTGAAATTTATCTAAGTAAGGTTATTTTTGCATTTAGTATAAACACATTCAATAATGTCACTTTATTAAAATTCCGGTATACTGTTATCTAACCTGCTACATTTTCAATACAATGTCGCAACAATGAAAACATCTGATAATAATTAACGAACACACAGCTGTTAAATGTAAACGAAACAAACGCATTACTACCAGTGACAGTTCCGTGTTGCCACGTTTTTAAAAGCTATTTAGTAATTTATTGTTTCGATACTTATTTAGTGTTGTATACTTACTGTACTACTGGCATTATTTTACATGATGGGACATAGATACTCATTCCAAGAAATGGCAAATATGCATTTAGTTTACGGCATGGCAAATTGTAACCGTGTAGAAGTTCGACTATACGCTGAGAGATTTCCTAATTGAGCCCTGCCAAACGAGAAGACTTTTGTTCGTCTTCATGATCGTCTGAGAGAAACTGGGTCGTTCAACCCTGTGATGCAGAACTGTGGGCGGCCTCAAACCACAAGGACGTTGGAAATGGAGGAACGTGTGTTGCAGATCGTCGAGGAAAACCCCCATGTGAGCACAAGAGAAGTTAAGGCTGCAGTGGGGGACATTGACCATGTGTCGGTTTGGCGGATACTGAAGAACCAACAGCTGTATCCATATCATGTTCAAAGAGCCCAAGCGCTTTTACCAGCAGACTACCCTAATAGAAACGCATATTGTATCCAAACTCAGGAAATCTGTGCTCGCGATCTTTTATTTCTTTCAAGGGTACTGATGAAGCTGGATTCAACAGACATGGCATACTCAACTACCACAACAATCACGTTTGGGCGGATGAAAACCCTCACGCAATACTTCAATTAAGGCACCAGCAAAACTTTTCATTAAACGTGTGGGCAGGTATCCATGGTGATGAGTTCATTGGTCCAGTATTTCTGCCTCCTCGATTAAACGGGAACAGTTATCTGCACTTTCTGCAAAACGAGTTGTTTAACTATTTAGAAGATTTGTCGGTTGCTGCAAGACAAAGCATGTGGTTCATGCATGATGGGGCACCGCCTCATTTCAGAGGTACGAAACTATCTGACTGCCCAGTTTGGAAATCAATGGCCAGCCAGGTCACTAGACCTGAATCCCATCGACTTTTATCTTTGGGGACATTTAAAATCCCTGGTCTACGCAACTCCGGTTGCCAATGTTGGAGAGCTGAGACAGCGGATTGAGCATGGAATGAGACGAATCTGGGATACACCAGGACTGTTACAACGAGTTAGGGAATCCATGTTACGTCGACTGCGGCAATGTGTTTTTAGCAACGGTGGTCACTTTGAACACTTAATATGAGCAATTTGTTGACCAAAATATTTATTGGATTTGCTTATGAGAATTGTTGTATTTATTTATTTATGCTATTTATTATTATTTATGCTATTGTATTTATTTATTTAGCTACCACGTCCTTTCTTGTGCGGACAAAGCCTGCCGCCCAATTGTTGTTTGAATTACTCGCGCACCGCGATTAACTATTAACGCGTAACGTGAAAACTAAAATCTTCCTTATTTCTTAACCGATTTCAACAGGCAAGATGTCACTAGGAAGATAAATTGATTTCGAAATTATTTAGTCTCTTCTAAAATTTTCATTTGGGCTACGGTTTTTTCGTAACTCCACGTTAAAAAATTGACATGGCCGCCAAATTTAAAAAAATTAAATTACGTGAATGAATATTTTTTCTATGTTGTGCCTTTGTAAGATACATCTGTGTACCAATTTTTATGAAAATATCTTAAAAAACAACACAGATATAATTTTATTAAAAAAAAATACAAAATGGTGGCTAGCGGCTAAATGAAGCCGAAATCTAAAAAAAGATATTCTTGATTTTTTGTTCAAAATTGTCTATAAAATCCTAAAACGTATAGCCAGCCCAACCTTTTTGTAACAACCGGTATATATCTAGTGTGACCATATGGGGATTTTGTTTAACTTTGACTTTAGCATAGATCTGATTATCGCATTTATTTTTGCTTCAAATAAAACCAAAAATGAACTATAGTACGTTGGTTTTACAACCGACGTCACCTGTCAAAAATTACATTTTTAAGAAAAAAATGGAAAAAACGCATAAATTGCCCGAATTTAGAAAAAATATATTAAAAGCAGTTGTTCATTTTGTCATTTTAAACCTTTGTGTCAAATTTCAATGGCATACTATGATTTTTGATTTTTGGCAGTTTTTTGACTTTTTACCAATTGTTCCTCATCTTGATTTTATGTAACCTACGTAAAATCCGTTATCTAATGGAAGCTCAGCATATCTAATCTATTTGAGCCGAAAACAAAATGTTTTTTGTTATTTTTTCAAAAATGATATAATTTCATCCATCCATCAGAAGTCATGTTTGGTGCAAAGTTCGTTTAACTTTTGTTTTTAACTGTAATATATTATTACGTAACCGCCATTACAGATTCTGATTAGAATGTAAAATGTGATATTTATCATAATAAATCAAATTTATCATTTTGAGAAATACGTTTAGCTGAAGTATTAAAAGAAAGAGATAAAACAGCAAATTGTTAAATTTATGTCTGTAATAAAAAAAATATTACGTTGTTAAAAATTTTAATTCAACGCTAAGAAAACTCTTGTTTTAACATACCCCACCAAATTTGAATTGAGTTTTCTATGTAACTAGAAAAGCAAAAAGTATTTTTTTGCTTCAAAACAAAAGTTAAACGAACTTTGCACCAAACATGACTCATGATGGTGGATAAATTTTTATAATTTAAAACAAAATCTTGAAAGTCACTTTGTTTTTAACTTAAATAGACTTGGCATGTTTAGTTTTCATTAGATAAAGGATTTTACGTAGGTTACATCAAATCAAGATGAAAAATAATTGGTAAAATGTCAAAAAACTGCCAAAAATTCAAAATCATACTAGGTCGTTTAAATTCAGTACATAAGTCTAAAAGCACAAAATTAACAACTTTTTGTAATAATTTTTTCTGAAATTCGGCCAATTTATGCGTTTTTTTCAACTTTTTTCTTAAAAATGTAATTTCTGACAGATGACGTCGATTGTAAAATCAACTTACTATACTTCATTTTTGGTTTTATTTGAAGCAAAAATGGGTGCGATAATCAGATCTATGCTAAAGCTGAGGTTAAAAAAAATTCCCATATGGTGAGGACTTAAATGGTCACATTGCACATATATATATATATATATATATATATATATATATATATATATATATATATATATATATATATATATATACACGAGTATATAGGTATATAATAGCAGCTTCTTACCAAAAAGAAAAATGCCTAAGCATATGTCCGCCGAGTTTAAACACATTGTTCTAATGGTAAATGTTTTTGAAGCGGAAAAATGGAGAATTATTCTTAATCAAGTCGCAAATCGTACTACGGAATGCTTGGGGACTAGTGAAAGAAGTGTTATAAGGGTATCAATTGAAGAAGAGGCAAGTAGTACTAGTGCAGTGTCAAGGGCGAGGCCAAAAACTGGTAGACCGAAGTTAAATATCGATGATTTTATTATAAGTTTCGTTATAAACGAATAAGTTCAAAGGTAAATATGCAATTAAAAATTATTATTAATTTTATTAAATACATAAATAAAAAGTTTACCTCGAGTAGGATTTGAACCTACGACCTGTACTTTGCTAGAGTACCGCGTTAACCAACTACGCTATCGTGATTCAAGCCCTAATCGATGTAAATTTTGTGTTTATGTATGTAGAACTGATGTAAATTCTAAATATAATGAGATTACAATAAAATTACTTATAATAAATTAATATTAGTCAAGTTGCTTTGATATGTGTGAATTCTTGTGATATTGCAGGCTCACATTCCATTAATATAATTATTAATTAATTAATAGATATTTAGTACACGCTTCTGTAGATTTTCTTAAAATTTCTGAAGAATTTGCATCAGAATTCATGTTGACGTACGCACGGGAGAAATCGACAAAACAAATAAACAATGGAGAAACCGCCGTTACTAATCATGCATCATTGCAAATAAAAAGCTAGATTTAATGGGTTCGTTACAATATTTTGAAATTTTTCGATTCAATGATTTTAAATTTGGCAGAATGAAATAAAATACATAACGACATTCGAGTTTCAGCACTCGGCTATTGCCTCGTCCTTAAACGTCTGATTCGTACTGTTAGATATGAGTTCCCGAACTAATGACGTTAGTTACTATAAACAGTAATTTATAATAATAGTACACGGAAATATACAGGTAAGTTTTTCGTATTACGAATTATGTACAATTTTACAAAAATTAAAAAATACTTAATTCATACATCACACTTGCAAAAGAAATTTCGGAAATTAAATTACCGATTAAAAGTTATTTAACAGTAAATATAATTTTATGATACAAATTCATCCCTAAAACTGGTAAAATGTAATATCGCAATCAGAAATTAAGTGCTTCGTAGCTTTATTCCCCTTTATAAAGATAAGGCTTCAAAATTGGGGTGCACAAAATTTCATTGCTTTGTGTTAAAAGGTAGGAAACCATATAATCATTTATTAATGAAATTATAGAAAATTGCTGAATATCAATTTTGGTAATCCTTTCAACGTTTCAATTCCATAGAGAAAATTGAATCCTTTCGTTAATACTAATTTTATGTTCCATAATTCCTTTTCAAGAATATAAAATATTTTATGAAGGAAAATTAATTGATTACGCAAAGGGACGCTCATGCCAATATATAATTAAACTTCACAGTGTAATTTTCCTTTCCTTTTCTTTATAAACAATAATTTTCATAATCCTCTTAAGAAATAAAATTTCAATATCTACTCCCTAAAATTAAAGGTAGAAAATAACGCAAGCGCATCAATTTTTTCCTGTTTATTTTATTCAGCGAACGTATGTATCCTGAATGAGAACAAATTATATTGATATGGCCATAACCCAAACATAATTTGATAAAATAATGGTAAAATACATAAATTCCTTTTTAAGAACACTTCGTCTTTATTATGATACACATAAAAGCAACATTTCTTTGGTAATACTAACAATAATGAATTATGAATTATTGGCCTTTCATCCATTGAATTCATTTGGAAAATGTGTTACACTCCTTTCAGAATTTAGTATACAAATTAGAAAAGTAAAGTAAAAGACATTAAACAGTGTACAAAAAAATAAGAATGTGTCAAATTCTTGATTAAAAACGTGATTCTAGAGAAATTGTTCACAACATATTTTTTTCTATTTGGGATTTAACAAATATTTTTTACACCGCATGTGTAAGACGCTGATAAAATTTCTCACGCAATTCTTGAGGTAAGATTATTTTTATAATAAAAATGCAACACATAGAACTAAAGAAAATAAAAAACAAACATTTCATTTTGTAACCGAGAAAATAATTTACTCACGAAGGTTTAAAAGCTAGATGGGAAATGCGGATAAAGTTTAAATGGAATACTTTAAGAAACCAAAACTTTTTATAAAAATGTATGATTAAAATTTGGTTTTTCTATAAAAATACGTTAATAATAATAAACAAAGCACCACTTAATTTTTATTCGCAAATTTATCTATTAGTTTGGTTGGTTTAAATATTTGAATTAGGCAATGCATTATGCAATATTTAGAAGAGGATCTCACACGACTGCATCGCGATCGCTTGCAAGGGTTCTGGCGTAAAATTCCTGAGACTTTATTTATAATTTTTAATGAATTTTTGTCAGTGTATCAAAGACAAGATAATCTAGGATTCTGTAGAAACACTTTTTGAATATTTAGAATAGAAAGAAAAATATGGTCTTAAAGTTTGTGCACCTTTAAACTGATCTTCCTAGTATATTAAAGTAAACTGGGAAAAACTGTTACTATAGAATCCTAGTTTTATTATTTCTCTTTGCAACGAAACAAATTTTAGCAAAAAATTCCTAAAAATAGCGAGTCCAGAACTCGTCTTCGGAACCCTTGCAAAACGGATTTTACAAGTTTTTATGTAACGGCTTGTTGCGCCACTCGGTGGCACCGGATAAACTAAATATGCACGTATTCAAATAGATTATAACATTTCCGCGACAGTAATTTTACCTACGTATTGACTCGCGCTTTGATGTACGGGAATTTCATTGTAATATATTGTAACAATCTTAATCGAGTACACAGCTCTTCGAGCTATTTTGCATTATGAAGATTGTCCACTGAGCTATATTTAAATGGATTGAAATGCCTAAAGATTGTAAGGATTGTAAACCTGTCATTATGACAATAACAATAAATGCTACTGAGACCTATTTTAGAAGATAAAATGATATCTAATTAAAATAACACAATTGATGCCAAGTTAAAAGTTTTGATTTATTAAATAAAGTATTTTAATGAAGTAGTCGTAGACAAGAAATGAAGAATAATACAAGATCTAGAGTACTGCAGGTAGCGGGCCGCGAAAATTTTATTATTGTAATAAACGTTTGTCAAATCGCCATTGTTACTACAACAGAAAAGATAATAAATGGATTTTTTGTATCTTGATAATTTGTATTTGCTAATGTTTTCAAAATATTTTTTTTAATATATTCTATGTAAGAAATGTGAGAATGTATGCAACAGATATTTGGCTAGGGTTGGAAAACACATATTGGGGTGTGAGTAGCAGGTGTACGCTTAAAACTGCTTTACTGAAGGGACGTAACGCATCATTGGAATTTCTTATGCGCCGATTCTTAATGTAAAAATGTCACTAGATTAATAAGTAATTGTGTCGGTATAGACCGCGATCAAAAGATATCTTTGTTTGGTACGTTGAAACACGAGATGTAGATGTAGGATTTGTTACGGACGAATGCGTATTTTTAAAATTAAGATGTGCAATAATTAATATGGAAGTGTTCCAACGTAAATTAAAAAGTTAATTACAGTTAGAGTGTCAATCGAGCCAGATCGATTTTGAGTTGATTAAATACCTTCATTGTAAACCGCTTGTCTTTAAAATATTTCGGCGTGTACATTTTCTTTTGAGTTAGCTAACACTAATTTGTCCTTTCTTTCGTGTGTTAGTTTTAATGTGTTTTTCAAATATTAATCTATAAATAACCGTCACTCTTTTTGATGTTAAACCGCGTATGTTAACAATTTGTGTCTGTGATCAATTAAAGGAATTCAAGTGTAAGTATATATATATATATATATATATATATATATATATATATATATAATTTGTAATGGCTAATATTTAAATATTTAATTTGAATTGTGTGTTGATGTAGTGGGGATAGGGTTCAATGGGTTTAGAAAATAAATTTAAATGTTGAGATGTAATTATATGATTAATGATTAACTTTGCACCGAACTAGCTCAATCTCAATTTGGGGATAGGGATCAATGTATTTAGTTGGAAAATTAAATTTATTCTGGATGTGTGTGTATTTATATGAATTACACTTTATAAAATTATCACAAATGTATAAGAATTAGTCTGAATATAATTTACTTCCAACGCATGCGTTGTAACGTAATTGAGTGAAGTTAACAATGTCAAAATTGTCAAATAATAATTTGGAAATTTACTGTTTACGTCCACAATTAAATTTAGACTGAAATAATTTAAAATTTTGTTTCCTTTACAGGTGTTTATACAAGTAATTGTTTGAAATTCTATACCAATACATATACCTAATAAAATAATTTGCAGGAAATTTACCAAATAAATGTCCACAATAAATAGGGTTATATAAAAATGTGACTCACATATACTGTCCCAATGCAAATTGATGTCTTCGAGTTGTTCCAATTTGATGCAGGCACTTTCCACTCGATTCTAGTTGTTACCATACACCATATACTGCTGTTGACCGGTTCTCGGTTGTCGATGACACCAACTTCCAAAAACTAATGATGTTTCTTCCAAATCGGCAATACTCCAGTCACTTATTTTATTTTGGTAAAATTTTTTTATTTAAATGAATTAAAACTTATTGATTGGTATCGTTTAAAAAAATGTTTAAATGTCCAAAATTTTGTTATTATATCACTTTTATGTTTAGATGCCGGATCAAATTTAATTATTTAAAGGAAATTGTACCCAGAAATAAAACACAGATAACCAAATAAATGTGATTTTAATTTGGTATGACGGAATCAACTCAAGTTTGATTAAACGAAAACTCTTAACAAAATCGTAACACAAATTAACTCGTACAATATTTTCCGAAAACTAACAGGTATCGGAGACCGAATTATTTAATTTAATCGCCGGTATAAAAACAATTGCTCTCGAATATTTTCTTCGTAAATTATAACTTTCTTTACGATAATTAAATTAGGTTATGAAAACTTTCTTATTACACAAATGCACAACACTGCTTTAACCTTTTTTTAAACTTTGAACAAATTCTAGAGAGCTTAGCACTTCCAGGGCAATTCCTTTTATACCTTTTTGGTTGTTACTAAAAATTCAATTTTTTTTCAGCCATTTTACCTAAGTAACTAAGGCTCTGATTGGTTGACACATATTAAAATTTGGACTAAAATAGAAATTTGGCCATAACTTTCTTATACATTAACGAACTTAAAAACTAACAACAGAAATGAAAACTACATAAAATTTCGAACAAAAAGACACCTAACAAGCTATGGTTCCTAAAAATAATATGCGAAATCACTTAATCTAAATTGAATTTGCTTATAACTACCTAAACTTACAAGCTACACTTAATCTAATTACAAATTAGATTCCGTATGGAATCCTGGGAAAATTTTACATAAGAACACATACTTTTAGTGTTAGAAATCTCAAATTTAAGGAAATTTTAAGTTTATGTAAAAATATTCTAAATTCACCTCATATTTCACAAAATTTTGCGGTGAAATGCAATGTATCCTTTTAAAAACTGTGAGATACTGAGAAAGAACTCCTATTAATTGCTTTAAGAGCATAATTTAAACCTAATACTATGAAAAAACTATAAATTTATGCAAAAAACCTAAAAATTATAACATAACCAAACTTAAATCTAAAATAGCAAATAACTTATATTTAAAAATGTTTTCATCACTCAAAATGTTATGTTAGAGGTTTGTAATACTTGTCTTTATTATTTTCACTGTTCATTTCTAATGCATTGTGTCATATAGTGTTGCATTAAAATGTCCCATCGTCTAATACACTTACTGAAATTTTAATTATAAAAATGTATATAACTATGAATGTCTTTATACTAAACTGTTCTATGCATTGTTCTTGCTGTTAAACTTATATCACAATGTTAGTCACAGAGTTGCTTCCAGAAATATATGAGAAAAATGTCTAAAATGTCCATATTATAACCCTTTTATGAAATTTTCACATTTCCTGCATTCGAAAACTATTTATACATATCCTAATATAATCCTAGCTATACAATTTATGTTTAAACACCTGTAAAATGTTCACTTGCCAAAATACCCTCAAAATTGACTTTTATTGAAATAAAGGAAATACTAAATTGACTTTACGAAAATAAGTGTATTTAACATTCTTGACATTTTTGTTGGCAGGAAAATGCTCTTTATGATGAAACCAAACTGTATAAATAATATTCAGACTATTTTGTACAAAAAAATCTACTTTAACCACATCGTGAACCAGATTTCTATAAAACAATGTCTCGCACATGTATCGAGCTTGAAATCACCTCTTTTTATAACTAAATTATCATTTAAACTGTACGACCTTCTTTTACTTCTTTCTGAACATCTCAATATATATATATATATATATATATATATATATATATATATATGTATATATATATATTGTACTGTTGGGAATATATTTAAATATTTATTAAATGGTAATTTATCAAAATATATAATAATAATACTATTGTTTATGTGCACCGGACTAGCTCTAATCTCATTAGGGGATAGAGTTCTGATTTAAACGGAAATTATTTCTGGTTCGATATTATGTGGATTCCACTTTATATAAAAAATTCTATATGTTAAATGTATCTTAACAAAATTTATACTATAACGCATGCGTTATGAATTTAATGAACTCAATTGCTAAAAATGTCAAATTTGTTAAATAATGACTTGTTGAAATTATAATTATAGTCACAATAAACAGGGTTATGATCAAAAATTAACTCACATGTGCAAAGTCCTATCTGCAAACGGATATCTTCATTCAGCTGGTTCCATTTGTACATGCAAGCACTTTCAAGATGATCAAAATTTTGATACACGAAGTTCGCTGTCAATTCACCTAATAGCTTCACAGGCCCTCGGGTTGATGGTCACTTTGTTTCGGTAAACGCTTTTATTTTAAGCTTTACGGTTTCACCCAACCACAAATGTTTATCGATAATGATATTATTTAAATGTATTAAGACTTTCCAATTTTATCGGCAGAAATAAAAATCAATTTGAAGACAAATGATTACAATTTTATTATGGAAAAACGTAACCAGCATTTAAATTAAACAAACGAAATTTTAAAATCATTAAACATTAATCGTCACAAACAAGAAATTTAATTCGTACTAAACTTTACGAATATGAACAGGTATCGGTAACCTAACTTTATTTTTAAACAAATGTAGGTTTAAAAACAATTGCTCTTGAACTTCTCGTCTCTCCGTTAACTTTGTATTTAATTTTCCCGATAATTATTGAGGTTAAATTAACTTACTTGTTGCACAAAAACACTACACTTTTTTAAACTTTGCAAACAACTGGAAAAATAATATAGAGAGATTATGCTCAAAAGCAATTCCTTTTATACCCTTTTGGTTGTTACCACCTTTTCAATTTTTTTTTAGAAATTTAAATAATGTAACTATGTCTATGATTGGTCAGAATAATTTTGAAAATTTAACTAAATTAGAAATTATGCGATAACTTTCTTATAAAGCTATGGATTTAAATTTTGATAACAGAAATGAAATCTGTGTTAAAATCTGCATAAATCGATATTTAACTTGATATAGTTCTCTTAAATATTTCTACTAAATGACTTATTCTAACTTAAAATTGCTTATATCTAAATAATCTTACAACCTACACTTAAATTAACTACATATATGTAATCCTGATGAAAATTTGTATTAGAAAACATTCATTAAATGTTCAAAATCTTAAATTTAAAGGAAAATTATATTTACCAAAGTAAATCTGCATTTTATCACATAACCTAACTTTTTTCTAAATATACAAATAATTTGCGTTTTAAAACGTTCATATTCACCAAAATGTTATCCATACAACTTGTAAAAACTGTCTTTATTATATTCATAGTTCATCTTGCTTGTATTGTCTAAATTTAAGTCACTTTAAGAAATCATATTGTTTAACACACTTTTTCAAAATTCTAACATAAAAATGTATTTGCATGTAAATATCTTTCTGTAAAATTGTTCTATACACTTTTCTTCATATTTATTATGCATCACTTTGTTTATCACACATCCGCTTCCATATACAATGTGAGTAATGATCAAATTATGTTCGTATAGTAACCCTTTCTTGAATTTTACCATATTTCCTGCATTTCACTTACTTGTAATATAAACCTAATCCTACAGTATGTGTTAAACACCTGTAAAACATCCAAATGCCAAAATACTTTTAAAGAACTGAAATTTAATGAGACAAAACTAAGTAGTGAATCGAACTTACAGAAATAACTTTATTTAACATTCCTGACATTCTTTTAAGTAGCATAATGCTTTTTATGATTAAACCAAAATGTATAAATCTTATTAAGACTGTTTTAACCAAAACACATCCACTTTCTTGCCATCGTAACCGTATCATGCTTGATTTCAACCTTTTTTTAAAGAAATTAGTTTAAACTCTCCAATCCCTGTCTTACTCTTATCTAATCATCTCAATATATATATATATATATATATATATATATATATATATATATATATATATAAAGGCAAGCAGCAAATGATTCGACAAGCACATATAACCTATTAAAAATCGAGCATTGCCTTGCAAAGGCATCTTATTCATACGCGGACACCTTAAGCTGAAAGCTGTTAAAATGAAAGACAGTACAGTGCTCCCACACTGTGGTATTGGTGTGAATTAGAAATGTTTTTTTTTGTTGTTTATATTTACATTTGTGTAGAGGTGGTCTGATAAACGGGTACATGATACCGCTTTGGTTATTAATTTTAAAAGGCAGTTACCAAGTGGGTACACACTCCCGAGATCAGATAACCATTAAACACCTCATATTTTATTTTTATTGTTTTTATTGTTATATAGATAAATGTGTAGCCTGAGATAGGAGCGCTGTATTTTTCTAACGCCCTCAAATTTATATATCGGTCACGGTGTGGTGATCTATTTATAGTTTACCCTTGTAAGGCTTTGTTTTAATGAGATTTTTGTATCAGTTTTGAAGTAGAATTATTTGCCTACGAACTAATTTCTCTTTATATGTAATTTCTTGTAACTGGATTTATGTATTTTGTGCTTTAGTGGTCACTAAACAATTGTGCTGTTGTATTTACGTAACTTGATTTATTGTTTTATGTGCTTATTTACGTAAAGACCGGCATTATTTCATTATTTGTGACATTGTGTTTCTGTGTAACTAAACTGCTTTTTCTTCATTGTCTACTAATGTTATAATTTTGTACGCACTTTAAACTGATTTAATGGTGCTTTGTTATCTATTTAACCGTTTCATTGTTTTTTTGTGTGTTATATGATTTATTAGTGTACTTGTGCAATTACTTAATTATGAATAAAGTGGGTTCTATTGGTGGTTCTTTCCCACAATAGTATATTAACGGGCTGAACCACCGCTGTGCTCGTTGAATTAATTTGAGTAATTTCCTTTTTTTTACCTGTCCCTCATGATGCAACACGCACCTCCTCCAGCTGATCTATTTCAGATAGCATAACGTACCTACCACTAGACGGCCTCTTCGATTGATCAGATTTGAGGTTTGCGAGTAATTAAATATCAGACTTGGAAATAAATTTTAATCTTTTAATTACTATCAGGAAAGTCCATGTAAGGCAGGCAATTATTTTGAGTAATAGTAACGTTATTGTCAGTCCTTTAAACCTTAAACACCTGAAATCGTTTCAATAATAATAACCAACGCCAACAATTAAAAATATATATTTTCACCGCAAATAAGGAACCCTACAACGTGTTCAAGATAAGGATGAACAGCATGGGGAACAGTGAGAGATACGAAGGCGGTTAAATCAGAGAAAAGTTGTATAATTTAGGACATGTTTACATGTAGTTTGCAAAAGTTCATTATTGTTTATCGTTTCCAAGACAAAATGCGATTTTTTGGTTTTTCTCTTTTCGCAATTCCTTCATTTATTTTAAAAGATTGTTAAAAAACCAAGTGTACTTCTTCATTGTCAAGCTTAGGATGTTATTGAAGTTTGGGTGAACTGTGCGTAAATATTTTTGGAGTAGAATTTTCACAGAGGAGAGTATTTTATTTTGAGTGAACATGGTGGTTTCCTGTTATACCATTATTAAGATCTAGTTTATGATGTTTTTGACATTTTTGCCCGATTTTGGCGTTTTTGGGGTTGTGACGAGTGCCCATTTGCAGCATTAAGTAAGAACCCCGCCCACACCGCTATGCCGTGCGCGCACATTGCCTTTACGGGCTGATGCTCTAATGAGTATTTGGTCTTTAACAAGTTATACCTTATCAATATTTTGCACTTTGATATTGCGCCCGACAAAGGACAGAGTTTATGTCTGAAAGCTTGCAAAATAAACGAATAAATAATTTCCCAAAAAAAGTGTTATTTAACACGTCATTTGGTGACAGTTTCAATTCTTATATAAAAAAATTTGAGTTTAAAATAATGATGTTGGTGTATCAAAAACCAAATAACAATTTTTAACGATGAGAATAACGACACAAGTAGTTCCAGAACTTTAGCTATTTCTTTTATATAATTATTAAATAAATTGAACCCAGAATTTCTTCTGGGAACCAAATTGCATTCCGTGCAGCCTTTCATTAGCTGTTGTCATTGTATATTTGTAAAAATATTTAATTTTCAGGAATAAAACTGTGGCTGAAGAGTTGGAATACCTTTTTTGAAGGCGTATAAAATGGAATCCAACACACCTAATTAAAAAAAAAATTTTTATAACCAGTGCCGCATTTACTACTACACAAATTACGCACGTGCGTAAAGCGCCAAGTTTTAGGGGGCGCCAAAATTTATAGATGACAAAAAAATTTAAATCACGTAAAATTAATTGTTGTACACAAAACTTTAAATCAAAATCTTGTTAATTTTTTATCTTTATAGTAACATTTTCTAACACTTTAAATATACTACAGGATACACACACGTATAAACCTTCCCAAAACAATCCGACAATTTTATTGAATTGAAATACATTTGGATTATGTTTAAAACACGGCTGCAAGTACTGTACTCATGTTTTATCTTACCTTGATTCTGTTATGAATGTATTCCTTACCAACTAAAATGTTTGAGCTTTTTTTTTTGTTTGGGTATGCTTTCAGACGTGAAAAGCGTCCGACCAAACCGACTGGAGACTGCCACAAGTTTGCATTGAGACCATACAGTGTAGACGATGTGTTGAGGCACCCTGGATAGTTAATATTCTTATTTTATTAATCCGAACACATTAAGTTTCTGCAGTCAAAGATTTCTTTTTTATTTTCATTCAGTAGGTACATTATATTCCGGATTCTGATTTCATTTGTATCTGTGCGTGTTTATATATAAAAAGGCACCGATCCAGAGATGATTCATTGCGAATTTAGTCGTCGTCTAGCATTGAATATAAATTAGAATTGTACTGAGATATATTAAAAGCTTAAGTGTTAATTATTTATAGTTCTGTATTTAATCGTTATTCGTAGTGCATAAGATTTTCATGTTAACTTTTGTGTTTGTATTAAATAAATTACGTAAAGTTTCCATCGTTATTAACACTACTTTAGTTTTTTTAATTTTGAAATTTAATAATGAGTGAACATCGAAAAAAATTAAGTAGTGCGCAGTATAAAAAAGTTGCTGATGAAAAACGCAAACAACAAGAAACAAGAATAAAACTAAAAGATTAGAACATTATTTCACTTTACAAGAGCCTGCAAAACCTCAATCTGAACAGACTTTGTATATGCCCGAAAACCACGATATTACTTATAGCATTAAAACTATCTTAGACAATGATGATACTGACGCTGTTTTAAATGTGCATGTTTCAACTGAAAGTGTCACTGCGGCTAGTGGTAGTGGAGTAATTATGGGTTAGGAACAGATTATATTCATCCTCAGCCAGGTTTTTCAAAAGATGCTCAATATACATTGTCGGTTATGGGCGAGCAGCAAGAGCAAGTGACTATACCGGTTAATGGGTTCACTTAAATAGTCAAAGCATCGATTATTTAATATCCCAAGAAATCAATCGGCACATGTTCGATGATTTTTCAGCAACGATAACAAAAACTATTGTAGCAAGCCATACTAAAGGTATGGTCCAGCATTCCTTGAATAGAAATGCGTTTAGTCAAAAATTAAAAAATGATAAAAAAATAGTTACGAAAATTTTTAACATACTCTTCTTCGAAACAAGAGTTATTTTGTATCCCAAGCCGCCTTTTTGACGGAACTTCAAAAATAGCAACAGAAGGTATCAATGACTGGAGCAATGTGAATAGAATATTAAATCTTCAAGAAGTATCTCGCGAACACTCCAAATGTCAAATTTTATTATTACATAGGAAACATAGTGCTGGTACGGACAAAATAGACTCGTTGCTTTGTGAACAAATTAAAAGTCAAACTGAGCATTGGAAAAACGTGTTGCAAAGGGTGGGTTCAGTTACATAGTCAAAGCATTGACTATTTAATATCCCAAGAAATCAATCAGCACATGTTCGATGATTTTTCAGCAACGATAACAAAAACTATTGTAGCAAGCCATCTTAAAGGTATGGTTCAGCGTTTCTTGAATAAAAGTATGTTTCGTCGAAAATTAAAAAATGAAGAAAAACAGTTAAGAAAGTTTTAACATACTCTTCCTCGAAATGCCGTCTTCTTGATGGAACTTCAAAAATAGCAACAGAAGGTATCAATGACTGGAGCAATGTAAATAGAATATTAAATCTTCACGAAGTATCTCGCGAACACTCCAAATGTCAAATTTTATTATTACATAGAAAAAATAGTGCTGGTTCGGACAAAATAGACTCATTACTTTGTGAACACACAAATTAAAAGTCAAACTGAGTATTGGAAAACGTCTTGTAACGCAGAGTTGCTGTAGTAAAAAAGTTGTCATCTAGAGTTTTAGCTTTTAGGTGAAGCGTAGAAAAGTTTGGTGTTCTGAAAAATGGAAATTACATGACGTGCTTGGAACTTATCTCAAAGTTCGACCCCTTTCTAGCAAAACACATATCAGAATGTGGACACCCTGGCAGTGGCAAAACGTCTTATTTATCGTCAACAATCTGTAATAAATTTATTGAATTGTGTCACGAGAAGTTTTAAGTTAAATAATTCGAGAAATTCATAATTCAAAATATTACAGCATTATTGTCGACTCTACACCTGACATTGCCCACATCAAGCAATTATCCATCATTATACGATATGTTCAGATAAACGGAAAACATGTGCGGTTCATTGGATTTTTGCCGAACGTGGGTCATAAATCAGAACAAATATCAAAATTGGAGGATCTTAACCTAGAATTAATAAATTATCGTGGCCAATCTTATGGCAGGTGCTTAAACCGGCTTGCAAGCTCGCATTATGAAACGTAATATACTTGCTTACTACCTTCCTTGCGCAGCACACCCTTTGAATTTAGTAGGGGTGTGTGCAGCGGAATATGTAAAAGAAGCTGTTACATGTTTCGATGCTTTGCAACATTTATACACTTTTTTCTCAGCTTCTAGTCGTCGATGGGAAGCGTTACAATCAAATTAAAAAAATAATGCTATCGTTCCAAAACGAGTTGATGGAATACGTTGGTCTTCACGACGTCATGGCGTAATTAGTTTTTGTGAAAATTGAAATGAATGTTTGCAAACTTTAACGCAAATCTATAATGTAGTAGTGGTATAAATGGTAAAAATTTTAAATAATATAATAGAGTTTTCCAAAACAAATCGTTAAACTAACTAGAGATACAAACCATTCACCACAAATAATGCCTTTGGTTCAGTCGGAAGATTAACGTAGGGTGGTTCATTCTTTGATTTGCTTCATTACCACAAATTCTGCTCGATTATTTCCACTTTGCATGAATATAAAAAAATGTAATAATGCTCGGAATAACTAAACCGAGTTTTACAATAAAATTTTATCAAAATGTAAAATATAAAAAATATACAGACTATGTTTATTTACAGTTAAAATGATAGGGTTATATAAAATATATCTTAAACTAGTTATAGCCTTAAATTACTAATTAAATCATAAATATCTGTCACTAAATATAATACATCTTCTTGAGAACCTCTGGTATTATAAAAATAATGCAGAAATGCAAACCAAGGTGACGTGTGTCAATGTTGCGTAATATATTGCAATAACAATCCTTTTATGTTGTCAACCACACCCAAACTGGAATTTTTCTTCTAATAAATTCATCTTCTTGAAATTGAATAATCCGTTTAATGCATTTCTTAAAATTTCCAATAAAAATTGCAATCATAAAATGAAAGCGTACGCAACAGTAAAATTAAATGCGTACTTAAAATGTAATTAAAGTGTAAATCAAAGTAAAAATAAAAGAAAAGGAAAGCAAAAGTGCCTGAAAAGAGCAAATGTGTTAATTTTTAGTATAATGCGTTAAAATATCTTACCATCAAATCAATGGCACTTTTCACTAAATTTAGGTGGAAACCCCAAAAATATGGCTTCCTACTCAACATAAGGTTCAATAAGTATTTAAATGGACATCTAGAATATCAGACGATGTAGTCATGCGCGAAAGGATTTGCGCAAAGAATTAAGTCAACGATGACGTATTGTACGAAAATATTTGAGCAGAAAAATAATTTAAAGGGGGAGTATAAACCATTAAGAAGTATATACACTTAAGTTACACCAAAATGCAAATTAAGTTGCCTACCTCATAGCTATAATGCAAAAATAATTAAACATTTTCTTATATTTACAACTGAATGAACGAAAGACCTAAATTATTATTATATTTTAATACAACTCAAAATGGGTTGTTACAAATGGAAAATTTATCTGAAAAGCCAAACACACGTATAGAAGCAACTGGAATAAAACTGCACCGAATCGAATGCATCTTTATGAGTGTATTTTGGGAAGTGTTATTAGAACGTTTTCACAAAACCAATAAAAGTCTTCAATTCGTTGCTATCGATACCGGCGATATAACACAGCTCGTTTCATCTTTAATACGGTTTGTAAAGTCCCTAAGATCTGAAAACATGTTTACAACTTTTATTAAGGCAAAAAAGCTTGCAGAAGAATCATAGGAAGATGAACAGCAACGAAGTCGAAAACGAAAACTCTTTTCAGATGAAAGCCGAGATGGTGAAATTACCCTAACTGGAAAGGAAAAATTAAGAACTGAGATATTCTACGCTATTTTGGATCGAGTTGTGATGGAACTAGAGAAATGAGCTGCAACACGTTTTTCAGAAATGTTCATTTCTCTTCTCTTTAAATGAATGTTCACAACAAACGTTAATTCAGAAATGCGATTATCTCCAAGAAATTTGGAAAATTTCTTTTCAACGGAATTTTTGCACTTTTGTGAATTTTTAAAAGAAGATAATAGTGTTTCCCAATACTGAAATTGTGTTACGAATTTTGGTGTCAATGGCACTGACTGTTAAGTTCAGCTGAAAGGTCATTTTCTACTTTAAAGCGACTTAAAACTTATATACGGTCTAGTATGGAACAAAATCATTGACGATTTTGACTATAGAAAGCGATTTAACTGAAATTTTAAATTATGATAAACTGATTACTTTTCTGCAAAAAAACGTCGAAAACGAGTGTGAAATTCTAGCTTTCATTATTTTAAAATTTGTATTATAAATAATAAATTATCTTGCGCTACAATCTATACCCTTGCGTTTAGCGTAAAAATTAGATTCCTGGGTATGACGTTGACATACAGGTATGGAAAAATGCTATCGCGGATCTAACTTATAATAAGTAAAACAAAGACAATATAATCAGTTCACGTGCTAAGTGAGATAGAATACACAACAAACTAAAAGCGCGGATGCCATACATGCGTCTTTTGGGTCAATGACACATTTAATTTCTACTGTCAACGAGAATTGTAAATCAGCGTTTTTGCAAGTCCGACACAATACTCATGTATTTCGCTGAAGAAAAAAATACAGATTATTAAGTGGCATTATTCAGGAAGCACTGCACAAGAAATAACTGGCAGATTTGCTTTTTCCTTTGAAAACAGGCCAATTCCATCAGAAAATACGATTATGCGTACTGTTTGTAAATTTGAAAGATGTGGATGTTTAAATAATTGTAGCAAATGCAGTAGCATTGGTGGTAATGATGGTGAGCATCCTGGTCGTAACTTAAACGAAGAGCGCGAACTCCAAGAAATTGCAGTGTGTAGTATAGCAGAAACTAATTTCCCGTGCAATAGCACAAAAATTGCTGAAGAAATGAATGTTGATCCAAGAACAGTTCGCAATATCTTGAAAAGGAATAAATACCATTGCTATAAGTTGGAAACTACACAAGAAGTTTTTCCAGAAGATCGCCAAACGCGTATGAAATTTTGTGAAGGTATTATGAATCGGGGTAATGAAAACGAAAGATTTATTGAAAATATTTTGTTTACCGACGAGTGTACTTTTAACTTACATGGCCATCACAATCCGTCTGTCGCTGTTGGTTACTCTCGGGAAAACAAACACATTAGTATTCCTTACGGGACATAATACCCCCAAAAAGTTAACTGTGGGCAGGAATTTGGCAATTCCATAATTGGTCAATTTTTTATCAACGGAAACTTGAATGCGGACAAATATTTAGAACTGTTGAGAACCATATAGTTCCAGCTGTTCAACGCCTCAATATAAATTTTGATGACATTCGGCTGTCCTGCTCATACTGCAATAAGAGTTCAATAGTTTTTGGAAACTACGTTCCCTAACCGTATTATTAGTGGAAAAGGTACTATTAAATATCCTCCTCACTCACCTGATATCGCGCCGAACGACTTTTTTATTTGGGGATACGTATCCCATCAAACTTATGGGCACAGGTATGAACGTGCTAGCAATTTGGACGAACTTCATGTCAAAATTACAGACTCTTTAAACAGCATCACCAAGAAATGTTAGAAAACACCCGAGCTGAAAATCTTTTCGAAAATCTTGTAAAGTAGAGTGTATTCTGTTTATTTTTAAAAATAGCTGGTTTTTCAATAAAAATTATAATGCTAAATTTAAACCTTAAGCTTAAGTTATACTATCAATGTAAATGTTAATGTTCTTGTTTGCAGCTCTCGTAAGTTTCTTCTTGGTTCTTCTTACGAGTAGTAATCGAATCATGTCATAAATTCGCAATTACTTTGACGTTTGAGGTATTACATTTAATGTTTAAGTGTAAATAATAGTTTCAAAGAACACGCGACTTTTCAACATCATCTTAATTGCTTTGATTTCGTTCATATTTTGTGCCTACATGTAAATATGTACTAGTGGCAACATCGGTAAAGTTATGTCTCTCTCACGCTCGTATAATGCTTATTGGGTTTATATCTAGCTTATTATAAGTTAGACCCGCAATAATGTTTTTCCATACCTGTATAGTAGGTACTAGGTTATCATCATAAATACTCTAATTAAAAGGCGTGTATAATTTGATGCGTAAAGCGGAAAACACCTAAATCCGGCACTGTTCATTAACTTTATTAACGTTAAAAGATGCAATTTACTTTATTGTAGATTGAACGTAACGTTTCAACGGAATTTTTAAATTGAAATAACTTCTCAAATACTAGACTCTTGAAATATAATCTAGCGATTTAAATCGACAGAGTGGGAACAACCTTCATTTCAAATTTAATTCATTAAATTAATGAGAGAAGAGTTATTTTCAATCACCACAGCAAAACCGGTAGTATACTCTCCTAATATTCAACATTTATTGTGGTAATTATTCTCACAAACCCAACTTAAACAAACCTCATTTTTATTGATTATACCATTTACGCTAATGTATAATTTTTTATGTGCTTAAAGGCTACCAGTATGTGTCAAATTGATGAATTATTTTGTAGCCAGTGAGAGAATGTATTAAATTACATAGTAATTTAATATAATTTGAAAGTAGGTGGTGGTTGTAAAATAAATAACGTATTCAATTTTAGAAAATATAATGTTTTACAATTTTGATACTAACGTTCGAGAAAATTAAAAAATAATCCTCCCCCAAAGCGAACTGTGGAATCAATTTTGTATGCTTAACTAAGTGCGTAGGCATGCAGATTATCGGAATTGCAATTGATTGATTATTTAAAGGCAATGAAAATTTCAGTTTTCATGTAATCTATTAATAATTTTAAAGAAATAATTAGTAACACGTTTAAAAACACCATGATTTAATCACTAAATATGTTTAGATATATCCCATATACTCAAGTTCCAAATTACTTCTCCACGCAGTTTTTTTAAAAGTATACAAGTGTATAATGTGTTTGTACGGGTAGAAATTATGTAATTAAACCCTAGGATACTCAACCAATAAAATATCGGCATTTACATAATCCGGGCTTCTGAGACCCGTTATATAAAATCACGTATAGTCAGAATAGAAACAAAGTGATTGAAGTAAAACTTTATTTATTTATGTATATGCACATGAACATTATTTTTTAGGGATTAGAGAAGCATCTAGTGCACATTCTAATACTATGCTCATTACAGATATTATTTTTACAACTAATACATATCATTGTGGTTTTACGATCAATATTTGCGGGGCACACTGAGCATCTCTTTCTCCTAATTGTTGCACTTGTTTGAGCGGCTGGTGGACCAGAGATATCAATAAATCTGCTTAGACACTCCCGGACACTACGCCGTAGGTTAGGTTTAAGGATCTTCTCTGCATATGTGGTATCACTAGTTCCCTCGCTAAATTTTTCAAAAACTATCTGCGTTTGTGAGGCACTCCTATGTTGTAGTTTGGATGTTCCTTCGTGAAGACTATATAGGGGAGAGTTGCCTATATTCAATCACTTTTGGAAAAATCAGTATAACTTGCAAAACTAAGCAAATGTTGTATATTAAATTCTGATACAAACTTAGTACCATATTAAGATTCTGTGAGCAGTAAATAAAATGTCCGACCAAAAGCATTTCAGTGCATAATTAATGTTTAAATATTTAACTGTAAAAGTTTAATTGAACCATCTGTTCCTAAATTGAACTTATTATTAAAAGACGTTTGGTTTGGAGTTGAGGTAACTCACTGCAATACACGCACAGCTCTTCATTGCTTTTCTCATCATCTGAATCGGTCCATTCGGGTGTCTGGTCTCTGACATGCGTTTTGGTTTTATGGTTCTTATTTCTGGTTCCTGAAAATAATTTAACACTTGCTTTTTCCAGGGCTGATTTATCTCGTTTCGGCACTTTTGGTTTACGTTTGCTCTCTGGTAGCGACTTCTCCTTTTTTCCTGAAGGTCTTTTTTGTAAACTGTACTAGTAAGCTCTACTGCAACATGTTGAAGTAGGTTGATGAGGCGAAGTAGAACCTACAGCACGTTCAATATTACTGGGTTCTGGCAGGGTAACACCGCCTTCTTGACTTTCACCTGGCGCTTCTACAGCAGTAGAGGAAGCAAATAGATGCTCACTGAATCTATTTCGATTAGGGAGCCATATTCCCGCTCCCCTAAAAGCATTTTGGCTTATGTCTACAGTAGCGACCTTCCAATAAGCTCTACCTAACAACTCAGCAACATTATAGACTGTTACAGGCTGTCCTACGTGAGCCCGAAACTATGAATCTTGTTCCTGAACATACTACTTTTGCAGAGTCTTAACAAATCCCACGTCGAGCGGTTGTAACCCATGCGTCGTATGGCTAGGTAACTGTAAAAGATATGATGTTGACGAGCAAACTCCAGAGCCTCCAGATTCTTGCTATGCACTGAATGTCCATCTAGTAAGGCTTGTCTTGACTTGACTTTACCACTTCATGAAAATGTTTAAGCCATTTGACAAACAGATCGCTAATAATATAGCCAGTATTTGAAATTTTAGAGAGACTTCCCGTTGGAGCATCTCGTGCCAGTTCCGAAGCATAGCACTTCCTTTTAAGTATGAGCATGGGTGGAATGTAAAGCACTGCAGCGTTGCAACAACAAACCATGGGGTGTTGACGCCTCTTTCTCCACTGGCGATTCCACTAACTTGCCGTTTTTCTTTTCGCCATACTACCTTTTGCATTTTCTTTTGGACGATTGCGTAACCGGATTTATCAACATTGAATATTGTGTTCCCCGTAATTTTATATTCGTCAACAAGGGTTTCTAGTGTATCAAAAACTGCATAACTTTCTCTCTTTCAAAACCTCGAGCTCTGGCAAGTGGGGTAGACTCCAGTTGGCAAACTGATAGTTCTGGGTGTTTATGCATGAATCCATAGAACCATTGTTTTCCGGCGACTTTTTTTTCTCGGTTGAACGGATGGGGCAATTTGTGCTTTCTGCCAGCTGAAAAGGTAGTCGCCGTATATCTGTTATGGTAAATCCATAAAGCATTTCTGTCAACAACCACGCGCCGAAGGGGACGAAGAGTCCTGAGCAGTGCACCACCAACACTACTGAATACATTATTACTTATTTTATTGTATAATATAATATTTTTGTGATACGTATGGTAAATATCTATATATTGTTAATGTATCATCAAATTTTAATAAACTTTGTTGAATTTGAACTTGAGTTTCTTCTAATTGAACAATATGTTTTACTAGTGTTTTCAATTTCGGATGAAAAAGCACACTTGGTTCCCAGTTTTTTACATTGTCGTTGCCTTGTTTGTTAGTGCCTCTCACATGCTTGAAAAGGGTTGATTTATTGATATTGTACCTTCGAGCACTTTCGTTTAAACCTACTTCGTCTTCTTCGTATGCTCTGATAGCCAAAGCCATGTGAGCTTTTGTCCATACTTGCCCCGCTTAGACATCTCCTGAAATAAGTATCATAAATTGTTTTATTTTTCTAACCGTACTTTTCTAAGGACGAAATTATGGGAAAGTCTTTCTAAGAATATGGTATAAATGTCTACAAAAAGGGAAACACTTACTGCTATGTCCTTGGAGAATATTCACTAAGTAAGATGGTGAAAAAGTTACATCATAAGCACTACAAAAACAATGTCAGGTGCACAGCTCACTATATGGCGCCTAACTGAATGACATCTGAGATTGCAGGCCGGCCGATGCTAAAGTTTGGTTTTCTACCGATAGAAAGCGCGGGAATGCTAATTTGCATAAAATAGCTATGAGGTTCAATTTATGCGCCGGTTCAATATAGACAACTCTCCCCTAATCGTTGAGTGCTGCAACATCAATAATGTTGAAGAAAAATGTCATGGGCCTCTTGCACGTATATGTTGGCACCATTTGATCCATGACGTCAACATCGCCTATTGTTTTATTATAATAAGTGATGATTTCAAGCGTCCTCTTGGCGTCATAATTGATAGATACGTCGTGGTGCAAGGTGCTTTGTAAAGTTACGCATTTGTTCTGTTTACTTGCGTAACTTACCATGGATACGTTATTTCGAAAGCAGAACAATGAAGAGCATTTTGAGACTTTCATTTCTTTCGGAACGCCACGCTTATGCTGACGTAATGTACCCATAACATTAATATTTTTATCCAACAGATTGGAACACTAGTGAAGAAGTTGTCTATCGTGAGATTGAGACCAGAACTATGAATGCTACACACATCAGTTTGTACTACTTCAAGTCCCAGGTTTTTATGTGGAGGTTCTCCGGGCAACCAACATAAACTAAACCATCCAGAGCATAACTAGGCTTACATTCACACATCCAAAATATTTTAAGTCCATGATGTGCCGGTTTACTTGGCATATTTTGAATGAATCTGCATCTACCCCTAAACCCAACGAATTACATTAGTATCCGGTATGACGCAGGTTTTGCATTGCTGAATGAATAAATCCCAAACGTAGGACACCATTGCTAACTTATCGGTTTCCAAACGCGCATTCCGGGTTCTCTTTTCGTCAAATCCTCGGAATCTTCGTATTTCTTCAAAGGGAAATATGAACGTTGTGACCCGGTATATAGGATTGGCAAATTCACTTCAAAATAGTTCTCTCGTAGGAACTCCCGCATGAATAAGTAAACTACATAATGTAAGAAATTCATCAACAGTTACCTCTTTCCACGGTTTTCTTCTTTTGCTCCGTAAACACGTGTCCCCTCTAAATTAGTACAGTTCACAATTTCTTGTACAATAACTGGAATTACAAATAACTGAAACGCTTTGTTTAGTGTTGCAACCATATGCTTT
This sequence comes from Vesta saturnalis, assembly GCA_036346205.1. Lineage (NCBI taxonomy): Eukaryota > Metazoa > Arthropoda > Insecta > Coleoptera > Lampyridae > Vesta > Vesta saturnalis. The sequence goes on from JARFJB010000862.1 coordinate 4,576,207, forward strand.
CTTGCTAGTCCTGGTGCACGTCGATTTATGTTGTCTGGTGGAATTTTATTGTTTGTTGGATATTTTAAACTCCAATCCAGACCACCTGGAGCAATGTAACCGCTCCTTGAAGAATTACCAATATCGTCAACATCATCCTCTGAATTATTATCAACAGATGATCTGAACTGGATCCAGAATACTCGTCAGAAACCAATCTCGTTTCGGCACTTTTGGTTTACGTCTGCTCTCTGGTAGCGACTTCTCCTTCTTTTCTGAAGGTCTTTTTTGTAAGCTGTACTAGTAAGCTCTACTGCAACAACTTGAAGTAGGTTGATGAGGCGAAGTAGAACCTACAGCACGTTCAATATTACTGGGTTCTGGCAGAGTAACACCGCCTTTTTGACTTTCACCTGGCGCTTCTACAGCAGTACAGGAAGCAAATAGATGCTCACTGAATCTATTTCGATTAGGGAGCCATATTCCCGCTCCCCTAAAAGAATTTTGGCTTATGTCTACAATAGCTCTACCTAACAACTCAGCAACATTATAGACTGTTATAGGCTGTCCTACGTAAGCCCGCAACTATGAATCTTGTTCCGGAACATCATAATTTTGCAGAGGCTTAACAAATTCCACGTCGAGCGGTTGTAACCCATGCATCGTATGGTTAGGTAACTGTAAAAGATGGATATGACGTTGACGAGCAAACTCCAGAGCCTCCAGATTCTTGTTATGCACTGAATGTCCATCTAGTAACGTAATGACAGTCTTGACTTGACTTAACCACTTCATCAAAATGTATAAGCCATTTGACAAACAGATCGCTATTGATATAGCCAGTATTTGAAATTTTAGTAAGACTTCCAGTTGGAGCATCTCGTGCAAGTATAAGCATGGGTGGAATGTAAAGCCCTGCAGCGTTGCAACAACAAACCATAGGGGTGTTGACGCCTCTTTCTCCACTGGCGATTCCACTAACTTGCCGTTTTCCTTTTCGCGATACTACCTTTTGCATTTTCTTTTGGACGCTTGCGTAACCGGATTTATCAACATTGAATATTGTGTTCCCCGTACTTTTATATTTGTCAACAAGGGTTTCTAGTATATCAAAAACTGCATAACTTTCTCTCTTTCAAAACCTCGAGCTCTGGCAACTGGTGTGGACTCCGGTTGGCGAACTGATAGTTCTGGGTGTTTATGCATGAATCCATAGAACCATAGTTTTCCGGCGACTTTTTTTTCTCGATTGAACCGATGGGGCAATTTGTGCTTTCTGCCAGCTGAAAAGGTAGTCTGTTATGGTAAATCCATAAAGCATTTCTGTCAACAACCTCGCAATCCACGCGCCGAAGAGGACGAAGAGTCATGAGCAGCGCACTTCAAAACTATACTCAACATTATTACTTATTTTATTGCATAATATAATATCTTTGTAATACGTATGGTGAATATCTATATATAGTTAATGTATCATAAAATTTTAATAAACTTTGTTGAATTTGAACTTGAGTAAAACAATTCTTCAAATTGAATAATATACTACTAGTGTTTTCAGTTTCGGATAAAAAGCACACTTAGTTCCCAGTTTTTACATTGTCGTTGGCTTGTTTGTTAGTACCTCTCACATGCCTGAAAATGGTTGATTTATTGATATTGTACCTTCGAGCACTTTCGTTTAAACCTACTTCGTCTTCTTCGTATGCTCGGATAGCCAAAGCCATGTGAGCTTTTGTCCAAGTCCATACCTGCCCCGCTTAGACATCTCCTGAAATAAGTATCATAAATTGTTTGAATATAAGAAACCGGAATCGATTCAATATAGGCAACAGCGTATCATTATATTTTTCTAACCGTACTTTTCTAAGGAATAATAGTTCTAGGTCGAAATTGTGGGAAAGTCTTTCATGTTTAAAAACGTTTAAGATTAAATATGAAAAAGATGAAAACAATTCTTAAAAATATTACTACTACTGACGACAATAACTGTGATTGTTATCGAATCGTATAGATTTATGTAAAATATAAATCTAAAAATACACCATTGAAAAACCCAAATTTTAAGAATGATTACTAACTTTATTCTATCCACTTTAAAACGCCCAGGGCAATTTGAATCGTGTAAGAAAGATCAAAGTCCGTTTTCTCAACTAGATGTTTGACATCGCTAATTCCAAATGATGACCAACTCCGCAGACTGTTTCCCCAAGACAATGTGATAGCGAAATTATTGGAAAATACTAAGGATACACGTGAACAAAGTTTGATGCAAATCATTCATCGTATGTAGAAGTTATTAAAATTTAATTATTTATTGGGAGGAAACTGTCGATACTAAAATTTGAAGGAACCTGGCCAACATTCACGGTATAAGCTATCTTTTACAAAATATCTCAATTCTGCAAGCCAATTCCGTAATGTGTTGTTAAAAACTACGTTTTGACACAAATCGGTCATCGCATAGTAGCAGTTATTAACGTTTTATATGGGAAATTATTTATTGCCCACCCCTCCTCCTTCTTCCAATGCAAAGATGTTAAATATGATTGGCACAAATTCAAGGTATCATACAATAGTAAACTTTTTTCTAAACTAGTTGTATGCTAGTACATTACAGGACTTTCTTGCAAAATACTAAAAAAATATATAGCGTATTTTTATATCTTCGAAATATTTGATGAAAACCAAAAACTGACCCTAATAACCCTCCCCTCTTAGAGACATTCAGACATCATGACCGATATTGACTAAACTTGGTCAAAAGTTGTAAAATGAGCTAATAGGTCGATTTAGCGATAGTGAAAAAAAAGTCGCTTGCATAACCTTCTATACCTACATATGTATATGTAGGTTGAAAATTAAAAATAGATATCTCGCTTATCTTTCAAGATAACTATAGACTGTTTCATATCATTTTAAAGCAAATTTAGCTCCCTTTCAAATAAAGTAAGAATATGTGTATGTTATACCAGCAATACGAGGAATGTTTTCAATTTCCGGAGAAACCGGAAGTAGTGTTTTCATCACGATAATATCATTTCATTAGCGTAGATGAAGAAAGTTTATTTCAAAATCTCAAGTTTGTAACCAACATAGTTATAAAGTTATAGCAATATCAATATTAAATATTTGAAAATTCATATCTCTTATACTAGTAGCTCTAGAAGAAGCAGGTTAGTTGCATTAATGAGTGGCTATATAAAAAAAAATTAAAATACTTGGAGAGAATTTCCAATTGCTTTATATCTTGAACGGTATCGGAAATATATATTTCTACAAAAAAAATGTATGTGCGAGTGTAACTGAGGCCATATTCAATTTAGAAAGTTTAAAAAAATTGGAAAAAACCTGAATTTTTGCGCTGAAAAGCTTGTTTTGTTGACATAATTGTCTCGTAGGCCTTCATTACAAATTTCATCAAAATCGTCCGTGTAGTATCGGTTGGTGAGTGACCATACACACACACAGGCATTTTGAAAAATTTTCTAAATTTTTTTTTCGGGTTCAGAGAGTCGTAAAACATCAAAATAACGCAACTTCTTTCATTAGATTTTTTCGACCGCAATACTTTCTTGTTTAGCAAGAAAGTAAAAATGAGCTACGGAATGTCGACCAACAAAGTTACCAAAATTGCATGAGACACTATAGAAATTCAACAACGCTTCTTTCCTCTTCCTTTTCCTTCGCTAGTCACGTCACCACCAAAAAACACACATTCGAAGCAAACAAAAAATGTCCGTTCAAACGGCATGTAGTCGGCCCGAAATTTCAAGCAACAATTAACGTTCGACGGCATTCATTATTTTCAGTGGCTTCCTTCTTTATTCACGTCTCGTAACGTTTGTAGCTGGATGAAGAAAAGTTCATTGTTTTAACATCAACATGATTGCCATCGCGAAAGGAAAGATAAGAAAATAAAAGATATTAATGGTATGAATAATAGTTTATGTAATTAAGTAATGAGAATATTACGGGGTTGAAGAAAAGGGAAGAGACGGAATTTGAGCTTCACATATTTTGGGGTAGAAAAACAGCTGTTCTCCAATGCAGTCTAAAATTGCGGTGTAATTTGTGACTTGTCACTTGGGATTCTTATATCTCATTTTGGGGAAAATACTACTCTTTAGGACTGTAGTTATTAATTACACTGTTGGATGTACAACGAAATCAAAGTCAGGCCAGTTTTATTACCATGAAGTTCATTAATTGAAAATGTAACAGGTGCGCATGTTTTCCATAGAATTTTCTTGTTTTTATTATAATAGCTATCGAAACGGGGAGAGAGAGAGGAGAGAGGGAAGAGAGGAGAGGAGAGGAGAGAGGAGAGGAGAGGGAGAGGGAGGGAGAGGGAAGAGGAGAGGGAGAGGAGAGGGAGAGGAGAGGGAGAGGGAGAGGGAGAGGGAGAGGGAGAGGGAGGGAGAGGAGGGAGAGGGAGAGGAGAGGGAGAGGGAGAGGAGAGGGAGAGGGAGGGAGAGGGAGAGGGAGAGGGAGAAGGGAGAGGGAGAGGAGGAGAGGAGAGGGAGGGGAGGAGGGAGAGAAGAGGAGAGGGAGAGGATGAGTGAGAGAGAGGGAGGGAGAGAGGAGAGGAGAGGGAGAGAGGGGAGGAAGGAGAGGAGGAGAAGGAAAACTTTACTTTTGCAAAACAGCGTTCTTACTAATTTTCAGGTGTACTTGGTTCAGCCTGCTTATCTATAATTGATTTGTTTGCCAACTGATTTATTTTTATGTTATTGGTTGTAATTGTATTAATTTATTTACGTACTAGTTAGTTCTATTCACAATACAAAATGTATGTGCAAATTCATTGCCTGTTTCTTTTTCTTGGTTATATGTAATTAAACTGCATTTTAACATTATTTTATTCCTATCTATTTAATGTTACTGCTTGTGTCATTTAATGTGTAACAAAGTGTATCATTATTTTACGTTTGTTTTTATAATATTTGCCAACTAGATAGGTGCAATGACTATGTTGAATTTGTGATCGATTTAGAGGTATAATTTGGTTCTCTGACGAAGTATGCGAAGACTTAAAAAATAATGCGAAAGTTAAAGGATCCTAAGTTTCTAACTTGATTGCGGATTTCCAACCTCTTACCGTGACATTGATAGGTGGTAACACAATTTCCTAAGAATAGTCGTTACATAATAATAAGATCTTAAATTTTGGAGCGATTTATGTGCAAGACAAGTTGTTTAGTAATTTAAATAATTTTAAATCATTGTTTATTTTATTGCATGCGGAAACGGTGTCATGAGGGGAGAGAGAATAGTCCGCATACATGTTTAGACTTTGCAGATATGCACTAAGATTCAAACTGTAAACATTAAATACAGTGGACTCTAAGTAACATTTAAGTAACCTAAAATATTATTGTTATAATATGCTTGTTTCCCATCGAAATAGATAAATGTAAAGGACGTGTTTGTGGCATTGGATGTATTCCGTATGACCTTGATTACTTTTGGGAAATTGATGGTTTCCAAAATCACTTCTGGCAGGACGTCTTGCGAGTCACGCAGGGCAAGGATAGGACGAACCCTGTGCAAACACATTACTATACGCGCACGCCACCATCATCCTGGAATTTAGCTTGACCTATGGGGACTTTCATGTCACAAACCTTAATGTCCGTTTGTCTCGTGACAGGCGGTAGTCCTCTTTCATCTCCTACACCGCAACGTTTATTGGTTTGTACGGCACTATTAACTTCTCCGGAATGCAGATCGTCTTCTTTGACTCGTATCTATGCAAGCAGCGCTAAACTTGGAGCACCCACGTTGTCTGATATAGCCCGGTTACCTCCATGCGCTAATTAAATTTATTTTAAATTACTTTCCCTCTCGCGTATCTGCTCTGATATAGAGAGCCCTAACCATCAGAAACTGACAGTTTCATAATTGATCATTATCTAGCCTTTGCAGATTCTTAAAACAGACTTAGCAAACCACGTCCCATTTTCAAATAAACGGGTTTTGACTGCGGCAAGGGAAGTGGGGAGTAATAGTTATGGCCTTGTGGAGCTAACAAGTTTAATTCAGTTTTTTAAGACAAAAATCAACGGTGGCAATGTCTACATCCCAAAATTAATAAACACATTTCCAAAAGCATACCAGACAATTTTTCGACTTTTGCTACCTCCCTCCGACAACGCTTTTTCTGCAACATATTTTTTAGAATAATCTTTTATCTTATAATTGTATATACAAGGATGTTACTACACTTCGACATTTAATATTAATTGCTCCGCCATAATTTAAAGTTTCGAGGACGTGAGTATCGACTACCTTAACTGGGTTGGTCGACGAATTCGGCGACGCGTGATGTGTACGGATTTCCACCGTACTGTAGTCGTAGAGTATCACATATTTTTTGCGCTACCTAGCGTACGGCATTTGTTTTCCCCATATAAATCAGTCCCTAACTGATAAATTGAACTCGTAGCTCAAGTAAATTGCTTATCACGAGACATTTAAAAGGCGTACAAGAAATTTTGCTATGGTGTCGTATTTCAACTCTGAGCCCCATGCATGCAATAAGTTAGAATTAATATAAGAAAAGTAACAATATAAAAGACGTGCCCAGCGTGTCTGAGTGCGAATACGTACCGGGCTAAAAATTCTGAAATTTTGATTTGCATTTTATTTTATCATTTTTCTAATTTAGATTTAAATAAATGTTAGAAATTATTATAAGTTTTGTTACGAACGTATAAGTTCATAAGTAAATATGTAATTAAAAATTATTATTAATTTTATTAAATACATAAATAAAAAGTTCACCTCGAATAGGATTTGAACCTACGACATGTACTTTGCTAGAGTACCGCTCTAACCAACTGAGCTATCGAGATACAAGCCCCAATCGTGTAAATTTTTGTCTTTATGTATATAGATTTGATGTACTAGTTTGTAACATTTGTTTTCCTCACATAAATCACTCCATAACTGATAAATTTAGCTCGCAGCTCGAGTAAATTGTTTATAACTCTCAAAGTACATGTCGTAGGTTCAAATCCTACTCGAGGTAAACTTTTTATTTATGTATGTACTAAAATCAATATAATTTTTAAAAACTTGTAATAATTTAATATTAGCCAAGTTGCTTTGGTATGTGTGAATCCTTGCGATATTGCAGGCTCACATTCCATTAATAAGTATTTGGGTTGTTGCAAAAATAATGTCCTAATGCAAAATATCTCAAGTTCTACTGAACCATTTTAATCAAAGTAAGAACCATTTAGATCTATACACTTTTGCCAACGTGATATCAGTTTATTAACGCCTTTCGCAAAAAAATTTGGTTCTCTAGATCCAATGAAATCTTTAAATGCAATTTCGGCATCAGTCTGGTTTTTAAACACTTTACTATTAAGAAAGTTTGTTAAATGCGCAAAGAAGTGAAAAGCAGTTGGGGAAAGAGCTGGCAAATAGGGTGGGTGAGGCAGACTTTCATAACCCAGTTCGTTCAGTTTTTGAAGGGTGATACGTGCAACGTGTGGCTTTGCATTATCATGAAGTAGAATCGGCCTTTTTCTGTTCACCAATGCTGGATACTTCTTTTGCAAATGTTGGTGCATTTCATCAATTTGTGCACATTACTTCTCAGCAGTTATTGTTTCACCTGGTTTTAAGAAGTTGTAGTGGATTAACCTTACACAAGACCACCATACAGTCAACATGATCTTTTGGGTGTAAATTTGGCTTAGGAAAGTGTTTTGGTTTTTCATCTATGTCTCACCAATGACCTGAACGCTTTCTGTCGTCATAGAGCACCCATTTTTTATCACAAGTCTCAATACGATCAAGAAATCGGTCATTTTTGTTGCACAAAAGAAGGGAATAGCATATTTCAAACCGATGATTTTTGTTCATTTCTGTAAGTACATGTGGAAGTTTTTTCACTTTTCCCAGCTCATGCAAATGGTGATCAATAGTTGAATAGTGAACTTGCAGTTCTTCTGCAAGTTCTCGAGTTGTTTTTGATGGGTCAGCTTCAACAATTTGTTTGTCACTCATTATCAACCATTCTAGGCCGACCTCGACCATCCTCATCCAGGAAGCCTTCTTGACAACTTCGAAATTTTTCAAACCAACGACGTACAGTTCTTCCATTAGCAGTACCTTCACCAAAAGCCTGGTTAACTTTTAGGCCCATCGCTGCTGCATTTGTCCCTAATTTAAATTCATACAAAAAATTGCACGATTTTCTGATTTTTCCATCTGTAACAAAGAGATACACAACTTATGTACACAGTGATTAAAAGTAAAACTTTTAGCTTAGACAGATAGGGCAAGTAATGCTCTTTAAAATAGTACATAACTTGACTACATTTTAAATCACTTCTACATACATAAAAACAATATTTACATCGATTGGGACTTGTATCTTGATACCTCAGTTGGTTAGAGCGGTACTCTAGCAAAGTACATGTCGTAGGTTCAAATCCTACTCGAAGTAAACTTTTTGTTTATGTATTTAATAAAATTAATAATAATTTTTGTCCACGACGATCTTAAAATACACTCATTATACATGTGTTTCTTCAATTATAATGATATACATTTTTACTGGCAGTGATTAATCCTTATTCACTACTAACCAGTGATTAATGACTATTCACTACTTTTAAAATATAAAAATTCAATATTATCAAGTGTGTAGTCGGCAATGGGACATTTGACATGTATTTTGAAGTTAATTATCTAATACAAAGAATAAATAGGGATTGTGATAGTGAAAACGAGATTTCTTCCACACCGTCAAACATAAAAGAAGCTGCAGAAATCGCCTCACTAAACTTGTTGCCCAATAAATCGAAAACCTTTTATTTGACGGCCTATGAATCTATTATGTATTGGAGAAGAGGAAGAAAAACAAACTCCTTCTCGGAATCGGTTTTACTGGTATATTTTACAGAATTATCTATTAAATATAAACCATCGACACTATGGTCCCAATATTCAATGCTTAGAAGTACGATTAATATACGTAATGGAATAAATATGGAAAATTATATGAAATTACGAGCATTGTTAAAACGAAAATCTAAAGGCTATGACTTTTCTCCTGAAAATATTAATGATTTTCCTACTAAAGTCCCTGATGATACCTTGCAACAAAAGTAATATTTAAATATTTGTTGTTGGAAATATTAGATACATTCATTCATTTCTTTTTTATGGTTGTATTCGTAATGGGAATAATGGGTGCTTGTCGGGCTTATGAGATGTACTGCATGAAATTGACTGATTTGCTGAGAGGTTTTGAGTAAGAGTCGCGTGCGTTGCAAAACCATTAGAAGGGTTAGTGTTGGAGTTTATTTGTGAAAGTTACTGTGTTAGCAAAAGCAAATATAGCGACTGCATTAACCAAATAAATAATTTAATATATTGTGAGTTGAAGGAAAACATTAGTGATTTTCTTCAAAGAAGAAAAACTTAGGCAGATTCGAAGTTAACACAGCAAATATTTTCTTATTAGTGTTCAATTCTGGGACGCGTGACCTAACATTTAAGTGACAGAAAGAAAAGTTTGGAAAATTTAGTTAAGTTATTGGTGATCATCATTGATATTGAATGTGTACAATCGTTAGCAATACCAAATTGATTGTATGAAAACAAATAAGAACTTTAATGTGTATATGGAAGTAACCATTTTTCATTGTGATAACCGTTTTGAAGGGCAAACATCACAGTATAAGGTGATGTGATGTTAGGCTATAGAGCTCCTATACTAGGTACGCGAGTGAATAAACCATAGACACTGCGTTAGTGTGTACTACAGCCGAGTTAGTAGGGCGAATACGGCTACCTCTTGTGTTTTGTGCATAGTGCATCTAAGAGTTTAAACAGGATTACCGAAAGCAGATCATAGGGGCTACAACTACCGCACAGAAAAATGATTAATTAATTTAATACGCAAGAATTGGACTTAAAACCAAGACAAGTACGATTATCTTTTAAGTATATTTTTTTTATTGTTGCGTTAATTACGGTTCATTCAAAGAAAAAAAAAGGTAATCGAACTTTAGTTATTTTGTTGTTTTTAGTGTTAAGTTTAATGTATTGATGCGCGAATTTGTCAATACATATCTACTGTTTAATTTATTTTGTCGTTTATTTGTGTCAATTGTGTGCCTAACTGGTTACACCTTCTGATAAGTGAAATTAATTAGCCTTTGCATATTTTCGAATATAAGGATCGATTGGAAATTGCGTAATGAGCCAGATCAATCACAAAATTTCATTTTAGATTTGAAATATTAAAATGCAGAACACTACTAACAAAGTACTTATTATTTATTTTTTTATTCAGCGCAAATTACAGTTTTGAAGTATTAAAGTTTAAACCTATCAATGCATGCAAGGTGTTTGAAACTACCCTTCAATCATTTTACTCCTTACATCGACTACGCCCATTTCCACTGTAACTGTCTTGGTAACCCGCTTATTTCGGTAAGCATACACGAGGCCTAGTGCGGTTTGGACGTATAACATCCTTATTACAATATTAACTAAATTTAGGCTTTATTTTCTCAATGTATAGGTCAGCGTTTACTTTGTCACAGGTGACGCGGCAACAATCACTCTTTTTTAATGTCAATTAACTCTAACAACTTACTTAATCTGCAAGTCATGTTAACAACTCATCTTCCCCCCTTCTGCAATTCATTTATGCATTTTCAGATCACCGCGTTTATTTAAATACTTCCTAATTAAATATGTACATAACTTATTGAAGTAAATTCAAGCTTCTCTTATCAATATTAATTAAACTTATATATAAACCACAAACAATCATTTTTCATTCTATAAAATACCATATAACTATAAAATATCATTTAATATAGCGCGAAATTTGAATTTCTCAGGCACCCGTTACAGTGCTCCTTGTCTTAAAGTTTTCTTCGAGTTGCAAAAGAAAATTTAACTTACTCTCGTCACTAGTAGCAGTTTTCGGTCTTCCTCATCCAGGTTTTTCTTCACTCCGCGGGTTTCAAGAAATTTTGTTACTGCCCTACAGATGACAAAGTTCTTATTTTGTTTTTCAGGAAAATTATGCAAATTGCAAAGTTCTTGATAAAATCATTATTTATTCGCTTATCCCCAACAATAAGAATTTCGAATGCTTCTTTCCGGTATCTACAGACGCCATAATGACGCATGCAATATTTACCACAATATTAGAATTTTCAAATTGTATTGGCCAATTAATTCTTTTGAATTTTCTTCTGAGGTATCTATGACATCGCAAACAAATGAATAACATGCTTTCTGGGTTAATTTTGGAAGACATATTACGCGCCGTCTTGATTACTTTGAAAAACAAACCCTCATGATTTGTTGCAGGTGGAAATAATGACCCCTTTGTTACAAAAACTCAATATTATTAATGATACAAGCACTAACCGCTCTATGTTTGAATTATTCAGCAATCAACGAACGTTTTGTTAAGATAACAATTTATTATTAAACCGATTTCGTTTATTTTATTTAGAATTCTCTAAATTAGGAATATTTATTTAATTCCAAGTTTTATAACAGTTAGAAATATAAATTTACAGGTATATGAGGGATACTGAAAAAGTATTCAGTCATACGATTTGGGAATTTTCATCTGTACGGGGGTTGTTTAATAAGTTTACGACGACTTTGTGTATTTCAGAATTTTCTTAAGCTTTTGGATCAATGTATTTTGAAGTGTGATTGAATTTGAATGGTGAATGGTTTTACTGAGTAGGCTGCAATCCTCTCTTCCACAGTCAGATAGGATTGATTTAACACCCCGCCTAAGACTTTATTTTAGCAAAATTTAAGATTGTGGTGGCGCCTAGAGACAATTTTTCCCGGACTGAACTTGGATGATTTACAACACTCGCGTACGGCTCGTGTTGTAAACTTCCTCCTCGTGAATAACAGGTATCATTATATGCTTGTTGAATAATATACTATTAAGCGTTAGATATGTTTGTAATTATTATCTTGTTAGCTATGAAAACTGATGTTAAAATAATATTAATTTAGTATTATTTTTAAATTACAAATAATTAAACGCAAAATCTACAATTCTCGTTCCCTTAGGAGTAAAACTTCAAATGCAAAACATTTCTAAATAAATGAGTCAGAAAACAATATTTTTCTAGAAAAACTAACACAATAATATTTGCCTTTCCTTTGAACATTTGTTTAATGTTTTAACGGAAAACAATCATTTTGATGCTGTTTGCAAATACCATTTCAGTTAATGTACACACAAATACATATATCTGGAGAATATTCATCATTTATGTACACAAAAACATGTCATCGTTTCGTTTTTCAAATAAAAAATAAATATCAGTAAACCTGGGTGCAAAGTTATATAAATATAGCAAAAGCTATCTTTATAGAACAGAAAACGTGATGTATTTATTTGTATGAATAATAGGCTTGACATCGCCACTTTTCAAGCTTTACGATATAAAATTAGATAGGTGTGTATTATCTAGTAGTTTATTTTATTCAAAGTCAACACACCTATTTCATCCGCAGCATAGTATATTCTATAAAAGTGATGTATGTTTTAATTAAAAAGTTGTGTAAATTACTCTTTTTACAAAATGCAAGTAAATCGCCGTACCGTACATACTCATTAAACAGTAAACATTAGTTGATTAATGGGATATATGTTTCTAATATTACGTAGTTTAAAATGTATCGTTCTTTTAAATTACATTTTATTCTGCTGGATGTACTTTCGGTTTTTTAATACTTTAATTTATTTTATTTCATACTGACAAGTAATTACTAAACTCATTTGAGTCTGGTACATCCTATTTCCCCGGAACAGTTCATTTCGACGCGGCCACTTCGACGCTTCCACTTCGACGCACGATCATCTCGACGCGAGCTTAATACCGCCTTTACAGTACGTTCAAACCAAAAATAACGTATGAAAATGCTTTCACCATTATTACACATCATAAAAATACTTTTAGGTTTAAATCCTGTATTTTTAATTTATATTTTATGTAAATTTAAACGTTTCAATAACAATTACAAACTTATCTTTCTCAGTAAATGTTAAAATCTCAGACAAGGAACTCTCCTTGCCTAAGGTTAAAATCTTCAAAAATTACTTGGGATGTTAGAACACATTTATTAAATATAAAAAATATAAAAACCCAATCATAATCCTGGTATCAATATAACAGTTCGATAAATGTACAATTTGTTACATCTCAATAAGTTCTTATACCTCTTACACTCGTAATCCTCATTCACAGTATCTGTCAATCAACGGGTCAACAAACAAAGAAAAAAATTCTTACTGATACTGAAGTCTCATTAAACAAACATTAGCAAATTAGGGATTAAATATAATTGAAAATAATCTTTGATAAGTATCAGATTTCCGTTACTATTAAACACAGATAACCTGTTTCTTGTTTAAAATGAAATTACGAATTTTTTTTCCTTTGCAACTTTACTCTGAAATGAATAGCTTTTGAGATATTCTAGTTCAAAGAATAACAAAAGCAAAATTTTTCATGTTTTTTTAACATTGTGCTTAATAAAAAGTTGAGCACAGGTTTTTGGACCAGCGCATAGTGAAATTATTATTACTAGTACCATTTTGGAGCGATTAAAGCAAAAAAAATTCGATCATATGGAAAACATCCCACCCAAAACAGATACCGCTTAGTCTATTAATTACAATAATAGTCGTATATGTGATTCTGATGGGGAGAGATAAGTTCGCGTCGAAATAGTGGTGTCGAAACAGGAGCGTCGATGTGACCGCGTCGAAATAAGACGGTCCGATTTATATTATACCGTTGAATGAATCAATAATACAAAACGTGATTATTTAAAGGATGAGTTTGCATCGAGAAGAGGTCTCGTCGAGATGATCTCGCGTCGAGATGATCTCGCGTCGAAATGATGTCGCGTCAAAACGATCTCGCGTCGAAGCGGCGGTGTCGAAGTGGAAGCGTCCAAATTTCCGCGTCGAAATAAGGCGGACCGTATTTCCCGATTTCATGAAATTGAAATTACTAAAATGTTATATGAAAATGCAAACTTTCACCATTATACTTATCTTTAATGGTGTATTTTTGCATTTATGTTTTATTTAAATCCATTATTACCACTGAGAACGATAACTGTAAGTGTTATCGAAACGTTTAGATTTGTAAGTAGTACTGAGACACCTTCCGCCATCTTGGATTTTGACGTCACTTCCGGTTTTACACGCCCACATGGGGGACCGCCTTTTCCACCCTTATTTTTACTCGCTTACGTGTAGGACGTATTTTTTCACCCCTATTTTTTACACACCCACGTGTGAGACCGTATTTTCAACCCTTTCATCCCTAATTATTTTTTACATACATCCACGTGTGAGACCGCATTTTCAACCGTTTCTTTTCGAATGCCCTTTATCAACCCTAATTATTTTTTACTTGCGCACGTATAGGACGTGTATTTTTAACCCTTGATGGAATTTTTATCCCTAATTAAGGACATTTTGACAGCAATTTTTTAACCCTAATTATTATTGGTAGTATTAAAGACCTTTCACTTTTTTATAAGCCCACGTGGGGGACCGGATTTTCCACCCTTATTTTTACTCGCTTACGTGTAGGACGTATTTTTTCACCCCTATTTTTTACACATCCACGTGTGAGACCGTGTTTTCAACCCTTATTTTTTATACGCTTACGTATGAGACCGTATTTTTTACCCTTATTTTGAGATGGTGATCTTTTAATTATTTTTATTAATATAAGATGATGATCTTTAATTATTTTTATTAATTAATTATCCTAGGGAAATTCTCAATCTGATAGTTTATAAGACGATGATGATATTTAATTATTTTTATTAATTATTTTTATCCTAGGAAATTCTAAATCTGATAGTTTATAAGATGATGATGATCTTTAATTATTTTTTATTAATTACTTTTTATCCTAGGGAAATTCTTAATCTGGTAGCTTTGAAGATGATGATGATCTTTAATTATTTTTATTAATTAATTATTTTTAACCTGAAAATTCTTAATCTGATTGCTTTAAGATGATAATAATCTTTATTTATTTTATTAATTAATTATTTTACTCGCTTACGTATAGTAGGTGTATTTTCACTATTTTTACACACCCACGTGTAGGCCGTGTTTTTACTATTTTATGACAGCTCACGATAGGATGCGTATTTTAACCCTCATGGATTCTTTTCGAGGTCAACCCTAATTAGAGCCTTTTTGCACATGCTCACGTGAGGGGCAGGTCTTGATGCTGGGGGGTTGGATCTGGACCTAGGTCTTGGACTCTGAGTTGGTCTTAGGGTTATTTTTGATGGTATTAAGGTCCTTCTGACTATATTAATAGCAGTACCCCCTGGAGGTTAGGCAAATTCACACGCATACAATGTTGGAAATTGCATAATTAATAAGATATTATTATTAAAATTATCGGTCCTATTGCTTTAAAATGGTCAAATTCTATTGGATGATCTTTTACCTAAAACGTTGTATTTCTAATAAGGAGGTTCTTGTGCGACACGTGTAGGGCTTCGCAACTTGTTCTCAGGCCCTCGCCCCATGGTCGGAGGTGGTATGGGAATCCTAACCTTATAAGACTAGTGTAGAGCTTACGCCCTATCGTGGCCCCCTTGATGCAATTGTATGTTGTTCTAACTTAGTCTTACAGCTGTAGGCCTTCGCCCTGTCATACAAAAAATTGTATTCTAATAAGGGGGTTCTTGTAAGGCAGTACTTGTATCAGGGGCTGCGCCCTAGCCCCCTTGAAAAAAAATTGATAGCGCCATCTAGTGGCGTATAGACTAACGAACATTTTCTGAAGCTGATAATGCACACTTCTCTCTTGCTCTATGCTGTTTCTTCCTCCCCCACTCTCTTTCTCACACACGCACAAACAAATCAATTAATTAATCAATCTCAAACAAATCACGTTCGATTACCAGATCAATCACAATCAATCAACTGAAATTGTGTCTTACAGTTTGCGGAAATCAGATTACAGTTCAAACTGAATGCATTAAAGTCTAATTAAATATGCAAATAAATCAAATGTGATGTTCCTAATGCAATGATGCTTTATGTACAGGCAGATCCTCTAAACAGCCACCACCTATACGTTAGGAACATCATATCTGATTCATTTGCATGTTTAATTGCACACACACAAAACTGTTTCATTGTAACGTGTTCATTAACTGTTGTAAAAACCCATTAAAAAGTAATAATTACTTATATATATATATATATATATATATATAACATAGAGTTAAATTAAAATTAACATGTTTTAAGAATATCAAACTGATATAATGGAAATAAAAGGCAAAAGGTTTTAATGGCTTATTATTATATACGTGAATTAACAATAACTATAAGCTTAAAATCCGTGCGTACCTGCTATTTTGTAGAGCTGATCTTATGACGTTAACCTGTGTAATAATATATTTAAAAAATCTTTATCGGCATTTTTGTTAGCAATATCAGGTAAAAAACATATATTAAAATAATACGCTTACCTTTAGAAGTTTTCCTTCAACTCTACCATATGTTAAACTGAAATTTTTTATACAACGTGTCTCACTAAAACACGCTTTGTGAATGGTCTGAATATAAACACTCGATTACATACCTGTAATTAACTATTTAGAAAGTAATACAGAAAAACCTGAATTCGTATTTAACAAACATGTACTTACAAAAAATTTACATTCAAAACACAAATATTTTAAAATTTTGCTAATCGAATTACTTTTAAATAATTGATCTTCAGATTACGTCAAAACTCATTAAACAGTGATTACACATTAAATACATTTAAAATATGTAACTTTTATACTACGTCTATTATTACATAGAGATGGGATTATTCTTAAATTTGATTGATTTCGATAGAGCTCTGGAAATAATATAACCGTTCGAAATCTTGCTTCTTCTCGATATCAAAAAGCTATACTAGTGATACATTAAGTAAGCATAATAGCGGATACAGCTACATTGCTAACGATTATTGATGTTTTTGCATGAGATTTTTGAATGAGACAGCCTCGCAGTTATTTTTAAGAAAAGCTATACACATCTCATGAGATCAAACGAGATTTTTGAGATACAATCTCCTCATCGTCTGCACCTTGAACGATTATATTGTAACAACCTATAAAAGTAGCTAATAACCCAAATAGTTTTATCAGACATTATTACATGGACACGAGGTTAGCCCTAAATTAACTGGTTTCAACACGGCTCTGGAAATGCTGACACGCTTCAAATCTTTATCTCGTCGCAGAAGTTGTACCGTATTCACTTCCTTCAATTTTATCTGCATTCTGTTTCGAGCTGTAGTACGTTTTCTAATACATAAACAGAATCTTCAATACTGTGATACGTGTAGCAGCAAAACACATTAGCTAGTTAGTTTCACCTCTATATTACTTTACATAGCAAGCCTGATCTTATCATAAATAAATACATCTGTCAAAAAGCTAATTAAACATAACTCCAGCGGGTATAGCAAGCAACGCTTCCAATTATAGCTTTTAGTCAACACAATAGCGCCTACAAACTACATACAATCGACTAGCACTGCTTTAGCACGAGGATCAAACGAAAACACGCATGCACGCAGGCACGTACACATACATACATCGACGCACGCACGTACGACGCACGCATACGCACGCACGTACCACGCCGCAACTACGCACGCACGCACGAACGCACGCATTCGCAGCACGTTCCACACGCACGCTCGCAGCCGACGCTCGCACGTACGCAGCACGCCGCACGCACGCTCGCACACGTCACACAGCACCAGCTCGCACACACACACGCAGCACTCGCCGACGCACACGACACCACACACACACACACACACACACACACACACACACACACAACAACACGCAAACGCAAAAACACTAACACACAAAAACACAACACGTTAACAAAAAACACGCAAACGAAAACTACACAAAACGCAAACGAAGACATACAAATGCGAAAACACGCAAAACAAAAACACGCTAAAGGAAAACTTAAACTTGCAAACATGAATCAAGACGGTAGCACCGTTAGGAAAAAACAGGTTTATTAACAAAGGAAAGCTTAACGTTTGAAAATATATTATTATTATTATTATAAACAACAATACATCATTATTATTTAATAACATGCTTTATCTTTCTTCTTCTTCTTGAACGTGATGTCGTAGTCATCATCATGATTTTGAGATTTGCCCTTTTACCTAACGTCTTCTGTGAACATCACCATCATCTTGGATGTGAGTACATTCAGCTCAATCACGTCATCGCTTTCATCATTATCTTGAACGGTATTTATTAACAAGTCAGTAAAATCTCTAATGTCCGCTGATGGCTCATAAACAGGAGAATACATTATAGAATGCTCACTCGATGACAGTTAACTTTAAAAGCGAAACACGAGAAACGAGAAGCGCTAGCCTTGGGTCTTGTCGCAAGCGTGGTGTAATGTTATAGAAACATGGTTATCTTCGGATTGAATATTGACTAACCACATAACATAGCCCCTAATGTTATAAATCTAAACGCCTCTTTATGGTATAATTTTCTCCTAAGACGGCAGTCTTAGGAAACTGTATGATGATAGATTCTCGAACACTAGTAGTTTGCGACAAGAAGTTCTGCGTTTTTTGTAGCTTTTCATAGTGTAGTCGTGCGGTTTTCGTGTTGCAGTGTGCTGCGAGCGTACGTGCGGTGTGTGCGTCGTGCGGCTGGTGCGTGTGTATTGCGAGTGCGTGCGAGCGTGCGTGCGAGCGTGCGTGCGTTGACGTGCAGTGTGCGTGCGTGCGTGCGTAGTACTGCGACGTTACGTGCGAGCGTGCGTTGGCGTGCGATTCGATCTGCGTGCGTGCTACGTGCGGCGTTGCGTGCGTGCGTGCGTGTTTTCGTTTGATCCTCGTGCTAGCGTGCTAGTCGAGATATGTAGACTATTGTGTTGACTAAAAGCTATAATTGGAACGTTGCTTGCTATACCCAGCCATGGAGTTATGTTTAATTAGCTTTTTTGACAGATGTATTTATTTATGATAAGATCAGGCTTGCATGTAAAGTAATATGAGGTGAAACTAACTAGCTAATGTGTTTTGCTGCTACATTCACAGTATTGAAGATTCTGTTTATGTATTAGAAAACGTACTAAGCCTGAAACAGAATGCAGATAAAAATTGAAGGAAGTGAATACGGTACAACTTCTGCGAACGAGCTAAAGATTTGAAGTGTGCAGCATTTCCAATGTTGAAACCAGTTAATTTAGGTAACCTCGTGTCCATGTAATAATGTCTGATAAACTATTAGGGTTATTAGCTACTTTTATAGGTTGTTACAAATAATCGTTCAAGGTGAGACGATGAGGAGATTGTATCTCAAAAATTCGTTTGATCTCTGAGATGTGTATAGCTTTTCTTAAAAATACCTGCGAGGCTGTCTCGTTCAAAAATCTCATGCAAAAACATCAATAATCGTTAGCAATTAGCTGTATCCGCTTTATGCTTACTTAATGTATCACTAGTATAGCTTTTTGATATCGAGAGAAGAAGCAAGATTTCGAACGGTTGTAGTATGTCCAGAGCTCTATCGAAATCAATTAAATTTAAGAATAATCCCATCTCTATGTAATAATAGACGTAGTATAAAGTTACATATTTTAAATGTATTTAATGTGTAATCACTGTTTAATGAGTTTTATTACCTGAAGATTCAATTATTTAAAGTAATTTGCGTTAAAATTTTTAAAATATTTGTGTTTTGAATGTAAATTTTTGTAAATTTTTGTTAAATACGAATTCAGGTTTTTTTTTCTTTCTAAAATAGTTAATGGGTAGTTATGTTTATATTCACCATTCACAAAGCGTGTTTTTAGTGAGACACGTTGTATAAAAATTTCAGTTTAACATATGGTAGAGTTGAAGGAAAACTTCTAAAGGTAAGCGTATTATTTTAATATATGTTTTTACCTGATATTGCTAACAAAATGCCGATAAAGATTTTAATAATATTACAGGTTAACGTCATAAGATCAGCTCTACAAAATAGCAGGTACGCAGGATTTTAAACTTAGTTATTGTTAATTCCGTATAATAAACCATTAAAACCTTTTGCCTTTTATTTCCATTATATCAGTTTGATATTCTTAAAACATGTTAATTTAATTTAACTATTTATATATTATATATATATATATATATAAGTTTTACTTTTAATGGGTTTTCACAGTTAATGAACACGTTACAATGAAACATTTTGGTAGAGTAACATGCAAATAAATCAGATATGATGTTCCTAGTAAGGTGGCTGTTTAGAGGACACACAACATAAAGCATCATTGCATTAGGAACATTATTATATTCACCATATTTAATTAGACTTTAATGCATTCAGTTTGAACTGTAATCTGATTTCCGCAAACTGTAAGACATAATTTCAGTTGATTGATTGTGATTGACTGGACGAACGTGATTTGTTTGAGATTGATTAAAATTGATTTGTTTGTCGTGTGTGAGAAAAGAAAAGAAACAGTAAAGCAAGAAGTGTATTAACTTAGAAAATGTTCATTAGTCTATACGCCACTAGATGGCGCTAAAATCAATTTTTACTAAAGGGCCAGGGCAGACCTGATACAAGTCCTGCCTTTACAAGAACCTTATTAGAATACAATTTTTATCGGCAACCTCTGAAGATAAGTTAGAACAACATAATTTGAAGGGCCCAAACCTATCCACTTGTCTTATAAGGTTAGTTCTACACCTCCGACCAGGGGCGAGGCCTGAGAACAAGTTGCGAAGCCCTACACGGTTGAAATACCATCGTAAATGTCTAAGTCCAAAAGTGAAAACCGTACAATACTTAAATAATGTACTCATGCCATACGTAAGAGGAAAAATAATTAATTAATAAAATAAATAAAGTTATCATGTAAAGCTATCAGTTAAATTTAGGTTAAAAATAATTAATTAATAAAAATTAATAACATCACTCTAAAGCTACCATTAAGAATTTCCTAATAAAATAATTAATAAAATAATTAAAGATCATCATCTTAAACTATCAGATTGAAATTTCAGGATAATTAATTAAAAAATAATTAAAGATCTCAAAAATAACGTAACGTATCAAAAATGTTAAAGTCTCACACGTGGATGTGTAAAAATAGAAATGTCCACACGTAAGCGAGTAAAATAGGGTGAAATTGTTATCGACAAAAAAATAAGGTCTAATACTACAATAATAATTAGGGTTAAAATGTGATGTAAGAAAGGAAAAAAAAGAATAAACATTATACGCGTAAAAATAATTAGTTGAATAAAAGAAACGGTTGAAAATGCGGTCCCACGTATGAAAAAAAATTAGGATGAAAGGGTTGAAAATACGGTCCACGGCGTGTAAAACCGAGTGACGTCAAATCAAGATGGCGCGTGGTACTACTTGTAAACAAACATAACTAATACAAAAGCTAAATATTTTAAATAGTACAATTTGTATGAATAAATGTACATTTGCATTTTCTGTAAAAATAAAAAATTTTAATTTGATTTTACTATTAAAATTATTTTCATAGTAAATCTAACATGAAAGGTTGGTTTATTAACAAATATATAAATTCACCATTTATTAAGTTATAGTTAAAAATTAAATGACTAAATTATAATTCTTATAGCTAATTATTACTGTTAGTTAGAAATTAATTATAATTTAAATAATATTTTAATAAATAAAAAAAAATTTAAATTTAAAATTTTATTTTTTTTTTAAAAATTTTTTTTAAATTTTTTTTTTTTTTTTTTTTTTTTTTTTTTTTTTTTTTTTTTTTTTTTTTTTTTTTTTTTTTTTTTTTTTTTTTTTTTTTTTTTTTTTTTTTTTTAAAAAAATTTTAAAAAAACCAAAAAAAAAAAATAAATATTTTAAAAAATTAAAATTTTAAAAAAATAAAATAAGAATTTTAAATTTTTTAAAAATAAAAAATTTTAAATTTTTTAAAATAAAAATTTTTTGAATTTTAAATAAATTTTCTGAAAAATAAAAAATTTTTTTGGTTTTTTAAAAAATTTTAATATAAATCCCAAAAATTTATTTTAAAAAAAAAAAAGTTATAGTTAAAAATTAAATGACAAATGATTCATAAATACTTTTATAGCTAAATATTCTATAACGTGGTTTGTCTAGAAATTTACATTATCAACTTCTCAAATCTATAGATTTTTAATTAAATAAAAAATTAAAGGTAAGTAAAAATTATTTTTGCGGTGCGCGTAAGAATAGTGAATTCAAATACTCGTGCAATCAAAAGTACAAATGCAAATACCTGCATTTTTTTTATAAAAAGTATCCACGGTGAACGTAATTTTAAAACATCGAAAAAAAATTTGTTGAAACTTTTGCAGCGGTTATATAAATATCTTTAATAATGACTAAAAAAAACGTAGGTTCGGTAATATATTTTTTTAAACATATTAAAGGTTAATTTTAAAATTTAAAAAAAGTATTTTGTTGTAATTGTTTTATTATTTTAAATATTTAGTAATTGTTTTATTATAATTAATTAGAAGATTTTAATTTACAGATGACTTGAAATTAATTTGTGAACAATGCTAAAATTCAGAACTTGTTGAGAAAATGAATCTTATGGAACGTTGAAAGTAATATACTCAAAAAGCACGTTAGCTTTAAACATTGCTACTATTCTTGAGATGTCAAATGAAGAAGTGAAAAAAGATACATACGTTTAGACAATACAGTGAACAAAAAATGAAAATTAAATCTGGTACTAACGAATGAAACAGAAAATAAATAAATTTTGAAAAAATTTATGTTTCCACTAAAAAGTCAAACAAATTTTTAAAAAGAAACTTATTAAATTAAGAAAATTAAAACATTCTACATAAAACAAATTTACATACTTAATTACATTTTAATAAATACTTGTTTCAAACTAAAAAATTATTTAATAAAATTAATTCTTTTAAAAATATTATTAAAATTTCAAAATAAAAAAACAAAATATTCTGAAATTCTTTTCCATTTTAACATTTAAAATAATTTGTATTTATTTAAAATGTTAATAGATCTGTTTCTTTTTAAAAATTTTGGTATTTGTTTATAAAATTTTAAGAATAATAAAACAATCTTTTTTGCTAAATTTTAAATACATTTTAATAATTCTCCTGTACAGATGAACGATAATTGAAGATCCTTCTTTTTTTTAAATTGAATGGTTTAATCAATATGGTTTTAACACCAAACGCGTCAGCTAAATTAAATGGAATAAAGTTCTTCCAGGTAACGTTTTCCCAAAATTCAAAGGGTTACTTTCAATTGCTTAACATATTACATCCTATACGTAAGCGAGTAAAAATAATTAATTAATAAAAATAAATAAAGATTATCATCATCTTAAAGCTATCAGATTAAGAATTTTCAGGTTAAAAATAATTAATTAATAAAATAATTAAAGATCATCATCATTAAAGCTACCAGATTAAGAATTTCCCTAGCATAAAAATAATTAATAAAAATAATTAAAGATCATCATCATCTTATAAACTATCAGATTGAGAATTTCCTAGGATAATTAATTAATAAAATAATTAAAGATCATCATATATTAATAAGTAATAGTAAGCGTATAAAAAATAAGGGTTGAAAACACGGTCTCACACGTGGATGTGTAAAAATAGGGTGAAAATCGTCCTACACGTAAGCGAGTAAAAATAAGGGTGAAAATCGGTCACACGCATATAAAAAGTGAAAGGTCCTAATACTAAATAATAATTAGGGTTAAAAATGCAAAAGGTTAATTAGGGATAAAAATTATCAGGTTAAAATACACGTCATACGTGCGAAAAAATAATTAGGTTGAAAACATAAAAGAAAGGTTGAAAATGCGGTCTCACACGTAATGTAAAAAATAATTAGGGATGAAAGGTTGAAAATACGGTCCCCACGGCGTGTAAAACCAAGTGACGTCAAAATCCAAGATGGCGAAGGTGTCTAGTACTACTTTGTATAAACACAAATACAAAAATACACCATTAAATACCCAAAAAAAAAAGCTAAATATTTTAAATACTAAAATATTAATTATAATGAATATTAATAGTACAATTTACATTCTCTGTAAAAAATAAAAACAATTTTTAATTTGGATTTTACTATTAAAAATTATTTTGTACATAGTAAATCTGGCAACATGAAAGGTTGGAGTTTATTGACAAATATCACATAAATCACCATTTATTAAGTTATAGTTAAAAATTAAATGACTAAATATGATTCATAGTATACTTTCTATAGCTAAATATTCTATAACGATGGTTGTGTCTAGAAATTTACATTATCAACTTCTCAAATCTATAGATTTTCCTAATTAAATAACAAAATTAAAGGTAAAGTCACACACAGCTACTTTTGCTGCGGTGCAGCGTAGAACTCGAGTGAACTTTCATGTGAATACTCGTGCAACCTCAAAAGTACAGCAGCTGGATACTGCAGTATTTTCGTGCTACGTGCAACCTAAAAGTATCCACGTGTGAACGTAATTTTAAATAGTTGATCGCTGCAAAAAATATTAGTTTGGTTGAAACTTTTGCAGCGGTTGCATATGCAGCATATCTTTTAATAATAAGACAATAAAGCGAAACACGGGGTGAGGTTCGGTAATATATTGTGTTTTAAGCATATTAAAGGTAGGTAATTTTAAAATGTTCATAATGAATAAGTATTGTTGCTTGTAATAATGTACCTGTTATTATTTTAAATATTTTAGTGAAGTTGTTTTATTCTTGATATAATTAATTTAGAAGATTTGTACAATTTCCAGATGACTTCAGAAATTAACTAGTCGTGAACAAGTGCTAAAACTTCTAGAACTTGTTGAGGAAAATGAATGCTTATGGAACGTTGAAAGTGCACTATCACAATCAAACCAAGCGACGTATAGCTATCTCAAAAATTGCTACTATTGTTAAGATGTCAAATGAAGAAGTGAAAAAAAAAGATACATACCTTGAGAGCACAATACAGTAAGGAACGAACCAAAATGAAAAAGGTTAAATCTGGTACTGGAACGAATGAAACATATAAACGAAATGGGAATATTTTGAAATTATGAAATTTATGTTCCGTCACACTGAAAAAAGTCAAATAACTGATTCATTGTTATAAGTTTTTGTTATGAAACATTCCATTAATATAAGTAATTTGATTGTAATCTCATTAGAATTTACATCAGTTCTACATAAAAGACAACATTTACATGATTTTGAACCTTGATCAGTTTTAGCGGTACTCTAGAAATACATTGTAGTTCAAACCTACTGAGGTAAACTTATTTATGTATTTAATAAAATTAATAATACTATTTAACTGATTCATTGGTAAGCATACTTCTTAAAATACATTCAAATATAATGGTGCTGAACTTCACCTTCACGACAAAAATATTCTTTGAATTCTTCTCTAACATTTTTAGATACTTGAATTTCTTGTAAATGATTCCAACTTTGTAGATTTATTTCGCAAAATGCCTGGCGTAATAGATCCGTCTTCTTTTAGTCAAAAGTATGTTCGATCGTTGTTTCATCAAAAAGTTGTGTAAGACCGATACAGCACAAACAATCTTTTTCACATTGCATGCAGGCAGTTCTATAGTTTTTCTAAATACATTTTCAATAATTCTCCGTGTACGTGATGAACGATAATTGAAGATCCTTCCTGGTACACTTTGGCTTTTAAATGTGAATGGTTTAATCATATATGGTTTTAACGCAAACGCGTCAGCTGCAACTATAACGTATGGAATAGGAATAGTTCTTCCAGGTAACGGTTTTTCCGCTGGAATATTCAGTGAGTTACTTTCAATTGCTTTTGATAGAGTACTGTTCAAGTATACACCACCATCCGACTCACGACCAGGCGCTCCAACATTTATATAGGTGAATCTGTAAATTACAAGTTTTAGAAAATTTAGTACGACATAGATATCCTTCCTAAAAGCTAATATATTCTGTAATTTTATTTTTTGAAGGGACTTGATTAGTTTATGTGTAAACATTACTTTCTTTTTCAGTAGGGGGAGATGTTCAACAACCCTACAAATGAATCGAAAAACACTGATTTTAATAGTGAAACCTTTATAACCTATGAGAGTACTCCAAATCTATTGTCAGAGGAGCAGCTGTCAACATCACGACCTGGATCAACACTACCATTATTATCGGCATACAAATAGCTGACATGACCACCAATATCAATGTCAACATCCGAATTGCCAGATGTGCAATGTACATCCTCAAAAAGAAGAAGACAAATCAGAGAAGTGTTGACCTTCAAAAACAAGCGGTCATAAATAAGTGCGTCGTTATTTTATCCCAAGCAAGTGCAAAGAATGAATATTCTATATTTGGAGAAGACGTGACCAATGAACTTCGCTTGCTCAAAAATGCTCCTGATTTGCAACTAAAAATGAAAAATGTCACCCAAAAGTGCATTTCAGAAGCAAATTGTGAGAATGAAGCAAGACAATCAGCTACATCTCATGCATCATGGCGTTCACAAGCTTTCGAAAACAATGAACATTTTATATTAACCAATTTCATTCAAATTTCACAAGAGTCACAGTCTCAGCATTATTCTCCAGAGATACAAGAAAACAACTTTTTGGATTAGCAATCTTTCAGTTTCTGTATTTTTTATTTTAGTATCAAATTTTTGCTTAGACAACCTATCAATTATGCATTTTCTAGTTATTTTTTTTCAACATTGTCACAATAAATATGGTATAAAAAAGTTATACACTGAGCGGCTAAATTATGGAATAAATTCAATAATTCGTAAATCGGCAACTTCAGAGAAAAATCCCGATACCCGTCGATTTTTATTTTTAGACGCGCGGTTGTTCAGGGTATTAATTTATCTTTGAGGTTACCTATGTAAGGGTGATGACGTCATTGATGATTTTCTTTAATGGAAAAGGGAGGTGTTGCAATGGAACTTTTGACAGATCTTTTAATTATCTAATCAGTCGTTGCAATAGTGTTGAGTATTTGCGTTACGTATACAGGGTGATTCAAGATTATTGTTCTATAAAAATACAAGCGAACTAAAAAGACAACTATTCAAAATTTGGTATGTAGACATAATAGGTCAACGTTGCCACTTCTACCAGAAACCCAAGGCAACTTTGATAATTCAAATTGAATACCCTGTATGTTATTACATTTTCGCATTCTGCATAAAATTCTAAGCAACTTTTGTTAATATTTCCCTATACCCGTCTCTAAGCGTTACATAAATGACCTCTAAAATAAAATAATAATCTGACCAACCGCACACTTAAAAATAAAAATCGACTGGTTTCGGAATTTTTTTCTGATTTTATTTGGTTTGAAAGTTCTGTCATAATAATCGTTGGAAAAAAACTGATTCACTTCATATGTCGAGCAGTTTAGTATCAAGAATACAGTAAGCACATTAAAAAGATAGCAGAAAAGAAATCTGATTGGATGTGGAGATAGAACCGGAACGCAACTACAAGTATGTAACTTATCTAATACAAAATATCCTAACAAACCTATCAGACAATCGACAGTTAGTAAAATTGAAAGAAAAATAGGGAAGCTGGTTACGTTAAACACATTATAAACACTGGTCATTTACAAATAAACGAAAATGTAAATTAAATTAATTCACACAGGTAAGTATCTACTATTAAAAAATTGTTTAACATTGTAGAATTGTTTGTAACTCAATTTAAATGTTCAAATTGCCACCTCCTACTTCTTGGCAGTAATTGAACCGATGACCACAAGCTTCTTGAACATTGTGGATCATTTGTGGACTAATCTTACGCATTTCTAATCTAATTCTATTTTTCAAATCTTCCAGATTTCGTGGTTTCTCGACGTATACTCTAGATTTTAAATAGCCCCATAGAAAAAAATCAAGAGGTGTAAGATCTGGAGATCTTGGAGGCCACTCTATAGATCCTCGTCTACCAATCTATCTACCAGGAAAAGTTATGTTTAAAAAATCGCGAACAGGACGTGTATAGTGAGGAGGTGCTCCATCTTGCTGAAACCATATATTATCATTTGGTAAATCAGGATCATTTTCATTTGGGAAAATTACTGCAATGGCAGGTATAAGTTCATATTGTAAGAAGTCCAGATATCGTTGCCCTGTAAGAGTTTCATCGAAGAAAAGAGGACCAATGATTCTGTTCTCTACTATCCCCGCCCAGACATTCACTTTTTGAGGATACTGAGTGTGTAACTCATTCATCTAGTGAGGATTCTCTTTACTTCAATATCTACAATTTTGTCGATTTACTGTACCATTTAAGGAAAATGTAGCTTCATCCGAAAAAAGAATTTGACGAAGGAATCCTGGGTTGCGGTTACATAAGTCTTGCATGACTTCACAAAACTGCATTCGGCGATCCGGATCATCTTCATTGAGTTCCTGCACATTCTGGATTTTATACGGATGGTATTTCTCCTTTTTAAGTACACGTAACACCGACCTTTGTGAAATGCCTTCATCAGCTGCAATTGCTCTGGAACTACTATGAGGATTTTCTACCAAACTTAACAACACATCAAGTTTTACATTTTCGTTCATTTTTGGACGACCAGCATTTGCAATGTGTTTAACGTGACCAGTTTCCCTAAATTTTTTCTCAATTTTACTAACTGTTAATTGTCCGATAGGTGTATCAGGATATTTTGTATTACATACTTGTAGTTGCGTTCTGGTTTTATCTCCACATCCAATCATAATTAATACTTCAATTCGTTGTGTTTCACTTAATTATTAATCATTAATTAATTATCAGTGATTCACTTAGTACAAATACCTACAGTGTAATACCATTAAGTATTGAAGTAAGTAGTAAGTGTCTTAAATTTGACTCGTGCCAAATCGATATCTAAAAAATCTATTCTTTTTGCTACTTTCTTTTTGGTGTCAGTTTTAAACTGAATTATTTCTGTATTCTTGATACTAAACTGCTCGATATATGAAGTGAATCAATTTTTTTCCAAAGATTATTATGACAGAACTTTCAAACCAAATAAAATCAGAAAAAAATTCCGAAACCAGTCGATTTTTATTTTTAAGTATGCGGTTGGTCAGATTATTATTTTATTTTAGAGGTCATTTATGTAACGCTTAGAGACGGGTTTAGGGAAATATTAACAAAAGTTGCTTAGAATTTTATGCAGAATCCGAAAATGCAATAACATACAGGGTATTCAATTTGAATTTTCAAAGTTGCCTTGGCTTTCTGGTAGAAGTGGCAACGTTGCACTTTTGAAAATAGTTTTAAAAGATAGATCATGACCTATTATGTCTACATACCAAATTTGGAATAGTTTTCTTTTTAGTTCGCTTGTATTTTTATAGAACAACAATAATCTTGAATCACCCTGTATACGTAACGCAAATACTCAAAACTATTGCTACGACTGATTGATAATTAAAAGATCACTAAAAAGTTCCATTGCAACACCTCCCCTTTCCATTAAAGAAAATCATCAATGACGTCATCACGCTTACATAGATAACCTCAAAAATAAATTAATAACCTGAACAACCGCACGTCTAAAAATAAAAATCGACGGGTATCGGGATTTTTCTCTGAAGTTGCCGATTTAAGAATTATTGAATTTATTCCATAATTTAGCCGCTGACTGTATAGTTTTAAAAGATAGATCATGACCTATTATGTCTACATACCAAATTTGGAATAGTTGTCTTTTTAGTTCGTTTGTATTTTTATAGAACAACAATAATCTTGAATCACCCTGTATACGTAACGCAAATACTCAAAACTATTGCTACGACTGATTAGATAATTAAAAGATCACTCAAAAGTTCCATTGCAACACCTCCCCTTTCCATTAAAGAAAATCATCAATGACGTCATCACGGTTACATAGATAACCTCAAAAATAAATTAATAACCTGAACAACCGCACGTCTAAAAATAAAAATCGACGGGTATCGGGATTTTTCTCTGAAGTTGCCGATTTAAGAATTATTGAATTTATTCCATAATTCAGCCGCTCACTGTATAGTGTGTACCTTTAAATATATATCCTTCAATAAATCAAAAATAGCTTGGCAGGCCTCTGGAATAATTAATGGAATTGTGTTGGCGGACACGGAATAGATACATAAGTGATTTATAGCTGTCACCTACCAAAAGAGAAAACGTGTGCATAAGCATAATGATGCATTATTATTTGAAAGGAATCAAATAATTTTTCTGTGATTTTAATTAGTTACCTACATACCTGTTGCCAAATACCTTAAAGTTATCACCAATCGCTCGGTTGGGCATATCACTTTTTCATTAACGTGTCTTGTTTTTTTATTAAAGGTTGCCATTGTAGAATGTTTCGTCACCTTTACGTAATTCGCGTAGTAAGTTGTTCATAACTCCACAGCGTTCTCTATTTTTAATCCATTCTTTAAGCCATATTCTTGTTTTAGTCCGTCGACGGCGTCTACTCCTTCGTTTTAATAATACAGATAATAGACAAACCGCAGCTAATCCTTTTTCATCACTAGTGTCCATTTTATATTTTTTCTACACGATTTTATTATTAATCTTTTATTATTGAGAAATACATCAGGAAATATCAGAACAACAAGATGATGAATCAGCTGCAATGGAACTGCGAGTACTGCAGGCTGTAAAAGCAGCTAGTCGTGTGTGAACGTTATTGCAACCTTGTTTCAAACTTGCAGCTTTCGTAAGTAGCTGCAGTACAAAAAGCTGCCTGCAGCATGCTACTTTTGTGTTACATGTGAACACAATATGCTACTTTTGCAGCCGCAATCATAAAACTGCGCTGCAAAAGTAGCTGTGTCTAACCTTAAGATAAACCAATAACTATAAATCTGATAAAAACCATTTTTGTGTGCAACCGTACGCAAAATATCATTTTGCACCCACTCAGCGGTCGAAAAATGCAATTTTGCGTCAGTTGCCATGGATAGCGGACGCAAAACAGATTCTATCCGTTGCCATGGGCAGCGGGCGTAAAATACCTTTCTGTCGACACAATTACTTCTCGCAGTGTGATAGATGGCACTTTATGCCGATTTTTCAGCAACTCTGTATACAAATAAATGTAGATACATGATTTTGTACCAAACTCAACAAATTATATTTAATTGAAAAATGCAATTTGATAATGTTTGTTATTTACTAGGTAAACTTATTTTGCCACACCGTAGCATATTGAGAGTTTTAGTACAAATTATGACATAAACCTGAATTTAATTGTGAATTCATATTTATTTAACGGTTGCACACAAAATATTGTGTACGCCACGGACGCAAACGACCCTACCCAACAATTTTCCTTTCGGCCGTCAAAGGAGCATTTTGCGACCTTGGCATACAAATAACTACTTCGTCTCAAATAGATTTCTAGGCTTTCCTTTATACATATATTGTATATAGCTGGAAAGTAAAAATTAATGGAAATGGAAATGGAAAAGTATGAAATAATAACATGTTACATAATAAGATTGGTAAATGGCATATTACGCACGAGTGAGTGAATTTGTTTTTTAGTAGTGTAATTTTTCATTATAAGCCCGCGTCCGTTAGAGGGTGTTCTGATTTGCCGTTTTCACTTTTAGTAAAATAAAATTTAGTTTCCATAGTTGGTTTTCAAATATGTTTAACTAACATAGCAAATTTTTCGTTGCGGTTTCATTTTAACTTGTTTTGGTTACTTTCTTTTAATGTCAACTAGTGACTACGATAACTGTACTTCTTATCGAAAAAAATAAATTTTGTATAATTTACCCTAAAATACTATAAAAGTATTTGTAATTTAAACGTCTGCATAATACTCTGATTCGAAATTAGGACATTGCTTAATATTTTACGCACAATGTCCTTGATAAAAGAAGGATATGCACAACATTGTTTTCAAAGTGGACAATTTCCTAATTGTTTAAAGGTCGCATTGGTACTACCTCTTTATAAGAAAGGTGATACTGAAAATATGTCAAACTACAGACCTATTTCTATAGTGCCTATTTTTTCAAAAGTAATCGAACGCGTTTTGGAAAAACGAATTAGAAACTATTTTGAAACGAATCGTCTTTTTTACTATAACCAATTCGGATTTAGAGCGAGTAAAGGAACCAGCAATGCCCTTACGGAATTTACAAATAATGTAATTAAATGTTTTGAGGAAGGTCAATTTAGTGTTACTGCGTTTTGTGACTT
Source organism: Vesta saturnalis (assembly GCA_036346205.1). Lineage (NCBI taxonomy): Eukaryota > Metazoa > Arthropoda > Insecta > Coleoptera > Lampyridae > Vesta > Vesta saturnalis. Next base: position 4,608,497 of record JARFJB010000862.1, read on the forward strand.
AAGCAAGGCGTTTGATTCAGTGAATCACAACGTCTTGCTACAAAAACTAGATAAATACGGTTTAAATAGGACCAGTGTCAACTTGATATCTTCGTATCTATCCAATAGAATGCAAACGGTTAAGATTGGTGACACGTATTCTAGTCAACTTAATCTCAAGCAAGGAGTTCCTCAGGGCTCTATATTGGGGCCCTTACTCTTTCTTATATATAAATGATATGCCTTATTATTTAAATAAATTAAATAATGTATTATCAATTTTCTTTGCTGATGATACTACTCTTACCGTTTCAAACTCTGACTTTGACACTGCAATTTCTCACTGCACTGTTGCAGTTAACCATGCCGAGACATGGTTCAACTCTAACGATCTAGTTTTAAATAAAGATAAAACTCGGAATGGTGTATTTACCTTAAGACCCTACATCGCTTCCGGAAGCTATAGTAATGAGTGCATATTCTTAGGTATCAGAATGGACACTAGGCTATCTTGGAACAATCATATAAATCATATCTCGCATAAATTAGAAAAACATCTTTGCATTACGCAATTTAGCTACGTCTGTTTCAGCTGAAATTTTAAGGATTGCGTATTTCTCGCTTTGTCATTGCCATATTTTATACGGAATTATTACTTGGGGACACGCCGAGCGCAAAAAGAATTTTCGCCTTGCAAAGAAGAGCTATTCGTGTTGTAGATCGTCTGCCATACGCTTCCGACTGTAAGCAATCCTTCGTTAAACTTCGTGTAATGACCATGTACTCGTTATTTGTTTTTGTTTGTTTATGTTATGTCAAGAATAATATTCCTACTTTTGAAACATATAGTCAAATACATTCTTATGATACTAGGAACAAAGATAACTTACATTGTAATTATGTAAGATTATCTAAGTCACAAAATGGACCTAACTTCTGGGCTGTTAAATTTTTTAATGCACTGCCTACCATTGTAAGAAATTTATCTTTTATTCAATTTAAATCCAGTATTAAAGCAGTGTTACTTAAGAACCCGTTATATAATATAAACGACTATTTTGTTATTCATTTTAATCAGTGAAATGTGCCATTTATGTATTTTAGATACTTAACAATTCTGACAAGTGTAAATATTGGTGAAATAAGCTACACAATAAATATTATTATTATTATTATTATTATTATTATTATTATTATTATTATTATTAACATAAATGTAATACCCAAGATAAAAATTAATATTTAAATTAGAAAAATGACTATTGTAGTATTTAACACAAAAAGTAGAAAAAAAACTATTTCAACACTCTTCAGATAGATACTTAATATCCAATAACAATAACTACTTATGATGGTTTCAATTGAAATAATCTTCCATATCTATCGTATAATGTAAAAGCAATACCTATGTACTCAAATTTGCATTTGCCATTAGATCGATATTTCCTCTACATAATGATACACGTATTCAGATAGGTTTAAAAATAAAACTTTATGTAGATCGAACGAAATCACCAATATCATTTTATGATTTGGGAAATTAGATATCGCGTTGCTCAATAATAACGCAGAGTATCATACACTACAATTACTGTACTCCACAAAATTGTGTACTTTTAATCCTTAGTTGAGCTATAACAAGGTCACTTATGTCAGGTCATATTCCATTGATACTAAAACATTACCATTACAAAGAAAAACAAAACGAAAATTCTTTAAGCCACAAACGTTGAAAAAGCGCACATCAAAAATAATTTTTTTACGAATGCATTAAAAGACAAAATATAAAATGTTAAGATGATATAAAGCATTGACATTTTACTTTAGTAGGTATTGAGCTTTCAAGATACTCAAGTTTTGTATAAAATTCGAAATACTACATATTCCTTTTTACTTATAAAAGTAAAAATAATATTAATTATACGTTTCAAAATATTTAAGATTTTGCTTAAAAAGTAGTTTACGAATTCACGAGATTCCCACGGAATATAAAGGTATTTTTTAAAAGGGGCGTAATAAGCTTCATAATTGAAGCAAATATAAAATGCTTAATTCTTAATGCTAATCGAAAGCCTCCTTAAAAGATATAAAAGCAATATTTAGTTTAAAGAATAACTGAATTAAATTAAAATTTCTATTCAGTGATAAATGTAATTTTTCTGAAACTACCTTAGAAACATTTACTTTCGTCTCTAAGCGAGGAAAATAGGATTTCCTTCTCTAGTGGGAGGGGTAAAAAACAATCTTGTCGCGTTAATACTGACATTTAAAATTGGAACATATCCGTATCAATTTCTTTATTCTGCGCCGTATAGGTTTTTCAACGGTGCTACCATTACCCGATTCTGTGCGTCTCCACACCTAACCTACAATAGTGACTTAGTTCTTTTTAGGCAATTTCTACTTCCTAAATATTAATTTAACATTTTTGTAGTAAAAAACCACCAAACCATTAAACAAGCAGGAACTAACCTAAAAAATCTTATGTGTGCAACACTTGACCTCACAATACAACGTAATTGATAATTTAAACAAGCACAAGTAAAATTGAAAGAATTTGATGTGTTTTTTTTTGCTACTAAAAATTAATTTTAACAAAGAAATTCATTTTAAACTAAATACAAAAAATTCTAATCCGAAATACAATGTAAAGCAAACGACATATCAATTTAATTTAACCAGAAACAAAAAAAAAAAAACGTATATATACAGGGCGTTCAAACACACATTACAAGTTTTTTGACAACAAAATTTTTTCCAAAATCATCTGAAATGGTCAGAAATGGCTCAAAATGTGTAAAAATGTAAAAAAAAATTCGGAAAATTTTTTACCAAAGGGCCAAAATTTTTTTAAATATCGTTTCAAATGGCCGGAAATGCCTAATGCCTAATAATATAAGATAAAAAACCTCGTACATTATGCTATTTGAACCCGAGACGCCGGGACATCAACCAAACGCGCTGACAAACGAGAAACTTGGTAAATATTCAATTCTAGGATGGTTCACTTAGTTGCCTACGTAAAAACGTGCCGATTTGCTACGAATAGCCGTTCGTATTTATACACTCTATAATAGTCGAAATCTGGGATTCCATTTTGACTACACAGATTTCGCTCAAAAGTTCATCATTCCGTTTACTCGTGGATCCGAACCCGGGTACCAAATTTCATGACGATCTGATTATCTTTGTTGACGCTATCGCGCTGGAGCACATACAGGCAGACAAACAGACATACATTTTGAAACTTTCATGTTTGAACCTCTTTTTTTCCAACTTACGGTAAAGCAATTTTTAAGCATGGTATGGAAATTTAATCCTCTTTTATAATACACTGGGATTATTAGCCAATAAAAATTCGTATTATGACCTAAAATACGATCCTGGTCTTTTTTTATTTGATTATTTCACAATATGGTGCAATGTTTTTCAATATTTCACAATAATGCATGATTTGTTATAAAATGTAAGTTGGATAATTTTCCTATGAGCGTTAGTAGAAATGAGACACCTTCCGCCATTTTGTTTTTTGTGACGTCACCCTTGGAACACCTTTAGTCGCCTTTTTTTTTATATATATGCCCACGTGGGGATAGTATTTTTTCACCTGAGAATAAAAAGATGTTATTTAATCTGTTATTAATATTTATTAGGGCCCGTTTTTATCAAAGGAGATTGCATAATTGTTATTAAAATTATTATTACATTTCTTTTAATCCCATCTACAGATTGTGACCTAATTTATTTATACATTGGGGGTTGGTTGTATTCTAATAAAGGGTCATAGTCTTGTAAGACGGTAACTTGTTCGCGGGATTCGCCCCTGTCATAAAAATTGTATTCTAATAATGAGGAAGAATTAATAGATGGCATGTAAAGCTGACAAGTGTCTCTTTCATAATAAAAAGATTTTATTTAATCTGTTAGTAATATTTATTAGGGCCCGTTTTTATCAAAGGAGATTGCATAATTGTTATTAAAATTATTATTACATTTCTTTTAATCCCATCTACAGATTGTGACCTAATTTATTTATACACTAGGGGTTGTATTCTAATAAGGGGTCCTAGTCTTGTAAGACGGTTCGCGGGATTCGCCCCTGTCATAAAAATTGTATTCTAATAATGGGGAAGAATTAATAGATAAGACATGTAAAGATGACAAGCGTTTTCATAATAAAAAGATGGTATTTAATCTGTGTTAATTATTATTAATATTTATTACGGTTGTTTTGATTTTTATCAAGGATATAAAAACCTAGTCCTTAAATGATTATGTTCTATGCAATCTTTAAGACTGCATTTAAGCACTAACTCAAATTTTTTCAATATCTGAATAACGACATCGAAATTGTAACCTTCAAATTATACATGTAAATGAGTAATTAAGTTACATAATTAGTTTGCTTTACAAATTATGCTCTAAACGATTTTCACCTTGGAAACGTTAAATTATATGCTCAAGTTTTAAGTGGAAAATAAAAATTGCATTAATACGATAAATGGTTACACATATGAATTATAGGTTGTTTTACGCTTCATTGGGTACTCCCTTTAATAGTGGCACCAATTATCAATTAAAAAGGCGACAGTTAAAATTATGTGTACAAGGTTTAAGTGGAAAATAAATTGCATTAAATGATTACACATATGGATTACAGTTGTTTGTTTTACGCTTCATTGTGTGTTTTAGTTTAGGGATGACTTTTTAAAATCAATTGCATTACTTTATATAGATCAGGGTTGCAAACAGGTGCAACAGTAAATTATCGAAAACATCCTCAAATCTAGGTAATCCATTATCTCCTATGTTAAATATTAGTGTGGAGACATTTTCGGCAGTCCAGACTTTTGCTTATGCTCAAAATTAAGGGCAGCGTAATTTAACTTATCTGGACCTTCATAGAGAACGTCACTACCTGAAGCTACTTCACCGTTTTATCTTGAGCGGTATATAGCTTATTAACAAGTTAAATAGCTAATACCCTGATACTGTTTCATAACAATAAGTTTCTATCTATTTTCTATTTTGCGATAATTCACAAAAACTAAAATGCTGCACTCGAAATTTCGCCGAGCCATTACAATATCTTCCAATACTTTAGTAGTATTGTTAGGTGAAAATGAATAACATAGTTGCCAAGTCTACGTTACTTACTACATACCTGACAATTGACACGCTCGCTACGCCCCTGTGTCAAACTATGAACTCAAGTTGAAAAACACGAATTTCTTTTCTAGTTGTACAAATAACTATATCTACTCGCAATGAAGATGCAATTTGTCGTATCACAATTTGATAGTGATTTTGAATAAAAATGATGTTAATATGAATACCTAATTTACGGTTATAGATATTTTGAACTGACTTTGATTTAATTCCTTCGATTGCTGAGGGTCAGCTAGATACTTAACTTCTAACATTTAAGGTTTATACAAGTATGTCTGCATGGCGATAATTATTTAACCACTTAGAACGTAGAATTGATATCTCATCCTCTGCACAGTCCTAGTCACTTTTTAACTTACCAGAGATTAAAAAAATTGCGTGATAAACAATTTGCAACACTAAAACGATGCAGTTTTGCACGTTCATTCCTTCAATGGAAAAAGTGTTGTTTCGATTGGTTTATTCGAGTGCAAAAAATGTAAGTAATGTAAAGAGGAAAATTTTGAAAAGCAATAAAGACTTTTTTTATATTAAATATTTCTATTCTATTCTATTCCAAAATCTTAGCGGCTACCTACATATAGGGGGCTTTACTGCTAAATTTCTGTATTTAAATCCGGTAGGTTCGTTAGAAAGTAAAAAGTCGTGTAATAAAAATTAAGTCTTTCTGACCAACTACGTGTTAAATAAAACTAAGCAAGCCTCCTAAATGTATTGATTTTGTCAAAAAACTAATACACTTTATCCATAAATGATATGAAGAGGGTAGATTTACTTTGAAAACAGTGCATTATATATATATATATATATATATATATATATATATATATATATATATATACACTGTGTCTCTTGAATTTCTGGACATAGGGAATTCCCATGTTAAAATAAACTATTGTAAATATTGGCTCCCCTAATTATTTTACAGTAAAATGTCAAATGTAAAACTTCTTAAGCACAAAAGGCTGCTTCTTATGTTACAATTGCATTTACATTTGGTTCATCCGTTTTCGAGAAATTTAGGAAAAACTTAAGGGCTTTTTCGTAACTGGTCAAGGTTGCTTTGCTTTAGACAGACAATGCTAACAATAATTATTAATTGTCATTGTAAATCATTCATTGTTCAAAAACAATTCATTCATCATTAAAACTTTATTTGGGACAGATTATTACTTTTTAAAGAAAAATTTGTTTATAAAAATGAATTATTACACCATTGAAGAATATTGTTTATCTGCAAACAATGATTTATTTGAACACTTGATCAAATAGTAGAAATGATGATTTTTTGTTATTTATTTTCCAATTTTCATAATTAATTTGTTTATTTAGAATATCATCTTATTGTTTATAACAGACTTATTTTATTTGTGCTCCTTATTGTATTTATCCTGACACTTACATGGCTTATTAACGTTACCGGTTACGAAAAAGCCCTTAAGTTTTTCCTAATTTTCTCGAAAACAGATGAACCAAATGTAAATGCAATTGTAACACAAGAAGCAGCCTTTTTTCCTTAAAAAGTTTTACATTTGACATTTTACAGTAAAATAATTAGGGGAGTCAATATTTACAATATGAAAATGTAAACTTTCACCATTAACACTCATAATAAAATACTTATCTTTTTTGGGATTTTTTAATGGTGTTTTAAATTATAAATCTAACGTTTCGATAACAAGTTATCTTCGTCAGTAGTAATGTTTCTTAAAATTGTTAAAGATGTAGTAAACAATTTGTCAAATTTGAAAAATTTTTCAAATTTGACAAAATTTTTACTACATCTACATTAGAAACATTACTGACGAAGATAACTAATTTATCGAAACGTTTAGATTATAATTTAAAGTACACATTAAAAAATCCCAAAATAAGTATTTTAATATTTACAATAGTTTATTTTAACATGGGAATTCTATGTCCAGAAATTCAAGAGCACAGTGTATATATATATATATATATATATATATATATATATATATATATATATATATATATATATCAGAGTAGCATTTATGATTAAAAATATTAAACGTTACAGTTTATTAGTTTGTTTAATTATTTAAAGGTACTCCTCTAAATTATTTAGTCTGCTTCTATTTTGACTTTCCTATTTCATACAAATTATGCTGTAGTATCGACCCCATGACAGTATCGCCTCTGAACTAAGCTTGGGTAACTTTTGTCATCATGTGTCGCCAAATAGTATGTTTCCATAATCCGATTTTGTACCGTTTTCGAGTGAGAGAGGCCACATTCCTGGATTTTAGGGTAATTCATAGATTGAGATTGTCAGTTGACAATAAAATCTAGATTAATAGTTTAAGAGTTGAGAGTCAATGATTTATAATGGAATGTGTGAATATTCAGAACGTTGTTACTTTAGGTTCACGCGCGATAGGCACTTAGTTAGCGAGGTAAGCTGTCATGAGGTAAATGTTAACTGGCACTTTAATAAATTTTAGAGGTAAATGTGCATTTTTAGGACTATTGGGTATTCACAGGCATGGATAATGGAGCTTTACAATGTAATTATAGATACAGAAACTTCAATAAATTAAAGGCTGTATTAGCAGCCTAGAGAGAAGTGGCGGTGCTGTTATTAAGTATTGGTCGCAAGTGATTGGTTCACGCGGTTCGGATTTTTAATAACGCACCAAACGCCCTGAATAGGCTAGTGGAATCCTAGCGAGGGCAACGATTATGCGTTAAATTAAAAGTTGTTGCAATTTTGTAAGTGGTCGTTTGTAAGATTATTTTCACACACTGGATATATTCAGCCTTATACTTTTGATAAAGTATGGTGAGTTTGCACGAGAAATTTTTTTTTGTGTGTATATAATGTAAGTGTAAATGTTGCGCCACTGCAATTTTAGGTAAGGCGTTGAGTGTTATGTAAAAGCATATTTAAATGTTATATAAATATTTGTGAGTTTGAATGAGAAATAATATTTTAGTAACACCTCTGTTGAGATAATAATGAGACCACTGTATTTGGCTACTGTATTTAAGGAATGTGAGTTTAAAATTGCTGTAAATGGGGTAGAGTGTGAATTAATGATATGTAAGTATTGTATAAAAGTGTAGAGTAAGAATATTTATTTGTTTTTATTGGTATAAATGAGTTAGTATTTCGCATTCGAAAAAGGTACGTATGCTCAAGGACAAATGGTGTTAAAATTTACAGAATTTTGCAATAGCAAATGTCGCGCATATGTGTGACTTTCATAAAAGGTTAAATTTACTTCTGAATGTTAAGTGGAGTGAGTATGAATGCAAAAGTTGAATGTTTCAAAGAATTATTACGATTTTTGTAAATATTTCAGACTTTCTGCGTGACAAAGACGCGCGATAGAAGCTCTTCTCGGATAGTCAGGTTTGGTTTTAGCGGGATAGATATGATGACGTTTTGCAAGATGGATGCCTGGGCCTATATAAGGAAAAAAGTTACGGGACACTCAGGCACTCAGGTTCAGAGAATTATATATATATATATATATATATATATATATATATATACACTACAAAAACCCATTTTGGGGATAAAGTAACAGATTTGTAATAAACAGATATCGTTGTATTAAGAAAGTATTGCGTATAAAACCGCACGATAGAAAAGAAACTTTTAAAGTGATCCTTTATATAACTAAAAGTGTGTTAAGTTAATATATGTGCGTTTATTAACGGCATTAAGTCGATCGTTTATAAACAATTAAAAACTTAGTCATTAAGTGTAATTAAAATATTCTGAGACAAACATTTAAGAGGGAATCCAGTAAATCAAACTGCATAATTTGTACACGCGTTAAAAGGGTGTGAATGGAAGCGGATATTTGAGTTAGCGCTTATAGTACGACGGCCAGTGTTAAAAACTCGTGAAGGCCGGTTATTAATGATGAGTAGGCATAGGATTTGTATGCATTTGCATATTTTTTCTGCACACAGGTAACATATGCAGAGTTAAATTTTTAGATGTTTTGAACACATGTGGACCACATATGTGAATTTGAAAGTGCATATAAATGCATATTTAGGGGTTTTATATATAAATGCATATTTCAACGTTTTCACAGAATTAGTGCATATTTTCGAGCTTTCGTCTATTTTGGATTTAATATATTTCTTATAAAAAATCTGAATGTGTTTTATCACACGTTTCTTAATGCTTTCAGTTGTAAAAATCATTTTAAAAGCATTTAGGTAAAATTTTCTTAAATTGCTGAATAGTTTTACGATCCGTAATACTTCTTTTCTTAGTTAATCCTTTTACCAGTAAACTACAATGGGTGCCTTATATTAGTACTTAAGCAGCTTATTGTTATACCAAACTTGTCTCTAAAGCTTTATTTAATAAAATTGAAATAAATAAATCAACATTAGTATGTAAAGATGTTTGCGGTCTTCAATTTTTTTACCTATTTGCAAATCAGTTTCAAAGCGAATTTTAAATTTATTTTTAAAAATATTTACTTTTTTGTGTCAGTCCGTTAAATACAAATCGATAAAATATCAATAAACCGTTTATTTTCAGATATGTGGCAAACGTTATAATTGGCATTTTAAATGCTGAACCAAACTCTAAATCCTACCTTCTAAATATGGAGACTTTTGAGAGCACCAATCATTCCTCGGTCGCGAAATTATTTAATGACTCCATGTCTGTTTTGTGGCCCCAAGGAATACAGTACAATAAAGTACTTCTGTTCGTGACTGATGCGGCACCCTACATGGTCAAAGCTGCTGTAGGATTACAGGTTTTATATGAAAAAATGATTCACTTAACTTGTCTTGCACATGGGATGCATCGCGTGGTAGAAAAGTAAGGAAATATATCCAAGTATAAATAATATAATCGCGAATGTAAAAAATTGTTTGTAAAGCTCTAATCGCGTACAAATATTTAAGAACTGCACCAGACCTGCCACTTCCCCAGAACCTATACTTACAAGATGGGGTACGTGGCTTTCTGCACAGAATATTATGCAGTTAATTTTGATGTGATAAAACATTTGTGAATAAATTAAACAAAGACGATGCATTATGCATACAAAGTGCATAAGAGGCGTTTAATCTTAAGGTGTATGAGAAGAGTTACTGTTTATTTTATGTAATTTTGTTTGTTTGGGTAAAGTAATTAAAAAATTAGAAGGTCAAGGAAATTCAATACATGAATCTATTTTAAATATACAAGAATTAGGTACCTCCTTAAATAAGATAAAGGGTACAAAAGCCTCGACAATAAAACAGAAATTTAAATTTGTATTAGATAAAAATCCTGGTTTTGGTTTAATAAAAAATATAAATAATACATTATCCGGTAACAGTAACAGTAATATTGTTACTGAATTACAGCATTATACTTTCACGGAATTAAATAATTTTAAGTATGCGCCAGTTACGTCATGTGACGTAGAGCGCAGTTTTTCAAAATACAAGGCGATCTTTGCAGACAATAGCCACAGATTCACTTTTGAAAATTTGAAAACCTATGTTATTGTTAATTGCAATATTAAAATTTATATTTAATCTAAAATTAGTATAATTAATTATAACTTAATTAATAATTAGATTTAAGAATTTTGTTCAAATATGTATTTTATAATAAACATTAGACAAAAAAATGCGTTTATCTAACAATTGCGATTGTAAAAATTATAAGTGCATATCTAAGTCATTTAAGTGCATATATCTGCTATTTGAAAGTGCATATGTGCATGCATATTTTAACGTTTTAAGTGCATACAAATCCTATGCCTAATGATGAGTGTACATGCTTAGGATTAATTAAATAAAATCAACCCCATTCGATAAGACATAGAGGACTAGGAATACACATGTCAGAAGAATATTAGATTTTTGAATGGTAGGAGTTTCATTACCTTTAGAGATGCCATTGTTTATATTGAAAATTTCACTTAGGCATTTAGGATGTTATTATATGTTCAGATTATAAGATTTAGGAACTTTGATCTATAAGAATTGTTTTTTGTGTTGCAACATATATATATATATATATATATATATATATATATATATATATATATATATATATATATATATATATATACATAAATGTTTGTGCAAATATCGGTGCAAAGTTCGCCTAGCTAACTTATCTTTTACTTGAATTGTGGTAAACCTTGCTACAGTTTCATTGTAAGGTTTCATTAGGTGATGGTTCAATCTACGGTTTTAACTAAAACCAATATTACATTCTTAGATTTCTTTGTTTCCTTTTTGTGTGTAAAATTGGATGAAGGGCTGCACGGTTTAAGAAAAATACCTAAATCTTTTGACATTTTGGATGTATGATCTGAAAGTTGTTTGAGTCAGATCGATCACAAAGTATAATTTGTTTCATTAGAATCATTGAGTATACAATATTGGTCTTAATTTGCAGTGACTGTTTATTACAACATTGATCACGATTTATTTATAAAGTGTCATAATTGAATCACAACGATTCATACTTGCAAACGTTTCAATACCTGTTAATGATAAAGAACTGTTCTTGATCGAAGTTACATAATTTATAAAAGACACTCTGATTGTTACGTTTTACAATTTTGAAGTTATTGATTGCGTGGTAAAAAAATTAATAGATTTATTATTTTTGATATTTATTTATTTCAGAATTTTATTATAAATATTATGGATATACGAGGGTATATTTGAAAGTGTCCAGATTACATCTTACGATAACGTATATGCTTCAAAATTTTAAGCAGCACCTTGACATCTGGTGGTCGTGTCTGCTGACAGCTGACCGTTGATTAACGGTCATTATTTTATGGTTTCCGAAAGTTGAAACAGTACGGTAAGTCAGGATTTGCGAAATTTAACGTTTTATTGTATCAAACTGTTGTCTCTAAAATTTTACTATCTGTTCAAATACATAATTTATTTCTTATCAATTCATACTTGGTAATTGTGAACGCAAACATAAGGCTGCTATTAATAAACAGTTTGATAAACGTATAAAGCTACTATGGAATACAATTTTAGTAAAGAACGACTAGACCCTTAATAAATTAAACATTGCTGTGTAAGTGTAAAGGTGTGAAAAATTTTAATTTGAAATAGGTAAAAGCATTCACAAATAGAAACTTGACATTTCAATTAAGAATCTAGTCAAATCTAACAAAAAAATAGCTTTGTTAATAATTCTAAGGGTTGTCTTGCAGTAAAAATACAATGTAGTACGTTTAATATATTTTTAATTTTAATTTCATCTACATATGTTAAATTATAGTGCTGTGGTAACTTAACGTATAATTGGTAAAGCATTTACTTCAAGGTCTAGGAAAAAACAGCAAAGAACCTAGACATACCAAAAGCTAAAGTTAAGATAACGACGTACCGATGTAAATTATGTAAAGCATGCTCAGATGCGGCAGATTTCTGTGGTTAACCTTATCTACAAAATTTTGTTTTATAAGTTTAAAGTAGGTAGAATTTACTTTTTTTTATTTACCGACGCCACTGGTATTTTGACTGCTGGATGAAAATTGATGGCTAAGATAAAACCGGTACTATACTTCTAAACAAAACTCTATCGTCGAACACGCATGTGGAGCGGCTTCTCAAAGCTGACGTTCATATTTTCGAAGGTTATGTAAATATTTAGGCGAATCTGGTTCATTTAAAAAACTTCGTACGATTGTGAATATTCAAGTAGAACTTAGAGAAGGCAAGGAAAACATTGTACATATGGTGCGCATACAATAATGCCTAATTACATTTGGTTTTTAGAGTATCATGTAAGTATTCGATCTAACATAGGTCCTTCCTGATCTTGTCCAATTAGTTGAGAATCTACTCCAAATACCAATTAAGAGTGTTTTGGAAAAGAAAAAGAGAAACCATACAAAAACCATGTAAGCCATTTACGACTAAATGATAACAAGAGACGCCTACAGTTTTTTAATTGGATACAAGAGCAATTATACATAAACAACACATTTTTAAACAAAATTGTGTGGTCTAATATATGTTTTCATACAAGAGGTACCTTTAACAGGAATAATGAACATTATTAATCTAAGAGATGTTAGGGTTGTTCGGGGTGTTAGATGTCAACATTGATCTTCAACTAACGCGCGTGCTGCTTTGTGGAGCAACAGGTTATATGCGCCTTATCTCTATGAATGAAACTTTGTTACAGGCCAATTACTCATTAGAACATCAGTCTGTAAAGGCAATTTGTGCGCACGGCATATCTCAGTGGTGTGGCCGGGGTTTTACTTAATACTGCAAAAGGACACTCATCACAACTCCAAAAACGTCAAAATCGGAGAAATGTCAAACAGGCGCCACCTGTTAAATACATTTATAACGGGAAAACGTCATGAACTAGATCTTAATAATGGCCTAGCAGGAAACCATCACGTTCATTCAAAAATAAAACTCTTCTCCCTGAAAATTCTACTCCAAAAATTTTTATGAAAAGTTCCCCCAACCATCAATAACATCTTAAGCTTTATATAAATGCCACCAAACTGCGATAATAAAACTAAAAACTCATGAAACATTTCGACAAACATCAACGTCAAAATTATTGTCTCGTATATCCAAAAGAGACTGACAATTAATTATTTAATTTGACACGAAAAATACGTCACAACAAAACTAAAATTTAATAAACGACGAAATCGGGGTTGAAATTCCTAAATTCGAAAATACACAGCGTATTCCCAAACAAATAAGCAAACTGCTTACCTTTTGGCAAATACAGGTAATCGACAGATGACCGGGCGATTCCTATAAAAAGCTTCAAAAATTGCAACTACTCGCGAAACTATCGTATGCAAAAACAAACAGTTGACCGGTCAACGACTATCTTACTTCATAATTGCGTTACTTTATAATCTAAAGTCCCTTTTAAAATGACTTATTACCAAAATCAAAGTAACAAACCCTCAAATCCAGAAATTCTCATTAGTCATTACGTTAAAGGTTAATGAAACTGCAAAAGGTTACTTTAAAAAAACTTGTATAGCTGCAATAAAATTGATTACAATCTAAATGAACGATAAATGGATGTTGTCGCTGTAAAATTATTTAACTCGAAATTTCTCATCAAATAATTCAAACACAACAAATCCTAAATTTGAGTAAAAAAATATCTAATCTCGAAATCTTTTACTTTACAGCGGCAAATCGCAGTAACAGAGGACAAAATCACCATAGATTCATAGCAATTAATAAAACAGTTATAAATATTAACAATGGTCCTATGTTATGACACATAAATATCTCAAAATTTTGGTATAGTTAGTATAAGAGAAACACATCAAATTTTGCAGTTCACATAAAAAAACAACGTACAATAATAAAACTCTGTTGACGCTTGCAGTAAGGTCATATCCCACAAGTTCAATTATCTCATACTCTAAATAACTACATTTTGTTAAACAACGGAAATAACAAAGTTATCGGAAATATCAATTTTGACAAATCTTCGTGAAAAAAACGTTCAATACACAAATAAAAGTCAGGACATTAACAAAGGAAATCGTGTGGATGAACACGCGCACTAAAAGCCCTGAAGGGCTTTTACACAACAGTTTACACGAAGGCAAGCGTTTTTATCCCCCACACTAACATCAAAAATAAGAAACACGCTTTATTGCTATCAACATCGAATACAATGTAAGATTTTACCTTGACTGACACTACGATCAATAATAAGATGGCATAGAATACTCTCCCTCCTCTGGACTACGGCAATATTGGTAATGCAACTGGTCCACCAGATGCTGAATCGATAGAGCTGCTCTGAATTTCTACGATAACGCTCTCCAAAAAATATCTCACACACGGCAACTTCCTATTTATAATTATTCGAATTAAATCACGACAGTTAATTCGACCAAAACCACATAAGTAACTAATTTTTCATGTGATTTAACGTAAATGCACAAATATTTATCCGTACGTGCGAGCATTACTTAGTTTACAAAGCGTTACTTATCGTTAATCTATTTACTCTAAACTTTATTAAAGCGCCACTATATACAGCAAGTTTGTACTTTATTTGATTGAGCTGTGCGATGTACGCGAAACTTACCCTTTAACCAGGAACTCGTTAACATTAATCCGTATAACTAAAACGCGTTAAAATAGTTCAACAGAATAAAGGTTTAGCACTTCGTAAAAAACACTAAAACCAATTACTTATATGACCGAAAATTGTCACTACTGTTAAAACGAAACACAACGATAAAATAAACCGGGGTGTGTTGAAACTTCTCTAAGACCCCAACCAGTCGAGGCTGAGAATCCTCCTACGGTAGCGTTCGGTACACCCTCACGGTATGATACAACTCGTTCCTCTTACTACACTAACCCCATTCGCGCACATTGCCAAACTGCACAAAAACGCGAGCGTTCTACTACATCTCGTACAAGACTGACTTCCATATCATCCAGTTTCAGCCATCTCCCTTGCATTTTTATTAACTGGTCATAATAATTTATTACTTAAAGTTTAAAATGTGCCAAAAACGAATTGAATTCGTGAGCGGAACTGAAAAAATTACATCGGAAGAACACACAAGATAACAAGCGATTTGTTTTGAAACGTAATTGATATCCCTTGCGTTAATGATTTCATTGCGACGCTAGCCCTTAACGCCTCGTATCTAAAACGAAACCCTTTAAGACCAAAAACTTTATTGAAAACTTTTGCCGATCTGCCGCCTAAAACTTTCTTAGGAACTGCGATATTTGGTTTCTACACTATATTTGAATAAAAAGTAACAATTTTAATATCATCTGTAATTTTCCAACAACATTTACCAAAATACGAAAAACCATTATTTACAACGGAACTAACAATTCTCCGCCAAATTAGTAAAAGGTATTCCACTAACTATCGATACCAATTAGTAAACCAAATCTCAATTTAAACTCTAATCTAAACTTTATCAACAAACTAAAAACTTTATTTCGTTCTCAAAATAGGGATTCTAAATGCGATTATCATTTGTAAAAATTTCAAATACTTCCAAATATGCAAAAGAAAAAAATACGTTACAATCTCAAAGCTTCCAATAATTTATGCGTTCAAGCTCAGTTTCATGAACTTATACTACATTTCAGATGTCCGGTATTAATGAATAACATATATCGAAACTAACGGTAAATAATCGATAAAATCACGACCACGTGACAACTTACGTTAGGAATTTTAAGAACACAGTCATTAAACTACTTGGACTATATTCTCTTAAATGTAACAAAACAATTGCGCTTGCAGCAAGATAGCGCTCCTCATCACAATACCCAAATAGTGTGTCAATTATTGAATCACTTCATTCCAAATAAAAGGGTCTGGGTGTTGGGTCCTAATTTATTATTAAATTATTTCCGGTGAGGTTATGTCAAGTACAATTTACTCGTATATAGCTAATATACTTGGTGATAAGGACGCTTGAACATTTTCGTTTCTTACCTACATGAACAACTGAACGAGCTATAAACATTTTAAGAAAAAGAATTAAAATACCTATAAATGTAAATGGCGGTTTGTTTGAACATTTATAATAGTTATCCCTTTTAAAATAATTAAAGCTTTGAAATAGGTATTCTAATGAAAAATTCTTCTTAAAAATTATATATAAATAATTTTTGCAACATCAAGGGAATTGTTTTTCTTTTCTTACCAAGAAAAATACGTAAAATAACTTAAAAAAATGTAATAATAATATTCGAATTCCATTTATTAAAATTTTCGATTTATTCGTTTTTCTGAATAAACAAAACTTGATAGAGAATGCCGAAACGTGGGACGTAAAAAAAAGATTAAACGATTAGAAAGAGTGTAAGAAAGTTGCCCGAAGAAAATGACATTAATATTTTAATATCATTAAAATGCCAGTATCTTAAGTATTTCAAGATTTTCGTATTCTTCGCCATCACTTGAATACGAATATAGATAATCAAATTTTCTCAACGGAATTTCATTTGTGTAAAAAAATTAGGAAAAGTGCCAAATTTAAACTAGTATTCTATCTTTTCCAATAACGAAGATACTAATTGTGAGACTTCACAATATTTTAATTCTGATGTATCATTATGCATATATAGAATTGAAACCCGTTATGCAGCAGTGTTGTACAAAAGCTTCGGTCCATAACCGTGTCTCGGTCGCTGTTTTATTACGTTACAGTATTGTCTTGCATAGCCTTAGCAAATTTTATATTCTCGAATCACTATATGTGTGTATATATATATATATATATATATATATATATATATATATATATATATATATATATATATATATATATATATATGATATATATATATATATATATATATATATATATATATATATATATATATATAATTGTCCCAAATTCGCTTCTAGAAAGGATCTCGGCTTCTGTTATACTTACGGCAAAGGTTAAATGGGGAAAGTTTTAGAAGAAGCTTAGAGCATTCGATATCCGGTTTCAGATTTACGATCGGTCGATTGGTTTTTAAAATATCGGCGAAAAACCGAAAATGGCAGATTTCGTTTTTCGCCAGTAAACCCGAAATGGTTAATTTGACAGCTGTCACAATGTCAAATTATTCGGACACTTTTTTAAGACGAATAAGATGGCGTGTATGACATGTCACAATCGTCTTTTGTTATTCCACAATCTGCCTCAACTTTCATTATTCTTATTGCCGCCATATTGGATTTTCCGATTTTTTGAAAGAGCGCAATATTTCCAGTTTAGTGATGTCTCACAACTGCATAAAAGATTAGGGTTTCATGGAAATATTAAACGCGGTAAATTTGAATTATACAAAATGTTCAACTAATTGTCTTCAACATTAAAATTGAGTATGAATGAATATATTGCTGAACGCTGTTCTGTATCTGATTTGTGATTCATTGATTTACCTTCTTTTTTGTGTGGCACATTTCTAGAAATAATCTGGATTTATATAATTTTTCAAAGTTTAGAATTTTAACGTTATTGAAATCAGGTTGATGATTCAGTGTTTTACTGTGGGTTGCAAGAGCACAACTATTGATTTTTTTGTCAATATTACAATCACTTCCGTGTTGTGTAACTCTATTACGTAGCCATTGAGACGTGTGTCCTATGTACACTTCTGTGCAATCAATGCATGGGATTTGGTAAATAACATTAGAATTAAGAAGCACAGGAGTAGTATCCTTGACTTTGGAAAACAATTTATTGATTGTTTTTACATTATATTTACTAATTTTTATGTTGAAGTCCTTGAATACATTTGTAATTTAGGTGTTAGATTTTTGTATGAACGGTAATTTACAAAATCTGGTGATGCTCTCTTCCGGGATCACCAGACTATTCACAACTGCTCGAGGAATTCCTGTGTTAAAGATTAATTTGTTTATGAAGGTTACTGGATAATTGTTTTTGATCAAAATTTCTTTAAGTTTATTTAAATTTTTCTGGATGAAAGTAGTTCAATCAATGTAAATTGTATCGTTGACAGTTCTGATTAGTTTGGTATACAAGAAGGGTAAATTGTATATGATTATTAAACTGGTTGAAAGTATTTTTGATTTCGTCAATTGTATTGTCTAGTACGGCACAGATTATGTCGTCCACATATTTACTTAGAAAAGGAAGTTCAAAAGATAACAACGGTATACTACAGTTTAATAGTTCATCCATCACTATAGTCGCAATAATAAGACTGAGAGGTGAGCCCACGGGGGTACCAAAAATTTGTAGAAAGTACTGCTCGTTAAAAACGAAATAACTGTTACTACATATGAATCGTATTAAGGCAATAAATGATTCTTTGTTTATATTACAATGTTGAGAAATTAAATCCTAATTGGAATCTAATAAATCCAAAACTAATTGTAACGGTATATTAGTGAAAAGTGACACCACGTCAAGTGAGATCAATACATATTTTGTATTTGAAAATTGTTAAAGTCTTTAGCAAACTTGAACGAATCTTTAGTGTCGTAATTGTTCTGATTGCTGAAAGCATTCGTTAGAATGCCGGCAACAAAGGTAGCAGGATTAAACGTAGGTGAATTTATTGGGGAGACAATTGGTCTGAGCAGTATTTGGTCTTTGTGTACTTTTGGAAGCCCATAGAATTTAGGACTCGTACTGTTATTGATGGTAAGTTTTTAGCTGCTAAGCTGTCGATACCCTCGTTATCCTTTAGTTTTTTTACCCAATCATTACATTTTTTTTTTGTAATGTGAAAGTGGGATCATTGGATATGATTTTATACACTGAGGGGTCAGCAAGCAGCATTTTAACTTTATTAACATAGGTACTCATCTTTGTACATGACCACCGTCACATTACCCTGGTCGGCTCTTAAGATATACAGTTCTTAGTTGTTTTTTAAGAAAGTTTTACATTTATTAAAAGTATAGTGATCCTGATCACAGTTTGCTTTATTAGATTGTAAGTAATTGGTTATGATAGTGGTTCGAGCTCTGTATATATCTCTCTTGTTGTCTGGTGCTACTTCTAGAATTAATCAATCTCTGATAATAATTTATCTACCTTAATATCTTTGACCTGAGGATTTAAACAAAATTTGGGTCTCAGAGCTAAGATTTTTTTACCTCAAAAAGTATATCTACATTCGTTAAATTTATAAGCCAATTAACTTAAGGGAGGCTTTGGAATTTTTTTTTACGTTAACATACAGGGTTATGCTAAATGATGGACCCATTTTTAAAGATTAGTATTTATTAAAGTACAAATCCAAAATGAACAATCTTTATACCCATGGAAAGCGGAAGTTTCAGAGTTTTATTTTTGTATAGTAAATTCGAAAATGTAATAAAATACAGTGTATTCCTTTTAAAATAACAAGGAAATTGCACAAAAAAGATAATGAAAATTAAACCAATTGTCAGGAACACCCTGTACAACAATTTATTATTGTAATTATACCGATAGAAAACCTAAAAAGTATAGAATAAATAAGCAAAAAATTACAGATTGAAATTGACTTGATAAGGAGCAATTAATTATTTTCAAGATGACTGTATTTTCACAAAATGTCAAATAAATCGAAAACTATCAAACTTAGCTATACGGTACCTTTAATAAACTAACATACTTTTAAAAAAGTAATTGAAAAATTGAATAAAATACGGGGCGTTCCATTTAAAAAGACATAAATTTGATGTTACTCGAATTTGAAACACCCTGTATATGTGAGATTAATCTTAAATTATAGCCGTTACTAATCTACATATGCTAATTTAAGGTAGCTGTTCATAGGCATCTATTGGCAATTCATTATCCCTCTATCCATCCTCCTAAGTGTTCCTGAGTGCTTTAGCACGATATGCCAAATTTAACCTGTTCAGGTCCACAATCATAAAAAAAAAATGCCTGTAAAAGAATTTTTTATTATTTCTTACTGTTTACCCAGGAAATTCCGTCCCGTTGAGCTTGACTCACCCTGTACATAGTAATTTATTATTTAATTCAGTTTATTATTAGTTTGTCTGTAATACCCTATCCAAACTTCCAAGTGCAGTTTGAGCTCTCATGAACTAAATATCTCTTTTACTATTTTTAGTCATCTACAAATAACGCTATCCTATCTTTCATGGCCATGATGTTAAACGTAAAACGTAATTTAGAACACATAATTGGAGAGGGTGGGAAAGTAGACACTTAATGTTAAACTTGATAGACGTAATAGAGCCCTCATACAACTTGGGAGGAAATTTTTCTACACGCGTAAAATTCGTACATGCATTATAAGATTATTTTGACGCACCGTGTTTATGCAGCCTCGTGATAACGTTTGGAACGTATTTTGAATGTAAATGAAGTGAGTTTGCACGAAAAAATATTTTTTGTGTATCCAGAATGTAAACTGATGTAATTTTAATAAAGCATTATGTGTGATATAAATTAGTATTTGAATGTTGAAAAATAATGAGACGGCAATGGTAAAAGCTACCGGATTGCCACTGGTGTTTTGCTACTGTGTACTAAAGAATTCGGATACAAAATTGTTGTACATGTGTGAGTGAGTGAATTTATGATATGTGGGTATTGTATTTATTACAAACCAAAACCTTTTGGCCGGAAACCGCAGTATCTCTACTGTACGTTATACTAGTGGTAGTATGTATGCTATCAAAAAAAGACCAAACCCAAGTAGTAGTTAGTCCGACAACAACGCGTGGAAAGAAAGGTGCACAAATCAACGAACATCTTCATGTATATGACTAGAATGTACAATCAATTATTTGACATAAAGTGAACGATTTTTCCTTACAAACATTCCACCAACAGTATTATTTGTGCTTTTAATGGTGATGATCATCTACTAAATATTAAACGCAGTGCACTATTCAACCTCTTCAAAAATATTGATTTTGAGTTTCAAAGGATGATATATAAGAGTAATTTTATTGAACGCGACGCTATTATAGGATGAAACCATAAATACTAGCAATGCATCAGAAAGTTACATACCTATAAAGTAATGCCGAATTTCATGTAATTAAAAATGTTTACTTTTTAGGTAAAAACATTACACAGGGCATCCTACAACTTCATTTCCAGGGAATATTTCGGTTATTTAAAGAGATACGGGTTTAGTGTAGAGGGATAATTTTCGCGTACCAAAAATGCTTTCTAGCTAAAATTTTTACAGGGCGGATCGCCACTATTTCATTTTTAATGACGCACACTCTATATTGATTGATCTGCCGAATCTATTTCTGCGCTGCGGCGCTGTTAAGTTATTCAATTTTTTATTTGTTTTAAGCAAACTACATTTTTTTCATTTACTATTATGTCTTTATCATAGTATGGTGTTTCATGTACTTAATGAAACTACAAAATATAACAAACATAACAAACAGCAGTAACTAAGCAACAAAATAAAGTTAATAAAACAAAAAGGAACGAACAGAAAATATGCTTATATTTTCTAAATGTTGTGTACATACATGCTTGTCCAACTGTGTGTGTTAGTATTGTAATAAGAAAGTAAAAAGTGTACTTTACTTATTAAAAAATAACATATTAAAGTGAATACGCGTGCGAATATTGTTAAATTGGTGATAACTAGAAAAGTGATGTAATAATTCAAAATAACATGTTAGCGCGTATTGGACGCTATTCGCTAGTGTGGTTAATTATTGAACGATAAATACAAAATACGATAATCGATCCAGTGTAATATATCAATATATAAAGAACAATAACTAGAAAGTATTGACAGTTAAAGCAGGAGCACTGCTCTTTGCGTTGCATAATTTCCCAAAAAGTGCTTGGTGTTGACTTATGACTAAAAATTAAATTATTAAATATTTTAATAAACAGTCGAAAATATTTTAGCATGACGAATCAAAATGACTATTGGGGTTTCTTGAATGGTGTATATTGCAAAACGTTTTTTTTTTCTTAGTTTAGAGAAATGTTAAAGCAATAACATGTTTACCTTTAGTAACAATCAGTACGCTGCCATTCATTTTATTTACGGATACTGTAATGCCGCAGTACGCGAATATCGTAGGAAATATCCCAACAGAAAGCTACCGTAAAAACAATTGAATTCGAACCCACCTAGAATTTCGATATTTCGCCTTCAAAGAGACCCAAAAAAAATTTTGGCGGAATTTAATTATAATAATAAATGAAGTGCAAGAAAAGCTGTACAGTTACGCAGTGTGTGTACGTGTGCGTGCGCGTGCGTGCGTGGGTGTGTACGTGTGTGAGTGCGTGCATGCGTGCGTGCGTATGTGAGTGTGTGTGCGTTTACATGTGCGTATGCATCTGCGTGTGCGAATTTTAGAATAGGCAAAGATATAAAAATATCCACATATGAACCTGTAACATGTAGGTAGCGAGTCGAGAAAATGTTGTTACTGTAATAAACATTTTCAAATCGCAATTGTTACCGTAATAGAAAGCATAATTAATAGGTTTAAATATCTTGACAATAAGTCGTAATTTGCTAATGTTTTCTTGATATTTTATTTTAGAAATATTTGAATGTGTAAAACTGATATTTGAGATATTTGAGCACATTCTTGGTGTAAAACGTCACTGATTTAATAATTAATTACGTCGGAATATACCGCAAATCAAAAAACATCTTTGTTTGGTGCTAGGAAATTCGAGACCGATAAGGTTTGTTACGGACGAATGCATATTTTAAAAATTAATACTTCTTGTAGTAATAAGTATTGAAAATATTCCCAGGTAATATTTATTGTTTTTTTAACTTTTAAAAACGGGGGTGGATTTGGGAAGTAAAGACGACAGTTGTGGTTGGAGTTTTGATTCAGCCGGATCGACGCGATTATTTAATTATAAATGCTCATTGCAAACCGTTCTGTTTATAAATAGTTTCATCGTGTAGATTTTAGTAAAACTGAAAACGCGAATTCGTCACTTCCCTCTTGTGTTGGTTTTAATGTAAGTTTTTCCAAAAATTAATCTATAAATAATCACCGTCGCGTCGAGTCTAAACCGCGTATCTTAACCCATCGTATTTGTGATAAAGTGTTTAATTACATGATTATATTCAAGTGTAAGTAGGTATTTGAATGTAAAAGCTCGCAGCAAACAATTCAGAAAGTCTATGGGACCTATGAAAATCAATCATTGCCTTGCAAGAACCATTATTCTCAATAAAGTCAAGATACCTCCCTTTGCGATTGTTTTGTTCTTAAATTTGTATTATTGCGAATAAGTCCAGATTACACTTACAATTTCTTTCATACGAGCCGTAATTTAGCGGTGAAAAATTCCTAAGGTAGAATTTGTTCAATATCTGAATAACTATCAACTTTATAGAAAAATGTGTAAATATATCTTTTAAGGATCAAAAACTAGAAAGGAATCAAACATTTACCTGGACCAAAAATGCCTATAAAAATCTGAAAGGTATTTTTCAGCTTACTCACCGTAAGCTGTTGTTCAGCGACGTGTTGACCCTATTCGACATTCAAGAAGAAATTTGACCTACGATAATTAGTTCACTAGTGTACGTGGACACTTTATTGTCCGATTATACTCTCACATTCTTGAGCACCATACGAAAAATAAAAAAAGAGAATTTCCCCCAGAATCTTCCAAACCAACGACGAGACCAATTTTCTCAAATATGGTCGGCCTCAATAAAAATATATCAATCGTGTCTTATATACCAAAGGGAAATAAAAATGTCTTACTTATATCAAGACTTTATCATGACAATATGATTGATGCAGAAACGGAGACGATTATCGATTATAACGGTTCTTAAGACAGAATCGACACACCAGATGAAATGTGCCATGAAATGTCGTAGGACAGCAATGTCGAAAAAATCGTTGAATATGCCAACCAACATATTCTCAAATTCAAAACTAATTACACATGAAAAAAACAGCAAAGAAACTGACATTGTTGAAGTATATGTTCTAATCAGCCTGGTATAGTTAGCTGGAGTTCTCAAACCTAACCGGTTCAGTGTCGATGAGTTATGAAATGAAAACAGTACGGGTGTCAAACAATTCCGCCTTACAATGCCAAAGAATCGTTTCGAGTTCTTGTTACAGCGTCTGCGGTTCGACAACATTGATACTCGTTCCGAGAGAAAGTAATGGGTCGGCTGGATATAATTAGGGATATATTGAATTTTTTGTGGCAAAGTGTAAGCCTGCGCATACGCTTTTCGAAAAACTGGAAGCATTTAGGGAAAGATACGTTTTCCGGCAATGCATCCCGAGTCAACTAAACAAATATGCACTGAAAGTATTCGCAATAGTAGATTCAAAATTATATTACACATATAACCTGGAAGTTTACGTTAGAACACAGCCAGATGGCCCCTATTCCATTGATAACGCACCGTAAGCTGTTGCTCATGAACCTGTTGAGCCTATTCGACATTCAAGAAGAAATTTGACCTGCGATAATTGGTTCACTAGTGTGCCACTTGTGGACAGTTTATTGCCCGATTATACTCTCACATCCTTGTTCGTCTTCATAGGTTGTTTTATAAAAGAACGTACGTGGGAACTCTTTCTCGACTGGGAGTACTTTAACGCTATTCCGATTAACTTTAACGTTATTTGTGTCTAAAGAAAGTTGGTTTACCGCTTTACAGCTTTAAATATTGATCTGGTAAATGTATTGGACTGGTTTTAAGATGCCTTTTTACCTGGTTCTCTATTACACTATGTACATTATCTCCCCCGTTTTGAGTATGGGCGCATATCAAAGATTTGTGCTCAATGCTTCGAACATTCAAGTTTTGCAGCGTATGCATATACGGCAAGTAAATACTTATTTTTCTGTTGACTACTGCAATTGTCTGAATAGAATATATCAATTTCTGGTTTACTTGCATTTTCAACCAACATTTGTATATAACGAACCACACAGCTACCAATCTCCACTCCACCACGTTTCCGTTCTGTCTCATTCCAAAAATATCATTCCACATTTCTAGCGTGCAAATCACTTATTGTGAAGTTGTGACAATTCAATTTACTCGTACAGTAAAAAGATGACAGCAACCCTTTAGACACAGGCATTACAGACTGCAGGTCATACACATCAACAAAAGAACCATCGTGCTTGTTTTTATCACAATTCTTTTCCGTTCGGCATCACGCCTTTTCTTTCAGGTGCAGTGTAGGCGTCAACCAAATTTTGTTTTTCTTCAACATTAGCATTATTGTAAGATTCCAAATGGCCGCATTGAACTTTTATAGGGACATAGAAGGAGATATTGCAATCGTTATTGAAAATTCGATTGAACATTACAGCATTTGCAGGCGGTAGTTCTGGTCGTTTTTCTTTATAATCACGATATAAGTCAGCTAAACTTTTACCCTCTCAATATACTGACGACTGATTTAAGCCATGAAGTAGTGCGAATCTATTCGTGGTATTGAACTGATGAATTTTCGAACACTTTATTTGATTGCCGAATGTACTGTTGGTTGTTTTCCGTGTTTACCAACAACAATTATCACTTTTCTGCATTAAAGCAGTACGAACTGGTCTGTCGTTAATATTAAGCGTGGCTTTGACGAATTGCTTGCGTACTCTAATTCGATTCCCATTCACTTCAAAATAAAATGCCGATTTTGGTTTGATAGTATGTGTACGTCTAGCGATTAACCCTCTTTGGAGCTGTAAATCCGCTAGTTTCCAGTAATTGGAAAAAATAATTTCTCCTACAGTCTGGTCAATTACTACAATTAAATTTGCATTTTTCTCCATCAGGTGGTCTGATCTTTCTAGCAGAAAATTGCTTCTTAGATTTTGAACTTGATAAATAAGCTATTCCAGAATTTCTCAAAAGTTTGGTCTTTTTTTGTATTGCTCAGTGTTGTTTATTTCTTTTCTTTCCTTTTTAAGCTTGTTCCGGAACTTCATCTTCAACATTTCCTTCGACCTCACATTCAGCCACTTTCTCATCATTGCCAGAGAGAGCACTGGAACTTTCATTGTTATTGTCAATAAAATTTGGATCAGAGGTGACATCATCTGTATCACTTTCGTTGCTATTAATTGGAGACACGCTGTAATGTATTTCAATTAGGTCATTTAGTCAGGCGCATTTTGGTAGGACACTGAAAATCAAAGGACGCTGAATAAATATTATCTTCTACAGTAGACGATAAAGTTACAAAATTATGTTCAACTTGTTCAGCATTAGTTGCTCCAAAATTCTTAATAGGGTTTTCGATTGGTGTAGCTTTATTAGGTTAAAGATATTCTACAGTGGACGATAAAGACTCAAAATTTAATTCAAAAGTTTTATCTGTATTACCAGATAATACCAATTTTCTGAAACTTCATTGTCACGTTTTATATTTAAAACTGAAGAATTGCTGGTGAATTCTGTCATTTCCGCATGATTAAGATCCTTTGGTCTAGTAGTCATAGAATATCCAGCAAGCTCTATAATTTTAAGCTTGCGGCTTCCGTACATTTCAATCTACAACACTGCAAAGTATTAGCAACAATTCGTGAAAATTGAATTATGACAAAATAAATTTATCAGTATAGCTTACTTTGATCAACTGAAGCGACACAATTCAAAATAAAAATGCATTTCGATCAACAAAACAAAACTACAAAAAAAATTTCAACAATTCACTGTTTTTTTTAGGTCAAGTGGCACAGCACGAAATAATACACTTTATTAGTTTCAGGCATAAACAGGATTCCAGCAATTCATTGTGCAACTAAAGATAATTCAGTTTTGCACTCCAATATAAACATCTTTTTCAATCTCCAAAAACGACACAAACGTCATCTACTGTCTGTCTGATGAACTAATATTAATACGGTTATAACTAAAAAATCGAGTTTTTTAAGTTGTACCACTTTTGTCGTAACAGTGCGATATGTGCATTATTAAAAATGATTTGTTTTTTGAAAATTTGTGATACCCTGTATCTCAAAAACTAAACATTTCCCGGCCTATGTTTATATGACCTTTTTTTCTTATTTTGAAAAATTCTATCACCTATCCTCGCAATTCGGGCCACTCCACCCCTATTATCATGTAAATAAATAACAATTAAATTCTAATAAAATTGCTATTTTGCTTATACGTAAGTTTCTTCCGTAGGCAAAGCATAACGTTACAATTTCCACCGGGCCGAATATCGCATGGTGTTACTTGTAGCAGTTTCTTTTACATGTCCAATCCGCCTTTCTAGTGAAATACATTTCAAAGTTTCGATTTATAATAAATGGTAGCTTTT
Organism: Vesta saturnalis; assembly: GCA_036346205.1. Lineage (NCBI taxonomy): Eukaryota > Metazoa > Arthropoda > Insecta > Coleoptera > Lampyridae > Vesta > Vesta saturnalis. The sequence continues at coordinate 4,636,365 of JARFJB010000862.1, forward strand.
TCGGTATATTTATAATTTATGTAAATGATGGATATATATTGGAGTTATTTTGAGGTTAGAGTCAGTGTCTTGTCATACGGTATATACAGTTAAAGCCGGATTTATGGTCCTTTAGAATGTTTCATTTGCAGTAATCTATCGGCAAGTCTAACAAGCATACACGATGTTTGCGTAAGTCCTATCCTGCACTTGAAGGTCTGGACGGTATATAGATCTAAATTTAATTCGTGTAATTGGTGTAATGAATTAAGCAAGATTACAAATAAGGTCTCACAAACGACTTAAATTTGATCACTTAATTGTTAACATTAACTCTGTAGCGTCCCCCAGGTACCCTATCTTGAAAAGTGTAATTTGAACTGATTCGCAATAATGTAAATTTAAGAACGAGGCAATCGCTAAGTGATTTATCTTGACTTTACTGATAATAATGCTACTATTACTCAAATTAATTGCTTGCCTTACATTGACTTTCCTGGCAATAATTAAAACATTAAAATTTATATCTATCTAAATCTGATATTCAGTTACTGGCAAACCTCAAATCTGATCAAAATAATTGGCCCTCTAGTGGTTAGTACGTTGTGCTATTTGAATTAGATAGGCTGGATGAGGTTAAGTGTTGCATCATGAAACAACATTGAAACTATTCAAATTAAAATTAACAACCGTTGCGCAAGGATGGTTCAAACCGTTAATATACTATTGTGGGAAAGAACCACGAAGAAAACCCACTTTATTCATAAATAAGTAATTGCGCAAGTACATTAATAAATCAAATAAAACAAAAAAACAATGAAAGCGTTAAATATATAACAAAACACCATCAAATCAGGTTAAAGTGCGTACAAAATTATAACATTAAGAGAAAAAAATAGCAAGTAATAAATAAATCAGAATAAAAATTGTAATACCAAACATCTGGCCCTCTAAAACCAATCATGCCGGCCTTTAAGTAAATAAGCAAATAAAATAATAAGGCAAACTACGGTACATATAAAATACAGCAGTAAAATTGCACATGGTAAACGGAAGGACAAACAAAAAAATAGGTGAGAAATTCACACATACACAATTGTTTAGTGACTAATAAAGCACAAAACACATACGTAAAATTACAATAAATTATATATAAAAGGAAAAATCCATTCGCAGGAAAATAATTCAAAGACAAAAAAACTCATTAAACAAAGCCTACGGAGGTAAGTTAAAAAAATACAGCGTCTCTTTCTCAGGTTACACATTCATGTATACAACAATAAAAACAATAAAAATAAAATTTGAAGTGTTTTAATGGTCATCTGGTCCTGAGAGCGTGTAAACACTCAGTAATTGCCAAAATTTTTGAAGCGACCTTAAGTTTGAGTGGTGTGAGTAAGGTACCAGTGCAAGAACCACACACCACTACAGGTGGGCTACCCAACCCAGCAGATATAAAACCTGTAACCGAGAACCATGAAGTGTATGTATAAGTGTGCATAAATAAATTGGTTTGAAAACTCATTTATTATAAATTGTAAATAGTATAACCATTTATTCATAAGTAAAGAGAAAGTTTTCTTTTATTGTAAGGGCTCTCTGAATACCTTTACACAAAGAACTTTGTGTCATTAGATAAACAAAAGCAATTATACTTTTGTTAAGAATGTAAAGTTCCACTTGCCCGTTAAGGGGAATACAATCGAAATTAGTCGACAAAATTAATATTAGGAGAACAAACTCCATAATTTTTTAATAAGTGATGAACAATGTGGAGTTCTGGAAACCCTTCGGTCAAATTGTATTTTTTAATAGCAATATTGTAGTTTTATCTGTTTGTAGCGCTTCTAGGCCACCCTTGGCACGAATAAGCGTTAAATCTTTTTAAATAAAATCGAATCTAATTTTGGGAAAGAAAATGATTACCGGTAAAAATACCTTAATTGTCTAAATTTTTATTGAGTATGAAAACCTACTTATTTGGTAGTAATATCTTATAATGCGATGATTATTAAGTGGCAGTTATTTACTTGGAAATTATAGCTAAGCATTCAAATTTTCTAGTTTATTTTCTTTTGACAAAAGTACCTCACTGAGAAAAACGAGTTTTCTTAAAACTCATACCCTGAAAATTATTTCCATCACTTCTTTATCGTATGCAGTTTATGAGAACAGAACATTCTAAATTCTTATCTTAACAAAAAAAAAACTACGCTGTAGTTATAATTATTCGGAAAAGAACCGTTTATTTAAGATACATTATTTTCGCATTAATGGTTGTTGACAAATTCTTGTAAGCGTACGGGTATATACGCTACCAATAACTGAATAAAATTTTCGTTTATGGCAGATTGCGACTTTGTGGAATAGAATTAGGTCCTTGTATGTGTCAAAAAAGGGGTATTATTTCAACCCAAAAGTTTTCGATGATGTTAAAATCGGGACTCTTTGCCGGCCATGACAGGACGCGAAGGTTATTCTCCCGAATCCAGGTCTGTACGATCCTTGAGAAGTGTATTTCTGCATTATCCTTAATAAGAAGAAACTATGGATCAGTATTAACCTAATAATATAAAAGAAACTGTTATATATTACGCTCTATATATATATATATATATATATATATATATATATATATATATATATATATATATATATATATATATATTGTTGAAAGCTATAGTCACCCTCCGGATATCAAACTTGGACCGACGGTAGCATTACATTGCGTAAAATGTTTAAATATCCTTTGGATTTTAGACATCCTTCAATAGTCCAACAAGCTCTTGGTCCGCGGAAGCTTACCCAATCCCACGTATTCACTGAAAAACGACCGTTGTGTTTACATGGACTAATGTAATCTGGTTTGAAAGGGGTCCCTCTTGGGCGAAAGATTTTTATAGGTCCATCATTGGAACTATTGAATGATTTTTCGTCGCTGAAAATGACGTTTTCCCAAAACTCCAAGGGCTCATTAACATAGCGTTGGGCGAATTTCAGGCGATTTCTCTTATTCCTCTTGCTGAGGACCTCTTTAGATGCCGCCGTATATTTTCTTAGACCCTATCGCGAATACTTAACGACGCCGTGGAAATACTGCCATGAAAACCTGTTTCCTGTACGGCACTTGTAAGAGTCGAATACGGATTTTGTCTGGCGTGCTCAACTAAAGCCACATTTTGAACTTCCGTTGGAATTTTCTGCCTACCACTATTGACGGTCCTCTCAATGGTGTGCGCGCGGTTCCATTTTCACGCACGCGACTCACAGCTGCCCTAGACACATCCAACATCGCAGTAACTTCACGGACGGTACAACCTCACGATAATTCCGCAATAATGCGTGCTCTTAAATCTACAGTAGCAACTTCGATACCAATAAAACTATATATTAATTACAACTTACCGTCTGTATTTATAGCCACCCTCCGTACCCCCACTTATTGGTAGCGTCTATATCCCACGCTTACAAGAATGTATCAACAACCAGGGTGGTCATACCCATTATTAACTGTATTACTTTACCTTAATAAAATATTAATGCGAAAATAATGTATCCTAAATAAACGGTTCTTTTCAGAACAATTACAACTACAGCGTAGTGTTTTTGTGAATATAAGAATTTAGAATGTTCTGTTCTCATAAACTGCATACGATAAAGAAATGATTGACTTAATTTTCAGAATATGAGAAGCTTCAAGAAGTCTTGTTTTTCTCAGTGAGGTTCTTTTGTCAAAAGAAAACAAAATTAGAAAATTTGAAGGTTTAGCTATAATTTCCAAGTAAATAACTGTCACTTCATAATCATCGCATTATAAGGTATTACTACCAAATAAGTAGGTATTTGATATTCATTTTACAATAATAATTTAAGCAGTTAAGGTATTTTTACAGGTAATCATTTTCTAACGCAAAATTAGATTCAATTTTATTTGAAAGGATTTAACCCTTATTCGCGCCAAAAGGGGCCTAGAAGCCCGACAAATACATAAAACTTCAATATTCCTATTAAAAAATACAATTTGACCTAAGGGTTTCCAGAATTTCTCATAGTTCATAAGTTACTAAGAAATGATGGAGTTTGCTCTCCTAATATTAATTTTGTCGACTAATTCCGATTATATCCCATTAACGGGCAAGTGGAACTTTACATTCTTAACAAAAACATAATTGCTTTTGTTTATCTAATGACGTATCAATATAATTACGAAGTTCTTTGTGTAAAGGTATTCAGTATACAGTAAAAGAAAACTGTCTCTTTACTTATGAATAAATAGTTATACTATTACTATTTACTTGAAATTTATTAACAATTTATACATACTTATATTTATACATACACTTAATTGTTCCCGGTGACAGGTTTTATACTTGCTGTGTTGGGTAGACCACATGTAGCGAATCAGGTGGTTCTTTCACTGGAACCTTACTGACACAACTAAAACTTGAGGTCGCTGCAAAAAGTTTGTGTCGATTTCAAAACGAGTGTACATGAGTGAGGGAGCCCTGAACTGTCTTTTATTTTAACAGATTACTGAGCCCGCGTGCTAATGGGATACCTTTTACAAGGCAATGTTTGATTTTTAATACGTTACGTAGGCTTGTAGAATTGTTTGCTGCGAGTTTTAATTACATTAAAAATACCTACTTACACTTGAATATATTCCGTTTAGTTTACCACTAACACGACGAGTTAAGATACGCGATTTAAAACTTGGCGCCGCCACGATTACTTATGGATTAATTTTTGGAAAATTTACATTAAAACATACACTAATCGAAAAGAACGAATTAGCGTTTCTAGGTTTCTCAGATGTGCACGACAAAAATACTTATAGACGGAACGGTTTACAATGGGGGCTTCTAATTAAAACAAATCAAAGCGATCCGGCTGAATCAAAACTTTCAACGGAACTGTCTTCTCCGATTTCAAATTAACTGTATCAACCCCCGTTTTTCAAAAGTAATAAAAAAAAACAAGAAACATTCCGTGGGAATAGTATTAATTACCAAAAGGAGTATTAATTTTTTTAATATATGTATCGACGTAATTAATTATTAAACTAGTGACATTTTTATGTGCGTATAAGAATTTCCAATGATTCGTTACGCCCCTTAGCCAAATATTAGTTAGAAAAAGAAAATATCCCGAAAACAATTCTCAAATAACGACGTTAAACCCTATTAATTAACTTTTCCATCGCGGTAACAATTGCGATGTAAAAATGTTTGTTACAATAATAACATTCACCCCGCTACCTACAACTCACATACTCAAGTTTAGTTATGTGTTAAAATACTTAGCTTTTTTGGATTTTTGTAATGGTGTATTTTTGTATTTATATGTACATATCACAGTTATCATCCTCAGTGGTGCTTCAAGAAACGTTTAAAGTGTTAGAATAAATTTAAACTTAAAGCACAACTTAGGACGACAACTGTAATTGTTATCGAAACATAGATTTGTGTAAAATATAAATACACCATTAAAAAAAGCCAAAAGTATTTTAATTATGTGTAATAATAGTGAAAGTTTACATTTTTATATAAAGTATATGTGAGAATTGATTGTAATAAAATATGTTTTCAACAGGGTGAAACTACAAAAAACGTGATGATAATAGCATGTTTCTGTTGTGATAAGTAAATAATTAATTTGTATAATGAAAGAATGTACCGAGCTTTAATATAGTAATCAATATCAGTTTTTTTTTTTTATTAATTTTTAATTAACACACAGAAAAACCCAAAGTTTTAAAAGTTTAAAATACAAATTTGACGTAATAAGAAATGTATCTCTCTAACAGGAAGCTAGAAAAATGACGACCTTTAAACAGTTTAATGAATGCATTTCCTGTAGATAAACGCGTTATGTGAAAAACTGTACATTAAATAATTTACCACTGTATTCCTAAATATTTAATAAACCGTTTATGTATACAAATAGGGCAAACTGGCGCTTTTCACTGCATGCGTACAGTGTAAATAAAATATAACTTTGTTTTGCATTATTTTTGTTCAAAGTAACTTAATAAAGCTGAATGCATTTAAATTGTAAATCAGACCTTTGTTTGAAATTCATTACGTCATGGTATATATGTAGGGATACAAAAACAATAAACTGCTTATAGACTTTCAGTTCGAAACCATTTTGACCGTTTTCTTAGAAATTAGTCTTTTATCTAAGTCAGTTTAAATGATGAAAGAGCAATTATGGGAAAATATGCAGACAACACAACCTATTCATTATAATGGCTGGCGTTTTCAGGTAACATAAAAGCCACTGAAATTGATCAAACAGCCATACAAAAAAAAACAGATTTAATTTGTTAACACAATGTATATAAAATAAAAAATATTATTTAAATACTCTATCTTACCGTTAACCGAAGAACTTCCTTACCACCAACCTAATTATCATACCCCTTACCTGCAACAGAAATCAAACTATTACAATTAAGTTTTATATGTTACAGTAAAAAAAATTGCATTAATGTCGCCTGCTTCCAGTTTATATAGTTTATTTGTTTACGGTTTAGCTGCGACTAACATTGTCCACGTAGAAAAAGTTAAATTTTCAGAGAAAAATTAGATACGGATTCTTTTTACATGCTCCATCGTAAACAGATGTATTATAGAAATCGCTGTGAGGATGAGCCACCATCATGTAAACAATTCGAAATACGTCAAAAATAAATCGGTTACTGAGGATGATAACTGTAATTGTTATCGAAACACTTGAATTTGATATAAAACATAAATAAAGAAATACACGATACCCAAGAAACAAGTATTTTAGTTATGTGTGATAATCCAGATTGTTTATATTTTCATAAGAGTCAATCAATCACTATTAACAATTATGTAATCCAACTTTTAAACTCTTAATTAATTCATATAAGAAACTGTTGTGTAATAAAGGTTTAATACTAGTTATTTTTCTTATTGAAGATATTATATGTTCCCGTTTGCGTTTTTAAGCTAAACATGGGAGTAAATTTTCTTGCTAGGTAAAATTTTTAAAAATGATAAATGATACGTAAGAGTTTTTTCTTCGTCCTCTTTTTGAGGGTCATTCTACACGAGCAGCTGAAACTCGACCGCTTGCCGGCTGTGACAGAACCAAAGAGACCAAATGGGACTGTCTACACGGGCGTTTTGCCGGCGGCATGTGGATGCGTTAGCTAACGACAAGGCGAGTCGAACGCCAGAGGACGCGAAAAAGTTGCGCGTTGGAGAACGGCGAGTCACTCTACACGTAGCGTCTTGCAAGCTGTTCACCGGCGCGGCAGCTTCCAGGGAGTCAGTCAGTCAGATCGTAATATTGAGACAGTAAACAAAGGAACAATGATGAGGATGGTGCCGATGAGTGACGTCATCATAGCTCATATAAATAGGTATCTTATAAATGGTTCCAATATCAATTTCAATGTCAAACTGCTAGAGCGCTGGTGGTGTAGTGGTCTTCCACGCTTTTGGTGCGGGTTCGATTCCCGACTCGTGCACTTTTTTTCTCATAGGTTACAGTAGTTTTGTTTATCTAATCTACTTTTCTTAGGTTATTGTAGTTTTGTTTATTGTTTATCTAATCTAATTATGTCAGGTTACAGTAGTTTTTTTTTTAAATAGATAACGTCACACATCGGCACCAACCTTATCCTTGTTCCTTTGTTTACCGCCTCCTTTGGAGTACCAGTTGCAGTAGTGTTCGTTACAGCGTTTCAAGATGTTCGATACCGAAAAGTTTATATGTGAAATCGAGACTCAACGTCCTTTGTATGACGTTAAAGGTAAAGAATATTCTAATAGGGAAAAGAAGGTGAAGTGTTGGTTGAAGGTAGCTCAAGTGATATTTGACATTTGGGATGTCAAAACGAAAGATGAAAAAGGTCAGATTCATGTTTGATACAAACGTAATCTTTATAAAGTAAAATAAGACTAATATAAAATCATTTTATTTTAGAATTTTTGATTATGTTTATGATTTAAATGATTGTTTTTATAAATTAACAAAAACTACATTGCATGGTATTAAAACAATTTAATTCAATAACACTAAAGTATGTACATTTTTTATTAACTCGCACCTTAACGGTATAATGTGTGTTTTACTATGTTTGCAGTCAGGTACTTCAATTTTATATACGTAGGTTTTGCCAAGAAAGTGCTCCAGGGCCGTTGAAGCACTGGTAAAAAACTTCCCGAATATCAATTCCTTTCGACAGTCCCCCAACAACGGCTGCATCATCCATTTCTGGTAGCGAACACGTTAGAGTATTTTCAATAACATATCCATCCGTTCTTCGAACAAAATTATGCAAAACACAACAGGCTTGTACCACGATTACACCAAAATCTGGGTGTATCAATAAAGAAGAATGTAGTAGCCGCCACTTACTACTTAGACAATGCCTGCAGTTGTAGATCCTCTTTTCGATTTTTGGATGGGTAAGATCACATAACATGTTTAGCTAACCCAAAAGCCTCATCCCCAAGCAAGACGTAGGGAATTTTGGGTCCTTCCTCAACGTTGTCGTGTCCTGGTAAAGGACTATCTAATGCAAATCTAGTCTCTGGCCAAAGTTCGATTTTTTAAAAATAGAGTAGTCACCTTAACGTCCAAATGCCCCAACAGCTATTGCAATGAAATAATAATTCGCATCTGAAATAAAATAAAGACAATAGAGAAGTATTTCTTGTAGTTGAAACACTCTAACCCTGAGTTAGGGGAACAGATAATTCTAATGTGCTTCCCAGCTAAGCTTCCTATGCAGTTGGGAAACTGTGTAATGTGTTCAAATTCATTAGCTTTCTGTAACCATAGTTCTTTAGTAGGTGAAGGCATTTCTTGAGATTGGATTACATTCCATAATCTTTAATAATTCTGGGTATAGTTTTTCTTGAAATCTTGAACTCGAACTACAAATCCCCGAAATTCATACCAGATGCCAAATACCTGAAAATAAGAACGAATTAACAGGTTATAATCGATTATTAACTTCTTTGCAAGATAACATCCCCCCCTCTTCATACCTACTCTAAACTAGTATTCTAACTAACTCACTGAATCAATCAATGTTACTACAAAATAAGTTAAAGGATGGTTTTCTTTTTCAGTTAAAGATCTTATGAAGAAATGGAAGGCAATACGAGACAGCGGAACTGGTAAGGCAGCATTTAAGAAAAAACGTTACGTCTACTATGACCAGCTCCAGTTTCTTTTACCCCACGTAAAGGCAAATGTAAAAACAGGATCTAACATCGTCGGCTCAAGAAGATTATGAAGAAGATTGAGAAGATAATAAATTTAACTTCAATTGACGAAGAAGATGCTCTGGGGATAACATTCTTCCGAGCCTACGATTGTTCAAAGCACTGGAAGGAAAGGAAAGAGTAGTTTCAATATTGGAGACACAGAAGAATCCAGAATTCAGCGATTATTAGTACGAAGTAATGCCACACGGCAGGACTCAAGCGACCTCGGTCATCGAAAGTACCAACATTCGGATACATTACTGCAACATACGTGGTATCAGTTCGAGGTTTACCTACACCTTGAACAAGTGCAACCGCACATTCTGTTTCTATCAGAAACACAAGTCTCCCCTGAAAGCACTGATTCGCCTGACCTGCAATTTCCCAGATACAACGTCCACTCTAAATTTCGTCTTAAAGGCGTATACCAAGGACAACGTAGGTTGCAAGAGGATGTGTGTCAAATTCTACTGTTGTTTGTATAGGTCTTCAAATGCTAATAACTTCCAAAATCTTTTTGATTACCTTAGTCTGAAAATAGAAAATAGACTCTCGTATCACAGATTCCATCTTGCGATATCTCAATTCTGGAAGATTTTAGTGTCCACAACTCCAATTGGCTTCAATTTTCATTTACCACTAATCCCGCAAGTTATAGTGCAGACGCATTTGCTGTATCCTGTAATCTCACACAAATGATTTTCGCTTGGTCAATCAGACCACTGCCCAATGGAAATAACTTCCTCGGTACCCAATCCCACTGTTACTCGAAAAACAGATAGAACTGGAGCGAACTGCGAGATTTCTTTGCAACCTTCCTCTAGCGTGAGTATTGCTTTAAACGGTCCTCCTCTTCAAACATTGCTCTGTCAATAACTGAAGTTATCTTGATGGGTATGGAGTTATACATAATCGTGCTGGTCATGCCCGTTCGCAACCCTGGTTTAATAGGACTTGCACTGATGAATTATCGCAAAAGCATTAACTCTATACTAAATGGAAGTCAAATAAATCTATTGAAAATCACGCCGACTATATTGCCGCAAGGAATAGTTGCAAAAGCATCATTACCAAGGCCAAAAAGATGTTTGAAAAACGTAAATGCAAATAATTAGTCTCATGTCCTTTGGGTAGTCGTAAATTTTGGTCATTCGCTTGTAACAACTCTTTTTCGTGTTGTATAAAATATACCTCAATTTAAGATCTTTCCTTCATTTAGTTCTAAACACAAGAAAATTTTAATTATTTTACAATATTGGTATGAGGTAGGCAACTTAATTTGCATATCTTCTTAGTGCTTATTTTCGTAGAGATTTATAAACTGTTTTCTAATCATTGATTTGCGCAATGCATCGTGACTTAATTCCATAATCTATGCGTCTGCGTTAAGTATTCTGATCATATCTTGTGCGCAGAACAGCATCATCTACTTCGAAATCCTCCATTTTGCACTTCCTGTGTAATCTCGAAGCATGAAGCTGCTTCTTTTTGATTTTATTTAAATTTATGTGAAAAACGCCATCAATTTGGTGGAAAGAGATATTTTTAATACATTTACATAAAATTATAGCATTTTTTTCTTTTAGGCGTTTTTCTTTATGTTTTTTCCTTGGTTTACCTTACGGTTTTTTTGACGTTTTTATACATTTATCATTACTTCAATTTACAACGTAATTGAATTTTAAGTACGCATTTGATTAATGGTTGCGTACATTTTTTTTTCGTTTTATGATTGCAATTTTGTGTTTGGATACTTCCAAATAATGCACTAAGAAGTGGATTTAACAGTTTTAAGAAGAAATTTATACGGATTTTTTTATAAAGATAAATTCAATTTGGGGTGTGGCAGATAACATTATGTCAAGATTGCACCATGATGACGTAAGAATGGCTTCATCCTGTTAACCTCTCCGTAATCATAATTAGATACCAGTGGTTGTCAAAAAGAAAAGTTTGTGTACAAAATTTCTAAGGTATTTATGTAATTTTATTTAGTACTTTAAGCATAATTTTAAGACCATTATTTCATCATTACATTTAATATTTAATAAACATAGTCTGTATATTGTTATTTTTTACATTTTTGTGAAGTCGGTTTAATTGTTCCGATTTTTAAGAAAAAACAATTTGGCGCTCGAGATAACTTCATTTATTTGTTGCATTCTTTATTATTGATGGTAAGTGGTAATTAAGCAAATCATTTTATTTGAACCGGCCCAATTTAATCAACCGATGAACCAAAGGCACAATTATAAGTGGTGTAAGGTTAGTATTTTTTGGAGAATTTATTATTTTCGTTACTTTTGGATAACTAACTTTTTATTATTTTAAAATTTATTGTTACGTTACACATTTCTTTACACGCTAAAGCCATCTGTAAAAACTTTAGTACACCTTCCTTTCCTCCCATGACGTCTCGCGACGGAGGTGTAGTAGCTGATCCTGCTCTCAAAGCCAACCTCTTTGTCGATTAATTCACATCAAATTCGTGTCTCAATGATTCTGGTAAAATTGTGCCGTCGCCCAAATCTACCCCATACGCTATGAAACCAATCCACTTTCGATACAAGCTCCTAGAATCAATTATCAATAACTTGACTCAAACAAGGCGACTGACCCTGACAGTATTCGTCCTTAAAAAATGATACCCCGAGCTGGTACCTGTATTGTCCAAACTATTCGATCTCAATGTCATCTGGAGAGTTTTCCTCATCGTGGAAGTTGGGAAATGTCCAACCTATTCCTAAAAAGGGCGACAAAACCGATCCCTCAAACTATCGACCAATATCTATCACGTCCATTCTATCGAAAATCATGGAAAAAACCACCAACCACCAACTACTTTCGTTCCTCGAGTCCAATAACTCCTAAACGACCATCAGTGTGGGTTCAGACAGAGTCGTTCAACGGGTGATCTTCTTTCATATGTCACCCCACTTTGGAATCACACATTAGAGAGGTCCGGTGAAACAGTAGTAGTAGTCGTAGTGGCTTTTGACCAGGTTTGGCACAAGTGCCTCTTGCCAAGCTCACTTCGTTCGGAATATCCGATACGCTCATCAATTGTATCTCCAGCTTTCTTGATAAAAGACGTATACGCGTTGTCGTCGATGGCTTCTTTTCGCAAGAAACTACTATTAACGCGGGCGTACCCCAGAATAAGTGATAGCTCCCCCACTTTTCCTGCTATATATACATGACCTTATTTCCTCAACAACTAACCCGATCCATTGCTTGGCAGACGATAGCACTCTATATTGTAGTTCTTCTTAGTGTCCCCATAACGTATAGGCAGGAGGAGGAGGTCAAAGTAAAAATGAAAGCCTCAATCAACAGTGACTTAGAATGTGTCTTTGAATGGGGAAAAAATAATCTACTCACGTTCAACGTCGACAAAACCCAGTATTGCCTTGTGTCCGCCAAGAACGACCGATCATTTCCTGCTGTAAATATGAATGGCTTAGATCTCAAGTTTTCAAACTATATTTCTATGTGAGGGATGTCCGTATCATCGAACCTTTCATGGGTTGACCACCTTTTGCCAGCCAGCAAAACAGCTGCTCGTAAACAGTACTTCATATCGCAACTCCTTTTAATATATAAGCCTCAAATTCGACCTCATTTGTAATACAATTCCCACCTCTGGGTCAGTGCTCCCCAATACGCCCCTACTATGGTAAACCGCATCCAAAAAAGAGCTATAAGGATGACCCGTCTCTGAGTTCTGACCTAGTCTCTTGAGCACAGAGGAATAGTTTCGGTTCTTTCCTTGTTCTATCGCTATTACCATGGCAAGCGTACCTCCGAAATATACTCCTTAATACCTTCGCAGGCCATCTTCGCCAGGAACACCCGGTGTTCCCATTCACAGCCTAATTACGCACTCGAAATTCCATCTTGTCACACTAAACACGTACAATCTACATTTGTCCACACGACGACCAAATTGTGGAATGCGCTATCCAATTCCTATTTTCCTTCAACCTTTGACTTAAGCAAATTTAAGGTAGCCATTCATAAACATTTCTCGGCAGCAATACTATAAGTAAAAAATCCAGTATGCATCATGATGATTCAGTCATTCCGCTACCTTAGGACAAAATAAAACCAGAGACAATCTGCTTTTATAACAACACAAAAGGTGGAGTTGATACAGTGGACAAACCGTGTGCAACATATCATGTTGCCCGTAATACGCGACGATGGCCTTTAACTCTCTTTAACATAAAACAACTGGGTTTATCTCTTACAGAACAGTATCTAAGAGATTGATCTGGACTCACTAATATTCCCCGTGCCGTAAGACCAAGAAGGCAAGAAATTGCTGGGACGTCTATTGAAGTGCGAAATGGCAGAAAATGCACCATTAACAAAAAGAAAACGGTGCTACGTTTGTCGAAAAGATAGCAAAACGAAATATTTTTGCAAAATGTCTAAAAAATTTATATGTTTACGTCACGCCGAATTTTTGTGCTCCGAGTGTGAAGTTGTAACTAATGTTAATAAATAATTTAGTATTATATCCGTATTTTATTATTTACATAAAATTAAACTGTCCCGACTATACCATTGTCACGTTTTTTAATTAATTATTAATAATTAACGTAGTGGTCATATATAGTGTTATACAAAAATATCTAAATACAAGTAACTAAATATTAATCTAGGCAGAAGTTAATGTTATTGCAGATTACGAGCACTATGAGCTCCTACAAAAACACTGTGGGTCGCACAGACCCGGTCCCAGTATCCAAGCAAGGTAAGTAAGCGCCGCCACTGCGATAAATACGGTTAAATGCTTTTTAATTTCCTAACCTCCTGAAAGACTGTAAACTTGGAAAGCTTGCAAATACCATTTTTGTATTTATTATGTTCAGTTACCCCTGGGAACAGCTTTGGTCGATTTATGTGTAATGGTTGCTGAAATAATTCACCTTTCTGATTTTCTTGTATATTATTATTATACCGGGTGTCAACTAAATCATTATACATAACTTAATGTTGTTAAAACAAGAGATAGAAATTTGAAATTTGGGATGAAGATTTAGTGTATAAAAACACATTTTTTGACATTAAAAACAGTAGACTGTCACTTCCGGTTTTACTGGAAGTGGCTATTTTTTTTGTTTTAAACAGGAACCTACCAATTTTTTTTCATAAATTCCCATTCCAATGATGTATCACAAGTCGTCTTTTGTTTTTCCGGCTCAGGGGGAGTTTTTGTTGGTTTCAATGTTCCGCCATTTTAAAGTAAGTATTTGTTATTTTACAAAATAATTCAATGAATAGTCCAAGAATATTATTTATTTTTAATCTCTTAATCGTAATTTAAAAAATTCTGCTTAAATAATTAGCATTTGTGATTTTACGTTGTAAAAGAGCACAACAAAAGTTAACTTCTAAATCAGTTGCTATACTACCAGGGTATAAAAAAAATTAAAATTGGGCTTTTTTCGGATGTAATTAAAAGAAACAATTTTTATACCTAGGTACTCTACAATGTTACGAATAATAAATATAACGTCATAACAAAACACTGAAATGTAAAAAATACAAAACTACATTATTCTATTAAATGTTCTTTTCTTTGGCCCTCCTGATCACGCTTCTAATATTTTCTCGCAAAACATTTTGAAATACTTTGTATTGTTTGATGTATACGGAGTTGAAGATGTTCTAGAGTTGCAGGTGGTGTTTTCTAGACCTTTTCTTTTAAGTAGCTCCAAATGGAAAAATCCAATGGGGTTAAATCAGGTGACCTAGCGGGCCACATTATAGAGCCATTTGTCCCAACCATTGTTGGTCAAATCTCTGATTTAAATAATTAGTCACAATTCGTGAGTTGTGGGCAGGTGCACCATCTTGCGGAAATATGTAATTGTTTGCTGGAAGATTATTTAAACAAAGTTCAATTTCGTTATGTATAAAATTTAGATACACCTGTCCATCAAAGGGTAGATTGAAAAAAAATTGGTCCTATAATATGGGTTCCAGCGATTCCTAACCAAACGTTAATTCCAAACCGTTCCTGGAATGCTTCATCTCTTACTAATCGGCGGTTTTCCGTGGCCCAATATCTGGTATTTCCGAATAAATATTTTTGTGATGAAATGTAATTTTCTAGACGCAAATTGCAGCATGCAAGTCTTCTACGAAAACCATTTCCATATAAATGATGATGAATTTTCTTACTTATAAGACTTAAAACTATGCTTTTTCTAAATTCTCCTTACACTTTCATGGCTAATATTCAAATTTAAAGCAAATCTCTCGCAAAGAAACGGTGCGATCATATTCAATATAAGATAGTATATTTATTTCACTCTCGTCATTTATAATAAAAATTTCATTACCACCTACATTACGTCTATATTTCAAATCATCTTCTAACTACGGCAAATAGGTAAAACGCTGTGCGTCGAGATCTGGATACCTTTCAGCGTATAATCTTGCTGCAGCTCTGGAATTTCTCTGACATTCGCCATAAATGATCTACATATTAATTTGTCTTTCCCATGTATAAAATGGAATTTTAAACAAACAATTTTTACTTATATCTAGGTAAACAATTAAAAACTTTTAACAACGCGAATATGTCGCAACTATAACGTTTTGGAAATGAAACTATCTGACAATTATTATTTCAATTCAATTACTCGTATATTTTTCCAAGCCTACTTAGGCAAATGACTATTTTTTTTATTGCATTGCAAACCGCATATTGGATTTGCCCTTTTTTTTCGTTTTGTTTCCTCCGAACCTTTTTGGCGTTTTATTTCTCGAGCAAATGAAGACGTAGAGAGTTCGTTCAGACGGCTATCGAACGGAAATATCGGAGGAAAAAATGGTCGGGCGGATTTTTGAAATTTTGGACTTGGGCAGCCTTATGGTGCCAAACGCAAAAGTTTTGATATCTCAAAATTTTGTCAGAAAACACACCAAATTTATTATCGAAATCTAAGGAAATTTCTTGCCTTTTTGCTCATTAAGTTTTTCGATTGGAGGGCTCCTTAAGGGTCAAACTAGAGGTGAAAGTTTAAAAACCCAGATTTTTCGCAAATGTCATGTTTTTTGCGATTTTAAACAACAAAACATGCTCTAATCGAAAAACCGTCCAAGCAAAACGTGTGGAGAAACCGATTTCCAACAACTTTTCCCTTAACGGGATCTCGATAGGACTTGTTGTTAGGATCCAAAATCGAGCCTGAAAAATGAGACTAGACCACTTTCATTGCCAAAGGTTCGTAAACATGCTTTGCGGAACGAACGCACACGGTGATCGTCTGAATCATTGTAAGCGCATTCTTCACAGGTTGGAATGTTTTTCTGTGCAATTGCATCGACAATCGGCCCAAAATATTACCCTCAATATTTCGATTTCGATTTGTCGTTTCGTGGAGTTAGGTTCCGTTACCGTTAAGACCCGAAATTTCATTAAGGATAAAATTTATTAATACAAATGTGTATGCAGCGCATAACCGAGGTTAAATTACATTCCCCACTTGTTTTAATTGTGACAGTTTGTAATCGACCAGTAACTGAAGGTTTTAATGATTCCAAATAATAGGTATGTCATGCCCTACATTTTTAACACTGCCAAGAGTTTGCATTCAATTGTTTTTTCAAAGCATACTGAGTAAATGTAAACTGAATTTTATTCTAAATCAGAACATTCTTGAAAGGACAGTATTTTATTTATTACTATTATTTTATAACACATGATTTAAAAGTTAACCTTTGTAGTGTTATTTTTAGATAGTAAAATAGATTTACTTCCTTATGGGTATTTAATATTTAGTGCTTTCTGTTTGAAATATTGGTGAATTTTTTTTTTCTAAACATTAGTAATTTTCGTACAACGTAGAATCACATATACTAATTATTTAAGCAGAATTTTATAAATTTCAATTAAGATTTTAAAAATAAATAATATTCTTGGCCTATTCATGGAATTATTTTGTAAAATAACGAGTACTTCTTTCAAAATGGCGGAACATTGAAATCGACAAAAACTTCGCCTGAACCGCCGTTTTGAAAAGAAGAGACGACTTGTGATACATTATTGAAATGGGAATTTAGAGAGGTATCGTTCTATGAAAAAAAATTGGTAGGTTCTTATTTAAAATAAGAAAAGTAAGGCCATTTCCGGTAAAACCGGAAATGATATTGACCTGTTTTTAATGTCAAAAAATCTATTTTTATCCACTAAATCTTCATCCCAAATTTCCAATTTCTATCTCCTGTTTTAACAAAGTTAAGGTATGTATAATGATTTCGTAGACACCGGGTATAGTGAAATAACGCATCTGTCATTTAATGTAACAGTCGTAGATAAATACCATTAACAACTATAAAACACGTGCGACTTTTTAACATATGATTTTGGATCCAAACCTTTGACATTTATAACAACTGACAAAATTTTCTGGTTGCTGAATCCTTAAATAATATACCGGGAAATGCAAACCTTTACCAAAATAAACCACTTACTACATTTTTTGATATGTAAACAGATTAAAAGCATTATTTAATAAATCTTTTAAGCGATATAATAAGCCACTCAATATAATCGAAATGCAGGACACGCATAATTTAGAATCTAAGTTAGTTCTAAGAAAAAAGGTGTTCATTTTGTCTAGTAAAGAACAGCGTTCATAAATGTGTAAATTTTATTCTATGTATTCAAATCACTACTAGAATATTGAAATATGTACGATGAGAAAGAACTGAACCTTTGTTTAACAATAAAAGGAAATTGTGTGAAACAGACACATCTTTCAGACTACGGAGCAAAAAAATATATCATGAATTTGCTCCAGTATCTTCAAGATATTGGAGACAACAGCTAATTATGGAAGAACAAATCGCGTTATTCCACTGTTAAATAAATTTAGAAAAAGAACTGACCATTTTTGGAAGTACATGTGAAGTAAACTGATAAATTATGTAAACGTTAAGTGTCAGTTTGAAAATACGTTTTAAGTAAAATTTGAAATTGAAGTGGAGTAAAAAAATTTAAATGTTATTAAAAAGATACAGTAAAATGACAAGCTATCTGTACATCAACTTCAAATTTTAACCTTTAATATAACACTCTAATCCTATCTATTACCGTGAGCAACGACACTCACGAGAAAAAAGGTTTCAATCTAAAATCGATTTATTTGTAATCCGAGTTCAAATGTTACACGTTTTAAGC
Organism: Vesta saturnalis; assembly: GCA_036346205.1. Taxonomy (NCBI): domain Eukaryota; kingdom Metazoa; phylum Arthropoda; class Insecta; order Coleoptera; family Lampyridae; genus Vesta; species Vesta saturnalis. Next base: position 4,654,797 of record JARFJB010000862.1, read on the forward strand.
CTGTAAACGTGCCTTTTGTTACTGGCTACAAAGGCCACAGAGTAATCCTTTAAATACCTTGTTGAATTTTGATCATTCTTCGTTGTGCACAATAAAAAAGCATCTAATTACTACTAATGGAATAATATCATGCACAATACGTACGCTAAACAGATTTTATATTATTTTTAGGTCAGGGTATTTCAGAAAATGGCTATAAACTTTTTAACTAACTTATCTATATTCTAATCATGCAGAAATGTTCTAGTAGAATGCAAAAGGCGCCATTATCCTGACAATATCTAAGGTAATGATAGACCATATCGGAAAACTAGTAATGGCATTAAACTCAAAATGTTAGTGTTAGAAATTTTCCAAGCAAAGAAAATATTTTCGTATTCAGACGAAAATGCATTAGGAAAACTTGAAACAATTTTCTTCCGAATTTTGGATCGTGTCCAAATTTATAGAAGGCGCAGCTGTTCTGTGATATAAGTTTTACATCTGTATTTATTAAATCTAAATTGATTGTAACTATTGAGTTTATTGATAGCACAGTTTGATTAAATTAATGAATTTTGTAAATTCTCTGTTATAAACACAATTACTTGCGATTTAGTAGAATGTAATGTCGTTGTATATGGCTAAAGGCTGTTAGATTGAAGTGTGTATCATTATAGTGTTCAAATTTTACAATACACATAAGTAATTTTAGGAGCAAGAAAACAAGGAATATCCATTATCAAAGGCAAGCTAAATCTTTAGTATTCGCATATGTCTCTTCACAGCAATAATTTTATGAGGGACAATTTTATTTTATATTAACAAATCTTTGGTTATAAATTTACCTAAAAGTTGTTCTGGAGTATATATCGCTAATTTTTTTATTAATTTTAACCTTGTTACAATAACCAATAAAAAATGATTTTGTATAAATAGTAAAAAATAATAGCTCCATAATGAATTGTTGAAAACTTTTATAGTTATTAATAGTATTTATCTACGACTTGATATGCACTTTTTGGATTAAAATTTAAATATAATAAAATAGTTGCACGTTGAAATCTTTTGATAAAACAATTATATTTATTAAACGTAAAGAAGACCAAGTGATTGTGTACACAATGCTAAATTAGCATTAGTCTAACATGCGTCAAAAAATTGCAAGTAAGTAACCTGTGGTAAGTAAGTAAGTAAGTAAGTAGGTCACGTTAAACGTTATAAAAAGAATTGTATTAGTATTAGTTAGCCAGTAAGAGTAGTAGAGTAGCAGTATACAATGTAGACAATAAGAAAAATGTATAGTTAATCAAGTTATACTAAAAGTAATTTGAAGTCAATTGAGAGTAATTATTAACCAAAATTATTAATGTAAGTTCAATTAAATAAAGTTAGTTGTTTAAAAATTTACATCTCTTAAATGACATCTACACGTACAACTGTACAAGGACCCAGTTTGTACATCATGACGATCTTGCCTAAAAGTCAAATCATGGCGTGTGTATTTGTGATGGTGAAAGATAGTGGAAGTAGAAAAAATATATACACCGTGTTCAAGATAAGGATGCTGTAGTGTATATCTAGTATTAAGAAACATTTATCTATTTTTCCAATAATTAATTATGTATTATTTCTAAAGCATATTTATGTCATAACTAGGTCAATATTACAAATTACAATCATGCTGGATAGAATAAGTTTTTATTGCAAGAAAAGTCAGCTCTTTTTAAATTGTAACATGACATAGATAATAGGTTATAAATATAGCTCCATACAGTAATAAAGAAGTTCATACGTTCATCAGTTCATCGGTTTCATCAGTTCACCAATCAATAGTTATTATAATACTCGTAGAGTACGAGTGAAGTGTAGGGTTAGAATATGTAAGAATACTCACATCATGTACTAACAATAAATATGTATCCCAATTCGAAATCTGTAACTATTCACGTCAACTTAAAGTAGTTATCACCTGGAAACCCTGTGTCCCAACATATCACATGGCGACCCTGCCAGTCCCTGCTAGTAGGAAAGATGGAAAAAGAGAAGGGCATCCCTGACTAACTGTGGAGCAAAAAAAAAAGAAATATATATATATATATATATATATATATATATATTAGTTAAAATGGGCAGTGAATGAAGCATATCACATGGCAAAAAAGCAAAGAAGAAATATTCATCAACCAAGCGGGTAATAGCGGAGGTCAAACAAACTCAGTGCTACAACAAACGTCATCACCCTTATTCGTTTATTCCATAGTAATAACACTAATCTGTATTCTAGCTGTAGGATACATCATGTATCACAAATGTAAACAACAGATGCTCAAGCAAGTGGACAAGCGAATCCGCAGCACAGATGCCCTCAATACAGTGGAAGCAGTCAACAATCCATGGCCAGCGCGATAAGTGTAAGTTTTAAATATGCAATGCTCCAAAAATTTCAACAATTGCACGTAGAAATTAAGTTATTTAAAACTAATCTAATAAAGGACAACCAACATTGTAGGGAAAGTCACAGTGTTGTAAGCAGGAAACTTGCTGAATTAGAACGTATAAAAAAAGACTATAATGGGTTAATAATTGAAATTAATCATAAAGCGGATAAAGATCCTCAAGTAATAAAAATTACAGAAATTTCAGCAAATATAGTTGCGTGAGAGAATCGCGAAATATTTTAGAAGATAGGTTAGTTAGTAATACAAAAATTGTTAAAATGGGTACAGAAAGTTTTAATTTAAGAACGGCAGCAGTATTACTGCCTGAAATGGACGATACTGATGGTACCACTAAGAAATTAATAAACGCGATCAAATTATATGTTGACCTATTAAAAGAAACCGATAAGCAATTAGTAATCAAATATGTACTGGCAATACGCCTATCAGAAAATGCGCAAGCTAAGCTACTCGCTAACTATGAGTCAACAAATGATTTGATTAAAGATATGCAAAGTAAATTGTTCACACCGAAATCTGTAACAGCACTTTCAGTAAAATTACATAATGTTAAACAAAACGAGAAATCTATAGAGGACTTTGGTAAGGTTGTTTGTCAACTAATGTTGGATTTGACCATTACTGAAGCCGCAGGTAACGATGAAAAACGGACAATTCTTAAAGAAGTCAACGAAAAGTTGGCCATTAGTGCTTTTATTAGGTCTACAAAGTTATGAATTGCGGACAATCGTACGAGCTAGGGGTCAAAATAACTTAGCAGATGTCATAAATACAGCGATAATAGAAAGCAAGGAAGTACCAAATTCTCCGTCTCTAATTTTCCACACAAAGGGGCGTACTAATTATCAAAATTATCGCAGTCGTTATCAAAATTCTCGCGGTCGATTCCAAACACAACGATTTCAAAGTAGATTCTATAGGGGTTACCGACATCCACAAAACAATTTTTCTAATAACTTACATAATTCGCAGAATAATCATAATACCGGTAATCGTCAAGATTTTTTAAACTACAAAGGACACAGTCAAGGTAGTCGTATATTTGAACGCGGACGAGGACAAATGTCGCGTAATACACGCAGAGAAAATAACTATCGGAACGCTTATTTCGCAAATACTCATGATAACAATAACGAGGATCGTGAAAGTAAAATAAATCATAATCCGGAAGCCATTAGAAACGAGTTTTTTCGAGTCAGCGAATTGTAGATTTAGTACCGACGCTGCAATTAAAAGTATGAATGGAATAAATTACGTACAACTGAAATATCGAGAAAATGACTTAAATTTTCTTAGCGACACAGGGGCAACAATTAGCGTTTTATTTAAAAATGACGTTCAGAAGGACGAATACATAAATTTAAATCAAAATATAACAATTAATGGTAATGCAGGTTGCATCAAAGCTCATGGTGCCGTAAATTTAAATTTAAACATTCAAAACTTTTGCTTACAACACGAGTTTTATATATTAGATCAGTTTGCAGACAATATTCATGGAATTCTGGGAAGTGATTTCTTTACAAAATTTTCAGCTCACTTAGATTACGAAAAATTTTTGTTTTCATTTTATTTAATTATATTTCTTTAAGTATGCAATCCGTGCACGATTGCTGCATTTTAATACAGCCTCGTTGCGAAGTTATTAGGTATTTTTCAGTTAAATGTGCAGATGATTGCGTTGTTATGAATGATGAAGTGTGTGAAAGTATGTATGTAGCTTCTACTATAGCTAAACCAATAGATAGTTTTATCCCAGTTAGGATACTCAATACGAATGACAAGGAAATTAGAATAAAAAACTAAAAATCGAGACATTAGATAAATTTCATGTATGTATTTACCAACATAAAACGACAACGGTTAATCGAGTACACAGAGTTTTAAAATTAATAGACTTCGAGTCATTAAATCAAGAAGAGTACGACTCTATACAAAAAATTTTTACTAAATATGCGGACATATTCCAATTAGATAACGACATACTCGGGATAACAAATATGTCAACACAAAAGATTCATTTGAAACAAGACACAGTTCCAGTATATGTTAAGCCCTACCGCTTACCTCATACACAAAAAGACGAAATCAGCAGACAGATAGACAAATTACTTAAAGACGGACTAATTGAAGAAACCGGATCGGATTGGTCATCTCCGTTACTAATCATTCCTAAAAAATCAGATAGGTTAGGTGAGAAAAAATGGCGAAAGGTCTCTCGATTATTAAATAGACGTATTGAAAACGATAAATTTCCTTTACCCTGTATTACCGAAATTTTAGATTCATTATCCGGTGCAGTTTATTTTGCACATTTGGATTTAGCGCAAGGTTATCATCAAGTACCTTTGCACCCCGACAGTAGACCGTGCACAGCATTTACTACAGCTACTGGTCAATATCAAATTACGCGGTTACCAATGGGATTAAAAATTAGTCCTAGTGCATTTTCAAGAGTAATGACAATTGCTGTCAGGATTAAATTATGAGTCATGTTTTATTTATTTGGATGATATTATTGTTTTTGGACGAAATCTATTGCATCATAATCAAAATTTAGTAAAAGTATTGCAACGACTACGTAATGTAAATTTTAAATTAAACCCAAGCAAGTGTACCTTTCTTCAGAAGGAACTTTTGTATTTTGCATTTCATCGGCGGGTATTTTGCCCGACCCAGACAAACTAGCTGCTATAAAAAACTATCCAGTGCCAACAGACGCCAATGCTACTAGACGTTTTGTCGCGTTTGCTAACTATTATCGGAAATTCGTATACAACTTTGCTGATTTAGTAGAACCTTTAAATCGTCTAACGCCAAAAAATTCTATTTTTAATTGGACTTCAGAACGTCAAAACTCATTCGACGCTTTAAAAAACTTATTGGCGCACCCCCCATTTTACAATATCCAAATTTCGGAAGCGATAACCGTTTTGTTCTTCGTACTGATGCTTCAGGCCATGTTCTGGGAGCCGTATTGTCAAATGGGAATGATAATCCTGTTGCTTATGCCAGCAGAACTTTGAATCTTGCCGAACGTAATTACCCACTCATTAAAAAGGAACTCTTAGCAATTGTATGGGCTGTTAAACATTTTAGGCCGGTAGACAGTTTGACATTTATACTGATCACCGTCCCTTAGTATATTTGTTTGGAATGACAAATCCATCTAGCCGACTTACAAAATTTCGACTTACATTCGAAGAATATGACTTTACTGTACATTATGTTAAAGGAAAAGGAAATGCTCCATCTGATGCCCTTTCTCGAATTTGTCTTGAGTCTCGCGAACTTAAACAACTAAGGTGATTCACCACATTAACATTATGACACGTGCTCAACTTAAGCAGCAACGTACTTTAGAGGACGAAACTGACGATGTTACGGACAATAGGATTGATCACCCTGGCATCGTAGAATTACTTAAATACAAAAATAATTCTGTACTAGTACAACCCTTAAAAGACGACGACTTTAAAATGAAGAATCAAGATAATAATAAATTGTTTAAAAATGTGGTGTATATACCCGACACACATTTATATTAGTGACACTTCTCCATCAGCGTCTGCATACGGTGCAACGTTGAGAGATTTAGTCAAGTGTTGTAAAATAAATGCCATGCAAATGATATGTATAATGAAAAAAGATTTAAACTGCGTAGTTAGTCAAGAAAAAAGGGAATTATTGAAGAAATAATTAAAAATAAAGAGGAAATCATAGCGATGGGTATACAAATATCTATAGTACCAAATTTAACTCTTATTACGGATCAACAGGATCAAAAATTAATACTTAATGATTATCACAGGTTACCTACCGGAAGTCATGCGGGTATGAATCGTATGTATCACAATATTAAACGAACTTATTATTGGCCAAAACTTAGACAAGATATAGAAACTTACGTTCGACGTTGTAACGATTGTAAGCAATACAAGCATTCAATACCGTGTAAAGAACCATGAGTATTACAACCACCGCTACTTCCGCATTACGGAAAATGTTTGTCGACTTAGTAGGACCACTCCCACCAGATAATCAAAATAATAAATATATTTTAACATTACAATGCGAATTAAGTAAATTAGTTGAAGCATATCCTTTACCAAACAAAGAAGCGCATACGGTCGCTTCTGCCTTTGTTACTAATTATATTCTTAGGTATGTTGTCCCGTACGAATTGGTCACGGACCAGGGAACTGAATTTATGGCAAGTACTTTTAAAGAAATGTGTAATTATTGCACATTCGACAACTAAATTCAACCGCGTACCACCATGAAACTTTAGGCGCATTAGAAAATTCACATAAACCTTCGCATCCAAATGGCCAAGTATCCAGGCTCTTGGGGTACTTGGGTACCTTTTTGGTGTTTCGCTTTTAATACTACCGTACATTCTCAAACACGCTATACGCCGTTTGAACTTGTTTTTGGAAAACTTTGTAAATTACCATCTAACAGTACTATTGACCACATTGATCCAATATATAACTTTGAGAATTATCCACTCGAATTAAAGTACCGATTACAAAGTGCAGTTAAAGACGTGCGAAACAATTTAATTCAATCTAAACATCACAGGAAAAGTGTCCTGGATGCAAAGATACATTCACATACGTATAAAATAGGAGATAAGGTGTTAGTGAAAGCTACTGTCACTTCTAAGCTAGACGCTTTGTTTAAAGGACCGTATGAAGTGGTGGCAGATAATAGCCCGAATATAGTTATTAAGGTAAATGATAAGTTGATTACAGTACACAAAAATAGAATTAAGCCTTATTACAATTAGTATTATAAATTTTATAACTTATTTTCAGATTTTAGGTATTTCATTGTAAGTTGTTTATTTTAAATGAAAAAAATTGTAAAATATTAGATTTTCAATTTGTTTTTTCACCGGGGAAGGTGTAGTGTATATCTAGTATTAAGAAACATTTATCTATTTTTCCAATAATTAATTATGTATTATGTCTAAAGCATATTTATGTCACAACTAAGTCAATGTTACAAATTACAATCATGCTGAATAGAATAAGTTGTTACTGCAAGAAAAGTCAGCTTTTTTTAAATTGTAACATGACATAGATAATAGGTTATAAATATAGCTCCATACAGTAATAAAGAAGTTCATCAATTCATCAGTTCATCGGTTTCATCAGTTCACCAATCAATAGTTTTTTTTTTATGATTGTGGACCTGAACAGGCTAAATAAGCCTATCGTGCTAAAGCACTCAAAATACTTAGGAGGATGGATAGAGGGATAATGAATTGCCAATAGATGCCTATGAACAGCTACCTTAAATTTTCTCATATCATAAGTGAGAGGAAAACAGGAACTAGGGAGATCATTCCAGAGTTTAGAAGCCGTGTAGAAAAATGTGGATTGCGCCCGTTTGGTACGACAAGTGGAGATTTGTACTGCATACTGATGATGTGAATGAGCGAACCGAGTGTTTCTCGCAAAGATAGCCGGAGATGGTATCAAAGAATGTTATTATAATACTCGTAGAATACGAGTGAAGTGTAGGGTTAGAATATGTAAGCATACTCACATCATGTACTAACAATAAATATGTATCCCAATTCGAACTCTGTAACTATTCACGTCAACTTAAAGTAGTTATCACCTGGAAACCCTGTGTCCCAACATATCACAATGTCCACTATGGGGATCTCGGTAAGAGATGGAAGGTCGGTTAAATGGAACAAAAGTTACGCATTTGAGAGGATATATTTATGGTCTTTGTAGAACTCGAATATCTCTTTCAGTTCTTGAGATATTTGAAAAAAATAGAATTTTATGATTTTCTGATGAAGAAGAGCACATTTTCATTGCCACTTTTCTAGCTCTACGTAATGCTGTTATTCAATGTTTGATACAACGTTTCGTTTGTTAGCAACCATCATCAACTTTATTTTTTTAAATACACGAAAAAATTATTTTTGCCATATTTAAATTCTCCCCTTGATTCTGAATTCAACGATATATCATACTTTATATTTTTGATGCAGTTAAAACTAATACTAGAAACATTAGAAAACTGTAAAATTATTATAAAATAATGTTTTCTCATTTTCTAATGCGTGTTGCGAATAAAATAATTCACAAGTATGTATTTAGTGAAAATACTATTAATTAAACAGTTAAAATACATCTTCCGTTGTACTGATGCATTTGATAAAAATAAGTTGGCTTTGCATTTTGTTTACCTACCTGTCATATTTGATTGTTGTCCGTATTACGTTTGTTTGATGGTCTTTGAGTTAATTACATTTTGTGTTTACCTAAAAACGATATGGTAGGAGTACATTTTTCAAATAATGAAAAATTCGATATACTGAAGTGTAACATTTTGTGTCAACGTAATTGTTCTGAAGCCAAAATAATGTATTTACACAAATACCCAGAAAGGCATCAACCTCACAAAAGAATTTTTCGCACATTAGCAGTTCATCTAAAAGAATAAGGTGCGTACAAAAAACCTATAAAATCTCGCAAAAAACCTTGCAATGAAGAAAAAGCCAATACTGTTCTATTAGCTGTAACAGAAAATCCAGATGTTTCTACTAGGAAAATTGAAGAGGCAACTGGCATAGCCCATTCCACAGCTCATTATGTTCTAAAGAAGGAGAAAGTACATCCATATAAATTTTGAATTTGCCAAGGACTTCGACCAGGTGACCCAGAAAGACGTAGAATGTTTTGCGAATGGTATACACGTCAATCTCAAGACAATGAATATTTTCCGAATAAAATAATATGGTCTGATGAAAGTATGGTTAATAATAATGGAATTTTTAATCGTAGAAATGCTCATTATTGGGCAAGAGTAGATCCACATCTGTACAAAACGGCCAAACACCAACACCGTTTCGGATTTAATATGTGAGCTGCTATATTCGGTACTCGAATTATAGGTCCTTTCATTTACCACCAGCCCTTAAATTCTGAACGTTACGAAATTTTACTCCAAAATGAATTAGAGATGGCTTTGAATGATTTGCCTTTCCAAGAAGTTGAAGGTTGTTGGTTTCTCATAATTCCAGAGTTGTCAGAGAATACCTGTCAGTTAGATTTCCAGAAAGATGTATTGGCACTCATGCAAATGTACTGTGGCCAGCCCGTTCTCCAGATATAACAGCTTTGGATTTTTTTCTTTGGGGATACATTAAAAATTACATTTATGTAAACGATATTGAAAACGAAGAAATTTTAGACATATTAGTATTACTCCTTAAATGCTGAGGAATGTTTTAGATGCTACAGTTAGAAGATGCAAAGCCAACTTATTTACAACGGAAGATGTATTTTAACTGTTTAGTTAATAGTATTTCCACTAAATAAATCTTGTGAATTATTTTATTCGCAACAGGCATTAGAAAATGAGAAAACATTATTTTATAACAATTTTATAGTTTTTTAATGTTTCTAGTATTAGTTTTAACTGTACATTTTCGATGTTTTACATTGAATATGAATTTTCTCATCCGAAACGTATCAAAAATATAAAGTGTGACATATCGTTGAATTTAGAACCAAGGAGAGAATTTAAATATGGCAAAAATAATTGTTTCGTGTATTAAAAAAAATAAAGTTGATGATAATGATAACAAACGAAACGTTGTATCAAAAATTGAATAACAGCATTAAGTAGAGCTAGAAAAGTGGCAATGAAAATGTGCCCTTCTTTTCTTGATAGCTTTTCAAATAAGGTCAGAAAAAAATAAAAACGAAAATCAGAATATTCAATTTTTTTCAAATTCTCAAAAACTGAAAGAGATATTCGAGTTCTACAAAGACCATACATACATCCTCTCAAATGCGTAACTTTTGTTCCATTTAACCGACCTTTCATTTTTATCTTGGACACGGAATATATATATATATATATATATATATATATATATATATATATATATATATATATATATATATATATATAAAGAAAATTTAATTTAAAAATTAAAATGAGTATTTTTTTGTGTTGTCGACGTATCTAGTTTAAATATAGTGTAATAAAGTATTAAGTAATGTGTTAAAATGGGTAAAAATATTCTAAAGAAGAGAAAGAGGAAATTTTCATTAATCAAGCTGGAAAGCGTGGTGGTTTAATAAATGGCGTTAGTCAGAATCAAGGTGGAAAAGTTTTTACTTGGAAGGAAGTTGGGATAATTATTGCTATAATTGTAATTGTAATCATAATAGTATTATACTCAGTGAAACGTTACAATAAATACGTTAACAAAAAAAATTCATAAGGAAGTTATTAAAAGTAGTGAAATGCTGAATATATTGAATAATCGGAAATACAAACACAACATTAATTTAACTAAAAATTTTAATACGGTAAGTAATTATAGTGTCACGGAATATCTTCACATCAAGTTCAAATTTACATTGAATCCGCAACAAGACAGATTAGTAATAAATGCTAAGAAACCTATAAGTGTAGCGATAATTAGTTAAGTTAGTATAATGTAACTTAATTTGACTATTAACAAACTTGCTATCATAAGTCCACCAGTATGGCTAGCTTTCTTTGTGTTCAGAGGCGAGAACGCCATGACAAGACCACCTCCCGACCGATTTCGTCATTTCGTCATCAGGAGCGTGGGATGGTGGGATTAAGGATGAGTGTGGTCAGAATAGGATCGGAAGGATCGTAGTTAGGGTTCTGAGGGGGAAAATACGAACCCAGCATTCGCCTAAGTAGGCGCACATGGTGTGCATATACGCAGTGCCATGTCGCTACATGTTTATGAGGAAAACGCCCTGAAAAAACCTCATACAAGGTAGACGGTAACGGGAATCGAAACCATTACCTCCCGAATGCTAAGCAGGTCGTGTCATCACTACGCTACCAGCTCAGTCATCTCGACTCTGAACGTATATATATATATATATATATATATATATATATATATATATATATATATATATATAAGATGGCCACAAAAGATGTCGATATGTGAGCGCCATCTGTATCCCTTGAGTGGGACCTCTCAAACTCGTATACACTATTGTATAAGAAAAAGAGGATTGTATTCTCAAAATAAGAAAATTGTATTTCTCAAAAAGAAAGCGTAGTATAATGTTCCAAATTAAAAGTGAGTCATTGACTTTCTTATTTTTTTCTACACGTTTATTCTACAATCTGGACCTCACCTGAAATTTTTTTTTATTAGAAGTAAATAGATGTCTTTAGTTATTGCTAGTTTAGATAAAATTAAGGAGGAGATAAATCCAGTTAAAGAAAGCTTAATCCTAAATAATAGATTCGTGAAGAGTAAAAGAAAATGGGAACAGATTAGGAATAAATTAGTAGATCTATTTAATCAATTTCAAAGTATAGCTTTTAAATATTATAAGGAAGGTCATTTAGCCGATAAAAATGTTAACAAAGCTGTTAAAATTATATTTCAAGAAATCTATGATAAACTTATTCATATTTTGCAAAATCAAATGTTCAGATAGTATACCTGAACGAATTGGTTCTCATATTATCAAAGTAGGTTTATTAGAAACAGTAGTTGATGACATTACAGAAGAAGAAGCTGAATAATTAGACGAAGAATTTCATGACAGTTTCGCAACGGTTATTGAAAATACTACAGTAACGGCAGATACGCTGATTGCGAATAGGGAATCGCATACACACGTCCCAAGCGCGTTTTTCACTCCTTTACAAGCATGAAGACAACAACACAATCATAGGCTAAATCTTTAAACTCAAACAGCAGTTATAATGGCTCTCCAAGAAAAGAATTTTTCGATATTGCAAACAATATTTTGCCAACAAATTTTAGCGGCAATGATTCTGAATTAGATTTGTTATTAAACGGTCACCACAGAATAAAAACTAAAAACTTCCTGTGGTGGAACACGAATTAATAGCAATTCAACAATTTCGTCCATATATATATATATATATATATATATATATATATATATATATATATATATATATTTTACGTTTATTCGGTAGCGTCCCCCAGGTACCCTATCTTGAAAAGTGTAATTTGTGATTTTTACAAGTCTGATATTTAATTACTCGCAAACCTCAAATCTGATCAAACGAAGTGGCCGTCTAGTGGTAGGTACGTTGTGCTATTTGACTGAGCTTTGCATAATGGTGGATCAACCCGTTAATGTACTATTGTGGGAAAGAACCACCAATAAAACCCACTTTACTCATAAATAAGTAATTGCCCAAGTACATTACTAAATCAAATAGCACAAAAAATAATGAAAGGGTTAAATATATAACAAAACACTATTAAATCAGGTTAAAGTGCGTACAAAATTATAACATTACGAGAAAAATGAATAAAAATCAGTTTAGTTACACATAAACACATGTACACCCACAATTGTGTCAGAAATAATCAGAATAAAATCGTAACACCAAACATGTTGCCCTTTAAAACCAATCATGCCGGTCTTTAAGTAAATAACCACATAAAACAATAAGGCAAATTGCGGTACATATAAAATGCAGCAACAGTAGAATTGCATAGGTGATAATAAGGTAGAGGCAAGGACAAAAGAAAGTAGACAAGGAATTTACACGTACACAATTGTTTAGTGACTACTATAGCACAAAATACACACGAAAATTTACAACAAAGAGAGAAATTAGTTCGCAGGCAGACAATTCCACTTAACAAACTGACACAAGAAATCCTCATCAAACAAAGCCTTACAAGGGTAAGTTATAAATAGATCATAATATCGTGACCGATGTTTAAGTTTAAGTGCGTTAGAAAAATACAGCGCCCCTTTCTCAGGTTACATATTCATCTATGCAACAATAAAAACAATAAAAACAAAATTCAAGGTGTTTAATGATCATCTGGATCCGGAAGTATGTGCCCACTCGGCCGCCCACGCTTCATCTCTACACAAATATAAATATAAACAACAAATAACAATGCCAATTCAGACAAATACAAGAGTGAGGGAGCCCTGTACTGTCTTTTATTTTAGCAGATTTCAGCTTAATGAGCCCGCTTGCGAATGAGATACCTTTGCAAGGCAATGCTCCATTTTTAGTGCATTATATACGCTTGTAAAATTATTTGCTGCCATCCTTAATTTATACAAAACTACCTACTTACACTTGAATATATTCCTTTCATTGATCACAGACACAAATCGTTAACATACGCGGTTTAATTTCAAAAAGGGCGACTGTTATTTATAAATTAATATTTGAAAAACACATTAAAACTAACACTCGAAAGAAAAGACAAATTAGCGTTGGCTAAGTCGAAAAAAATGTACATGCAAGAATTATTTTAAATACAAACCGTTTACAATGAAGGTATTTAATTAACCTATTGATCTGGCTCCGTCGACACTCTCACTGTTACTAACTTTTCCCCCGATTTTCAAATTAACTACATTTACTCCCGCAATCAACCCCCATTTTTCAAAAGTAATCAAAAACAAAACATTATTATGTTCGAACAGTTTCATATTAATTATTGAACGACATCTTAATTTTAAAAATATACATTCGCCCGTAACAAGCGCTACATTTAGGTCTAAAGTTTCAGCATAACAAAGACGTCTTTGATTGCAGTGTGTTCCGACGTAATGTGTTATTACATTTGTGAAGTGTGCATACAGCGACTTTCAAAGATTCGTTACACTACCTCAATAAAGGCAGTTCGAGTGAACATCTGTTTCTACCCTAACATGTGTTTTTTCAACCCTTACTCAAATATCAACCCTTCTATCGCGGTAACAATTGCGATTTGAACATGTTTATTATAATAATAAAATTTTCACGGTGCGCTACCTAAAATTCTGATCATCGTGCTTTACAGTATGCTTACTCAAGGTCAGCAAAAGATGAAAATTACCGACTCATCAAAATCAGAATGGCTTTAGCAGATTGTGGTGTGTATCCTTGGAAATAAAAACGTCGCTGCGGATACCTTATCCCCATTGGGAATAACTTCAAAACAATTACAAGAATTAGCCGGAAAAGTAGAACAAGTCAATGTGGTAACAAGAAATGGAACAAGAAGAAAATGAAATTGAAGCTGCAGAAAAACACAGAAATATGAAAGTTATTAATAAACTGGTATCAGGAGAGTAAGAAAAAGGGAATGAAGAAGTTGATGACAATATGAAAATAATAGAAGTTTTTAATTCGTACGAAGTAATAAAAATTCCTAGTGTCAGAACTGATAATTATGAAAATTATTTGCATAGCATCGTAAGGACAGCTGGAGAGTGTACCTTAAAGTAAGAATATGTAAAAAGGATAAATTGTTTCAGTTCTTTAAAGTAAATGGAGCTAAGAAAGCAGCAAATCAAATATTAGAAGAAGAAGATCTACAAATTTTCATTCCTCCAGCACACATTAAAATAGAAAATGAAAATGACCAAATGAAACTCGTCGAAAATTACCACAATTCTAAATCACTTGGTGGTCATATGGGATCCGTAGAAACTATACAAAAGTTTAAGAAGCAACTACTTTTTCAAAAATTTGGCTAAAAAAGTAAAAAACTATGTGAAAACTTGCAAGACACGTCAGATGAATAAAAGTCAAATTTCCAAAACACAACCAATGGAAATCACTCCGACACCTCCAGAAATATTGGATATTGTTACATTCGATTTGGTTGGTCCCTTGCCAATCACAGAAGATGGTTCTAAACATGTGTTAGTTGCTCAGTGGGAACTATCGAAATACTTAATTGCGCTCGCGATTATAGACAAAAACATTATTTTAGTATGTGGAAACCCTCGTGTGCCTTACTGGTTTAGGATCAGAATTTATGTCCGAACTTTTTAGTGAAGTAGTGAAATTATTGGACATTATGCATAAAAAATCCACACAATATCACCATCAAACACTAGTGTCAAACCAAAAATCTCATTTAGAATTAGTAACATTTTTCAGAAATTTTTTAAACGATAGTGATTGGGATAATTTATTAAAATATGTTTGTTTTGTTTACAATACATGTTGTTACTAATATTGCTCCGTATAAGTACATTATTATTCAATAAAAGTCCGCGATTATCAATAGATTAGAGTCAGCAATCTATGAAAAAATTGCAAGTAACCTGTGGTAGGTAAGCAAGTCGGTTACGCTAAACATTATAGAAAGAATTGTTTTAGTATTAGTAGTAAGTTCAATTAGTTAGTTGTTTCAAATATACATCTCTTAAATGAAATCTACACGTATAACTGTACAAGGACCCAGTTGTACATCAGACCATTACATTAATAACAGTTGTGTTATTTCGCGATACAAGGTTAGTAGAAAAAACCGAAATGGTCAATTATCTCAGCAACCATTAAACATAAATAGATCAAATGTTGTACCCAAGAGTAACGTGACATGACGAATTCAAAAATCATATCTGCAAGGTTGTCACGTAAGTTAAGGAATTAAAATTTTTTTAATAAAATACTCTAATTTTTTTATTTCAATTCCTTGCCGGTATCAGCGTTACCCCGACCTGACATCATTTTGTTATTGCTGACCATTTCGGAGATACAACATCCTGTTTTTTTTTCTAAATATATTTAAAAAACACAGTATTCCATTCTAAAATTACATAACCCCGAAATTGAGTTGTAATAGTATTCATTCTTTCCACCTGCAACAAATCATGAGGGTTTGTTTTTGAAAATAATCAAGACGGCGCGTGATATGTCTTCCAAAATTAACCCAGAAAGCATGTTATTCATTTGCTTGTGATGTCATGGATACCTCATAAGAAAATTCAAAAAAATTAATTTGCCAATACAATTTGAAAATTGTAAATATTGTAGTAAATATTGCATGCGTCATTATGGCGTCTGTAGTTGCCGAAAAGCAACATCACATCACCGTATGCTGTGATGTTTGTCCTTCAAAATGTGAAAAATGATACCTTCCATATACACATTAAAGTTCTTATTTGGTTTTAAACAATCAATTTGGTATTGCTAACGATTGTACGCATTCAATGTCAATGATGATCACCAATATCTTAACTAAATTTTACAACTTTTATTTCTGTTACTTAAATGGTTTATAATTCTAGAAGAAAATCACTAATGTTTTCCTTCAACCCACAATATAATAAATTATTTATTTATGAATGTCTATACGATTCAACCCCTTATGGGTTAATGCTCTGCTAAAACTATAATTTTCACAAGTAAACTCTTACACTAACCATTCTAATGATTATGCAAACACAGACGCGCGACCCTTACTCAAGCTATGCTCGAACTATCTAAAACCTCTAACTAACTCCTCAAGTTTGACACTCGTTTATATACCTTTTGCCCGCCATATTGCCAATACGTCACAATAAATTCGCGATAAGATCAAAATTCACCTATCCCAACCGTGCATTTCGTGTGTTTCTTTGCCGCGCCGAAGGTTCCAACGTGGAAGAAGACGCCAACGATACAAAATAAGTGTAGCCATCTTGAATTACTTTGTAAATTCACTGAAAACCTTCCGAAAAAATCATCAATTGCAGTTACATTCACACCAGATTATATCTCAACTTTCTATGCAAATTTTGCATGTGCACTAATCCTGTTTCCGCACAATCTAGAGCACTCAATCACATTCTGTCACTTCATTCTTGAACATGCATCGATTTATCATTAATGCACTATATTACAAAATTTCTACAAACAAAAATATGCCTACATATTGCTTACTGCACGTTAATAAAATATCAATATACCATAAATTAGTCCAAATTCCTTTATACACAGTAGCAAAAAGCCCATTAGTTTTACCAGTGACTGTAAAGAAATAAATTACATGCTTTGTGCATATTGGAGGTTCTACCTGACTGCATTTAAATAGTGAACGAACGATATATAATACGATAATCGGCCTAAATTGGTAAATCAGTAAATAAAGAAGAATAACTTGAAAGTATTAACGATTAGTTTGTACGATTCAGCAATGCCGTTTGTGTTGGCCTGCGATTCGTAGTGAAACTTGTTATAATTAAAAAATATAAATATATCCATCAAATATTCATAGAACCAATAAATTGTTGGAAATAAAATTTGGAATTGTTCAAAAAGTGACAAGTAAGATTGCAAGCTGTATAATAAAGAATCGTACATGTATTTTATTTTCCTTTAAATGTGTGTTTAATAATCAACGCTGAATGAAACACATTTCATTCACGGTTGATCATTTGTACATGTTAGATGATAAGAATCCTAAATGTAAAATAGGATTGTTTTTTATGTGTTAATGTAAGCAAAGAATTTGTGCATTTCCTTGAGTTTCAAGTTAATTAAATAAGCATAACCTTTTGATTTATTTCCATTATTAACCATTACGAATACTAAAATCTTTATACTTAATACTGAAAGAAGTAATTTCAATAAAGTTATAAATTACATATATCTTAAGCAAATCAAAGTGAATATAAATATGGTAATTGACAACAATAATCATTTCTCTTAATAAACAAGTTAGCCGGCGCAAACAAATAAGAAAGAAATTTGAGAGAAGCAAACATCGAGTTCATTTACTCAAACTGAAACCTGATAGCAACTACAGTAAATTACAATTAATGAATGACATCTGTTAACAAATTGAAACTACCCAAATTAAATTAAAAGTTAACCATTTTAAGTTCTCACAAAAACAATATAAATTTTTATTCGAGGATTGTGAAATTATTATAAATTGTAGAAGAACCTACAATTTATTCTTTGTGGCGAGTGTAAACACACAAAAGGAATAGGTCCATGTATTACGCCCGTTGCACCACACAATTTGGACTTAATTTGCAAATAAGTCAAAAAAACCAAACCTTCACGAACTGTAAGTGGTTGATCCGGATAGTTGAGCTCACTTTGCAAAAAATATTATGGAAATGATAAATAACCCTAATTACCACAAAAAAAAAATGGTGCAACCTTTTGCCTTAGTGGTCAAATGAACCGGCACAACTGTAGATTTTGGAGTAGAGAAATTCGTCGTTGGATATGTGAGAACATCACACTTCATAACTGGAACGAGTTAATGTTTGGACAAGAATTTTGGTCATCTATTAGTGGATTATTTTTCATATATGGTAATTTGATGGAACAAAAATATCTTGATCTTCTTAGATAACGCAAACTCGAAATTAGAAGTTATAACGAAAACATTGATGAAAGTATCAGCATCATAGAGGTTCATCTCATTTCTTCATAGGGATCAAATAACCGATTTATAGTGGATCCCCAGGCATGACATCTGAAATGTCGAGTTTATAAAAATCGACCCAATAATTTAGAAGAACTATGCAAAAGTTTGGATAAATCCGCAAAAATTACTCCACCCATGTTATCGAATACTTAGGCAGTATTTTATGATAGCTTCGGATATTGCTTAGCTGGCGATGGTAATAATTTTGACTTTTTAACCAATTTTGGCTGGAAGCTTTTTGGAGGCAATTGGCCATAATTTGTCGTTTCTGTGTGTATTTTGAGAAAGGTAAGATATCACATATCCGAAATGGTCACAAATAACAAAGTGCTAGTATCAGGTCATAATAACGTTTGCGCGAAAACGGTGCCTTTAAATTAATGCTTCCTTCGATAGTTAAGGCTCCCCGTTTACGTCAACTACTTCTTCGAACTTTCAATATGATAAATACGAAGGACCAGTTGTAATTAAAATTAATTTATTACAACTTATATAAAAACTTTGTTACATTTTTTTTTCACTGACTTTGAGAGAGTTGATCTATTACAAAAAAAAAATATAATTGCGTTGTTCCGATGTTTCGCAACATACTGCCCCCACCGCAATAGTGTGTTGGCAAAAAATTATTATTGTAAGTCTGAACATCTACATGAATTTACAACTGATTGAAATCAGGAAGTTAACTAAATAAACAGAACAAACAACAAATATATATATATATATATATATATATATATATATATAAGGAATATTTTTACATTTTCTTTCGCAAGAGAAATTAACAATCTGCCTGTGGAAGAGGGCACACTTTTGTAATGGAACTACTGAATTCTCCCTCTTGTGTTTTTAGGCGGACAACTCTGACCTTTCCATCGGCGCCTTCAAATGTTTCCAAGACCCTGGCCATTGGCCAATGCAGAGGGGGAGAGTTTTCTTCTTTCAGCAAGACTAAATCATTTTGCTGCAAATTTCGAGTCTCAGTCATCCATTTTGGTCGATTTTGTAACCGGTTTAGACAATCAACTGACCACTTTTTCCAAAAACTTTGCTGAAGTTTTGAACATCGCTGCCAAAAGGACAACTTGGCTTCTGCTGAGTTGGAAATGTCTTTTTCAGGGTATGATGAGAGGCTAGTTCCTATTAGAAAATGCCCAGGAGTGAGTGTTTGAAAATCTGAAGGGTCGTTTGAGAGAGCAATGAGGGGTCTAGAATTGAGAATAGCTTCAATTTGAGCTAATATGGTGGCAAATTCTTCAAATGTGAGTGGAGTAGTGCCCACAACACGCGAGATGTGGTATTTGGCACTTTTTAATGCGGCTTCCCAGAGTCCTCCCCAATGAGGGGATCTGGGGGGATGAACGTCCATTTGGTTTCATTTTGAGAAAGGTAAATTTGAATAGAAGTGTTCACATCCGTATTTCGGAAATAATCGTATAGTTCCTTTAACTGATTTTTCGAACCCAGAAAATTAGTGGCATTATCACTATAAATGACCGACGGATTTCCTCTTCGAGATATAAATCTTTTAAGAGTGGCTAGAAAATCCTCAGTTAGCTCGATGTGAACTGCGTTAATCGCCATGCATACGAATATAGCTATGTAGCATTTCATTACCGGTGCCTTGTGTAGATGGGAGGACTTTATGAAGAACGGTCCACCAAAATCGACTCAGACTTTTTGGAATGGTCGTGTGGCAGTCACTCTGTCTTTTGGCAAATTAGCCATGATCTGTTGCACTGATTGTGCATTAAATCGAAAACAAATAGTGCAATTCCGAATAATTCGTTTTATGTGACGCAGTCCGTCTAGTGGCCAATACCGTAATCGAACATTGGAAGGTACATTCTGAGGACCAGCGTGGCATAATCGAAGATGTTCAAACTTCAATAAGAGAGAAACAACGTGATCCTTAGAGGGCAGGAGAAGAGGATGTTTTTGTTCAAACAAAATTTCTGCATTTTCCAACCTACCACCCACACGCAGCAATCCAAGATTGTCCAAAAAGGGTTTTAATGAGTGAAGTTGCTGGTGAGATAGAACTTTGTTTGAGTCAAGTTCCAAGATTTGTTGAGAAAAATGTTCTTGTTGAACCTTTTTTATAATTACAGTGAGCGCGGAATCCAACTCCGAAATAGTCAAAGGGACTGTTGTTTTTGCTTGAGAATGAGTGACGTTGTGAACAAAGCGTAGCACATATGCAATTGTTCTATGCAATCGAGAAAATGACGAGAAACGTGTAAATATTGAATTCCAAAAATTTTCTAAAATTGATTGACGATTAAAGATATTTTTCTTTCCTCAGGAGGATTGTCCACCGAGAAAGGAAAATTCTCTACATTTCGCACTTCAAATTTAGGATTGAGCAAATATTTGGGCCCGTTAAACCAAAAAGTTAAATCATCAGAGTTCAAATGACCACGGGACAGCATGTCTGCGGGATTATCCGCTGATTTTACATAATTCCACTTATAGTCATGAGTAAGTTCTTGAATTTCAGACACTCGATGCGACACAAATACTGCCCATCGACTTGAGTGGCTTTTACACCAGTATAATGCAATTTGCGAGTCTGTCCAAAGTGTGACAGGTAGGAATTAGTTTATTTTTATAAATCGACACTATTTTATTAATCAATTTTGATAATAACAACATGGCACAAAGTTCGAGTTTGAGGATTGTAATTGTCTTGATTGGAGCTACGCGCGATTTAGATGACAATAAATTACAAGACACCGAGTTGTCTGAGTAAATGGTTCTAATATACACACAAGCTCCATAAGCAAGATTACTTGCATCAGAAAACCCATGAAATTCTACATATGCAATATTTCTACTAGAAAATAACCACCGAGAGATTGTGAGATTTTTTAACCGAGAAAAGAGTTCGCAGAAAGCTTTCTATTCTGTTAAAATCGAAATGTCACGGTATTTTTTCTTCATCCCATTCTACCTTATGTAACCACAATTTTTGCATAAGAATTTTTCCTTTAACTATAAGAGGATTCACCAATCCAATAGGGTCAAAGCATTGAGCGAGATAAGATAAAATTTTTCTTTTTGAAATGGGGCAATCTTGTAGAGATTGTGAAGGAATAAAGATTTGAAAATTGTCTGATGAGGAGTTTCACTTCAAGTCGAGAATTTTACATGGAGATTTTTCCAGATTGAAGTCAACTTCTGTGGTTTGAGGGTGAGATATATTTTTTAAGAAATCATTTGAGTTTGAACACCATTTGTGCAAGTGAAACCCGTGCTTAGAGAGAAGAGAGGTTAATTGAGAATAAAGTTTAGGTAAATCTTTTTCCGTTTCACATCCCGACAGAATGTCGTCCACATAAGTTTGAGTAAGCAGAGCATCTGATGCTAAGGGATAATCGGAAATATTGAGAGCGATATCATTTAAAACCCGAGTGGCAGCATAGGGAGCAAAGTTTGTTCCGTATGTGATGGTTTGAAGTTCCAAACACTTTAAAGATTGACGAGGTGAGTCACGCCAAATAATGTTTTGCAGAATATTTAGGCGAGGATTCGTGAAAATCTGCGGATACATTTTCCCAATATCAGCGGTGAGTACAAACCTAAACGAGCGAAACCTACACAAAATGTCATATAGATCTGGTTGAACTTGAAATCCTTTTAAGGTAACATCGTTTAATGAGAGTCCTGAAGATGTTTTACAAGACGCATCAAAAATCACACGCAACTTGGTGCTGACGCTTTCATTTCTGATTACGCACAAATGAGGAATAAAGTATTTCCTTTCTAACCTACTGTTAGTCGGAAATAGCGAAACATATTTTGCATGACCTAATGTCACATATTCATCGATGAATTTTTTTATATTCGTGAAAGAGGGAGGGATCTTTTTCAAATCGTTTTTCAAGAGAAAAGAATCTTTTTTGCGATAAAGAAAGAGAATCGCCGAGTTTGTGATGTTCATTTGCAGATTTCAGAGGAATATCTACTTGATAATGTCCATTTTGAAGGATGCGAGAAGTAGTATTAAAAATTTGTTCAGACTTTTTATCTTCTGGAGAGAGCAAGGGAGGTTCGGAGAGTTCTTCAATTTTCCAGAATTTTGTTAAGAGAGTTTCTAATTCATCTGTATCATTTGAGTGGTTAGTGGAATGATGAGAATAGGATGTTGAAGTAGATGGTTCAAATGTATACTTTTTAGGAACGGTTCCTGATATAATCCAGCCCAGATGCGTATTTAACAAAGTAGGATAACCTCTGCCTAATTTCACTATGCCATACGTGAGAAGTGTGTAGCAACTATCTGCTCCAATAAGCAAATCTATATCGGATGGAGTGTGAAAACTAGGGTCAGCTAGAGTCATCTCAATATGATCTGGGATTTGTAACTTATCCAAGTGAATTTTTATTTGTGGGAGTTTATGAGTTATCTGTTTTAATATAGAACAAGAAACTTTGAATTTTTTAGAGCAGTCTACGTTTGAGTGTATATACATATTCACCGCTTTATTTGAGAAAGTTTTGTTTTGAGAAATTCCAGAAATATTCAAAGCTATATTAAAGGTTTTATATCGGAGCTGATTAACCAGTTTTTGAGTACAAAACGAGTTCTGACTTCCGTTATCTAGTAGTATTCTTGCTTGGATAGGTTGTCCTTGCGCAGTAAACAAAGTTACTTGAGCTGTGGCTAGTAATACGTGGCAATTTTTGGGGGAAAGAGCGGAAAAACTGGATAAATTTTCAGCCGGTTGCTGATTTGCTTGCGAAGTTGACGCTCTGTTTAATATAATGAAGTGGAGTTGAAATTGGGTGATTGTTTGATGGCTGAGGTTTATTTGAATGCACAGAATGTTCATTTTTTGGTACATTACGGCCGAAACCGTTATTTTGTGCATTTGAGTAAGAAATTGTGGGTTTATGATGAGTTTGAGAAAAACCTAATTTTCCTGAACTATTGAAGAGGACATTTTGTATGTGTAGCGCAGTGTGATGCTTCTTAGAGCAATGAAAACAAGTTGCACTTGAAGAACAATTTTCCACTGTATGCTTTATGCCTAAACAGTTTAAGCACATTTTTTTACTTTAATCTTTCTTGAGGAGATATTTCCAAAAATTGTGGACACCCGTAAATTTTATGAGATTTATCGCAAAAAATGCACGAGAGAGCGTAACTGTCACTTTTCGAGTATAGTATTACTTTACTACATTTTGAGTTGACTAGTGTTTCATTCCCTGAAATGTTTTCTAACACAACACAACGATTTTCGAGAAATTCAAAAAATTCTGCTAAATTTGGCAATGTCTTTAAATCACGACCTTCCTCAAACAATTTCTTAGAGCCGAAATCTAGTTTTTTTAAAGAAAATAAGTAATGATTCAAAATTACATTTATCAGAGAGCTTCATGTTTTTTAGTGATTCTAGGTTTTTCTTACAGGTTGTAACTAATTCTCTCAAATTTTGTGAATTACATTTTGTTATACAAGGAGCATTTAACAAATTTTCGAAATGGGAATTAACAATCTTATTTTTGTTTTCATATCTTTGCTTAAGTAAAGTAGAGAAATTTTCATTAGTCAATGACAATGATCCAATTAAACTAAAAGCTTCACCTTTTACCAGTGTTTTTAGATAATGAAAACGTTCCACATTTGAGAATTGTGGGTTGTTTATTATTAACGCATCAAAGAGATCTAAAAAGGGCTTCCAATCGTGCAAATTTCCTGTAAAGTTAGGAATATTAATTTGTGGCAATTTTATATTCGAATTGTGTATATGCGAGCTATTTCTAATTGAATCATTGTTGTGACTTACAGTGACATTTTGAGGAGATAATTTTTGTATACATTTTTCAATAAGGGCTAACGTAAAATACTGATTTTCAATTTTTTCACGATCTTCTACATCTGAATTATCTTCAAATTCTAATAAATATGAATCTATCTCGTCTTGAGCACATTCGTATTCAGAAAACGCGGCTTCCAATCTTTTTTGTCTACATGACAATTCTTGAACATCTTATGTCAAATTTTGATAGCTCTGCACCCAATTCTGAATACGAGTGATTTTGCTTTTAGCACTTGTGCGAGTAGTTTTTAATTGTTTGAAATCCATGACCATTCAAAACAAACAATAAATAACAGAGTTAAATAAATGTGAATGCGTATTTACTATTTGAGGGTTTTTGCAATAGTTTTATGTAAACAATTTAGTTCAATAACCTTTTTTGTACTAAAAATGGCGCCAGTAGGCATTGTCAAATGTCATAGTGTTCAACCAATAATTTTCGAAAAAAAATTTAAATCTCAAAAACTATTAAATTTAAGTATAGGGAACATTGATAAAATTTCTACTAAAATGGCGAGTACAATTCGAATATGCCATAAAAAGGGTACGATTTCATTTAAAATAACAAAGTTGATGGTTACTTCCGGTATAACCGGAATTTTAGTCATCATGAAAATATTTTCCTTAAATAGAATGTGAATCACTTAGTCCAGATACAAACTTTCAGAAATCAGCCATGGCTGGAACTCCTAATACTTCTAATGAATAGGTTTCGACCAATCACCCTGTATATAGCTGTTTCAGAAATATTTGATAAAAATAAAAAACAGCTCCTAATAACCCTCCCCCTCCCCGCTACTGGATTTCTCCCAAAATCTAATCAGCTCTAAGCCAAATGAAAACAAGCTTAAATACAAAATTTTAAGTACGTAGGTGTTTTTGTTCTGGAGTTATCGTGGATATTAACATCCCGTAGATATTAACATGCCTACGGACACGTGCACACGCACATGCGCGCACACACGGACACTCGCTCACGCGCGCGTGCGCAAACTCGCAAATGCCCACACGCGTACGCTCGCACATCCACACACGTACACCACGCGCACACGTTTGATGATAACCTTTTAAACTATAATTTTTGAAATTTATGTACACTTAAAGTACTTATTGAATATTGTATAAAATTGACTTAATCTAATACTAAATTGGCTTATTCTAAATAACTATAAATTAAACTATTTTTAGTAAAGAAATGGACGTCTGAATAATTGTACTGGAACGAAATTGCAAAACCAGTAATCTATACAATTAAAATAAATATGACAAATTCCGATGTGAAAATTCACGCTCTTAGAAAATCCGGCTTTAAAAGAGTTCATGTACTTCCATAAACTGAATAACTGAATATAAGCTTTTATAATTAACATTCTAACGGAATTAATTAATTTTTTTTTAAATCATAAATAATGCAAAGGAAATTATGCAAATTACTGCGCTCTTAAATTAAAAGGTTGAAAACATGAATAAATATACCCTAAAGTTAACAAAAATTTGTAACTTTTCAATATTATAAAGGAATTAATAAACATTAATTTTAAAAGCGCATTTTTTATGTTTGAACAGCAAAAAAATTATTCCGGATTTATCCTTTAATTTGTAAATACAAAACATAAATTATCTTTATTTACTAACTATATTAAAGTTACATTGCAAATGGTACTTAACTACAGTGGCTTTAAAAACAAATAAATCTTGAACTCAACTGCAGAGATAAGTGGTTATCACATACAAAACCCATTTACTTAGATCCTTATTTTCTTGCTAAATTGGAGTTAAGTGTTAAACAAATCTGGGAATACTTAAACATTGACTGACCTGAATGTTAAATTAGTGTAAAATAACATTAAACAGTAAACTTTTGCAACTAACAAAGTAGGAACTTTATATGCTAGAGTTGTGGCTTTGATTAGTTTCAAATACTTAGTTACTTTCTTCGGAGGTAACTTTATGTTTGACAGTTTTGTTCGCTTGTTTATGATTCATATGTACTACCGTTTTCTACTTTTCTTTCACAAATCTATGTTATTCTCAGAGCACTTTCAGGTTCCTAATTAATTGTTGGTAAGTTAAATCTGACAATGTTATTGTTTCTTAAACCTTGATCTAAAGGAAACATGAAATTGTCCAACAGTTTGAGACTTAAGTATATGTACACTTGAAATAAAGTGTACGCTCACCATCACATCTTGAAATCTACGCCATTATTAAAAGGAGATTAATCCTCGTTTGTAATAATAAACGCGTACATAGACGTACATAGCAGAGTAGGAGTTAATACTGATTTTCTTAATTAATGGTGTTCAAAATTGAAAAACAATCAAACCCCATTTATTGTCACAATTACAGTAGTTCTGTATTGGATTTGAAATCATTTTTTAACTGTTTATAATTACCGACTGTCATTTATTTAAATAGGATAAAAACTCTTGTTAATGTTCGATTACAGATAGTTGCGCACTAAGTTCGGTTGTTCTTTAGTTATTTTAACGAGAGCTAAATTCCTCAGCTAAGTTATTGCACATATTCTTAAGTTCAACGGTTTACGTACCTTTTACCTCATAATAGGAGAATATTGGGAGGTAATGTAATGGGTCGGTGAAATTTCGAGTGCAGTACTTTAGTTTTTGTGAATTATCGTAAAATAGATAGAAAGTAGATCCCAGCGCATTATTAAAGAGGATTAAATTTCCTTTAAAATGAGCTACCATACTAGAAAATTGCTTTACCTTAAGTTGGAAAGAAGAGGTTTAAACATGAAAGTTTCAAAATGTATATCTCTCTGCCTGTATGTATTCCAGTGCCATAGCGTCCACAAAGATGATCCGATTGTTATGAAACTTGGTACCCAGCTTCGGATCCACGAGTAGACGGAGTGATGAACTATTGAGTGAAATGGGTCGTCAAAATGTCGGAAACCAGATTTCGACTATTATAGAGTGTAAGAAAAAGAAAATAAGAAAAATGTATTTCTCAAAAAGAAAGCGTAATAAAATTTGATTTTTAACAAAATTGTTAACATAAGCCCACCAGTATGACTTAACTTTCTTTGTGTTCAGATGCGAGAACGCCATGACAAGACCACCACCCGACCGGTTTCGTCATTATTGTGACTCATCAGGAGCGGGTAGATCTGTCATGGAATATCTCGACTCTGAACGTATGTAAGGTGGCCACAAAAGATGTCGACATGTGAGATTTAAGAGGAAGTCATACTGGTGGACTTATGTTAACAATTTTGTTAATAGTCAAATTTTATTATAGAGTGTATAAATACGAACGACTATTTATAGCAAACCGGAACGTCTTTACATAGGAAACTAAGTGAACCATTCTAGAATTGAATATCTACCAAGTTTTTCGTTTGTTCATGAACTCCTCCGGTAGCGCAGTGGCAGCGCGTTTGGTTGATGTCCCGGCGTCTCGGGTTCAAGACGCATAATGTACGTGGTTTTTTTTATCTTATGTTATTAGACGTGTTAAGGCATTTCTGGCCATTTGAAACGATTTTTCAAAAAAAAAATTTTGGCCCTTTGGTAAAAAAATTTCAAACTTTTTTTTACATTTTTACACATTTTGAGCCGTTTCTGACCATTTCAGATGATTTTTGGAAAAAAAGTTTTCGAATATGCAGGGTGGTCCATAAAAATTTTACGCATCAAAGTTATAAAAATTTAAATGGAACACCCTATATATGATGGTATATTTCGATTCTGTAGACTAAATAATAAAGGTCCTTTACTGTTATAGTCCCTATACCTAACTCCACCTGTTGCCGAGATATTTCATTATTTGTGAGAATGTAGATCGAAATTCAAAAGAACTTTCTGTTTTCAAATGTTTTTCATTGTTTACTGAAAGCATCAAACTTTAAAATCCACCGAAGTTATTATCACATATTATAAAAACTCAGTTACTATTTTGACCAACATTAAAGCCAATTAACTTCCTTATTTTAAATGGAACACCCCGTATTTATCACATATTTTTATTCTAATTTTAATTCCCTACAAAACTGTATTAGGCTTCCCTATGCCTGAAATTATTGTTGGAATAGAAAATCTTAAATTACAAAAAATCTGTAAGAGATAGGTATAGGGAACCCTAATACAGTTTTGTAGGGAATTAAAATTAGAATAAAAATATGATGATAAATACGGGGTGTTCACCTTCACCCACACCCACATCCACACCCACACCCACACCCACCCACACACCCACCCACCCACCCACCCACCCTCCCACACACACACACACACACACACACACACACACACGCATACTCTCACACACACCCACGGCGATACACGCATAATAATAATTCTGAAGTTACAAGTGAATTATTCTTTAATCGTTACCTGGAAAGAAAACGTGTTTTCAAGCGATTAAAAGAAAATCTCATACATTCTGGGATATTTAACAAATTAAGAACAAAAAATTGTAATATTGATGATGCTGAGGAAGTTGCTGTTAATGTTATTGGAATGATAGCTGCAAATCCTTCGATTTCAATCCGTCAAATTGAGGCCGAGTCTGGTATACCACAAAGTGGAGCATTGTGAGTTCTAAAAAGATACAAACTCAGACCATATATAATAAGAAAACAACATCTACAACCAACCGATCCTGTACGACGCGATGCCTAGAATTTTGTAATCTTCATCAAATAGAGCATAATGCGTTATTCTCAACAAATATTGTTTGGACTGATGAAGCATACATTAGTATGTTCAATCGACGAGCACTGGTAGTCCGACATTAATCCGCACCGTACCGTTGACGTTCAAAATCAGCCCTATCGGAAATCACATTTTAACCTATCACATTTGTGAAAGAAAACTGAATCGTCAACGATATTCTGAAATTTTAAACCAACACATAGTTGAGGATTTCTTAGTTAACTTACCATTGAATATTAGAAAAAACTTATATTTTCAACAAGATGCGGCACCCCCTCACAACAGTGGAAACGTGTCTGGATTGTTCCAGTCTCAAGATAAACGGATAGGAAGAAATGGACCTGTGAGGTGACCACCACATTCACCCGGTTTAAAGCCCTAAGATGTTTCTTCTTGTGGGCACACATTAAAGACACTTTATATAAAGAAATAATAATAATAATATAACGGAACTAAGTCAAAATTGTATACATTATGTTACTTCCGTCTCTAATGTTCATATTTACAACACAATTTGGAATGTTTCAAATCGATTTGAACTATGTGTTGCAAATAATGGACATCAATTTGAAAATTTAGTTTAACATGATTTATATATAATTATTAAGTATCTTGTAGTTTGTTTAACAGCATCTTCAATATTATAGTTATTTGTTCTTGGTTTGTAAAAAACCAACATAATGTATGAGTTTTTTTTAATAATTATTATCACTTTGAGTAAAACATTGTCCTAAAAAATAATTGTTGCTGAAAAGCAGTAAAATTTAACAACTTGATCCCAGATGGCCTATATCGTTGGAATCAGAAAAAAAATAGTAATGTTTTGATGCCATAACCAACTACGCGTTTCATAAAAAAAAACAACAAACAATTGACTACACTACTTCATTCTTATCAAAAAAGTGTCTGAAGAAAGTAGAAATTCTTTTTTTCTATTATCAATAAGCGAGATATGCCCGTAAAATGAAAACCTGAAAATCTGAATTTTTGGCCATAACTCGAAAACAAAAGACGTTAACCAAATTTTAAATGCAGCATTGAGTTTATCTCTAAAAAAGAGATCGACCATGCGAGGATAATTTTTTCATAGAAACTATAGTTTGCCACCCTGTACAGTTTAAATATTGCACTTGTAAGATATTTACTGGTTAAAATAATTATATTGAAAATATTACATATTTTAGTTGGACCTGAAAATGGTAATATACCCAAATCGATAGGCTTAGAAAGAATATGAAATTAACATTTATATATACCTTATTATTTCATCTTTCATTAATAAAACGACATGTTTGGACACATTTGGTCTTGTTAGACTGACCCCGTACATCTGCCCGTTCGTTAATGCCAGAGACTACGGATAAAACGGCTGAATTTTTTTACAGCTTTGGGGTATGTAATGTCTAAAATCTCTTATTTAAATCATGATTTTATTGCCAAAACGGTCAACTGTCTTCTCAATGGACAACCAAATTTTAATACTGTTACAGAGTTGGTGATCGTTTAGAGTCTGCAGTGTACACAGTCCTTATCTATTAACTAATTTTACCGGAAGAACGGTCAAAACTATTTGATATATGGGCAAGAACCAAATTTTATGAGTGGCTCATCTTTCAGGACCGGTACTGTCTAAGGTTTTTATTTACACACTAGTTTAATCGCAAAACGGTGCTTGATGACTGAGAACCTAATTTTATTGTTTCACAGTGTAGCGTCCCTCAGGTACCCTATCTTGACAAGTGTAATTTGAACTTATTCACAAGAATGCAAATTCAGGAACAAAACAATCGCTAAGTGATTTATCTTGACTTTACTGGCAATAATGCTACTATTACTCAAATTAATTGCTTGCCTTACATTGACTTTCCTGGCAATAATTAAAACATTAGAATTTATTTACAAGTCTGATGTTTAATTACTCGCAAACCTCAAATCTGATCAAAAGAATTGGTCGTCTAGTGGTAGCTAAGCTGTGTTTTTGAGTTACATTGGCTCAAATTAAATTTAACGAGGTTTGCGCAATGACGGTTCAACCGGCTAATGTACTATTCTAGGAAAGAACCACCAAGAAAACCCAATTTATTCATAAATAAGTAATTGCACAAGTGCATTAATAAATCAAATAACACAAAAACAATGAAATAAAATTATAACATTAAGAAAAAAAAAGTTGAACTGCGCATAAACAATAAAAAACAATGTAATCACCCACAATTGTGTCATAAATATATCAGAATAAAAATTGTAATACCAAATATGTAGACCTTTAAAACCAATCATGCCGGTCTTTAAGTAAATAAGCAAATAATATTGCAGGTTTAGGTACACATAAAATATAACAACAGTAAAATTATACAGGTGATAATAAGGCAACTGCAAGAATAAAAAAAAATAGGCAAGAAATTTACACATACACAATTGCGTACAATTACAATAAACGACGTATAAAGAGAAATTAGTTCGCAGGCAAACATTTCTACGTAAACAAACTGAACCAAAGACACAAAAAACAAAGCCTTGCAAGAGTAAGTGCAAATAGATAACCACATGACCGATAAACAAGCTTGAGTTACTGCGTTAAAAACAAAATACAGCGCTTCTTTCTCAGGTTACACATCCATCCATAAAAAAACAGCAGTAAAAATATAATAATTCGAAGTGTAATGGTCATCAGGAGCCGTGCGTATGTAAACACTCGGTATTGCCGATTTACAATTATAACCGAGATTTATCTTTTATACGTTTGTCCACGCCCACCTCTACACAAATATTATCAATAGACAACAATGCTAATTCGCCCAGAATGAGAGAGGGAGCCCTGTACTATCTGACGCTAGCCGTTTTATTTTAACAGATTTCAACTTAATGAACGTGCGTAATTAGATGCTTCTTGAGAGACACTGATTGATTTTTAATACGTTACATAGGCTTGTAGAATTATTTTCTGCGAGCTTTAATTAAAATACCTACTTATAGTTGAATATAATCTCTTTTGTTAAACACTTTACCACAATACGACGAGTTAAAATACGCGGTTTAAACTCGAGGCAACGGTTATTAATGATAGATTAATTTTTGGAAGAACTTACGTTAAAACCTACACAAAAAGAAAAGAACGAATTAGCGTTTTAGTTTTCCTAAAAGGTACACGACAAAATATTTATAAACCGAGCAGTTTACAAAACACTCAAATCAATTTGGCTCAATCAAAACTTCAACCGCAGCTGCCTCTCCTCCAACATCAACTACCTATATTTACTTTTTAAAAACCTACGTCCTGTATTTATCTCTCCTACAAGGGTTAAACCTAAACAACTATACCTATAATATGCGACAAATATACGCAATTTAAAATTTCAACATAAAAAAAAAATTAAATAAAACTTAATAACCATAAAACTGAATTGTTTTTAATTTATTTTATGGAGCATCAACAGCTATGGTTATTAGCTCCTCCCTTTTTTACTTTTTTAAATAAACAGGATTCTAAATTACGGTAAGTTGTCACCCAACAACGACACTATTTTATGGCAAAGTGTATAAAACGCAAACAAGGTATAAGCCGAGTAAAAAACTCAAACATAAAACAAATAAAATATATACGTACACATACGCATACAAACAATTTGTAACAAGTTACACAGGTTGAAACACAAACATATAATAAAAAAACATCCTATTACATTTTCCAAGTCCTCTTTTCAGGTACTCAATTACTTGACGTACTCGTGAAGGTTCGTTGGTAAAGACTTCCCGCATGTCGTCAGCTATCCGACACTGACCTATCATGTCCGTAACGTTGGCAATCTAATAGGATATGGCGCGCAGTGAGTCGAGAGTTACATCACGAGCACAGTGGTGGTTGTTTGGCTGTCAGTAAATGAGTGAGTTATCCCTGTATGTCCTTTGCGGATTCTAGTCATCACAACCTGGTCCCTTCTGGTTAAGTCAGATGGCATACTCCAATTGACCACAGAATCTTTCACTCTTCGTAGATTATTATCATCGATAAGAACCCATTTTTTCTACCAACGGTGTCGAAGCAGCGATGACGTGGCAGCATGCGCATCGTCCACCCTTACGGAACTAACATCTTCCGACATAAGAAAGGTTGCTTAATGTGTGGCACGATCGGCCTTCTCATTCCCCTCAATTCCTATATGACTTGGAATCCAGGCGAAGGAGACATTTCTAACTTGTCGTATATTGTGATTAAGTGCGAGTATAGCGACATAGAGAGGGTCACGAGAAAATGGATTGGATATTGCCTGGAGGCTACTAAGAGAATCGGTACAAATTAGAAAATCCCCGGAGCTATTTGACATCATGATTACAGCCGAACCTGCCATATACCATAAAGCTCAGCCGTGTACACACTCGCTTATTGATTTAGCGACTATTCATGCTCCAGTCCCTCGGGTGTAATCAAAGCACTACCCACTCCAATATTTACCTTAGAGCCGTCGGTGTACAAAACGGCCACTCCTGTGTATTCTCCTAATAGCTCATAAAATTTCAGGGGGGAGGGATCTCGCGGGGTGTGACCGTATAAACTTGTGGTATTACATATTCATCGAGTTTATATGGTCTCTGGTACGTATTGCCGTTGGTTTTGTAGCGGATGGTCTCCTACACCATTTTATCAGATTTGAAGTCATCATGGTGGAATAATTAGGATGAAGGGGTTGAGCAAGGACGGTTGCAATGTATGACACCATACAACAACCCCGACGTAGGTATAGCTGAGTAATACCAGAATCTTGTGTCGAGTATGTACACAGGATCCGTGGCATACCGAATCCCCACATGCTGAACCACATCCAGTTTCTGGAGTAAGCTCTTTCTTGCTGACGAGTAGTTTATCGAAGCGTAGAGATTTGTGTAAAATATAAATACAAAAATACACCATTAAACCCAAAAAAGCTAAGTATTTTAACTAAATTAAAGTATTAACAATTAGTATTCATTCACAAAACAGTTTAGTTGAAAACGACAAATAGAAAGAAGTTATGAAGTTAATTACATATAGGTATATTTATTTTTATACAACAAATGAACTGGTGTGCTTACGTAATCGGTCTTCTTCAGTAAAGAAAAAAAGTTCTTTTCAAACGAATTTCTAAAATACAGAAAACTGTCAATTTATTCTTTTACTGTAGTGATCCTCAGTCGTAATACAGTAATTTTGAGTAGATTTTATTAATGATACCAGAAAAGATTTCATTTATTCTTTGTGCTATACCATACAGCACAACAGAAAATAAACTATTCTTTACGAGATATAACTTTTTAATCCTAAACAATTCATTCAATTTAAATATATAACATATGAATATGTAAACTTTGACCATTATTATACATAATAAAATACTTATCTTGTTTGGGTTTTTTAATGGTGTATTTGTATATTAAAATTATACAATCTATACGTTTCGATAACAGTTACAGTTATCTTCGTCAATAGTAATATTATCTATTAAAATTGTTAAAGATGTTGAAACAATTTTGGGAAAGTTGAAAAATTAAAACAGAAACATAAGCCTTATAACGCTTTTGTCTTCGGTGGTCGGTCAATTGCTAGTACAATTATTTAAGAGGGGCGAGGCGGTCAACTGCGGTTGGACTATCGCGATATAATCGGGTTACTCGAGCGCTAATCTAGGTGAACGGTGTAGAGGCCTAGATTCCTCTTCGCTTCTCGGGAATTTAAGAGGTAAAAGCGATCTAAGTAGCGTCAATGAAGACGTCGGTCTACCAGGGTTTCTGAATCGGTGACGGTATTTAAAACTTGTGTCGCTGTTGAGTCGGAAATGCGCGGCTCGGTAGTAAAAATTAAAAATAATTCAGTTACAAAAAAAATATAAAACTCCTGATACGGAGGTCGGAAGCAAATGTTTTCTATGTCGGATAAATAATAAAAAAAAGTTATTTTATAAGTTGGAAATTAGACCACAGAAAGATTTGTCAAACGAAAAAAATATAACTCAAGCTCTCGGTCCCAGTTTGAGAAAAATAAGTTGTTATTGCGGGTTAATGGAACAAATTAAACTAATACTTCTCGGGCAAAAGTAATACTAAAAAAATTGGGTGGTTACGATGCGCGTACTCAGCCTCTAATTTATTCGGGCAACTGAAAAATAAAATAATTTTTCGCCAATGGTGGCAAAAAAACCTAAATTCCTGAAAAAAAAAATAACAAACAAAAACCAAAAACGCATTCAAGACGGTAAAGAAATAAACAAATAATTTTTCATACACGGTCAACTATCACTAAAAAAATGGTAGTGGTAAAACAAAATTAACAACTCCAGTGATTATAATAATTAACAGAACCAAGAATATATATATATATATATATATATATATATATATATATATATATATATATATATATATATATATATATATATATAATTGCCAACGACGGAAAACCAAAACTAAAATTAATGTCATGATCTGACAACTTAAATAACAGAACGTACAAGATCCAAAATTATAAAACAAAAAAAAATCAGAAAAATATTGGTAATTAATGATCGGCTACTTGCTGTTAATAAAAAATTATTTTTCGAAATAGTATTACTTACTGCAGTGGGTGCAATATTTGGATCACCCGGTGTATACGGGTATCGCTTGTGGCGGAAAAATAAAACTAAATTCCAAAGAAATAGAAACACAATGTGTTTCTTAGGCACTAATAAAGGCGGCTATATAAAACAAAAATTATCGATCAATTTATTCTTTTAAAACTAACATAAAAGAAAAAATACTAATTACGAAATTTAGTCACTTGAAAGGAAATTGCGGTTCCATAAATGCTTATACTAAATTTTAAAATTAAAGTGCAGTCGGTGACGGAAACCTTGAATCAATAAATTAATTATTCCTGATCTTATCTGTCCAAACACTCTAAACGGACGCCAACAACATTAATCAGGACGGCGTTGAAACTATAGGATAAATACTTTCGATCTAAACACAAGAAAAAAAATCCTAATTGTCAGATGCAATCGCATACAATGAAAATATATTTCTACAAATGTTTAGGTCAAACTTAATGTGCAGTTGATTCGTGGTTTGAAAACATTTTTTTTAATGTAAACGGTTACTCACAGATGAAATGTTCACCTATAAAAGTATAAATAGTACATTGAGTATCAAGAACAGTAAGGGACGTTTACCGCTTGACGACCATCCTCCAATTTGGGCGGAGACCGGTACAACCCTTAATGTTCGTGATGCTCGTACTGTTTTTTGCACGTTTGTATTAAATTTACCACAATTTAAATTATTTATTTTCTACTAAATAAACGAACAGTCAAAAGTGACGTTTTAAATAGAAATGTCCAAATTGTTTGTTCTTATTGTTGTGAAATATAGGTAGTATATATAATTTTACGTTGGCAGGTAAAAGACGTCGGTAAGTAAAATACTTACCGACGAGTTGGGCATCGCAACTAGTAAATATATCCTACTGTCTTGGAAACAGATATGGTAAATAAACGAAAAAGCTCAATGGTGCAAAAAATAATTAACGTACAGATAGCCAGCTTAATATTAGTGGAAATACTGACTTAATTAAGATGGTAACGGTAGTTTCTAAGCTGAAATGAAACTCGTTGATAACAGGCTTATGGGATAATTGTACACGTCCAAATACAACGTTAGTTAAATATATTTGCCGTACATAAAATATCTACTAATATAAGATTTACTACTTGTATCTTATAAAAAAAAATAGCGGACGGTAATTGATCAACACATCAACAGTAGCAGGTAAATCAAATTAATTTACTTAATCAATAGACTTACCCGAATAGATCAGGCACGCACTCGCACCCGCACACTCGTAATAATAATTTGATTCAAGTTTTGAATAGTGCAAAAGATATCGCGTTTGGCGTATTTCATAAAAATAACTCGTCTTTGACCATGGAATCTTTTGTTACTAAATGGAAAATTATTATATTAATGTTTCAAAATCTAAATTTATATAATTATAATTACAAGCATTTCAAGTAAAATTATTACATCTACTTCACATATTTTCACATATCAATTAAACTGTATCCATTCGATTGTGTAAGAATTTATTCAATCAATTAATTTTTGAAGTTAAACATATCGGGCGGTCAAATAAATAACAATTTGTCACAAAATAAGGATTTATTTTAAATCGTTACAGCCTGCTATTAATATAACAGTTTGAGAAACTTATAAAGCCAACTATGGAATCTAATTTTAGTAAAGAGTAACTAGATCCTTAATAAAATTAAATATTATTAAACTGCCTTGAATATGACAAATCGGAACACCTTCTAATGGTCGAAGGCTTACAATGAAAAATGTCAACCAAAAAACAAATTTAACCAAATTTAATCAAGTTATGATGTAACTGTAAAGTTGTGAAAAACTTCAATTTGAAATAGATATAAGCAATCACAAATATAAACATGACATCGATTAAAATAATACGGTAAAATCTAACAAAGAAATAACTTTGTCAATAAGTGCAAGTGTTATTTAACAATGGAAAGCATAATGCAGAACGTTTTATGTAATTTTTTAGTTTTAATTTTAACTACTTATGTCAAATTACAGTGCTGTGATAATTTAACATAATTATAATTGGTAAAGCATTTACCTCAAGGTCTAAGAAAAACACAGCAAAAAAAACCCAAGCATACCAAAAGTCAAAATTAAAATCAAAATAAAGACATCATTATGCTTTTTTTTAATTATAAGATGCCAAAACCTATTTAAACGGAGATTTTCTTCTTGTCTATTAAAATTATTAGAGTGTTTACACATCTGAATAGCTTCATAGTTTGTCTTGATAATATTTCCATATTGTCAAATTGAATGCCATGATTTAGATTATTTAAGGCATGGTCAGCTACCGCAGACCTCTCTGGTTGACTTAATCCACACATTCTCATATGTTCTTTACGTCTTGGATCAAAGCTACGTTTTGTGGTTCCAATGTATCCTTTTCCACATGAACTAGATAACTTGTACACCCCGGAAGATGATAATGGGTTTGAAACATCTTTAGGTGATCTTAAATGTTCTTTAATTTTCCTTGTAAGTTTAAAAACAGTCCTAATACCATATTTAATTAGGATTTTTTCAATTCTACCTGTAACATTAGCTATACAATGAAGTAAAGCAGTACCAACATTAAGAACAGGTTTTTCTTTACGGTTACGTCTAGAAGGTGTAATAACATTATTAATATCAGTAAGTGAATATCCATTATCTTGTAAAGATTTTGTTAAACATTTATATTTATCCTTCAAAAATTCAGGGTCACAAATTCGTTTTGCTCGATCTACTAAAGATTTAATTACACCAATTTTTTGACGTGGATGGTGCTTGGATAATTTATGAAGGTATCTATCAGTGAGTGTCAGCTTTATGTAAACCTTAAAAGATAGTGAATTATTTTTATTTTTAGATGTTAATAGGGCAACCAGAGAAGTCTGCGGTAGCTGACCATGCCTTAAATAATCTAAATCATGACATTCAATTTGAAAATATGGACATACTGTCAAGACAAACTATTTAAAAATTTTAATAGATAACTAACGAAGATAACTGTAAGTGTTATCGAAATGTTTAGATTGTATTACTTTAACACACAAATAT
The DNA here is from genome assembly GCA_036346205.1 of Vesta saturnalis. Lineage (NCBI taxonomy): Eukaryota > Metazoa > Arthropoda > Insecta > Coleoptera > Lampyridae > Vesta > Vesta saturnalis. The sequence goes on from JARFJB010000862.1 coordinate 4,693,582, forward strand.
ACCATTAAAAAACCTAAAAGAGGTATTTTATTAAATATAACATAATGACAAACTAAAGCAAATTTTGGTAGTGATTAAAACACTAGATACAACACATTTATACTCTTATATAAACTTGGACACTTTAGATTTTCGTCTCGTTAAAAAATATTTTACAGTACGCTAGTTTGAAAACAAATTTCTAGAGTATCTAGAGCTTCTAAAACTCAATAGTTTCAATATTACTAAAATACAAACAAATAACTTGTACTAAAACACATTGTGGGAAACAGTATTGATTATCAAATAAAACGTAGTTGCATTTATATACAGCAGAGTTTAGGTTCACAAGCATGTTTTGTATTCAATTTCTACGTGTTACAATTAATTACCGTTGAATAGTTACCGATTTATTCAACTGGTAAATTACTCTATGAATGCCGTATAATGTACACAGACAAACCTATAACATCCGATCATATTTTTAATCACAATAAAGTACGCAGGTTCTATATTAAGGTGTAAATTATCAGACATGTTCTACGAAAGTTATAAAATATGCAAAATTAAGTCCTTAATTTTGAGGAAATGATTTTTTTCTCAAAAATATGTTTTTCGTTCAACATAGAATAAAAGACGTGAAGTACTAATGTGGTTGTCATATTTCGTTTTGTTTCGGTTATTTAAGCAAACCTTTAGGTTTAAAATATCTTTAACGCGAGCTTTATTTTATATTCAGTGCTTTTCACAAAAATCATATATTAAAAAAAAAAAAACTAGTTTTAAAAAAGTTTATTGAAAATGTTAGATTGATGACAATTATCTGAATAAAATAGTTTAATTCAATTAGGCATAATCTGTGCATTAAAACATGCAAATAACCAATAGATACAACAGATAAAAACAAACAGGAAAATCAAATATACGCTCTTCTTATGGAGTTAGTAGTCAAACTTAGAAATTTATTTGGATCGTAATGGAGAAATACATTTAAATAATATCAATAACATATAATTCAACAAGTAGAGTAAACATTCCAGAACCAATATTATTATTTTGATTATTGCATTTCATTTAAAAAATACTAAGGCTTTGCCGCGCTCATAAATTTTGAAGATATGCAGCATCCAAGCTAAGCTAGGGTGACTTTTCTAACTTATCATTAATGGCATTTTTAAAGTTTGAAAAGTTTACGTGTCATATATGTGCTTGAAACAGTTTACATCATTATTGTTATTTTGTAGCAATACAAAAGTCAAACCTAATTAAAATAAACAGTTTTCCGTTTTGAATTGTAAATTATTTGTGTTAGGGTGCAAGCCCTAACACAAGTTCTTGTACCAGTCTTATGAGATAGCATTAGGGCCACCTTACTATAATACTATTTTCAGTCAAGGGGGCCACGACAAGAGGGCGCAGACCCTAACACAAGTTCTTATAGCTGTCTTACAAGTTAGGATTAGGGCCCCTTATTAGAAAATTTTAAATTTCCCGCCGTAACCAATCAGGACGCAGAGCCTTAGGCCTCCAATCAGAGCTCAGAGGCTGGATGGGAACTAAGGACCAACCAAAAAGCAGAGGGGCGGACGCACGCAAGACCAATCAGGTAAAAGGGGCGTAGTCTGTCCTTAGGACCACCAATCAGAAAAGAAGCAGTCAAAAAAGAGGCGGGCAATGGGCGTGATGAAGTGGGCGTGGACTATGACATCACAAATCCAAAATGGCGGCTAAAGGTTTTTCAAACTTTGATATCTGTTACCTCAAGAACTAAACCCAGGAGGGAATTTTGTAATTCTTAATTTTAGCCTTAGACTTCACTGAAGTATGACAGTACGTACTTAATTAATAATACACCATTAATAATACATACACCCTGTATAGCAATACTAAATATCATTGGACTTAAAGAATGCAAGCTTTATTCGTTGATAATACATAAAATAAAGATGTTCGTAAGAGTAAATATTGTTTTTTGGAGTGAAAGAATCGGAAACTAATATCCCCAATATTTTCTACGATGATTTACGTTATATTTGACATTTTTACAGTTCAAATTCGACTACACAAACGACTTGACAATTTCAAAAAATAATTCAATATTATATAAGCGACAGGTTGTGGTTAGTTATTCATGAAACTGAACATACAACCAGGTTTACCTAAACTAACAACCTGTAGTCAAATATGCATACAATGTTATTTTATTTTCATTTCATACTATAAAAGAGAGTTCCTTATCGTATAGATAGGGAGTAAATGGATCGATACATTTCACTATTTAATTTTACTCAGTCAAATTTTATTGCAGAAATATTCTTATCTCTATTAAAGTTAGGTACAATATTTACAGGATTACTGTTCTTAATTACGGAACGGTCTTAGTTCAGTAATTTAAATTGCAATATTTACAAAACTTATAGGATGTATTTACCATGATAATTACTGAGTATTAATTCATAATATTAGCGTTTTAAAGTGGGAGGTATGTGTACTCCTGGGGATGTACCACTACCCTTAACATGCGCTTCTTAATATTGGGTCGCCGATTTTCTGAGCTCGGTAAGGGCTGTCGGTCACCCTTTTCCTTATTCTTAAACCATTCTCATCCTATTCTTCCTCTCATCCTCACTGTCTTCCTATCGGGTTGAAAGCCCAAAATTAAAAAAAAGAAGGCTGTGATTTCTAGGGTAATAAATACCCCGTTTCAATGTCCGGTAGGACAGTGCACATGCGATCTCCGTCACCGAAAGTACTCATTTTATGATCCATCATTGCACCATTCGGCCTAATCTTAATGCTGTTCATCAACATTTTGAACAATTAACCTGACATATTGTTTTTTGTATAGGAAACCAAGTCTCCAATTCACTCGACTTTCAATTTCCCCAATACAATCTTCACTCTAATTTTTGATACGAAGGAGTGTGTGTTTATCTCAAGGACATCATCGCTGCAAGATTTCTTCTTTGGTGAATAAAAAATTCGACGTGATCTGATTTAAACATTCTGGTCTTAAATTTGTGAAATTTTACTTTTGGATTTATAGGTCTCCTAATGACAGTAACATTCAAGACTTCTTCGATTACCTTAGTTTGAAAGTTGACTACCTTCTGTCTCAGTTTTCATCTTTCGGTATCTCAATTTTGAGATATTTCTAGAATATTAATCTACAACTAATCCTGTTGGTCATAGAGCAAAAAAAATTGCTATTTCATGTGATCTCATGCAAATAATTTCTGAATTCACAAGAATCCCTGATTCCATACTCCACATCTTCCAAATCTCTTTCTTATATCAAACCCGCTTGTTTATAAAACTCCACCACTAGGTCTATCTGACCGTTATCTAATAGAAATAACTTCTACTGTCCTTAATTCCCCTGTTGTTCGCAACACAGATACAACCTTGTAGCGTTTTAAGACACCTAAATGGAGTGATTTACGGGATTTTTTGCAACCTTGGCAATTTCAATCAACAAAGACATTCAACGTATCCTCGAATAGGGAAATAATAATATAGTTAAATTTAATGTTAATAAAACTCAGTGTTGCCTTATGTCCGCCAAAAAAATCTATCATTTCCTATTGTAAGCATGAATGGTTCAGATCTTAAGTTTTGAGGCCCCATTACTATGTTGAGAATGAACGTATCTTCAAATCTATCGTGGGTTCACCATCTTCTGTCCGCTACTAAAGTAACTGCTCGTAAAATGGGCTTTTTGTACAGGTCTAAGCAGTAATTTAGCCCCCAACAACTTTTTCCGCTGTATAAAGCCTAAATTCGACCTTATCTAGAATATAATTCTCACCTTTGTGTTGGTGCTCCCCAATACGCCCTCTATATCGATGATCGTATTCAAAAAAAGTACTATTCGGCTTATAAATGACCCGCCCTTAACTTCTGACATACAGTTTCTTAAACATAACAGAATCGTTTCAGTTCTTTCATTGTATTATAGGTATTACAATGGCTATTGTGCTGCTGAATTACACTCTTTGGCACCATCTCGAGCCACTTTTACTAGTAATACTCGGTTCGATAATTCACATCAGGGAAATACAGTACACATCTTAACTTGTCGCACCCAATGGGGGCAATCAATATTCATCTACACAGCTGCTAAACTCTGGAATGGTCTCCCTAGTTCCTATTTTCCCCTCACTTATATAAAAAAAATTAAGGTAGCCGTACATATGGATTTCTTGGCAATTCATCCTCATATGTGTTCCTGAGTGCTTTGGAACGGTCAGCCAAACTTACCCTGTTCAGGACCACAATTATTAAAAAAATAGCCGTTTTTACAGAATTTTGTATGTAATAAATGTTATCTCAGGCGCTCATGGGTTATTACAAAGGGGCTTCTGGTGGTTTTGTTAAATTGTGTATTAACAGAAAATTAGTTTTTTTTACCAAGCAAGTGATATACGCTCAGGGTGTAAATTTCTAGAATGCTTACTTGATAAAGTAGGTATTAAGGATCTATTAAGCTGAAAATACGTATATGTGAAGATCACTGGTATAACTGGAGGTTCAAATACCGGTTCAGGTTAACAAGAACACTTCGGAAGTATTATGCGGCGGGTCTTTAAACAAAATACAAAGTGGAAAAATTTAATTGGGGAATACATAATAAGAATGACATACAAGAGTCAATGTTGTAACATGGGGGTTTTACTTAAGGTAAAATTTTATATATAGTTGCACCAAATTTACTAATAAATTGTGTATGTAGACTAAGATATGGAAAATCCAATTACGCACGTCACAAAGGTTAACGACATCTGTAAGTATAGAATGTTACTCCCTAACTTATGTTAGAACCACTTTTAGGGGAAACTTGAAAAAAGACTGCCACAAAATAGCTTAAGTTTGGGACGAAGAAGTAAAAAACGATTTTGTGTTCGCCTGCATTGCAATTGACGTTTTGTGTTTATGAAGAGCAAACTGTAAGAACGAAACGGATCTAGGGTGACAAAAAAACAGTCCATGGGCGTAGTAAAACCTTGAGTCACCTACCATTTGAGTCTATTCAATCAATCACTCATGTCGAATTTGAATTTCATGTTTTAGAATTATTGCGAAAGAAAAAAAATTCACCCCTCCCCCTTCGTCCCTAGTGTTTTCAGCTGAAATAAAATCACATTTACCTCTCTTATTCATATCCCCCCCCCCGTTAATATTTTCGAAATTTCTCTTGGGCGTAAAACGCAAACCCCCATTCAACCATAGAAAATGGTCCTCAGGTGGCCAGACTGGCACCATCCAATTGTGGAAGATACGCCTCAAGTGCCACCCTTCTACTAACAAACGCTTTGCTGATATGCGCCAATTAGACCTGTATCTACAACGGAAACTGGACAGACGCTGACTATAAGGCAAAACATTTGATGTAGTGGTTATATGGTTACATACTTTTTTATATTTTATGTTTATATTTATTTGTATAAATTTATGATCACAGTTTTTTATCGCTAATAAAATTACTTATTTATAAATTAAGTAGTTAAATCACCAAAATCGGTTAAAGTCACCTGAGGAACGTTTTTCTGAAGATACAAGCAAACTGAAGCTTATAAAATATTTCAAAGAAATGTAATTTCTGAAAGGATACAACGGTCCATACTTTGTTGTCATCCGAATAATCTCAAGCGGTTTAAGCAACAGATCCTGATTAATAGGTATGTGTATATTTTATTGCAAATGACAGTCTTACCAATGCGAAAAGAGCGGTCAATTCCAGCGTTTAAAATCTACCGAAATGCACGACACGCCAGTGGCGTTCGTGCATAAACTATTTACCAAATCAATAAGCAACATTAAATTTTCATAATAAATACATGATCTATTAAGGATAAAAATAATACAATGCCGTTTAAAATTTTCAGGACAAATACTTTATTAATTAAAAAAATAATAATACAAAGCCGTCTAAGGATTACTAAACGCCGCCCCCCATTTATAGATCTCAAAAACTAGATATAGTATCAGAGTACAATGCTGTGGATAAATACTACATTAATTAAGGATAAATATTTGGAAAGCTAGATATAGTAAGAGGAGCCACCTACGGGTTGTTAAATGCCAACCGCTTTTATAGATCTTACAAATTATACCTAGTATCAATAAAATTCTCAGCATAATACTATATTAATTAAAGATAAAATTAATACTGAAATCGTTTTTTGCAAAGCCGTCTAAGGGTTGTTAATCGCCACCACTTTTATACATCTCGAAAGCTATACCTAGTTTCAGGATAAACATTATATTATTTAAGGATAAAATAATAGAAAAGTTGTATTCAGCAAAGTAGTCTAAGGGTTATTAATTGCCACCCTCTTTTATAGATCTCGAAAACTAGACATAGTTTCAGGATAAAATTTAGATCTGTGTCTAATTTACGAGATGGATAAAAGGGGGTGGCGATTAACAACCCTTAGACGGTTTTACCAAAAAGACGTTTGTGTTATTTTTCTTCTTAATAAAGTGTTTGTTCTGAAAATTTCGTCCTGGTATTATGTTTATTTTTTGAAATGTATAAAAGGGAGTTGCATTTAACAACCCTTAGGCGGCTTTGCAAAAAACGGCTTCTCACGTGCATGTATGATTCTATCGAGTTGTTAGTGTCGAACTATAGGATGCTCGTCAGTACCAGACATCTGAAATGTATAGTCCAGAAAGCTGAACGAGATGAAGCCTACATTTTAGATACTTTTGTTTAGTAACGCATTTGTACGTATCTGAAGATATCTGGAATTATTACAAATGGAAATAGGATTTAGTATTCCAATTTTGAGAACGAAATATAGTTTTGGTTTGTTTGCCAGTATTAGATTGGAGTTTTAAATTAAGATTTGGTTTACACCTTGACATCGGTAGATAGTAAAATTCGTTTTATTACTTTAGATGGGAGTTGATTAGTTCCTTTGTAAATAATGGTTGTTCGTACTTAAATTTCGTTAATTATAGTCATTTTCGTTAAACTGTGTCATTGGAAAATTACATGCGTATTAAAATTGTAACTTTGTATTGAAATGTAGTGCAAAAAGGCATATATTGCAGGTTTAAAAACGCTTAGACGACAAGTTGACGGGAATTGTTCGATAAATTTTTTCTCTTCAAAGAGTTTAGCTTTAAGCTTCACGAAGGGGATATAGGTTTCATTGATAACGTGTAGATTATTTTCTGATGCAATTTTCCCGCTACACTTCCGAAATTTCAGTTCGTTTTTTGGCGCGTGTTAAAATTTAAGTAATAAACTGGTATGATTGGTTGGCTGAGGTAAAAATCCAATGTGGCGAAAATTGAAAGATTCGTGTGTATTACTTCTAGTTTAGATGTAATAGTGTTAAGTGTAGTTACCGAGGCCGGTAAAAGTACAAAGCACGTCAGCTTTCAAGTGGGGAATGGTGATACCGAATTTGTGTTGCAAGAACTTCGGTTAGGGGTAGTTTTAGTTGTTCACCTTATTGGGGATATACAGCAGCTTCAACCAGCGTATCTTAGTATATCGTTAAGTGTCGTTTGTCCGCAGGGACATCGTTAAGCATCATTAAAAGATGGTTGGGTGTTAGAACCTAGTGCCTTCCCTTACGTTTGGATTAAAGTCGCCTATTGTGCGGAAGAAACAAAACATACATTCCTTGAACTTAAGTTATCCAGGTTCACGGCCCACTAGTAACTAGAAAACTCACTGTACATAGACTGCCTAATTTAGTTTATGTAATTATAACTTTCGTGTACATAATTAGTTAGAATACCCGACCGCAGTGTAAATAAGTTTTTACATGGAATTTTACTAACCAAGTGGCACAGCAGTCAAATAGTTGACATATAACTGTCATAATTGTCATGGAGTATCTGAATGAAAAGCATTCGATGGTAGTTACGATCTCCTGGATGCCGCAGGAGTTCAGGTCACCATCCTTAAGCTGGAGGACCATCGCCATTGCCCTCCCGTAAGCAGCATAAACAAAAGGGGATAATTCAGGAAGGTCACTGATTGTTTAAGAATCTAAGGTAATCACCTTCATTCATTTAGTTAGTTATGCTGTTGATCGTTCGAATAAAAAGTGTTTTTATTATTGTATGTATCGAACGCATGAATCCGTTTTTTATTAAGTTTATTTAAACAAGTCAGGTTATAAAAGGTATCCATCCGCAGTTGAATTCTGTTATATTGTGCATTGACTATTTTATCATGTTTATGCTATATTTGAAAAGTTATGTGTTACTAAATTTGTCGATGTTCTAAACCGTCGTTCTGGTAATAATTATAATTAAGCTGCTTTAGATTTCTTGATAGAATCCTACGAAATTTATCACCTTATTGTGTCCATTTCTTTGTGTAACACGGTGTTATCACACCTAACATGTTTATTTATTTAAAATATATGCATGGGTTAGTGAACTGAAAGTATTTTAATTTGATGTTTAATGAACTGTTTTTTATCTGCAGTATTATTTACGTTAGTACGAAATTTAGAAAGGACGAGATATTTGTGATTTTATTTATTTGCGAAAATTGTTGAATTACATAAGTTCATAGTGACGAAGAACGAATATTTTCCAATATTCTATTTGAACAGTTATGTAAGAATTTGAAAGAAAATTTGTTAATAAGCATTTTAGTTATTTTAATTTGCTTAATATAATTCCATTTAAGTAACGTAATGTAACGATAAAATACATTAGATCATTATCCGATAAGTAGCTGTACTTGTAGTACGTAATTATTTGCACACATTATTTTGTATCCTTTCAGGTATTAGCGCATCGCCTGCAGATCCCTGGATCTACCTGTGATTACGATAAAAAGTAAGCGAGTTATTTGGGTATTTAGACGAGCGGTGGATCTTTGTAATTAGGCGTTACAACCTCTATTTTGTTAATTTCAAACACCCTGGCGTCCACTCGGTTTATGATGACCCCTATTGTGACTTATGTATGACAAGCTATTTTATAATTACGCAAAAAAGGTTATAACACACCCACCCCTAACACCACTAAACTTCCGACATCCCTTGTTTTATCTGTTACCCTGGTCTACTGCCATTTCCGACCCCAACAGGCTTTTGTGTTAATTTATCCTTAGTTAACAAAATCTTCATCATGAAATTTTCATATTGACACTATGTCTAGGCTTAGAGATGTACAAAAGGGAGAAACGATTAACAACCCTCAGAAAAACAGATTTTGTATTATTTTTATGAATCACGTAGTTATTCTAAAATTTTAATAGTTATTATTGATTTCGTAATAATTACTTTTCACAGTTTTTATTTTGTTTATATAAAATTGTTTAAAGACTTATTACAGCACACCAGAAAATGTCTAAATCTTCTTCCCAAACAAATCCGTTTGTCTGAAATAGCAGATACGATTTTTGAAGTATTTGTGTTCCTAATATATTTTAAATCAATCTTAAATACTTCATCTCATATTACAATATATCTAATACCACTTGAGCTATTTTTATTTAAATATAATGTCCTACATCGTTAGAAAGTAAACCAATAAATTAATTTGGATACATTTCCGTAAGTACTAAGTATATTGTATAAATAACATAGTTTTCCTAATAATTTGTAAAGGATACATAATCGACAATTATTAAGACACATAAAATAAAAAGTAAGCTGTTTATCGAGATGTAAAAGTTTTAAACTTGCAAACACTAACTGCAATCAAATTTAGGGTTATTACACTACTTCTAACTTTTATCCCACGTTAACTAAAGAAAGTCACATTGGTGTGTAAATTATTGAAAAAGGTATTCGTTAAAAGCTAAATACCATAGGTAATTACATGACTAAAAATAAAAATTGAGATGTTTACTTGCACTAGTGTGCGATAAATCTACATAAAACAACTTTTGATTCTATTACTCTAAATTTAGTAATAAATTTTCAAAGTTTAAATACTTAGACAGTTAGTTTCTAGAATCATGTATTTTATGTAAACTGTAACGCAAATTGCTTATACTGTTTGTTGCTCCAAGTGAAAACGTAACTATAATTTTATTGATGAAAGCAATATACTACGTCAAATAGCTTGTTTTCGGCTATAAACTTAATTTTGTATTTTTCTTAACACGTTCACGTATAATTTTTATTTTATTTTTATGTTTCAGTTTTTCATTTGCATATATTTTGTAAATAAATACTAAAACGTTGATCTGTTTTAATATAAATAAAGCAACACTTGATTTAATATTTTCTAAATTTACCTTGTATATAATTTTATGATTATAAAAAGCGATTCTACAATATAACATTATAGTAATGATACTCAACCGGTTGAGGTTCCAGATTGAGCACTATCTATACACGATGAACTAATAAGTATTTATCATATATTTAACATTTTGTACTCACCGCTTATTGTAGAAGCTCAATGAAAAAAAAAATTTTCAAACTTCAAACGCTTCCGGTAAAACTGTAAGTAGACACCAACCATGTTATTTTATTGAAACACTCCGTACATTTTCACATTATTGAATTCTGCGTCAAATTTTCTAGCGATTTTCGTAATATGACGTAATTGGCGTTTTTATCTATTTACAAACTTTTCAACCTGCAGATATCGAACGGAAAAAATTTTTTTAATACAAACTCTACTTCAGATTGCTACCAGTAAACACTGGGTCAAATTTCGTTGATTTACTCTAAATAGGCGATGAATTAGTGAAAAGTTTGTAAACTTAAAAAATTAAAAATAGAGTTCTATTAAAAAACCATTTTAAAATTTGATCAAGAATTCAAAATTATAAAAATATACAATAAACGAAGTTTCTGCCTACTTCTGGTTTAACCAGAAAAATTAGAATCTTAAAAATATTTCGTTTAAATAGAACAATCTCCAATAACAAGCTATGAGTACTACATTTCAAATATATTTCTTACATTTTTATTAGTTCTTCATATATCGTATGAAAGCTCAATATGGAACACCTATATATATATATATATATATATATATATATATATATATATATATATATATATATATATATATATAGGGTTGTTACTCATCAAATGTCATTTTGGAAGATGCTTCCAGGTTTCAAAGGTAACTTTTGATTTTAAATGACACCTGTATATTTTTAGTTTTCAATTCTAGCTCATTTTGCCGATAATAAGTATATCAACCTGCTCACTCTTGATAAACATTTTTGTTAATTAAACTAAGTACAAACTTTAATTTAATTTTAAGTAAAATATTAGATTTATGTTAATAAACAACAACCTTTATTATTACCTGTCAAACTTTTAAATTTACCATAGTGTTTCCATGATAACCCAGCCACCTATTGTTTTCATAGCAACTCTGATGTGCTGTGACATAGGAAGTGTATTTTATTAATGAGTAAGACGTAAATATAAAATAAAAATGTTTTAAATCGAAAATGGGTAAAAATGACAAAACGTGTTATACGTCATTAAATTCCTTTTAAAATACTGTATTTAGTAGTTTTATGAAAGTGGTATGCTTCCATTTAATTTTTGAGCTACGGCAAAAATAAAGTTTAGAACGTTCTAGTAAAAAATTAACAAAGATAAAAGTGAGTTTGCATTTTCTGGAAGTGAGTTAAGTATGTAGAATGATTTTAAGATGGTCATGGCACTCTGGATGAGAAAATAAAATTCAATTTTAAAATTACATTTGGAAAAATCGATTTAAATATTACGCAATCGGCCGTAAAATGACCTCAGAATCCGAAAAACTAAAAATATACAGGTGTCATTTAAAATCAAAATTTAAGGTCATTTCCGGTGAAACCAAGTCAAATGCTTGTCAAAATTCCTAAAATGACGTTTGGTTAGAGTACAATCAAGTTCTTAAATATATATATATAATATATATATATATATATATATATATATATATATATATATATATATATATATATATATATATATATATATAATATACAGGGTGTCTCAAAATGCTGGGACAGAGCTACCACGTGTAGTAGAGGTCAAAATAAGTTCATTGTACCTAGTTTATTTATATACCAAAATCTACCATTTGTCCGTGAGAAGAGTTCCAAGTTTACATAAAAAAAACACATTTTTGTACGTTGTTCAGAAATGAGTGAAACAAATTGAATGAAATTTGAGAAAAGTTCGTTTTAGAGGTAGTCAAAAAACCCAAAAGAAATTGTAGAAGGGTTAAAACCACCCTCATCCCCTGATATTTTTTTGAGAACCTTCTTGGGGGTGGTAATACGGTTCTCAATTTTTTTTTGCGAGAAGACTGATTAATTATCTTCATTTTATCACGCTTGTAAAAATTTCGAATTCCCCATACAGATATTCCTAGTACAAGTTTTCATCACGTTCATTCCATTACGTTCCATTTCTTATAAACGCTAAATTAAACTGGCACTAAAAAAAACTAACAACAAATAACTAGTGAGAGCTTAGTTGTCAGTTTTGGAGGTTTGCTAAAAATTTCACAGTCATCCTCGCAGGAAATTACTTAATTTCATTTGAATAGACAAAAAACACTGGATAACTCAAAAAGTTAGAGATAGGTATAGCTTACATCGTTCGAAAGAGCAAATTTTGTATCAGAAGATTGTAAAACATACAAGGTGTCCTTTTTTTAAAAACCAACTAATAATGGTTTAGATTTAACTACACTCGGCATTAAATTCTCACCAACCTGTATGCAATAAAGCCAAGTTGAAAATATAAATGGGAGACTTAGGGATCCAGGTAGTCCTTCTGCGAATATTGTTCTGTTACTGTAAAATACACATTGTTTTTAACTGGTTACAGTTTCTTTTAATTTTTTTGAAAAATAAATATTTTAAATACGGTTGGTTCCAGGAATAGGGAAACTGAAGGTCTAACTAAAACGTTACGCAGAATCCAATGAATCCAATATTGCAATAATATACAGGGTGTTCCCCTTAAGAAAGCGGAGATGTCGTCAGCCTCTGATATGTCCGGAAGTGGTACATGGACGCCATTAGCCGTGACCAGGGCTTATCCGAAAACACTGTGGCTAAATTTTCAAAATTCCAATCGAAGTAGTCTCTGAAATAATTCTAATAGGCCATCGCCGTGAGACACCCTGTGTTATCATTATCATTACTATTTATGACTGGTCGTCCCCAGCATGTGATTGGTACCTAACGATTTTCTCGTTTTTCCGGCAGCTAGAACTTCGCCATAGGCGGCTTGTTTCCGTAAGGGTTATTACGCTTTCGTCATTTTGTTGCCGTGTTACACGCCATCTTTTTAGCGCCATCTAGTTTCCAAGTTACACTACCTTGTTTGCGTCATCTTCTTTCCTTGAGACCTTTTGGCTGAATTCAATACCCGACATATCTAAATTTATTTCTATATCTAAGGTCCTTTTGGGATAATCTAGAATCTAGGTCCAACAGCATGAAATACTGCCCTTTTGCCAAAAATGGTTCTCTGTTCCTAAATCTTTAGCTGGATTCATTATTTTGAAAAAAGATCTATTCGACAGAATTCAACCTCTTCGAACGGGTTTTAACACCTAAGCACCCGATCCTTCTCCTTTTTAATAGATTAATTAGACGAAAATGCAGCACTCTCTTGTAGGATAATTAGAAGTTCGCACGTTTTAATCCATTGTTGAGTTTCTTGCAGTCCTTAAAGATACATACTTGACGGCGTTCGTCAGCACATTAATTGGGGCCAGTAAATGATACATTTTTATTGTTTTCGTACTTGGTGATCTTATAACCATTATATAATTTTTAAAATCTTTTTCTTCTTTCTCCAGATTTGTAGTAGTACTTTTTTGTTCTAATTTATCTTTGTCTTTTTTATAAAGCAACGAAAAAATCGAGGACTAGTATGTTCGTCAAATTCCCTTATTACTTATTTTGGATTTAAATCAAACCTAGCGTGAGATATTTAATCTAAAATTAACTGGCTGCTTCGTTATGTTGTTAATAGTTCACTCCGTTTGAATTGTTTGTTCTGAAATTCTCATATTTTCATTTATTACAGACATTAATCCATACAAACTAGTCGATGGTTCCAAAACCGAGTTTTTTGGAAATATTTCGAAAATGACAAAATTGTCGAAAAAATTACAGAAACACTGTTTGTGAGAAATGTTATTTCCTATCTAATGGTATTTTTCTCTTTTTGAATAAATTAAGTATATATATATATATATATATATATATATATATATATATATATATATATATATATATATATATATTTTAAGTGGCGGTTTATTGCTAATATCTTGTAAAACCGTTTGTTGTACAGAAAGATTATAGGGACAAAAAATACCCACAATTATATTACTAATCACATATCAAAAGGAAAAAAATTTGCAAAAGGTGTACTTACTCCCCCTATTTTGCTCCTTTCCCCATACCCCACTGACCCCAAAAACAATCAGTCGCTTTGGGTAGTTCACGTCTACATGTGTGCCAATTTTCAAGTTGATATGTTAAATCCTTGGAAAATACACGGAGACACAGACAAGATTTTTTTTGGTCAAATTTTGTTTTTGGACGTTTTCGAACATTTTAAAGCGATTGAGCAAATAAAAATTTTTGAAAATTTTTTTAGCGATACAGTACTTACCATCCGTTGGATGTAGAAGTAATTAGAAAAAAATTTTAATATTGTGAATTATTGCAAACATCATCTTAAAAGTTAAAAGAAGTAGATATTTTCCACTATTTTGTTAATACAGGGTGCCCATTTCTCCGTTCTTCTGTGGTGGTGTTATGTCAAACTTGTCACAAAAAGGACTTAGCGAATCGTTAATGAGGTAAACTGGAGTACTTTAATAAATTATTTTAAAATATATAGAGCGGTCTTAAGAACGTGGCAACAAATTGTAAGATTTTTTAAACGGCACAGCCTATATATATATATATATATATATATATATATATATATATATATAAATTAATTTTACGTTTATTTACACAAGTTTTAAAGAAAAATGTCTTATTTAAACATTAATACTTGTGGAAATCTAAATAGAATCATATATATATATATATATATATATATATATATACATATATATATATATATATATATATATATGATAATATACATATACAGGGTGTTCTAAAAGTCCATCAGAAACCTGGGAGGAAATTCTACGAGCTAAAATAATAGCAGTTTGTAAGGAAATTTTTTTTAGGATTGTCATTTGTTTGCAAGTTACGGCTTGTCAAAGACCAATTTTTTTATTTTATTTATTAACCCATTTCTCCGTTCTTCTGTGGTGGTGTTATGTCATACCTGTCACAAAAAGGATTTAGCGAATCGTTAATGAGGTAAACTGGAGTACTTTAATAAATTATTTTAAAATATATAGAGCGCTCTTAAGAACGTGGCAACAAATTGTTAGATTTTAAACGGCCCACTATATATATATATATATATATATATATATATATATATATATATATATATATATATATATATATACAGGGTGTTCTAAAAGTCCATCAGGAAACTCCGGGAGGAGATTCTACGAGCTAAAATAATAGCAGTTTGTAAGGAAAATTTTTTTAGGATTGTCATTTGTTTGCAAGTTACGGCTTGTTAAAGACCAATATTTTTATTTTATTTATTAACGATTTTGGTTTTACAAAGAGATAGCGTTAGATAGTGGAACTACACGAACAAAGTATGACAGATTCTCCTATTTTACAATAACAATAATAATAATAATACATTTTATTTGTCCAACAGAAACAAGAACCAATTACAGGACAAACTGAAAAAAAAAACTAAATACAAATACATAAACACCAATACAAGAGAAAATACTACACACATAACATAAGGATTATATGTTACTTTTCTGACTAAACGGTTGCATTTATCGGCTTGAATCAAGAGCACATAATTTTTTCTAATGTTGTTTCTCTTTATAATAATGTTCATATTTTTGCGATGTTTGGCAAGAGAAAAAAGTTATCAACAAAACAAATTTTGAGTTTTAGGTAAAGTGCCCTCTCAGCGCATAATGGAACTTTTTTATTACTGTTCCAATAGAACTTGATCTAATTAGTAAGTATGTCAAATGAGAGACTAATCGACCTTGAACTGCAGAAGTTATTTAAAAAGAAAATTTTAAAAAATCGGTCTTTCACAACCCGTAATTTGCAAACAAATGACAATCCGAAAAAAATTTCCTTACAAACTGCTATTATTTTAGCTCGTAGATTCTCCTCCCGGAGTTTCCTGTTAACTTTAAAGAAACTCAATACCATGCAGGGTATTCCATAATTTAAGCCAAAATATCACACATTCCATTAAAAATTGAGTTACGATTGTTTGAGAACTCCATTTTTAATGGAACGACCTATTTTTTTGTCGGAACTCGATTCAGATTTAAATTATCTATCAAAATGGTATAAAGTTTGTGTAACACAAAATTAACTGCAAGTGAGTTATTTTAAAAATTGTCGAAACGTTAGTAGGAACTCGTGTCAAAACAATACAAATTTTTATTGCTAAGTAGGCTGTGAACAATGAATATTTAAAGAGAAAAAATTATTCATTTAAATGCTCAAAATGTCTCCCATTTAGTAATAAATATTTACTTATGCTATCACGGAATGACCGTCTAAGACCTTGTAGCATTTCTGGTAAAGATTGACCTATCCTTTCCATCATGTCCCGTTGTTACAACTTCTCGGTACACTTGAAATTTAACATTTCCCCACAAAAAAATCCATAGGGGTCAAGCTAGCCAACTAGTAGCCGCACCGCGTCCTATGCATTTTTCAGGAAAACATTATTAAATGTGTTATCTAATTTGAAGACTAACATGATCTGTAGCCACATAGCTCTTTTTATGTGTTCCGGAAGGTGTCGAATTAAACGCGGTACATCTTGGCGAAGAAATTGCAAAAATACAGGACCTGTCAAACTGCGTTAAAAAAAATGTGGGCGACTAACGTAATCATCTATTATTCTCATGAAAATTATGACGCTTCACAAAGCCATTTCGTCAGCAAATATTTTGTTTTCTGTCCATTCATAAAAATTACTGTCCTTACATAATCATCTTCAACCAACTCTTAGTATTTAAACACTTATTCACAGAAGATTTTGTAATATTTAAACTTTTAGTAACTTCCCTAACACTAACGTTTGGATTTTCTCCTCCTAATAAGGTAACCGCAAGCTGATTTCTTCCTTTAGAACTTTTTTGTTTCTGGTCCTTTTTAGTACAGGGACATGTTATCGAGTTGTTTTTTATTTGAGAGTATAATCGCGTTACAATAATGCAATTTCCAGCACTTTCACCAATACAATATTGTAGGTAGCGGACCGCGAAAATTTTGCTATTGTAATAAACGGTGTTACCGCGATAGAAAAGACAATTCGCGGATTTTTAATATCTTGATAATACGTCGTAATTTGCTAATGTTTTCAAAATATTTTAATTATATGTTTTTATGTAAGAAATGTGAGAATGTATGTAATTGATATTTGGCTAGGGTTGAAAAACACATGTTGGGGTGTGAGTAGTAGGTGTACGCTTAAAACTGCTTTACTGAAGGGGCGGAACGAATCATTGAAATTTCTTATGCGCCGATTCTTAATGTAAAAATATCACGAGTTTAGTAAGTAATTGTGTCGGTACAGACCGCGATCAAAAGATATATTTGTTTGTTACTTGGAAACTCGAGAGCTAAGGACGAATGCATATTTTTAAAATTAAGATGTCGTGCAATAATTAATAGGAAACTGTTCCAACGTAAATAATATATTAACTTTGAAAAATGGGGGTTGATCGCGGGAGTAAAGATAGTTAGGTTTGCAATAGGGGGAAAGTTAGTTACAGTTAGAGTGTCAATAGAGCCAGATCGATTTGGAGTTAGTTGTAAACCGTTTGTCTTTAAAATTTTTCGTGCATGTACATTTTCTTTTGAATTAGCCAACACTAATTTGTGTTTTCTTTCGAGTGTTAGTTTTAATGTGTATTTCAAATATAAATAACAGTCGCTCTTTTTGAAGTTAATCCGAACATGTTAACAATTTGTGTCTGTATCTATTAGAGAATATATATTCAAGTGATAGTAGGTATATTTATATAAATTATCAGGGCAAATGATTCTACATAGCACTAATACCTATTAAAACGAGCATTGCCTTGCAAAGGTATCTTATTCGCACCTGGTTAAGATGAAACCTGTTAACGATGAAAGACAGTACAGGCTCTCACTCTGGTATTGGTGTGAGTTAGCATTGTTGGTTATTGTTTATATTATATTTTGTAAAGTGAGGTGATGAACGGGTACTGATACCGCTCTGCTTATTAATTGTAATGCGCAATTGCCAGTGTGTACATACTCCCGCTCAGATGACTATTATAACACCTCGAATTTTATTCTCATTGTTTTATTGTTGTATAGATGAATGTGTAACCTGGAAAAGCGCCTCAAATTTATATATCGGTCACGATTTGATGATGTATTTATAAAATTATTTGCCTGCTCTGTTTTTGTATAACTAAACAGCTTTTTATTCATTTTCTCTTAATGATATAATTCTCTACGCACTATAACCTGATTTAATGGTGTTTTGTTATATATTTAACCCTTTCTTTGTTTTTTGTGTTATTTGATTTATTAATGTACTTTGCAATTACTTATTTATGAATAAAGTTGGTTTTATTAGTGGTTCTTTCTCACAATAATATATTAAGGGGCTGAACCACTGCTCGCAAAGCTTGTTGATTTTAATTTGAGTAGTTTCATTTTTTTTACCTTACTTCAGATAGCACAACGTACCTACCACTAGACGGCCAATTTGTTTGATCAGATTTGAGGTTTCCGAGTAATTAAATATCAGACTTGTAAATAAAGTCTAATGTTTTAATTATTGCCAGGAAAGTCAAATTATGACAGGCAATTAATTTGAGTAATAGTAACATTATTATCAGTCAAGTCAAGATAAATCACTTAGGGATTGTTTTGTTCTTGAATTTGCATTATTGCAAATAAGTTCAAATTACGCTGTTCAAGATAGGGTACCTGAGGGACGCTGCAATAGATCATAGAGGTTAATGTAAAGAAATAATTCAACGAAGATAATTACAGAATATTAATTAAGTGCAAGACAATATTACAAACGTAGTATAGTAAAGGTAACAAACGTCAACAACGTTCACAGCCACCTACTTTGATTAATGCCAACACATATATTATGATATAATTTATATCATAATAAATGAAATTTATGTTAAAATTACAATAGGACAGTATGCACGATTCATAATAAAAAAACGTTATTTTAAATTTTCACATTACAGCCTACTTAAATTGGTACTAAATGAAAATCTGAATTGTTTTAACACGAGTCCCTACAAATTTTTCGACAATTTTCAAAATAACTCACTTAATTTTATATTACACAAACTTTAGATTATTTTGATAAAGAATGTAAATCCGAATCCGGTTTAAATTATGGAACACCTTTTATGGTAATTGAGAATTAAGTTAAAATTTGAATACGTTGTTTTACTAAAGGCTGTACTAAACATGCATATTCCAAAAATGTGTCATTTTGTAAAAATCCCGCAATTTTTTTAAAATATCGTATTCTGCGTCTAACCTCAAAACCCTTATTAATAAATCAATAAACCTAATATCAGTGTAGATTACATTTATAGAAGAATCCAAAAATGTAATAATATACAGAGTGTGCCATTTAAAATAATCTTACAATTTGTTGCCATGCACTTTTAGACCACCCTGTATGTTTTAAAATAATTTCCTAAATTACCCTAGCTTTCCTTATTAACGATTTACTAAGTCAGACAGATTTGACATACCACCACAGAAGAACAAAGTACTAAATGGACACCCTGTATATCTAATTAAACGGTTAGAATGAAAAAAATATACAAAGTTACTGCAATTACATTTGAATATTATCCAACCACTCTCTTCATGCACACTACAACAGCCCATTATATTTTATATTTCATGTGAAATGAATGACGAATATATCAACTAACCGCAAACTTTGTTATCATACACAAACAAGTTCAGATTTATCAACCAAACAAACAAATTGTTAAGTATAAACTTACATAATTCATACAATACAAATATGAGATGAAATTTTGCATTTAATCCTCTGAAACTTTCCATATATATGTATTACCATACTAATCTATCAACTTTACAACTTTATTTTAAATACGCAAATATTGACAAACACAAATTACCAAAATGGCGTGGAGCTTAATGGATCACTAATAAAGAGTGCATTAACGCTCTTTTGAACGTAAAAGTAACTTTAATGTTCGAAATTGTGTACATACTTTACGTCAAGCATTTAACGAAACTTCACTAACACATAGGTTTATACGGTTGATTAAAAGGAGGGTGTATTTACTCTGGAATTTATATTTGAAATGGTTTTATAAAAAGAATACGGAAGTAAGCAATTTTAAATTAATAAAATATTTAAATCCTTAGTATTGTAATTTGAATATTGACAAATTATATTTTTTCCTTTTTATTAAAGTGCCATTCGAGAGTAGGTATAGTAGTATGGAGATAGGTCTTTGGTTTTTTTTTTCATTTTTGGTTAAACACAATACCTAATATCTCATTACTTGATATTTAAAATAAAATTTGGATATATAATAGTATATTAAAAAACAGGTTTTCAAGGGCGTTATGTCCTTTTTATGCCGTTTTTAAACAAAAAAATTTTCTTTAGTTGATTTAGGTATTTTTGTGGCGGTTGGTAATGTCTTAATTTTAAAAGCGAAATTTGATCTAGTCGCTTTTTATTTTATCCAAGTTCTGTCACAAAACACGAAAATAGAAGGTAATCAAGATAATCTGACATAAACGCCCCCTGAAATACGTGAAATTGCCAAAAATACGGTCGCGAATTTGCTCACATCAAAGTTATTCACTGGACGCATCCTGTTTTTGACACATTTTATAAGAGTGACATGCATGACATAATTCCAAATCAAGGTTTGCCAACCTAAACAGCTTCGTAAAATGTTCCGTAAATTAATGACTCCGGAATTGCACAGAGTGCTCCGGTACGTACATCGGACAAACTTCTCAATTTCTAAAAGGTAGGGTCTCCGACCATAAGTCTGACATAAAGTATAAAAGGTTGAGATGGCAATTAGCACAATTCTGTAGTGAAAAACCACCTTTTCGACTTTGATAATTCAAAAATTTTAGCTAAAGAAAGGAACCTCACGAAACGACTGTTCCTGACAATGTTCCATATAAATAATAATAAACATTCAATAAACAATAGAGTTGACATGAGCAATCTGAGTACAATATATAATTATTTACTAAGCATAAATATTAAGGCATTAATTTTAACATTTCCTGCCGTGTACCTTTGATTTAAGTTGGTACTTCTATCCTTTTCTAATTGATAATTTCCCTTATCTCAACACATTATCACTTTCAAATTTTAAAAGAACGTTTTCGCGTGGTCTTCCATTTTGTCCAATTTTACATTAATTGTAAGTTTTCTTTCTTACATTTTATTCATATTTGGTTCACAAAATCGCATATGTCCCATGCAACTTCTTATCAAATACAAAATTAAAAATTAAAAATTGTAAGTTTAAGACTTTTATAAAATGTTTTGTAGCTGACCCCAGTAAATATTTTAGATTTACTCCTGATGAAGAAGTAAAATATTTCGAAACATCAACTACAATAATCGAATTTTAAAATTATCAGTCAGGAAATTGTGTTTCGGGTTGTCATTTGTTTGCAAGTTACGGCTTGTCAAATACCATTTTTTTTATTTTATTTTTTTAACGATTCTGGTTTTACAAAGAGATAGAGTTAGATAGTGGAATTACACGAACAAAGTATGACAGATTCTCCTATTTTATAATAATAATAATAATATTAATACATTTAATTTGTCCAACAGAAACAAATACCAATTACAGAACAAACTGAAAAAGAAAACTAAATACAAATACATAAACACCAATACAAGAGAAAATACTACACACATAACATAAGGATTATAAGTTACTAACATTTCTAAAACTATTGTATATTGAATTAGAATCACAAAGAGTAAGTAACGATTTACAAGTTTATCATAACAAATGTTAGTAATAACCTCCATTCACCTCTATACATTTTCTAACACGTTTTAGAAATGATCGTCTGACACGATGAAAAACACCGATATTGTTTCTAAGTGTTTCACACCCACCAATAATCCTTTGTCGCAGATCACTGACGTCGTTAACAGGCGTTTTATAAACTATGGACTTTAAATGCCCCCAAAGAAAAAAATCGATTGGATTACGATCTGGGGATCGCGGTGCCCAAGCTATTGGTCCAGCTCTTCCGATCCAATGATTATGAAATACCTCACCTAAATATCTACGAACACCCAAACTAAAACGTGGAGGGGCGCCATCTTGTAGAAGCCACATATTTGCTCTTGTTCTTAGAGGAACATCTTCAATTAAATCTGGAAGATCGTTTCGAAGAAATTCCAAATAACTATCTCCATTTAATACTCCATTAAAAAAGTAAGGACCCAGTAATTGATCTTCTACGATTCCAGCCCATCGATGTTTTGTTTTGTTTCCTGGTATGCATGTGGATTCTAATCAGGCCATCGATGAGTTTTATGATAGTTTGTAATACCATGTCTTGTAAACCCGGCTTCGTCAGTAAACAAAATGTTATTAATAAATCTTCGTCATATTTTTCCATAATGCTATTACAGAGCTGCAAACGACACACGGGATCTTCATGATAAAGTGCTTGTACCTTTTGCACATGGAATCGGTAAAGAAGTTGCTTGTGAAGAATATTCCAAACTAAAGAATGGGATATACCCTCCTGCCCCGCAATTCTTCTTGTACTTATCGCCGAATTTGCCTCTACTGTCTCCCCAACACTCTTTCTTCTTTTTCTACAGTTCTCGTAGTTCTTGGTCTTCCTGAGTCATAAATATCATTCCTAAAAGAACTTTGCTCCGCCAGACGTCTGTGAATGTGAACAAATGTTTGTGTATGTGGTATTCTTCTATCAGGATATGCATCTATTTAATTCCGGCGCGTTTGTTCTGCATTACCATTTGCTTGTCCATAACAAAAATGCATGTCACGGTATTCAGTACTTGAGTATTGCTGAGCCATTTTCCAAATTACTATGGTAAAAAATCAAACTTACACGAAGATTAAACAATGTTCATAACAATTCGTATCAAGAGTATTAATAACAGATATTTGAAGCATGCCAACTCGGTTAATTAACGAATGGAATTATCAACATTTGATATTTTAAAAAAACTTTAATAGCGATTTTTGACTAAACGGTTGCATTTGTCGTCTTGAATAAAGAGCACATATTTTTTTCTAATATTGTTTCTCTTTATAATAATGTTCATATTTTTGCGATGTTTGGCAAGAGAAAAAAGTTATCAACAAAACAAGTTTTGAGTTTTAGGTAAAGTGCCCTCTAACGACGCATCATGGAACTTTTTTATTACTGCTCCAATAGAACTTGATCTAATTAGTAAGCATGTCAAATGAGAGATTAATCGACCTTGAACTGCAGAAGTTATTTAAAACGAAAATTTAAAAAAATCGGTCTTTGACAAGCCGTAACTTGCAAACAAATGACAATCCGAAACAAAAATTCCTTACAAACTGCTATTATTTTAGCTCGTATAATCTCCTCCCGGAGTTTCCTGATGGACTTTTAGAACACCCCGTATATATATATATATATATATATATATATATATATATATATATATATATATATATTAGCTTGAGATCCGTACATAAAATTATCAACGAAAAAAAATATCATCCGTACCAAATTATTTTGCACCAAGTTTAGCATAATTTGTCTCTCTATTATTGAAATATTCAATTTGTTTACCTTTTACCAGAGTTGTACGGAAATGACTTTCAAAATCGATTGAATTTTTGTAATTCAATGATAGAAAATATTGAAGGTGATCCCGACTTTCCTTTTAATTCATTTTATTTAGTGACATTTAAAAACGATGGGCACCTCAATCGCCACAATATGCACTATTATGCCACAGAAAGCACGCACTGGACTGGGGTGCCATTCTAAACGACAAAGTAATTGGCCCATTTTTCTTTGACGGTGCATTAACAGCCCAAGAATATTTGCGATTTCAGTCAGAAGAACTACCCATGCTACTAGATAATGTAGATCTTAGAACTAGAACGGGAATGTGGTACTAGCATTGATGGTGCCCCGCCCCACTATAGTAGAAATGTACGAGAATTTTTTAATAACTGAAGACCTCAGCGGCGGATAGGAAGAGTAGGGTCGATTTTGTGGCCAGCACGTTCTCCCGACTTGACCCCAATGGATTTTTTCTCTGGGGATATGAAAATGAAGTATTTCGCGACAAGTCAACTACTGCCGACAATATGAAGCAACGCATACGAGATGTGTTTCAAAACATTATACCCCATACTTTGGCTCGTGTGAGTCAGAATTTTGCAACACCACTTCAACTGTGCGTCGAATAAAATGGAAACATTTATGAACATTTACTATAATTTTATTCTTTTTTAACTAGTGTTTTTTCGTTTGTTAATTTGTTCTTGTATTTATTTATTGAGTTGGGTTGTATTGTAGTTCCCAGTTTATCGAAAACGAAGGCTTAACCAGTCATTCTAGAGGTATACTATATATATATATATATATATATATATATATATATATATATATATATATACAGGGTGGCGCATTAGTGTGACAAAGTCCCATATTTCCTTTATTTAAAGAGATTTAAATACAAAAGTTGTAAGATATGTTCTGGAGCATATTCCAAAATATTTTTAATTATACAGGGTAGATCATAAAAGCTTAGAAGTAATTTAAAATTTTTTTTTAAATAGAAAACCCTATATATTATTACATATTTAGATTCTACATACAATTTTAGAAACATTTTATGTATAATGTCCTATACCCGTTTTTGTCAAAAATTTGTTTGTATCTCTCTAAATAAAGGAGATATGGGACTTTGTCATACTAATGCGCCACCCTGTATTTTTATATATATATATATATATATATATATATATATATATATATATATATATATATATATATACATATATAACCTTGGTGCAAAATAATTTTGTACGGACGATATTTTCTTCGTTGATAATTTTATGCACGGAGCCCAAGCTAATATCGTTTTCCTTTGAAATTTGTCGCATGCTATATATATATATATATATATATATATATATATATATATATATATATATATATATATTATATACAGGTGTCCAGTTTAAGATGAAATGCATGGGGATATTGGAAACCGTTAGAGATACGAAGATGGTTAAATGGAGAAAAAGTTGCGTCATTATATGCCCAAGAAGTAACCATGATTACATGTCAAAAATCCTTCCATTTACTAGACACAGGGTGATAACTGAAAATATGCGTTTTCTAAAATCGCTATATCTTGTTTCTTGCAAGAGATACATCCACGATTTTTGCAGGATGGGGTAACAGGTAGCGGATTTCAAAATGATTTTGAAAAAATCTAGGCCTACTAGATTTTGAGATAATGCAAGCAACTTTCGATTTTCTTATGGACGCCATATTGGATTTTTGCATTTTGAATTCTTCATAAAAATGCTTTTCAACCATATATCATATGTTTATAATCTGCCAATGAGAAAGTGTCAAATTACACAATTAAATTTATATCAAAGCAACCTTGACATATTATGTATTTTAATTAAATGAAAATTAATCTACAAATTAAACTAACTATTGAGAACAATATTATTGATTATTAACATAAATCATAATAATAAAAGTGACAAAAAACAACAAAAAATAAAATTTAATATTATACTGAATTTTACTATTAATTAATCAAATGCTCGAATAAACCTTCATTCTCCTGCAAACGCCATCTGCATCGAGTTAGCACTGCATCACAAGAGTTCCTTATCATCTCCGGGGTAATTTTATTAACAGCTTCGATAACTGCATTACGTAATTCGTCCTCATTGTTATACGACTTTGAATAAACTTCGTTTTTTAAATAGCCCCACACAAAGAAATCAATGGGAGAGAGATCAGGAGCTCTGGCCGGCCAACTTATTGGTCCCTGGTTTCCTATCCATCCATTAGGATGTTCCATATTTAGGAAATCTGTAATAATATGGGCACTATGTGCAGGAGCCCCATCCTGTTGGAAAATCATATTTCGTACTGTAGCAAGAGGGAGCTCCATTATCCTTTCCGCTATTTGAGTTTGCAACAGGTTTAGATAGGTAGCAGAGGTCAAGTTCTCGTGAAAAAAAAGGGTCAATAATATGGGTACCAACAATACCTAACCAGACATTAAACCCCCACTCTTGTGATGCAGTGCTAACTCGATGTAGATGGTGTTTGCAGGAGAATGAAGGTTTATTCGAGCATTTGATTAATTAATAGTAAAATTCAGTATAATATTAAATTTTATTCTTTGTTGTTTTTTGTCACTTTTATTATTATGATTTATGTTAATAATCAATAATATTATTCTCAATAGTTAGTTTAATTTGTAGATTAATTTTCATTTAATTAAAATACATAATATGTCAAGGTTGCTTTGATATAAATTTAATTGTGTAATTTGACACTTTCTCATTAGCAGATTATAAACATATGATATATGGTTAAAAAGCATTTTTATGAAGAATTCAAAATGCAAAATCCAATATGGCGTCCATAAGAAAATCGAAAGTTGCGTGCATTATCTCAAAATCTAGTAGGCCTAGATTTTTTCAAAATCATTTTGAAATCCTCGCTACCTGTTACCCCTTCCTGCAAAAATCGTGGATGTATCTCTTGCAAGAAACAAGATATAGCGATTTTTAGAAAACGCATATTTTCAGTTATCACCCTGTGTCTAGTAAATGGAAGGGATTTTTGACATGTAACCATGGTTACTTCTTGGGCATATAATGACGCTACTTTTTCTCCATTTAACCATCTTCGTATCTCTAACGGTTTCCAATATCCCCATGCATTTCATCTTAAACTGACACCCTGTATATATATATATATATATATATATATATATATATATATATATATTATATGCACAAGAAAAAGCAGGCCACAACAAAGGAGTTAAACTTGGGAAACTTGTAGTTACTGGAAAAGATGGCTATTTGCGAAACCACAAGCGTAGTCACTACCACAAATACTGCGTAGAAGCGGCAAGAATCCTTTTAGAGTCCTACAAGTCACCACAGAAGGAAGTTGCCAATCAGATGAACTCCCAGCGACTTCAGAGAGTAACCGAAAACGATGAAAGATTGAAACCAATAATAAAATCAATTATATTTCTAGGACGTCAGAACATTCCTTTAAGAGGCCACAGTGACGATGGTCCTATCAGTATAGAGACGAGTGTAACAAACCAGGGGTACTTCAGAGTCCTGATTCAGTCCCGATTGAAGTAGGCGACAAGATTCTTTAAGACCATCTTAAAAAATCATATTCTCGTGCGACCTGCATAAGCAAAACCACCCAAAACATTTTGATAGAATGCTGTGGTGATGAGATAAGAGAAGAGATTCTTAGGCGCATTCACGAACCTGGGTACAGGTCGGTGATGTTCGATGAAACTACTGATACCTTACATAAAGAACAAATTACTCTGATCGTAAGATACTTCTGTCAAGGTGACGTGAGAGAAGACTTCGTCACATTCATTGATGGCTATATGAGTGCTGAAGATGAATGGAGAAGAAATTCCAAAGGAAAACAAGCTTACAGGGAAAGTTTTAGGAGAAATAGTTTTGCAAAGTATGAAAGATCTCGGCCTTGACTTAAGTAAGTGTGTAGGCATTGAAACAAACGGAGCATCTGTCATGATGTCAGAGGAAGCTGGCAGTGTCAAACACATCCAAGGAGAGGCTGTTAATGCGGAACGGCTACAACCACGCCTTGAACAATTCCATTTCAAAATCAAATAAAATCCAATCGATCAAGAATGCCATTGGTGTAATGAAAGAAGTAATCCCTTTTTACAGTTAGTCATCCAAAAGGAATGCCATTGTCAAAAAATATTTAGGAGGTCAACTTGTAAGTCTTCTCTGAGTTGATGGACATGATGCTGTTATTTTATTTTACAGTTCATTGCCGGAGATAGTTGATGCATTCACTGAAATCAGTTAATGGAATGAATCGGAATCTTCCAAAATTGCTGTCATTTACATCAACTCCATCACCAGTGTGGAGTTCATTTTTTCCCGTTCCTGTCTGATTGACATTTTAAAAATAACACTGCCTCTCAGCAAGTTCCTTCAAAAACCTAATCTGGACTTGAATAAAGCTTCTTGTGCTGTGCAAGACACGCTAACTTGTTTACAAGAAAGAAGAGATTTTTGTGACGAGTTCTTCAAAGAGGTATACTTGGAGGCCAAAACCACTTCTGAGAAATTGAATGTAGCATTGAAAATGCTTAGAACTGTCAAAAAAATAATGACAACGAGAAAATCATGAACCTATGGAGTACTATAGATGATCAATATATATTGCACTCCTAGATCAAATCATTGTATATCTTAAAACTCGGTTTACCCAAGACAACCTGATGTGCTTTGATCTCAACCTCTTGTTGCCATCAAATGTTACGACAACGACCAACAACGTAACAAAGAATGCCAAAGAAAGAATGCATAACATAGTAAAAAACTTTAAAAATGTCCTTCCCAATGGAACTGAAGCCATAGTGGATGGGGAAGTGAGTATGTGGAGAGCTAAATGGTTGAGAGAAACGGAAGAAGGAAATTTGATCCCCTTGAACGTGATGGGCGCTCTTAAGAGTTCTGATGGAGACATTTATCCAACTGTAAGAAAACTTCTCCAAATACTTGTAACGCTGCCTGTCAGTGTTGCAAGTGCTGAAAGGTCGCAGGTCATTAAAATTCATTAAAAATTTTTTAGTTTTTTTATTTTTCATTTTATTTAGCCTATTTTAGAACCTTACATTATGGTTTAATTAAAATTTAGATTTACAAAACAATTTCAACCGCAAAACAAAAACTTTTTTGTGATTTTACCCATTTTTGTTGTAGTCATATGAAAAGTTGGTATCAGATAGTAAATCACAAATTAATAATGTAATACAAATCTGTACATGAGGTTTGAAAGCTACAAAATTACGTTAAAATGCACTATTTTGAGTAGAAAATTCAACAATTTGTAACCCCCCACGCTTGGGTTGGGGGTATTCCATAACCCCTGTTGTTGCCCCCCCCCCCCTCCGAAATTTGGTCCTGGATCCGCCACTG
Source organism: Vesta saturnalis (assembly GCA_036346205.1). Lineage (NCBI taxonomy): Eukaryota > Metazoa > Arthropoda > Insecta > Coleoptera > Lampyridae > Vesta > Vesta saturnalis. The sequence goes on from JARFJB010000862.1 coordinate 4,722,886, forward strand.
ATGATGCTACAGGTGTACTAATATATAACAAACTTATACTTTAATTTGTATTTGTACCTCAAAAATGATTTAATTTGAACTATCACAGTTTTGTTAAATCGCCATACTTATATTCAGATACTCGTGGGTTATTATACGAAACATTACCGTGATCGTTATGCAATTTATCTACTGAAATAGGCTTGTAAATCACATTAGAGTTTCCATACATTATAAAGGCTTAATATAAAAAATACAAAACTAGGAATTAGGAAAAGCGCCATGTAAACCTATACAAACATGTTTTGACAGATATCGGAAAACGCCATAAATTACAAGGTTAAGCTGTCTACGGACAATATAAAAAATAAAACGTACAGAGTACATAGACCTCTACTACCCAAGCTGAGATTGCTACCAAGTAAACAATAATGAAACTCTAATGTAAAATTACGACCAACATCAATACAAACTGTATCCTGTTTCATTACCAAAAATAAGGAAAAAAATTTATCTCGACTTCCTTGCTTATTATATAATAATAATTCGATAGTATCGTATATCAACACAACGAATTTGGTTTTTAATTTAACTTAGTACACTTCAGAGAACAAAGTTCATTATTTTATAATGAAATTAACATAATTATAGCTTCAGATCCAATTTCTTATTCCATCTCCTGTGTATAATTTAAACTTAAGAATCAAAGTACCTGTTAGAATGTAGTAAACAAAATTCAATTCAACAATTTTATAAAAAGAATCTTGTAAACTAAAATAGCTTGAAAATGTGTGGGTATCATGTGGCTCCCAACGATTAGTGTTGCTAATCACACGTTACCAAAATAATTATAGCTTATTTTAAAAAGCTTACCATTCATTTTTCGCTAACCATCCTAAAGGTTAATTTTGGTACTACTAATGGTCAATTTGATTTGCAAAAAAAAAAAGATTACTTTTTGAATTTAATAAAAGTAAATATTTTTTGTTATTATTTATTTTATTTTATTTTGCCACCATAATGTTCTTTATACGCCTCCAAACGCGGGCGTAATGTGGTCTTTATAGCACGGAAATGTCATTGATGCTAAGCAGCATGATTGGCAGCAAACACATGACATGATATATAATAGCAATATCACAGTATCTTAGTAACAACAAATTAGCCTACTGTCGACTTTATTTCACTACATTTGCATTTAAAAACTTACCGAAAGTACTGAACCTTTTTAAAATTTTGTTCCAGTTTCATGGTGCAAAATAAAATAAAATATTGTATGTACCACGGGCATAATTGTAGATTATGGCCTTAATACATAAATATCTATTACGCATAAAATTTCAGCTTCAATTTTCCAAAATTTCGAACGCAATTTCAGAGAAACAGTAATAATTTAGTATTATTGAGTTAGTTTACGGCATGACCAGTTATAACAAAAATTTAAACATATCAAAAGTTAAAAATAAAACACACCTTTCCGCTCTTTTTAATTATAAAATGCCAAATCCTTCATAAATGAGGGGAAAACAGGAACTAGGAAGATCATTCCAGAGTTTTGAATCCACGCAGAAGAATTTGGATTGCACCCGTTTAGTACTACATGTTAAAATTTGTCTTGCATACTGATGATGTGAATGAGCGAATCGAGTATACCTAGCAGAGGTAGTTCGACATGATATCAAAGATTGCAAGTGAGCAGCACAATAATCACTGTAATACCAATACTCTGCTCACTGGATGTATGTCAGGAGTTAAAGGACGAGTCATGTATAAATTCAATTGTTCTTCTTTGAATGCAGTTAACGATATCGATAACGTGTTGGAGAGCACCAACCCAGAGGTGAGAATTGCATTCTGGATGAAGTCTGATTTACGCCTTATATAACAAGAAGAGTTGTAGGGATACGAGCAACTGGTGCAACAACCGATAGAAGATGGTCAGCCCATGCTAGATTTGAATAGTGCCTAAAAAATTAAGATGTGATCCATTCATACTTACATTAGGAAGTGATCGACCTTTTTTGTCGGACACATAACAACACTGAGACTTGTTAGTATTAAATTTAATTACAATATTACTTCTCCATTTAAGAAGACGTTGTTGCCTCTGTTGATCGAAATGGCCACTTCAGTCTTAATACTTTGATTTGGGATGGAAAGTGGATTAGTAGTATGAGTAGGCTAAATAGCCTACACTTTAGACTGCCGCAATATTCAAAGCAATAGGTCGGGTTGGTTGATGAAGAAATAAGATCATTTATGTATAGTGGAATAAGTGCAGGAGCTAAAAAACAAATTTTATGGTTACTAAGTTTCTTTGATTCAAAGCAAGAAGGTTACTGTAGATTGATGGCTTTTCCATAAATTTCTATAAGATTTGTAATACCCCCGTTCGTGGGTGCCAGTTTTGTATTGCCCCGGTTTGGCAAATTTACAAAATTAATGATTTTGCCCTTAATTTCTTTTCTCGGGTCGACTTCATAATTGTCACTACCTTGGCGTAATTTTTGTTACCTATCTGGGAATAACACTTGGTGGTCTTACAACATGTAAAAATTATAATCAATTCTAAACAGGAAGTAATAAACACTAAATAAAATAAACTCTAATGGAATTAATGAATAAATAAAAATGAAACTAAAATTGATTAGGGTGGTCGCTGGTGGTAGTATTAGACGGGATGCCACTAACTGGTTTCTACTGACGTGAAGTTAGCAATAGATTTCATCCATAAATTCTCACTTCGTGTACGTTTACTATTAAACCCAGGAATGGATACAGTGACAGAAACTAAGACCATAAATATTATTTTAAACAGAATTAAGAAAATATAATGATAAAAATTGAGAAATGTGTTATTAAGGTACACACATTACGTGAGACAGCGCACGAACATGTTTATTCCAAAATTTAACTTTAATGGACAAAATTCATTTAAAAACAAATTACACTTTTAGATTCTACATAAAAAAATCTATCTATATTAATTTTAAAATATAGTAAACCCTTTATAATTACTTCAGAAAAAACGAAGTACAAGGTTACCTACGTGTCATAGCGCACGTACTTGTTTATTGCAAAATTTAACTTTCTGAAGTAATTAAAAAGGCTTTACTATATTTTAAAATTAATATAGATAGTTTTTTTTATGTAGAATCTAAAAGTGTAATTTGATTTTAAATGAATGTTGTCCAATAAAGTCAAATTTTGCAATAAACAAGTACGTGCGCTTTGACACGTAGGTAACCCTGTACTTCGTTTTTCTGATAAAGGGTTTACTATGTTTTAAAATTGACATCGACAGCTTTTTTATGTAGAATCCGCAGGTGCAATTTATTTTTAAATGAATGTTGTCCAATAAAGTCAAATTTTGCAATAAACAAGTACGTGCGCTGTGACACGTAGGAAACCCTGTACTTCGTTTTTCTGAAGTAATTAAAAAGGGTTTACTATGTTTTAAAATTGATATCGATAGCCTTTTTTTTATGTAGAATCTGAAGGTGCAATTTGTTTTTAAATGTCCAATAAAGTCAAATTTTGCAATAAATAAGTACGTGCGCTGTGACACGTAGGTAACCTTGTACTTCGTTTTTCTGAAGTAATTAAAAAGGGTTTACTATGTTTTAAAATTGATATCGATAGCTTTTTTTATGTAGAATCCGAAGGTGCAATTTGTTTTTAAATGTCCAATAAAGTCAAATTTTGCAATAAACAAGTACGTGCTCTGTGACACGTAGGTAACCTTGTACTTCGTTTTTCTGAAGTAATTAAAAAGGGTTTACTATATTTTAAAATTGATATCGATAGCTTTTTTTATGTAGAATCCGAAGGTGCAATTTGTTTTTAAATGAATGTTGTCCAATAAAGTCAAATTTTGCAATAAACAAGTACGTGCGCTGTGACACGTAGGTAACTCTATACTTCGTTTTTCTGAAGTAATTAAAAAGGGTTTACTATATTTTAAAATTAATATAGATAGCTTTTTTTATGTAGAATCCGAAGGTGCAATTTGTTTTAAATGAATGTTGTCCAATAAAGTCAAATTTTGCAATAAACAAGTACGTGCGCTGTGACACGTAGGTAACCCTGTACTTCGTTTTTCGGAAGTAATTAAAAGGGTTTACTATATTTTAAAATTAATACAGATAGCTTTTTTTATGTAGAATCTAAAAGTGTAATTTGATGTTAAATTAATGTTGTCCAATAAAGTCAAATTTTGCAATAAACAAGTACGTGCGCTGTGACACGTAGGTAACCTTGTACTTCGTTTTTCTGATAAAGGGTTTACTATGTTTTAAAATTGACATCAACAGCTTTTTTTATGTAAAATCTGAAGGTGCAATTTGTTTTTAAATGAATGTTGTCCAATAAAGTCAAATTTTGCAATAAACAAGTACGTGCGCTGTGACACGTAGGAAACACTGTACGTCGTTTTTCTGAAGTAATTAAAAAGGGTTTACTATATTTTAAAATTGATATAGATAGCTTTTTTTATGTCGAATCCGAGGGTGCAATTTGTTTTAAATGAATGTTGTCCAATAAAGTCAAATTTTGCAATAAACAAGTACGTGCGCTGTGACACGTAGGTAACCCTGTACTTCGTTTTTCTGAAGTAATTAAAAAGGGTTTACTATATTTTAAAATTAATATAGATAGCTTTTTTTATGTAGAATCTAAAAGTGGAATTTGTTTTTAAATGAATTTTGTCCATTAAAGGCAAGTTTTGGAATAAACATGTTCGTGCGCTGTCGCACGTATTGTGTGTACCTTAATAACACATTTCTCAATTTTCATCATTATATTTTCTTAATTATGTTTAAAATAATATTTATGGTCTTAGTTTCTGTTACTGTATCTATTCCCGGGTTTAATAGTAAACGTACACGAAGTGAGAATTTATGGATGAAATCTATTGCTAACTTCACGTCAGTCTGGTTTCTCTGGTTAACTACTAGGGACCCTCTCTTGCTATCGCCTGGAAACATACAATCAAAACACATGCGCTACAAGCACGAAAATAATGAATTCTAAAAATATATGTGCGTTCATTGACCTGCACCTGATGTTGGGTCTATTACAAATACTGGACATGTTTTGGAGTTAGAGGAGTCAAATAATCCATCTTCATCAGCTTCTATATAAAAATCAAAATTGCGATAGGCAGCTATATATTGATTAGCAGTAAAATTCGAATTCGTATGAGTAATATTCCGAATTCAGATGTACTTTAAAGTTCCTGATACTAATGTGATCAAAACTTCCGACTCTAGCTTGTTCGTTTACCTAGATTGTGATTCAATGATCTGAAGATATTCATTTTGAAGAATACCTTCCTTCATTAAATCTTAGTAAAGTTGTATCTTATTTGATAGTACAGAAGAAAAAATTGGTAATTGTACTTTTGTACAGTAATAATTTAGTATTATTGAGTTATTCAGTGTATACAGACGCTAATCATGGAACGCTCAAAATTTCATTTTCGACGTTGTTTGTTTGATGTGAAGAAATCTGCTGTCGAATCCCATCAAACACTTTAAGAAACTTATGGTGATGCTGATCCTTCATATTCCAGTTGTCGGTTTTGGTTTTAACGCTTTAAAAGTGACCAGCAATAGCGAGTAACAGACGCTCGGCCACACGTTGCTAGAGTTGTGAAGGATACACTGCTGCAGCTCGAATGGGAAGTTCTGCCGCACCCAGCGTACTCAGCAGACCTTCTGATTACCACTTGTTGAGATCGGTACAGCATGGCTTTAAATGGTTTCGAAATGCTGAAGTATTGTGAAAATGGATCGCTGCCAACCCACCATCGTTCTTTCAGTACGGTATCGCAATGTTGCCACAAAGATGAAAATAAGTTGTTGAAAATGATGAAAATTAATATATATTGTACCAATTTTTCTCAATAAATGTCTTTTTCAAGTGAAAGGATGAGCAGAATGTATGCAAGCACCTATTAATTGTAATCAAAGGTGTGTACAAATAAAATTTCTCAACCATTAATTTACAAACGGACTGTTTTGTTAATACATAGTGTTTTCTAGAAGTAAATAAACAATTCATGTTACATGTTACTTTTAACTTTATAATTAAATCAATAAGGAATTTTCTACGTTAGTGTCGGTTACTAAGGACGTAACGAATGGTTGCCAAGGAGGCCATTACACAATTCAACAGTTTTGAACATATCACCTTTTTTTACAAATGGCTACACATTTTAGCTACTTAACAGTTTGGGTCGTAACAAGAAGATTTGGTGCCTTTTGCTCAGTCGTAGATTTAATTGGGCCAGGTTCTTAAAATTATTATCGATTTGCCTTATTAACCAAAAAATATTTACATGCACCTAGACATGTTCGCTTTTAAATCGGGGTAGCTTCCTCCTGAAACTAATAATTAAATATTCTGATGCCAACTTGTTTTTAAATATGGAATAAATAAGTAAACCGTTATACAATAAAAGTTAAAAGAAAATTTCTACAACAACAAGTTTTATTAACACAACCTATAATTAATTATACACACAAATGCCTTAAAGCTAATATTAGTATCGTTAAAAACTATGAATAATTATTAATGATGTAAGTAATTAATGGAGTAAGAATACCTTATTATTGGACACACTGTAGATAATGAAATGCTGCATGCTGAGTCAGCGTTTGAAAAATTGATGCGTAATATTACTTCAGGTTAATTTAAATCTGGATTTGTAATTCCCAAATGAAAAAAATTGCAGGATTAAGAGGTTTTAAAACTCCACTTCCCATTAACGTAGGTGATTACCTCACTCTTGATTAATCGTACAAATACGGTAACTTGGATTAACAGTAAAATAATTAAGTGCGTAGATGTATATAACGTGTGAAAAGTATCAGTAACGATGAAATTAAAGTAAAAATTAAAAAATAAAGAAGTGCCTGAAAAAAGCTCAAACATTGTAAAATAATAAAAAAATATTTAACAGCAAAAATGGATGCTTACATCCACCTTCTTAACTCATCAACAAGAATCGCTACAGTAGTCTTTGCGCATGAATATCTCTGAAACTCGAATGTGCGAACACCATGCGTACGAGTTCTAATTAAAACTAGATATGTAACACATGCTGCACGAAATGTACGTTAAGTTGCCTAAATAAACGTAAATTTTATTACAAACGTAAAAAGTTTGTTACAATCTGTAAATACGAATCCTCAAATAGGGTAAAAACCATTATCGTTACGTTATACTAGATTTATAATACATGCATCTATCATAATGGTGGCTATGGTTCAATCATGTTGATTTGAATCATCTAGCTTTGAAATTAGGTTATTTATACCCAAACACAATATGTAATGAAGGAAACGTCAATAATACTTAAATATTTTAAAATACTTTGCTTTACACTAAACACTAAATTAGGTTCTTGAAAAGTAGACTAAAAGATGTGCAGATGACCTACGTTAAACAATATTGTGGGCAGGAGCAACCTCGGCATGTTAATATTAATTAAAGGTCTATCTAAAATCTTTCACAAAATTAATTTGAAAACAGTCAGTACTTCAGATAATAGTTTGCTCTTTTAGGAAATTCCAAACTGTCAAGTTGATAAGCAGCATAGGCCGGAAATTTACAAAATTAATTGTATAAATTGGGAACATTTACCTGTAAAAATTTCATGGTTGACTTGATAGATGTTAAAATAGTTAAAATTGGTGTACTTTCACTAAATGTGAGTTTTTCATGAGAACTGTAATATTTAGCTATAGGGAAGTGTAATATCGTTTGATAGAGAATAAAATTCGACAACTAACGTTGATATAAAATACAGGGCGTTCCATTTGGAATAACCAAGTTATTGCAATTTAAATATTGACAATGTAAGTTCAACATTTTTGAACACCTTGTATAAGATAATCAATATTTCACAAATGCAACATGAAACTTATTCAATTAGTTGAACAGTACACAAATTTAGTATACAAGCGCTCATGAAAAATTTAACTACAAACGTGTCGAAATTTTTACTACATTTTCACAAAATACAATATATCTTAAAAGTCTTTAGGTTTAGTAGAGGTAAACCTTAATGAAACTCACTTTTATTTTGACCGTATAAATCGAAAAAGTAAGAATATACAGGGTGTCCCATTTAAAAAAAAACTTTGACATATATCGGGTTTTTGGGACAACCTGTATATTGTGACTATAATTTTAAAATGTACCTCTGATAGATATGTATTCACTCAAAAAATAAAACTTTCTTAAAACTAAGATATATAGCCACAATCTTCCGTGTCGTATAACGTGAGTAACCCTGTATATATATATATATATATATATATATATATATATATATATATATATATACATACTGGGTGTTTCAAAAAACGTACCGCTAATTTCTAGGGTAAATAGAATATTAAAAAATAACGTTAGTTTCGTTAATAAACATGTGTCCGAAAATGCCTCCTTAATAAGATACGGCCCTGTAGAAGTGGCCCAAAATTCTTTTTTATTATCTCTGAAACGGTTTAAGATACCCAAGTGAAATTTAGACCACAAATAAACAGAAGAAAATATTTTAAATCTTAGTTGTTGTGGATCCTACGATAAGTGTAAGAAATGTGGAAAGGGCAAGTAAAGCAAGTGTTTCTAGTGTACATCGTATATTAACAGAACAATTATTGCTCCCGTTTCACTACAGGCAAGTACAAGAGTTATTGCCAGATCTTTTTTTGAGAAGAGACTTTTGCGAATTATTACAAGAAAGAATGAGACAGAACCCTGATTTTTTACAAAATATTCTTTTCACCGATGAATCAACTTTTACTAGACAAGGTATGTTTAATAGTCATAACACTCACTTCTAGGCAGGGGAAAATCAAAGGTTAAACATGTAAAGCACTACCAACATAATTTTAAGTTAAATGTATAGGCTGCTTCAATATGCAACCGCCTGTTGCATACCATATTTTTGATAGAAATGTAAATGGTGATGTTTACTATGAATTTTTGGATAATCGTTTATTCCGCTATTAGAAGATTTGACTCTTGATCTATGAAGAAATATAGTTTTATGCATGATGGAGCTCCACCTCATTTCAGTAGACAAGCTAGAAGATGGCTCAACGAACATTTTTCCAATCGTTGGATTGGTCGAGGTGCTGATGCTGCTATCCACTGCACAAGGTCCACTGACCTAAATCCCTTGGATTTTGATGTGTGGAGTTTAGTTAAAGAAAAAGTATATTCAAGCGCAACAAAATTCCATTGAAGAACATTGATCCAAGCAAGAGTTGAAAATAATTTAAGAATGTTAATTTAAGAACCACGGCCACTCCAAAGGATTATGCTTTCACTAGAAAAACGTTTACGATTATGTGTTCGTGAAGAGGGTGGGCATTTAGAACATGCAATGTAAAAACCCGTACTTATTCAATTTTTTATCTGTTTGTTTTGTGTTATTCGTTGTTATTTTAATTGTTTCCATTGTTCTGTGTTAATGTTATACATTTTTTTAGTTCTAAATAATTCACAATATTTTTACCTCATAGTTGTTTCTGAAACAATCATTATTCCCTGAGGTAGTTTCACTTTAAAATAATTTATTAATTCGGTCAGCATTACTTGCTAAAACCTCAAGTAACTCCAAAACCAGTAATTTTTTGACTTTCACTAACAGTACCTTTTTGTGGCAAATTGTTTAAAAAATATTATTTTTGCTCAAAAAATTAAAAATATCCCCTTAAAAAGGGTTTTGAGTAGCACCCCCCATTTAGCGACGCTCCTATACAAAATATTAAAACTTTGCCTATACTATCTTTTATGACATAATCAAAGGTATTTGTGGTCTAAATTTCATTTAGGTATCTTAAACCGTTTCAGAGATAATAAAAAAAAGGTTTTTGGGGTCACCCTTATAGGGCCGCATATTCTTAAGGAGACATTTTCGGACACATGTTTATTAACCAAACTAACGTTATCTTTTAATATTCTATTTACCCTAGAAATTAGCGAAACTTTTTTTGAAACACCCTGTTAAACCTTTATATCAATGTACGATTATCAATCAGTCAATTTATTTCCTTCCCAGCAAGTTGGCGTAGAAATCGAAACTGGAACTGACTAATTAATGCCGATAAAATGCTGTTTCGAGACAAATGGTCAAATAATCGAATATATCTGAACTTTACACTCCAAATTCAAAATGAAGTTGGAACGTGGCATAACTTCGAAGGCTATCGATCGGCTTTCGTCCATATAGGTGAAGCAAAGAATACTAAATTTGTAATTAAAATACTATTTCTTATATAAAACCAACTTGAATTGCGAAATCCTACTACAAAGATTTACTAAATACCTTAAGCTTTCAATCGTGCTCAATTTGAAAGAGGTATGAGGACTTCCACATTTATAAAAATTTCTTATATAAGCTAACGTAGCCCTTACTGACAGTCATCCATCTTCTATTCAGATAGATTCGCTAATATCTCAATTAATGTCTAATATGGAATTAGGTTTTATTAAAAAATATAATTTAATTTTATATATCTTAATTCTTCAATTCTTCGTTCGCAAAAGCTCATTTACAAGACTAAAACGCTACTTTATGTACACGATATTGTACGAAATATGCTACAATTACAAAATACCCTCAAAATATTTTGTAACACTGGAAATGGCAACATATGATGCTCTATAGTTAGCTATATCTACTGCCCTAATGCACATTTTCGGCATGTATTAGTAATGTTTTCTAGTGCTGCCAACCAATGAAATTAAAATTAATAGTATACCACATTTGCACAAAAATTAATTTAAGCTCCAACGTAGAAAAAGGTTATAATACACTTATACTGAGTATCACGATACTCATATTATAATAATGTTCATTGTGCCATTTGTTTTTCCTACATCTAATGTAAATAACAAATCGGTTGCTTAGGTACAAATTTTTTTAAAATAGACATTTTCGTGCCAAACCATTCACTTCGCTCTACATCCGTATTGGTTCTCGCTAACCAAAAGAAGGGATCGAACTCTTTACGTGCAATACCTCGTTTCTATATTCCGTATGCAATACCTCGCAAGTGTTCAGTGTCCAATGGCGGCTAGTGTATATACAATGATATAGCACATGTACTATCTATTTTTAAAAACAACAAAGAAAATTTAAAAAAATGTATTTTATTAAAGACTCTAACAATAAGCAGGCCGTAAAACATAAAAACACAATTGAATTTAATGTCACTTAAAAATTATTCGTTCCAGAATATTTTTGTGTCAAACATGGCTTTATTTACTAATACTGAAAAGTTTGATATGTTGAGTTGTTACATCTTGTCTCATAAAAACAGTATAGAAGCTGAACGGATGTGCTTGAGGCTGTATCCTGAAAGAATGCAGCCCAGTGCTCGTACGTACAGAAATTTGGTAATTAATTTAAAAGAATATGGTTTATTTTCAAAACCTACTAGAAATCCGAAATTACGGAATGAAGATGCAGAACTAAATGTATTACAATCAGTTATTGAAAATCCTCCAACATCTGTTAGAGAAATTGAACATAACACTGGTATTTCGAAAACTACATCACAAAGAATTTTAAAACGTCACAGGTATAATCCGTATAAGTACACCATTCTGCAGGGACTTAGAGATGGAGATCAGGGGAGAAGATTACAATTTTGCCAATGGTATGTTAATCAATGTGAAAATTAACAATAATTTTCCAGCTACGATTTTGTGGTCTGACGAAAACAGATTTACAAATAATGGCCTTTTCAATCGACGCAATGCTCACTTTTGGGACCGTGAAAATCCTCACGTTGTTAAGGAAAGTCGGCATCAAGTGAGATTTGGTTTTAACGTCTGGTGTGGCATTTTAGGCGCTAAACTTATTGGGCCCATATTTTTTAACGAAACATTAAATAGTGAAAGGTATTTGAATTTACTACAAACTGATTTAGAAAATAAACTTGATGATTTACCACTGATTGAGAATATTAATATCTGCTTCCAACAAGATGGCGCCCCACCCCACAATTCAAACATCATCAGCGAATATCTTAATAATCGGTTTCCAAATTCATGGATTGGTAATCGAGGGCCGATTTTATGGCCACCCAGATCTCCAGACTTAACGCCCTTGGACTTTTTCCTTTGGGGCTACGTAAAAAATCGAGTGTACGTGCAAACATTTGAGAATGCCGAAGATCTTCGTGAAGCTGTTCTTGCAGAATTTGGTAGCATTAAACGCCAAAAACTATGCAGATCAATTACGTCGACACTACGCAGGGCACAATTATGTTTAGAACGGAATGGTCAATTGTTTGAACATCTTTTATAATTGGATAATTATCTCCAATACTATTACCTGCTAAACTCTTGTTGTTATCTATTATTTGTCGTTTTCTCATGTTTCACGGCCTACTTATTGTTAGAGTCTTTAATAAAATACATTTTTTTAAATTCTCTTTGTTGTTTTTAGAAATAGATAGTACATGTGCTATATCATTGTAAAGAGGATAAAAAAAAACACGATCAATTAGTTCAAAGCCGACTTGTCGTTCCATAAGAAAAATTTAATTTAGGGGTTGAAACTAAAAAATAGAAAGTGCAAATAAAAATCCAAATTGATATTTAAATTCTGCATAAAAAATATCTTAAGAAAGTACAAATCAAATTTATATGTCTAATGTAACAAAAAAGATATTACAAGAAAAAGAAATTTGACATTTTTCTTTTTCTTGCCATAAGTCTTAAAATACATGGAAATTTGGAAATTAGAGAGTGTCCTATAATTTCACTAATCCTTAGGAGTAATTCATCTAATTTAACCAAATCTGTATCTTTTATAATAAGCGAGATCCCCATGCTGGAAATGTTATCTGGGACACGTTTTGTGTGTGTGTTATATATATATATATATATATATATATATATATATATATATATATATATATATATATATATATATATATATATATATTTATATATATATACAAATTCATTATTTTGGAATCGTCAATTTGTGGTCAAAAGCCTGCGACACGTCGATTTTTTATTTTGATTCCGGACTTTATGCTGTGTGACGGACGTGTAGATGGCGCTGCGCACGTTCCGGATATGACCTCAAAGTTCATATTTTTAAATGGCAACCCTGTATGTTATTCGCGGAAATCGATGCAACTCTTTCTCCTGCGTTCAAAAATACCCAATAAATATATTGGTATTATTTGAAACATTATGTGCAATATCAATTATTAAATGTGGCATAATTCGAAAAGTGATGCGATGTTAGTGTTATCAATGTTGGCGTTAAATTAAGAATCTGGGTACTAAACAGTGCACAACATTTGTTAAAATAAACATAAACTGAACGAAAACAAACATAAAATAAGACTTGAAAAGGTTTTTGTCTTCCGGTGACAAAAATACGTACTTCAATTCTACCTACAACGATATATAAATATGCGGTTTTCGGCCGCTTGAAAATAAAAAATAAACTCCATATCGAGTTACCTAGTTGCGTGTTGTTTTGACAAAAGCCTACATTTGAATCACACCAGTTTCGTTCTTGACTAACACCGTACCACTTTTCGTATTATGCCACATTTAATAATTAATATCGTGCATACTGTTTCATATAATCCCAATAAACAAGGCATTTTTTAACTCAGGAGAAAAAGTTGCATCGATTTCCGCGAAGAGATGGTCTGTAGCATTAACAGTGTACCTGATTTAGGCTCTCCATTAAATCCTGTACGAGATTTAGTTTTATCCACCCACAACAGCAAAAAAAAACCAAACGGCAAATTTCGGAGAATTCGAGACCGGAGATCAATCAGAGGCCTGCGATTCAAATCATCACGACAGTAGTAATGGAGATCAGACCTGGAGAGAACAGAAACTGGGGGAGAGTGTGTCAAAGAACACGAAAACAGGAGAAAACAGAAGAAATGTGGATGTAAATAAATAGAAAGGAAACAGAAATAAAATCTTGCGGATGAAGGGGAAGCATATTTAGGGTATACGAGGAACAACTGGCAATGGAAGAATAATAATATAAGAAAAGAAGGAGAACTGAAAAAGAAGTAAGGGAAACCATAGCATATGTGGCATGCTGGGAGGGAAAACCACTAAGTAATTATGATTTCGTACAAAAACATATAGGAATATTTCATCCGAGGAAAGACTGGTGCGATATATGTTGTAGCTTTGAATGTGACAACTTGGATGAATGGGAGTATGAAGCCCACGTACCTGAAAAACACAATTCAATAGAAAAACAACAAATAATACTGAGAGTAAACGTCACGTACTTACGATGGATTTACAGGCAGTAGAACTATGCCCAAGAATGTATGCATTCACACTTTAATATAAGCAGAAACTTACAGTACACAATTTCAACCTTATAATTTGGCATGAAGGCGATGGAAAGGTCTAGGCTTCCGTTTTTGCTACTTGAACCGTGCACTACCTGCAGGCACAATTCAATCGTAACTCCGTCCTTGGCAATGCTTTGGTTGATTACTCAGGAATAATGTTGTCACAGGACAAACGTATTTGGCTAAAGGTGACACTCAAAATGGAGTGTGACACTATTCACAGCTTGATAGAACTGCGCCTGGATAAGAGTGAGATCTGTTTTCCTGGTGAATACGTTTCGATAACCCGACAGGCACGACAGAAATCGTTTCCTCCCGATGCAAAATACTTGCATCAAGGTTTTTTTTTTAATTACAGTGATTCATCAGTTCAGTGGTATTTGTCCATTGACCTCCTGGGGAAACAAGGAAATAAGGTCTATTAAGTATATTCCTAGTGGTCAGATTTATATTAAAACCAATTCTGATTCCGAATATCAGCCGACCAGGAAATGCAAAAACATTCCTGCAAAAATTCAATACAAGGGTTTGTACCCTACAAAACCAAAATTAGAAAAGTATCTTAGGAGTTTATTGGACTGGAGGAATGAAAGTGGTTGGTGGTTGATGGATTTTTTCATGATTTTTGACAGAATGGAAGTGATAGCTTTTGGTCGATAGTTTGAGGGATCGGTTTTGTCGCACTTTTTAGGAATAGAGTGTACTAAAGTTTTTACTGATAGCTTTAGATAATGACCAAAATTTACGACCACCCAAAGGACATGAGACTAATTCTTTGCATTTACGTTCTTCAAACATCTTTTTGGCCTTGGTGATGATGCTTTTGCTACTTGCGACAATATAGTCGGCGTGATTTTCGACATATTTATTTGATTTCCATTTGGTATAGAGTTTATGCTTTTGCGATAATGCATGAGTGAAAGCCCTATTAAACCAGGGTTGGGAACGGACATGACCTACACGATTATGTTTTTTGGGAATGTATAATTCCATACCCGTCAAGATAACTTCAGTCATTGATACATCAATATTTGAAGAGGAGGGCCGTTTAAAGCAATATACACGCCAGGGGAAGGTTGCAAAAAAATCTCGCAGTTCGCTCTAGTTATCTGATTTAAAACACCACATAGTTGTAACTGTTTTTCGAGTAACAGTGGGATTGGGTAAGAGGAAGTTATTTCGATTAGGCAGTGGTCTGATTGACCAAGGACTCTTGTTTTATAGACAAGTGGGTTGGTTGTAAGAAATAGGTCAGGAGATGTGGAGTATGGTTAGGGTTACCAGGGATTCTGATTGGTTCGTAAATCATTTGTGTAAGGTCACAGAATACAGTAAATGCTTCTGCACCATGACCTTGCGGGATTAGTGGTGGATGAAAATTGAAGCCAATGGGTGTTGTGACCATTAAATTGTCCCAAAATTGGAAACTTGGATAAGAGGTGGTCTATTTGCAGACTAAGAATCAAAAAGATCTTGAAAGTTATCATTGGGAGACCTATACAAACAACAGTAGAATTTCACAAATTGGGGCCCAGTATGTGTGTTAGAGTGGAGGTTGTATCTGGGAAACTTGTGTTTCTGCTGGTTGATTCGTCTATCAGAACTGACAACTTACCAATCACTTCCAAAATTTGTTTTACAATCTTGTTTTTCATTTCATAAGATACATGACTTATAATTTTCATAGCAGTTTTTTTAGAACGTAATCTAAGGCCGATTTCCACGCCATTTAACTTTTGCAATTCCAAAAGCCTAAAGTGGTCTGTGCAAGGTCTGCTGTTTTTCGCAATGAAGTAAGCTGTTCTAAAAACTGCTTTGGTAGTCATTAAGTTAGTGTTGGTCATTTCATCAACTACATTCTCAATTATTTCTTTTTTAGCCTCCGAAGCGATTCTTTCAGCTGTTGCGTGGCCAGCAGAATTTTTGTGTTCAAAGATGTTTTTTTCTTAAGGACGTCAACTGCGCTGTTTTGTTTGATCCGTTAAAGGATACCAAGTAGTTACGCACTCTTTTGATATGCTTAAACGCTCTTGTTTGAAAGCCCCAATGTGGGCAACTTCCTTATAAATCTTACAACCAAGTTTTCCGTTGTAACAATCCAACCAAGGAAAATCATTTTTCTTTCGTTCCCACATTTCTTTAGTCCAAATGGAAGGCCATCTATAAATAGACTTAACAGCTGTCATTAAGTCTTGAGATGATGTGATTGGTTGATATTGAAAGTCATCAACCAGTCCTGCCTGCGGATCAGCAAGTTTGGATTTTGTATTTTCCTTACGTAACTCAACAACCGAAGTTTGTGCAGATTTCAGTTGTATATTTTTGTCATGAGGAGTGAATGTTGAGTTTGAAGGCTCATTTGTAGTTAACTGTTTGTTACCTCTATTGAAAAATGACGTTAAAGTTTTTTGTTTTTTGTTGCTAGTTTTCATTGTAGTTAGCAAAGAGAGGCAAAAGAACCTAGTAATGAACGGAACTAATTCAACAGTTTTTATTTGATCAAACGGTAACGCTTACTAAACACTCATTATAAAACACACACTCTTAACACTGATTTGAATAATGCAACTACACTGAACTAGTGTAAACTTAACCGAGTTTTATGTAGACAATAGATACTAAGCAACTAATTTAAAAAAACGCACGAAAAACTGGGTTGGAATAAAATAAAACAACTATCACTAACGTAACTGGCAACTGATAGGTTAGGAAGCAATGTAAACACACTGGCACTGACAGACAGCTGAGTGGCGGTGGCGCGGCCGTTGTCTGTGTAACGTAAAGACTCCGTTTGCGCCTGACCGCTCTGACGAATATAAACGAATAATTCCAGTTTTGTTTGGTTTACCTTGGCAATAAACACGCAATAAATACCACTTCAAAAAACGAAATTGCACTAAACTATTAAGTACATAAAAAACAAAATCATTTTCTCAGTCTTTGAAATGCATTTGTTTTTGTATCTACCAAAGCAGTACCGGAACGGCGTTCCGGCGATCCCGGCACCAGTACACTTCTGGTTTTTATAGTTTATTTAATAAAATGTTAATAATGTACCTGTGCTTAGTCGAAGTGTAAAATTTGTTGTAAGACCGGAGATTTATTTATAATTTAAAAATAAATAATTAACTTAGAGACTGATAGCTATTTATACATACACCACTGTAATTAAATAAGTGACAATGCCAAACCAACGACCCAGGTACCCTATCTTGAAAAGCGTAATTTGAACTTATTTTCAATAATGCAAATTCAAGAACAAAATGATCGCTAAGTGATTTATCTTGACTTGACGGACAATAATGTTACTATTACTCAAATTAATTTCCTGCCTTACTTTGACTTTCCGGACAATACTTAAAACATTACAATGTATTTTCAAGTCTGATATTTAATTACTCGCAAACGTCAAATCTGATTAAACGAAGTAGCCGTCTAGTAGTAAGTACGTTGTGCTATCTAAATTAGATAGGTTGGATCAGGTAAGTGTTGCATCATGAGGGGCAGGTAAAAAAAATGAAACTACTCAAATTCAAATCAACGAGCGTTGCGCAGCGGTGGTTTAGCCCGTTAATATTGTGGGAAAGAACCACCAATAAAACCCACTTTATTCATAAATAAGTACATTAATAAATCAAATAACACAAAAGGTTAAATATATAACAAAACACCACTAAATCAGGTTAAAGTGCATACAAAATTCATTAAGAAAAAAGGAATAAAAAGCAGTTTAGTTACACAGAAACACAATAAAAAAACACATGTGGTCACACGTACAATTGGGTCATAAATAATCAAAATAAAAATCGTAACACCAAACATGTGGCCCTTTAAAAACCAATCATGCCGGTCTTTAAGTAAATAAGCACATAAAACAATAAAACAAATTACGGTACATATAAAATACAACAACAGTCAAATTGCACAGGTGATAAGGTAAAGGCAAGGACAAAAGAAAACAGACAAGGAATTTGCACGTACCCAATTGTTTGGTGACCACTAAAGCACAGAATACTTAAATCAAATTACAATAAAGCAGATACAAAGAGAAATCAGCTCACAGGCAAATAATTCTACTTAAACAAACTGACAAAAAAACTCATTAAAACAAAGCCTTACAAGGGTAAGTTATAAATAGATCACTAACATCGTGACAAGGGTAAGTTATAAATAGTTCACTAACATCGTGACCGATATATAAGTTTGAGTGCGTTAGAAAATACAGTGCTCCTCGCTCTGGTTACACATTCATCTATACGACAAATAAAAACAATAGAAATACAAATTCGAGGTGTTTAATGGTTATCTGATCTCGGGAGTTTGTACACTCTTGGTAATTGCCTTTTACGTTTAGTAACCAAAGCGAAATCATATACCCGTTCATCACCCACCTCTACACAAATATAAACAACAACCAACAATGCTAATACGCACAAATACCAGAGTGAGAGGGCCGTGTACTGTCTTTTATTTTAACATATTTCAGCTTAATGAGCCCGCGTACGCATAAGATACCTTTGCAAGGCAATGTTTAATTCTTGAATACGTTACATAGGCTGGTAAAATGATCGGGTGCGAGCTTGCATTTATATAAAAATACATACTTACACTAGAATAAATATTCCCTTAATTGATCACAGCCACAAATCGTTAACATACGCGGTTTAACCGCGAACGAGAAGACAACTTAGTGTTGGCGAATTCAAAAGGAAAATGTACACGCAAGAATTATTTTAAAGACAAACTGTTTACAATGAAGGTATTTAATTAACCCAAAAATCGATCTAGCTCGATTGACACGCTAACTGTAACTGCCCCCCCTTCGATTTCAAAATTAACCAAATCTACTCCCAAAAAACCACCCCCGTTTTTCAAAAGCAATAAAATGATAAGAAACATTAATTTCCGTTGGAACAGTTTCATATTAATTATTGCACGACATCTTAATTTTAAGAATATTCATTCGTCCGTAACAATCCTACAGTTAGCTCTCGAACATCTTTTGATCGTGGTCAGTACCGCCACAATCACTAATTAAGCTAGTGACATTTTTCCATTCAGAATCGACGCATAATAAATTCTAACGATTCGTTACGCCCCTACAGTAAAGCATTTTTTAGTGGACACCTGCTACTAACCCCCCTACAAGTGTTTTACAACCCTAGACAGGTATCAGTTACAAACAATCTCACATTCCTTACATACAAATATATAAATAAAATATTTTGAAAACGTTAGCAAATTACGATGTATTATCAAGATATTAAAAATACACTAATTATCTTTTCTATCATGGTAACAATGGCGATTTGACAAACGTTTATTACAATAATAAAATTTTCACAGACCGCTACTAACACAACCTTTAAAATTTTTTGTTTTGCGGGAAATTCAAACTGTCATCAGTATTAAAGAATCACCCGGTATTATTATTATAGTTAATCCACAAATGGAATCGATATGAAACGATCAATAATGGATCATAGAATAAAGCAAGAGCCGAAAGACCCCCGGTCAGTACACCTAAAAATAAAATTATGCAGAACAGTAATTGTAATCTTTGTTGCATGTTTTCTCATATATCTCTTACCAATACCTATGATAACTCCGAGGGATTGAATTGCATTGCGAATACCCACGTAAGTAAATAAAATGCATGTATAAAGATCTATATTAAATAATTTATATAAACTATTACAAAAAAAGTTGTATATTTTATAAGTAGAATGGGGTCACCTGAGTAAGTCACGTCATCAGTTGTGCGGGTAGGTTACGCCCATAATGGCCGTGCCCATTTCTCACCCCCATGTCTACTTTGCGGGGTCGTTTTTCAACCCCTAGTCGGAATTTCCAACCCGTTGATGGCATTTCCACCCCCTTGAAGACATTAATTACCGCTAATTACAGCCCCTTTGGCTGAGGGCGGCTTCTTTTCGGCGGCGATTTTCAACCCCTTTTATTATTACAATACAAATTCATATTTGCAGCCATAACCAGCAGAGACTTAAATACAAATTCATATTTTCCGTCAATGGGGCCTCGACAAGGGGGAAAGCCCCGAGAGCAAGTTGCGAAACCCTACACCTGTCTTACAAGTTAGCATTGGGGTCCCCTTACTATAATACAAATTCAAATTTTCCGCCAATGAGTCACGACAATGTACGAAGGCCCTCCGAACAAGTTCCGATTACGAAAAGGGGGCTAAGACTCGAGAGCAAGTTGCACAGCCCTACACGTGTCTTACAAGTTAGCATTAGGCCTCTTATTAGATTAAAATTTGCCGCCAATGGGCTCTCGACAATGCACGAAGGCCCCCGAACAAGGTTCGATCACGACAAGGGGGGGAAGACCCGAGAACAGGTTGCGAAGCCCTACACCCGTTTTACAGTTTAGCATTAGGTCCCCTTATTAGATTCCAATTTTCCGCCAATGGGGTCTAGACAATGCACGAAGGCCCCCGAACAAGGTCCGATCACGAAAAGGGGGGCGAAGACCCGAAAACAAGTTGCGAAGCCCTACATCTGTCTTAGAATTTAGCTTTAGGTCCCCTTATTAGATTCACGTTTCCCGCCGTAACCAATCTGAATGCAGAGAAATAATCCTCCATTCAGAGCACAGCTGCTGAGTAGTGGGGCTAAGGACCAATCAGAAGCCAGAGGGGTGGGCTCAACCAATCAGGTGTAAGGATAGGTTTGGTTTATTCTTAGCCCCACCTATGTACAACCAGTCAGGTAAAAGGTGTGGGTGTGGTCACGCCTTAATGAAGCCATAAGGGCCTTAAACCCCCCACCTTAACGCTGATAAAATGACCTCTAGACCACACCCTAGGGCGCATCCAACACCCTTAACCAAGGGTTATACCGCCAAAAAGACTTGAAAGGACCTTAATTAAGGGTTGAAACTCAGTCAAGAGGTTGAAACACGCCCCCGAAAAGAAGCCGATCCACTACATGCGGGAGAATTTACCTACCCTCCAGGGGTGAAACTGCCAAAAAGGCCGTAATTGGGGGTGAAAATGCCGTCAAGGACTGAAAATTCAATCATGGGTTGAAAATCGCCCCCGAAAAGAAGCCGCCCCCCCAGCCAACAGGGCTCTAATTAGGGGTAAACATGTCTTCAAGGGGGTGAAAATACCATCAACGGGTTGAAAATTTCGACTAGGGGTTGAAAAACCATCCCGAAAAGAAGCCATGGAGGGAGGAAATAGGCACGGCCACGTGGGCGTTACCTACCCCACAACTGATGACGTCACTTCCTCAGGTGACCCCCATTCTACTTTTATATATTTTTTGATAAGAGATCTACCTCCATTCTAGGCCTTACTAAAGAAACGCATAGTAACTACCTTTCTATGACTGTCTATTAAGTGATTCGTCGATTTTTTATTATTATAAAAAACTATCATTATTCCACTTAAGAAAACTAATGTATTTCTATTTTAGATAAAATAGTTTTGATGTAATCAAATGATTGTGAATTATGGAATAAATTTGTGTTGAAGTTCATCGTGGGATTGGAACTCAATACGTAACTCAACAATGTAAAACGGCAATTTAAGTGTTTAGAACACAATTGACGTCAAAGTTATGTCTAACTTCATATTTTTCCTAAATGTTTTCTTATATTTTCTATAATACTTTCAACTGTTAGGTAAAGCCTTAAGAGTCTCAAGCGAAATTTTGCTGCGAAAATGAAATATAGGACGTAAGCAAGATTAAGTGAAGCAAAGCCTAACAGAAATTTATTGAACAATGTTGAAATATAACATCACAATTTACAAATTGTTCAGAGAAGCTGTCAGTTAAAATTTATTTGCGTATACATAAATAAAAAATACGATTAGACGTTGTCAAGAACCCATAAAAATATAAGTAATTACTGAAAATCTCTAATTGAATAAAGAGGCTTATTGATGATATACATAAAAAACCAACTGGTTTTATAGTTAGATTTATTTTTCTAATAAAGATTATAGGAGTACGATTATCGCACATTTAAAAGCATTTTTATTGGTTTAGGAAATGGTTGTTAGTGGTGTAATAATTAAAATAACTACTCTATTTCTAATAACAAAAAGACAAAGGTTCTAAATTACTTTTCGACGTTAAGAAAAACAAACAAAATTACACGAACTAGGATTAAGGGTAAAATCCCTGTGATGTACCCGCTTGATATTTCCTAATTCGCATTTTCCAGTTGTTAATTAAGAAATTTTTAACAACAGAAAGCTTTTAAGGTTTCTTAATTATCACAAAGTTGTGGTTAGGTATCTAATGAAAATATGATATAAAACTATATGGTTTATTAATCAAATTTTATTTGAATTAGCGTGTATTACGTTAATTTGGAAATCTTGTCCCTTTGCTGTTATAACGTATGCATAGTTAAAGAGTCTGTCCCAAATCTAGTTTAATAATTAAAGCAATAAATTGTAGTTGTCCAACATAGACTATTTCTACGTAAGCCATCTTAATGAGTTACACAGCTGAACAAACAAATTTGTTTCGTATAAGAAAATTAGTCTGTCCCAATGGGGAACTAATTAGTGATTCATTCATTAATGCTTATCACGTTACTTATGTATTAATCGTTACTTTTCAATAACTACAGCAAAAATTTACCTTCAGTTTTATTCGCATTTTAAATACGGCACATTTATATAGATAGTGTGTTTGCAAGACTTCTAAAATAGTTGTTTAAAGTTACATTCTCTAAAAGTAACATTTAATAACTTATGGTGGGTTATTTAATTTAATTTAATTTAACTTAACTTTAATTAAACTTCATTTACTTTTTCATACAGTAGATTATGCAAATTATTTCATTGGCTTAAATATTTAATGACTTTTTAGTAACATAATTTCCAATTGATGTTGGTGTCATTGATTTTGGAAATACATGACCCATATTTTATAATAATAAAAACAAACCATTAACACCAATATACGTACAAGATACCCGTATTATTATGATTACTAATCTAAAGATTAATTGCTTTGTATTACGGAGTTGCGGCTACAGAAAAAAAAACTCTCGATTAGTATCGTATCGTATTGTCGAACAAATTGTCATGTGTTCGTGATCTTATCAAGATTTGCCGATAAGTTTCTTAAATGTAATATCGGGTGTCTATTAATGATTGAAGCTGACGTCATGTAGCAAATTTTGGTTAGGTTGGTACCACTACACTTCATTTCGGTCGCAACGATTGACATTAGCGTCCCATGGGGTAATTACCTTTGAAGTAATTATAAACATTGTTTGTTAAAATTAAACAGAATACCCCTACTTTTGGAAATGTTTATTGCCAATATTTGCTAATTACAATCATTTAACAAAATAAATTTTAAAATTATTGTTATGACAAAAACACAATTAAATTAATACAATTACAAAAAAATGTTGAAAATGATGGCCCTGATGCTGTAGACATAAATCAATTCTCCGCTTCACGTTTTCAAAAAGATGCTGAAGTTCTTTCCGTGTAATAGCCTGAATCTCGTGTTCAACTGCTTCCATGAATTCATCCAAATTATGCAATATATTTCTATAAATACTGTATTTAATCTTTCCAAGTTATGAAAATAACTGATTGTGAATATATTAATTAATACAGGAATGAAGAATGAACGGAAAAATTATAATAAAAGCTAATGAAAAACAGACACGTGCGACTATGGCAAAAAAGGTAGAAACCGATTGATTCTACAATATAATTCTCAGTGTTGCAAATAATAAGCAAAGAAATTTCCTAGATTTGACATGACGTCAGCTTCAATCATTAATAGACACGTGCTATAAACTTGCACCAGTGAAAGTAATAATGCAGAAACGTTTGGAAAGCTTTTTTTAATTTTAACGTTTTATTTTGTCTTTTCGTATTTGAAGAATATGTGAAATTGTTTTATTAACAGTAATCGCATTTAGAATCCCCATTTTGAAAATGAAATAAAGTTTTTTGTTTATTTATCAATGGATAGTGGAATTCCCTCTTTACTAGATTAGTGAGAAAGAGATGTTAATTAGTTTTTAGGTACATAAACGTTCTCTTTATTATTAATATTGATATATTTTGGTAAATTAAAGGGAATGACGTTTTATAAAATTAAATTTATTACATTGTATGATTGTATGGTACATCTTGCGCAAAAAATAATTATAGCCGCCAGGCTGTCGTCTACTTATCCATAAGAATTGTTGAGTGTAAACAAAGAGTTTGGATTTTATATACGTTATTTTAAGATTCATTATAGTTTAAGAAATGCAGTTTCGATGCATGATGCGATTTTTTGAGTTAATTCGCTTTTGATACAATTCAAAATTTTAAGTGATTGGCTACTGCAGATTTAAGTGCGATAGAAAGGGTTAGAATTGAAAATGGCGAGATCTGATCGTGCTTAACTCAGCCTAGCTAAGAATGTAGTACTAGATTCACACCTTCTTTTGGGAGGCGGACGCGATGTATGCAGAAGGGGTTGATGGAATTAGTTATACATACCGAGGGTGTATCGAACTACCGTAGGAGTAATCTCCGCTTTCCGTGATTGGGATAATATATAGGTTCACCACATCTTCGGTTTAGTTTATCGTTTCGTGTGTCTATGATGACAAGTTTTAGGCCTAGAAGTAGCTCTAGTTTCTGTTTTATAGTACTGCTATTCACTCTGTGGTACCGTGTTTTTCATATTTTATTATTGCGGATTAAAGTTAACGAGTTCCTGGTTAAGTTTTGTGATAGTTCTCCGTGCATAGCAGTAGCCCGCCAAATGAATACAATAAACTTGGTATCTATAAATCGCTTATTTAATAGTGTATAATCATAAATATCGTTTAAGGAATGGGCAATTGTATCAACTAAGTGGAAATGAAATCCTACGATGTAATTAACTTTCGTATTCGTCCCGATTTTCATTGAAAGAGTTCGTCGGTAACTATAGAAAATGGAGAAGGCGCAGCAGATCAGATACCGTTCCATATGCTAGAGAAGCATCTTCAGAAACCTACTGGTTAGCAGCACAAAGAAAGGGGGAAAAGTAACGTGTGTAAGGTAACTACATTCGTCTGATTTTGGTGTTTCCGACAATTATAATAGAGTGTGCTTTGGTTATTTTGTATTTCTCACTGTCGAACGGTTGTATACGTTGTTTCTGTATTGAAAGTTTACTTTATGGTCATAATTGATTAAATTAGCTTTATAAGGTCTTCTTCCAAAGTATTTAATAAAACATGTTATGTATTATCTGGCGTTGAATTTTATAAACTGATGTAGGTACCATTATAGTTGATAAATTTACATGTTTGACGTTTTGGATATTCATTTTTGGTACATTCAAATTAAGTTACTATAGGATTTTATGGTAAAATACTTGCAAGTATCATATTGACGTTATCATTAGAAATTTTTTACGAAATTACTGATGTATTTTTTATAACTACTGTATTATTTCCTTGAATGTTCATGTTTAACTGTTATATATATATATATATATATATATATATATATATATATATATATATATATACATATATACACATATATAAACTCATTTTCTCTATTCTTTGTGTTACAGTGTCGGTAGCTGATATCCTATTTCTTCATTGAAGAAATAAAGAATATAAAATTTCATCTAAATATTTTCAACCGTTTCCGAGATTAGCGTAAACGAGAATCATGGGTATTATTTTCTGTGCTGTATACGAGCATTGTAACCCCATTTCTTTGTGCATTTAATCATTTACCATCAATCAAAATGTAAAAACATGCCATTCAGGTTATGGAAAGATTTTATTTAATAAACGGAAATTAATGAATTACAATTTTATAGTGACGACGTTCAAACATTTTTTCTGTATTTTTTTATAACAGTAACGTAATGATTTTGAGAGGGAATTGTTAATAAATAATTTAGTCATTTTGAATTGGTTGATACAATATATCATATTCAATATAGATATAACGTAACGTTGACCTTTTGATTTTGCATACGAGGGTGCCGCGAGAAGTCGCAAATATTTTTGGAGTCACTTTTTATAGAAACCATCCTATCGATTGGAGACTCATTTACCATACAGGTAAGCAAATTTGTTCTATTTGTGGTGGTAAAGCTGTATTTGGGATTAGGTATTACAACTCCTCTCGTGACATTTAGAAAATTTTAGGATCTTATAAATTTTCCATCGCGTTCACTTTTGTTGTAGTGACGTATTTTTGTGTAAAGGGTATACCTATTAATGAACGATACTTATTCATACTCAGTTTGGCTGACGATCAGGCCATGTATGCCCAAGGCGCATACGTTAAACCGTTTGTGTGAAGCATATAAAAATGGGGTTTGGAAATAAGCTTGGATAAGACAGAATACCTTATTGTAAATTCTAATGCAACCTTTGAAATACGTTTGAATAACGTAAGCCACGTTAAACAAGTTAGAAAATTTAAATACTTGGGGTTATGATAGACAGTAATGGATTCGGAAAGAGTGGAATTAATTATAGAGTACAAAACGCAAGGAAAATGTTGGATACTTTAAATTCAATATGGTGGGGTATAAGCAAGAAAAATAAGAAAATAATTGGACTCGTGATGGTAGAGAATGTCCTGTGTTAAGGGAGCTAAAATTGGTCAATGAAGGAGCAGTAGAAATGGATTATCTGCGGAGAAGTAGCCGAGTATCACGACCACAAAGTATTCTTTATTTCTTCAATGAAGAAATAGGATATCAGCTACCGACACTGTAACACAAAGAATAGAGAAATGAGTTTATATATGTATGTATATATATATATATATATATATATATATATATATATATATATATATATTACGATGTAATTTTAATAAAATTATTAAAATTGACATCTGTGAAATTCATATACATTTCTTGCAGTTTTAATTTATATTTATTAATATAATTATAATTATCACCACGTTTGAGTCCCATGAAATATTTTGAGATGACTTGCATTAATAAATTATAATGTATTTGATTACAACTTCAGCACGTTGTGTCATCATTAATTTATTATGATGATTAAAGTTAAACTTGTTTAATAAAATTGCCTCGACTAGCATCCCAGGGGATGCTACTTCAGTATAAAAAAAACATTAAATATTTGCGTTAGGTTCTTTTACCAAAAATAAATCTGGAATTGTATATTCTCAACTTTATTCAAACGCCTTATATCACCTGTAGTTGCGCGCATGCGAGTATCACTACCTGAATTTGTGTACATACTTCATCATGACTAAACAATAACGAAGAAATATTTTCGGTAAGTATAAAATTAATGAACAGTTGTACTATTTCCAGACTAGTATATAATTTACCTAAATCCTTTACACACATGCACATAGGTGATAAACAATAATAATATTCAACGTAACCTCAAATAAAAATATAAGATTCATACACTCACATTTATGTTTGCATTCTTTCAGCTGCAGCAATTTTCAATATTGATGTTCCAATATCCACATCAGAAGTAATTCGAATTCCATAAATAATATTGATCCAACGGTGGAAGATCTACAGCATAAGCATATACAGGTATGCTACATAAACACTGTTCAGAAGTACTTTGATTTTGTTTATTATATTTTCAAATATAATAATTTAATTTAAGGTTATTGTATTATAAAATACAATAATTTTATCTGTATTCGATTTTTATTTAATTGAAACTATTTAATTTTAATTCCATTAACATGATAACACCATGTTAATTTCGTTATAATAGTTTTATATTAATCTAAATAATTGATTTACATGATTTACTTTCAATTGTTTAACGATACCACATCACTCGGACAAACATTCACGTTAACCTAACTTATGACAATTTTAGAATTTCAATTGTTTAATACTTGCATTATTGTAGTTTATACGAAACACACCGTTCATTTTAAATTTGAATTCATATACACCCCGAGTGACATGTTCTCACTTTAAGGAATTAGCAGATAATGAAAAAAAAGTATAACAACTTCCTATGCTTTTCTTGCTTAACAACCAATCAAGTTATAGTATTTTGTCCATGCAAACATAATAAAGCTTAATTCTGGTTGGCTAACCATTTTTCAGAGATTTTTAAATTACTAATTTTACACATAACTTTCTTATATGGGAACATCTTAAAAATATAATTATTTTTGAATTCTACACAAAATTCCTTTTCATAGATAGCCCATTTGTCCTACTTCATTTTAAAATTCTTAAACTATCTAAAATTGAACAAATAAGCAAATTTCCATATACAAATTTACTTATATCTGACTTATTCTACTTCCTACAGGAAAACTATAAACAGAAATGGATTCTATGACCAAAATACATAAGGACACACCAGTTTCTAAAACACTTATGGTTTATTTTGAAAACTCCCATTTCAACATCTATGTTCGTAATCAACATAACCTAGTTTTTCAATTTGTACACTTAAATTACATCCATAATGTTAATTTAAGTTGTAGCACTTTCTATGCACACTAAGATGTAAGTTATAAGCACATTATTTGTTTAATTTCGCATTAAACACTTATAAGTTATATGAATCTTAATAAATCTGTTCTATTTTCATACACTTCTCATATAGTTTACTCCTACTATGTTAATTGATACAATTTCTTTTCCTTTTGTTTTAGAATAGAAGCATATTATGTTATGAGACTAGAATCTATTTATTCATATGAATTGCATGAATTTTATAGAATCAACCACCTACTTTACACTTCCGAAGATGCTCGGAAACTATTAACATGAAAATTATATTGTTCAGCTATGATAATAATTTAATACTTGTGAAATTTTAAGTAACTAACTAACAACATGACCTATAATCACATTTGTACTTAGATTTATATTACTTTGAACTTCTGCAACTTGCGCTTTACATATATGCTTAATCAGTTCCAATGCAATCACTTTATGTTTAATGTAACTTTTTCTCTGAGCCAATATTTAACTATGATATTAAGCATTGTATATATATATATATATATATATATATATATATATATATATATATATATATATGATTTTTTAGTAGTAGCTTTGTCCTTGACAAAAAACATGATGTGTTTTTGCTTATAGCAACTGCGTTTATGAGATATCAACAATTATGCAAAGTGTGCAATAAATGTAATACCTGCAGTATATGTTGAACGTGTGCAATATTAATATATTGATTGCAATGTTTCTGCAATATGTGCAATATTTATGTAATACATGTAATATTCCTGCAGTGTGTGCAATATTTACGCAATTTATATCAAATGTGTGTAATAATATTGTAAAAATTCAGATAAATCTATAACACAATTGGCGATACCACAACCTCCATAATAATTGCAACACGTACACTTTATTGCTGAACGTCAATTACCCACAAATGTGTTGTCACATGTTTGTAGCTTAAATACAAATGTTTTTTTTTAAATAAAATAAATACTTGTAAATGGGAAATTCTGGAAAATATATTTACCTACTTTATAATTTTCAAAGCAATTATAGCCGTCATGGTCAATTAAAGAAACTTTCGATCAGTGTTAAATAGATAAAATGTGAAATAGATATAATGTGAAAGCGTAAAGAATAAGTCTGCTATAATAATGTAAGCCTACTATTGGACATTATTTTAGATTAGTAACCACGAATAAGTCAAATTTTAATAGATTAAATATTACGAAACCATCTTGAAGATTACATTCGAAAACACCTTCTACGACGGCGAAAGTAAAAAATGCCACAACAAAGATAAATACACCTCATAAAATTAAACTACATTATATAGCAATGCAAAGTTTGAAAGAGATATGCAAGAACAAATTAAAATCCTTGAATATATTACATTACATATATTACATGATTTCCCATACCGAGGTACATATTTTTATTGAAAATAACAATCATAAAAGCTTTCATTTTCAAACTGTTTTATTTGTTATTAAAGTTTTTATCTTCTTGCTTCGTTATATATTAACATAATCTTGTTTTATTAGTATTTGAATACCTATAGTGAGTCTAATTAAACAATGATCGCATAACTATACAATCAGGTGAATTCGATACTGAATGTATTCGAATTCAAACACATCTAGTCTACGTTACAGCGAAATGAATGGATTCAGGTACATTACATTTTAAAATTACTTTGTTCGAATGGCTATAAGGATATCGCGGGCAATGTCAAACGGTGATGGAGCTATTCTCAACTGCACTCATAGTAACTTTCATAGATTCGTTTATACAAACGTTTACTAGTCTATTTCTTTTTTAAAAATTGCGTCCCTTTATACAGTTCATACTCATCCATTAGGAGAAATTATCCAAAAGGATCAATCTACAAACACCACGCTTTACAAATGAAAAACTAGAACATAAATTATGAGCTAGAAAAAAAAATAGTTCAGACTAAAAGTCCAGTAACATAGAATCGATTCACATACTTTCTGGTTTTATGAGTAATTGAACTCATATACAGACGTCAATGACATATTCCACTAGCTATGAGGTATAGTTTTGTCTTTTACTGATTAAAGGATATTTTAGCAAACTAAGTCACTTTATAGAAGTTTGTTTAGGTTTTGTACGTATTCATTAACAACAACATTAAATTTTTATAGTGAGGTATACACGAACCATTTATTAATTGGAGTCGTATTATGAAAGTGTTTTTTTTTTGTTTTAACTAAAATCGATGATAACATTATATTTTAGTTCATACAAATAAATATCACAATTCTGACTAGTCATCCAGACTCCTATTTGACTTGGATGTTGGAGTTTATACAATACCCACGGCCACACGCTGATTGCTGGTCAGCATACTTCAATTTTATTTTATCATTGCTCTAATATGCAATTACACCATACTAATAAGAAAATCAAGGTATAGAACTGCTTAAAAATACGATTTACGACCGTACTGCTAAAATTTAAAATAGCAACCATTTAGTAGATAAAAACGAATAAATAATTTAAAATTGATTAACTAAAAAAAACAAGAATTTTTATAACTCCAAATACTATAATAAAGAAATATTAAGATGAAATCAGACAGTAAAGATGACACCAAGTTAATATAACGTTGCGCCAAAATTAAAGTTTATAGGTTTATTTATTTTATACTGATAAACAAATCGTTAAACAAACCACACGGAGTAAATCACAAATCTAAAAGTCATTAATAAAGCATTCTGCAATTAATTTTTATTTATTCCATTTTTGACCCCGAACATCACGACACTTTTTTATCAATTGTTTAATCTAAATGGTTGTTAAATCTTACCAATATGTACATTCATTATTCACTATGATTTTATTTTGATTGTTCGATTTTTGTCGTAAGACCTAATTTATTACATTTTATGTTGATACACAATTTACTCTTCATAATTTTTTGCTTTCTAAATATTATAAAAGTATAAGCAATGTAAATTGGCGTCAAGGTACATAAGATTAATTGTAGTATAAATCATGTTAGATAAGTTTACAGTACCTTTTCTTGTCAATATTAAGTCATTAATGTTACATAATTCTTCGCGCTTAAGGCTGTATATATTTCTCCAGAGTATTCCTTATTCTTAATAACCTACTTACAAAATGTGCAAAGTTAGATTCAAGTAATTTGTGTGGAATTATAGAAAACGTTTTCTTTGCCCTACACAGTTGTAGTTACAATTAGAACACAAAGTCTCTAGAATTCACTTACATTGTATTAAAAAGATTCCCTAAATTCGAACTTAAACTTTAATTATTAAAAAATCTTAAATACTAACATAATCAGTTATTTATTAATTTTATACTTTACTACGAAAACAAATAAGTGGGATAGAACAAGGAAAACGAAATCTGACTACATTTTTGAAAATAAGAAAAGATTCGAAACCATCATCATTAAAAACAGGAGATAGTAACAGCAGTAAAATCCATTTAAGAAGGTCGAATCCAAAATGTACTAACATTGTAACTGATACGATTGCACCATGAAGATTTTCAAAGAAGTTTGATCAAGCATTAGGAAGGCTATCATGAAAAATATTTGGTAAAGAATAGTGATCAACTACTTCAGCAAGCTTTTCTGTACATAACTGTCTTGTGTTCAACTTTTTAATGGCAGATACAAAAAACTGCTCTTAGTAGCTAATTATCAAAAAAGGTTGCAGTTTGATCTAGATAAAAAAATTCAGATGGAATTTAGTCGTTACATTCAGATTTTATCATTTGAGCGTTACCCTTCAGCTTTATAAATCATGCATTTCAAAACAAATTATACAAAATTTATCCGTTTCGATAACAATTACAGTTTCATAAAACATGAAAATACTTATTACTTATTTTATTAATGATAAATAGCCAGCCTTTAACCTTCGGATGGCGGAAGGGGGTACAAATGTACCCCATATGCTATTTTTTCTGCATATTTTTGGAATTTTGTTTAGAACTTCTTGATGCTGCTTAGTAATCCTTAGTCGGACCCTCATTAATAAGTATATATACTAAACAATGTTTTTTCTTAATTATTTTTATCTAAATTAAAAATAATTAACTGGGGTACACAATGTACCCCATTCGACATCGACGTAAATTTTTCCATTAGT
This sequence comes from Vesta saturnalis, assembly GCA_036346205.1. Classification (NCBI taxonomy): domain Eukaryota; kingdom Metazoa; phylum Arthropoda; class Insecta; order Coleoptera; family Lampyridae; genus Vesta; species Vesta saturnalis. The sequence goes on from JARFJB010000862.1 coordinate 4,755,841, forward strand.
TTTGCAAGCCATGCAGGCAATGTTATTTCCGACAAAATAACTCTGTGTCGATTTGTGCCGACTCGTAGCCGAAGTTGATCGTTGCAAACGTGCTGACACGATACAGGGACAAACTTTAGTTAGTATTATTTTAGATGCGTACAGAGATTGTTGCTTGCGTTTTGTAAACCGGTGTTGCGATATGTCGCAGAAAAGGAAATTGGATTAATCTATAGAAGCAAATCGTGAGAATGCCTTACAGTGGATGGATGAGACTGATGAGGAGGAGAACATTTTAGAAACAGATTCTGAGTGTTACGAATTAGAAGATAATGTAGAAATTCAGGATAATGAACTTGAGTTTTTTGAGGTATGTAAGAAAGTGATACGTGCTTTATTGAAAAATTTACATATTACATCTTGCTTTTAGACTGAAGGTGAAGAAAATGATGTAATTGATGATAGTGATCCTGCATATGTATCAAAAGATGGATCGGTTTGGAACAGAAAGGCACCTAGACCTGCACGAACAGCAAAGCAAAATATTATAGCAAAAAAACCAGGACTTACTACCACGTCAGAAAACGTTTCCTCCCTATCAAAGTGCTTCAAATTATTTATTGACGATGAAATAGTTCAAATTATTGTTCAGTGCACCAACCAAAAAGCTTTTTATGACGAATGGAACAATAAGAACCCAAACAAACAACGTCAATGGCAACCTGTAGATTCTGTTGAATTATATGCTGCACTTGGTATTTTGATTATAGCTGGGGCGCTAAACGCAAATAGAGAACCTATTCACCTTCTTTGGACAAAAAAATCACTTTTTAGCAGGCCTGTATTTCCTGCATCAATGGCACGTGACAGATTTGTCAATATTTTACGTTTTATACGATTTGATGACCTTACAACACGAGTAGATGCCAGAAAATTGGACAAATTGGCTGCTTTTAGAAACATATTTGAAAAGTTTGTAGGGCATTGCAAAGAACCCTATGTACCCAACTCACATCTTACTGTTGACGAGCAACTAGTACCTTTTAGAGGGAAGTGTCCATTCCGAGTCTATATGAAATCGAAGCCCGCTAGATATGGAATCAAAATTTGGGCTCTTGTGGACAATAACTCAACCTATGCTCTAAACCTACAAATATATATGGGAAAGGAAGGAAATAAACCTGAAAAAGACCAGGGAAAAAGAATTGTTCTTGATCTAGTTGAATGTCTTGAAGGTGGTTATGGAATAACAACAGACAACTTTTTCACGAGTATTTCTCTAGCTAACGAATTTTTGAAAAAAAAGCTAACACTATGTAGAACCATGAGGAAAAACAAACGAGATATTCCTCCAGTTCTTCTACCACATTCTTCAAGAACCGAGAAGTCTTCAGTTTTTGCATTTCAAGATAAATGCACACTAGTTTCCTATGTTCCCGCTAAAAATAAAGCCGTCGTTCTTCTCAGCACAGAACACCATGATGACAAAATTACTGGGGACGAGACAGATTATAAGCCAGTAATAATTCTCCATTACAATGACACGAAAGGATCAGTTGACACCATGGACAAAATGGTAAACGAATATTCGGTAAAGAGGTCGACGAAACGGTGGCCACTTGTTTTGTTCCAAAATGTAATTGACATTGCTTGTCTAAATTCATTTGTGTTGTGGATAACAAAAAACCCCCAGCTTTGTGAAAGTGCTACACACAAAAGAAGAGAATTTTTACTAGACATGGGACAGGAACTCATAAAACCCTATGTTGAAAGACGACTGCAATCGGGTGTAACTTTTCACAAACGTATATTAAATGCAATATATGATTTTACAGGAACATTAGATTCTGGACCCAGTAAAAGAATCGATAATAATGAAAAATCCATGGGAAGGTGTGTACTGTGCCCTACAAAATATGACAAGAAGAGCAGAGGTAAATGTGATAGATGTAAAAACTTTGTTTGTCCTAATCATCATGTAAATAAGAAAACAAAAGTTTGCTTAAAATGTCACGATTTGGATGAAGAACATTTGAATTAACTTGTTTGTAACAAATTGGAATATTTTGTTTATGTTAAACATTTAATATTTAATGTTGATTATTTTTGTACCGAATTTGCTATTAAAGTTATATTTAAACATATACGTTCAATTTTTATTATTTTGATTGCCATAAATCAGAAAGAAAAGATGGAGTACAAAATGTACCCCCTCCGGCATCTTCGCAGATATTCAACCCTCCGGCATCTGAAGGTTAATAGATGGTGCTCTAGAATGTCATATGTCGGATGGTTTAGTAATATTTAATCGATAGATAGGTTTACGGTCTAAACTTATATCGTCTTAATACACGACTAGGAGGGATGAATGGATTTCTGGCAATAGATACAGGAATGTTCACCCTTCCATAAGTGTTGCTTGTTGTTTGTTTAATTGAAAATATCTAATAAATAAGAAGAATTCGGAAGTTGAACGTAACTTAATAAAAAGAAAATTATACAATGCGCGTTTAACCCCCTCCCCTTAACTGTTAAACGAATTGCGTACGCTAATTTAGTTGGGAAAACATTCAAACGAGTTGCTTCGGTGGGCAAAAACAAGTTTTCAAAGTCTTTAGGTCATTGGTCATAAATTGTGACAAAAATGTTCAAATATTTTATTTATACGTCAATTTCGTTCGAAGAACGACCAAAATCATACTTGGGTGAAGAAAAAATAATTATTATACGTTTACGGTGTTGCTCACTATTTGGATACAAATTTGAGCCAAAACAAGTATACACCATTAGGATCAGTCATATCCATAAAATTTATTTATAATTTGGTTTTTGCAAAATAATAAATAGGCATTAAAGTTTTAACTAGTATAACTGGTGTTTGCTATTACACGATATCTTGCAACTCCCCTTAATTCATTATAGTAACTATATTATTACTTTCGCAGCTTTAGGAGACCAACTGGATTAGTTTTGATTCACTTGCTATTGCTGAAATGCTTAAAAATTTAACATTTTTACATATTTAACACATAAAATTAACTAACATATATTATTTGTATTTGCAACGCGACACTACTTTAATTTTCGAAAACCTTGGTCGGAACCATCATCGCATAAATACAACTAGGGCGCGTACACACACTCACCCTCATACACACCCACCCACACCCACACCCACACCCATACCCACGAACGCACGCACGCCCTCGCTCGCTCGCCCGCCTGCTAGATGTAATATTCTATGTAGAGTAGAAGAGAGAAATAATTACAAGAATCACCAAACCCAAACAAAACGAACTCCTGTAATGACACCTACTTTAGCTGATATTCGATTAGTCCCAAATACTAACGACACTGATGAGACCAACTGAATTAGTTTTGATTCACTTGCTATTGCTGAAATGCTTAAAAATTTAACATTTTTACATATTTAACACATAAAGTTAACTAACATATATTATTTGTATTTGCAACGCGACACTACTTAAATTTTCGAAAACCTTGGTCGCAACCGTCATCGCATAAATACAACTAGGGCGCGTACACACACTCACCCACCCACGCTCACACCCACACCCACACCCACGCACGCTCGCACGCCCTCGCTCGCTCGCTCTCCCGCCTGCTAGATGTAATCTTCTATGTAGAGTAGAAGAGAAACAATTACAAGAACCACCAAACCCAAACAAAACGAACACCTGTAATGACACCTACTTTAGCTGATATTCGATTAGTCCCAAATACTAACGACACTAATGAGACCTACTGGATTAGTTTTGATTCACTTGCTATTGCCGAAATGCTTAAAAACTTTACATTTTTACATATTTAACACATAAAGTTAACTAACATATATTATTTGTATTTGCAACGCGACACTACTTTAATTTTCGAAAACCTTGGTCGCAACCGTCATCGCATAAATACAACTAGGGCGCGTACACACACTCACCCACATCCACACCCACCCACGCCCACACCCACACCCACGCACGCACGCACGCCTTCGCTCGCTCGCTCTCCCGCCTGCTAGATGTAATATTCTATGTAGAGTAGAAGAGAGAAATAATTACAAGAATCACCAAACCCAAACAAAACGAACTCCTGTAACGACACCTACTTTAGCTGATATTCGATTAGTCCCAAATACTAACGACACTGATGAGACCAACTGGATTAGTTTTGATTCACTTGCTATTGCTGAAATGCTTAAAAATTTAACATTTTTACATATATAACACATAAAGTTAACTAACATATATTATTTGTATTTGCAACGCGACACTACTTTAATTTTCGAAAACCTTGGTCGCAACCGTCATCGCATAAATACAACTAGGGCGCGTACACACACTCACCCACCCACGCTCACACCCACACCCACACCCATACCCACGAACGCACGCACGCCTTCGCTCGCTCGCTCTCCCGCCTGCTAGATGTAATATTCTATGTAGAGTAGAAGAGAGAAATAATTACAAGAATCACCAAACCCAAACAAAACGAACTCCTGTAATGACACCTACTTTAGCTGATATTCGATTAGTCCCAAATACTAACGACACTAATGAGACCTACTGGATTAGTTTTGATTCACTTGCTATTGCTGAAATGCTTAAAAATGTAACATTTTTACATATTTAACACATAAAGTTAACTAACATATATTATTTATATTTGTAACGCGACACTACTTTAATTTTTGAAAACCTTGGTCGCAACCGTCATCGCATAAATACAACTAGGGCGCGTACATACTCACCCACATCCACACCCACCCACGCCCACACCCACACCCACGCACGCCCTCGCTCGCTCGCTCTCCCGCCTGCTAGATGTAATATTCTATGTAGAGTAGAAGAGAGAAACAATTACAAGAATCACCAAACCCAAACAAAACGAACTCCTGTAGTGACACCTACTTTAGCTGATATTCGATTAGTCCCAAATACTAACGACACTGATGAGACCTACTGGGTTAGTTTTGATTCACTTGCTATTGCTGAAATGCTTAAAAATTTAACATTTTTAAATATTTAACACATAAAGTTAACTAACATATATTATTTATATTTGTAACGCGACACTACTTTAATTTTTGAAAACCTTGGTCGCAACCGTCATCACATAAATACAACTAGGGCGCGTACACACTCACCCACATTCACACCCACCCACGCCCACACCCACATCCACGCACGCCCTCGCTCGCTCGCTCTCCCGCCTGCTAGATGTAATATTCTATGTAGAGTAGAAGAGAGAAACAATTACAAGAATCACCAAACCTAAACAAAACGAACTCCTGTAATGACACCTACTTTAGCTGATATTCGATTAGTCCCAAATACTAACGACACTGATGGGGCGCGGAATTTATTTCATTGTGTGTTATAGATTTTGTCGCGACCCCAAACAAAATTGCAGTATAAATACAGATCTTAGGCAAATTTGGCCATGGAGCACAAATGTTGGCTCTTGGTCATCGAGGCAGTATTTTATCCTAATACTAATCAACACTGTAGCGTCCTCCAAGTACCTTATCTTGAAAAGTGTAATTTGAACTTATTTGCAAGAATGCAAATTCAAAACCAAAACAATCGCTAAGTAATTTATCTTGACATTACGGGCAATAATGTTATTATTACTCAAATTAATTAATTGCCTTACTTTGACTTTCCTGGCTATAATTAAAACGTTAGAATATATTTACAAGTCTGATATTTAATTACTCGCAAACCTCAAATCTGATCAAACGAAGCGGCCGTCTAGTGGTAGATACGTTGTGCTATTTGAATTAGATAGGCTGGACGAGGTTATGTTTTGCATCATGTGGGGCAGGTAAACAATGAAACTAATCAAATTAAAATTAACGAGCTTTGCGCAATGGTGGTTCAGCCCGTTTATTTACTATTGTGGGAAAGAACCACCAATAAGACCCACTTTATTCATAAATAAGTAATTGCACAAGTAAATCAAATAACACAAAAAAAAACAATGAAAAGGGTTAAATATTTTTTTTCTTTTTATCATTGTGGACCTGAACAGGCTAAAATTGGCCTGTCGTGCTAAAGTACTCAGGAACACTTAGGAGGGTGGATAGAGGAATAATGAATTGCCAATAGATGCCTATGAACAGCTACCTTAAATTTTCTCATATCATAAGTGAGAGGAAACCAGGAAATAGGGAGATCATTCCAGAGTTTAGAAGCCGTGTAGAAAAATGTGGATTGCGCCCGTTTGGTACGACAAGCGGAGATTTGTGCTGCATACTGATGATGTGAATGAGCGAATCGAGTGTTTCTCGCGAAGATACCCCGAGATGGTACCAAATAATATAATTCAGCAGCACAATAGCTGTTGCAATAACGATAATACAAAGAAAGAACTGAAACCATCCTTCTATGCTCAAGGGACTATATGTGAGAAGTTAAGGACGGGTCATTTATAAGCCTAATCTCTCTCTTTTGAATACGATCAACGATATCGAGAGCGTATTGGGGAGCACTAACCCAGAGGTGAGAATTGTATTCCAGATGAGGCCGAATTTGGGCCTTATACAGCAGAAGGAGTTGTCGAGAAGTAAAGTACTGCTTAGATCTGTATAAAAAGCCTATCTTGCGAGCAGCTGTTTTGGTAGCTGACAGAAGATGGTCAACCCATGAGAGATTTGAAGATACAGTCATACCCAGCAGAGTAATAGAGTCTGAAAACTTAAGAACTGAGCCATTCATATTTACAACAGGGAATGATCGATCTTCTTTGGCGGACACAAGGCAACACTGAGTTTTGTTAGCATTAAATTTAACTAGATTATTGTTTCCCCATTCTTCGAGAATACGTTGAATGTCTTTGTTGATTGAATTTGCCATTTCAGCTTTAATTTCTTGGTTTGACATAGAAGGTGGATGAACATATAACAAAACACCATTAAATCAGGTTAAAGTGCGTACAAAATTGTAACATTAAGAGAAAAATAAATGAAAAGCTATTTAGTTGCACATAAACACAAAAAAAACGTAAGGCAGACGAACGAAAAGGTGGTAGGATAAAAGTATACACCCACTTCATATAATAAAATGTTTATGCCATCCGAAATTTACTAGCGGTCTTTTCGTAATGAATTTTTGAAAATTGAAAAAAAAAACGTTAGGCAACCGCTTCAAATTTGAAGGGCTCCTTTATATTGATGTTAAATTAACATTTTAAAAATGCCATCTTTTTGTACCAAGCAGTTTTTGAGAACTAACAGTTTGAAATTCGGAAAATTTCGATTTATTCAAACAATTTTTAAAAACATAGTTTATTGTGTTTAAAACGGATGGCATTGTTAATACAAGTTCTTATGGTGTTGAAAAATGTCTTTATGAAATGTAATTTAAACTGCGATCCTTCAAGAACGAGTTGTAGCGCATGCTTAAACGTTATGTAGTAGACAAGGAGTGCTTATTATTCAAGACACCAAATTAATTAAAAAAATCTATTCTTTGGAGGAAAATGACGAAGATAGGAAAGAAAGTTGCAAAAATCAAATGGAAAAAAAAATGCGTGTAAAAGCGGTTGATTTAAAAAAAAATGATACCGGGTATATTTCGTAATTTACAAATTAAATAGATCACTGCTGTCGCTATTGATTATCCTTTCAGCATCAAAATCTTCGGCGTCATATTGTGCATTGACATCAAGAGAATTTCCATCTTGCTGCATTTGTATTTGAAAACTGTGTAAATCTGAAATGCAAAATTTATAAAATTTTTATTAATATTCCTCAAGTAATAATGAGTTACATTACCTCAAAAATTCAACTATATGTGCTACTTCTTTCATTGTACGTTTATTAAAAAATTGGTCCAAATTTATAAAAACGGATGGCATTCATACACATTTTTCAACACCATAAGAACTTATATTAACAATGCCATCCGTTTTAAACAATACGTTTTTCAAAATTGTTTAAATCATTCGAAATTTTGCGTTTTTTTCTCAAAAACTACTCGGCAGAAAAGGATAGCATTTTTAAGATGTCAATTTAACATGAAAATAAAGAAGCCCTCTAAATTTGAAGCGGTTGCCTAACAAAAATTTTTGTGCAATTTTCAAAAATTCATTGTGAAAAAAACCGCTCGTAGGTTTGGGATGGCGAATAGCTTCAATGGGCTCTGCTTTAATAAAAATTTACTAAACAAATGGGAATGTTTATTAGAGTACTCCCGATACGCTCGTGGTTTCGAACTCAATCCTATGTGATACGCTGCATATTGTCTGCTTCATAAATATTTTTGAACTACCAAATTCAATCTGCCAAAACTACCTAGAATCCCGAAAAAGCTTCCAATAGTTATACAATAAAGTATACACAAGAGTTCAATGACAAATATGTGGGATAAATGAAATCTTTGACCAGAAATCTTATAATCTAGGACAAATACATATAAAAAATGTTATGCTATTTATCCATGACGTGTAAGTTTAATATAATATCAATAAGTTTATTATTTACAACGAATTCTATTTATAAAATTGCTTCTATATCAAGGTTAAAAAGCGGCAAAGTTTTTGATGGCTAAAAATAAAAAATTTGTCACGTTATTTTTATATTTTTTTCGTAGTTTGTGGTATTTCAAAGTAACGTTTTTTTTTTATATGTATAATTAACTTTAATTCATCAAACAGGTTAGTACAATTCATTTCTGTGGTAATTGACAGCTTGATTAAAACACTGATATCATACAAGTCTCCATATAAACAAGAAAAAAGAAATTTCTATTCTGAAAGAATTCTAGGTAATATTAATTTGGGCGTTTCCTAATGAGAATTGAAATGAACTTTAAAGCATGTAAAGCCAAAAAAAAATGCATATTTATAGATCCCTTTTAATGTGTAACTAGAAAATGGAAATGAGAAGAATAATTTTGATTACTGCAGTAGGCGTAGAATTGTTACATAAGTTAACATGAACTTGCTTTTACGCCTCTGGCGTTTTATTTAAAACAGCATTTCTTATTGTTTTTCATTTGTACGTTTAAGAGGTTCCAGATAAGATTAGGTTTATACAGCTTTAATTACCACAGTTTATGTTGCTTGTGGGAAGTAAAAATTTCCAATTTTCTTATCCAAAACAATCCTATAATTTGTGATATTACTGATATTATTAAATGAAAAACAAAATTTATAGCCACATAATGAAATTTGTGTGTAACAATACGGAGATTTGAACAAAAATACACCATAGCCATATATTAAAAACAATATTAAAATCAAGCTAAAAAGAAGTAAAAAGCATGTAAATATTTTCAAAGATTTTCCACTTCTTGAACATTTTATATACATCAGTGAACACTTGAATTACTTTGCTTCGAAACTTTTATAAATTATTTTTCTTGGTAAAATTCTTATCCTTATATATACAGTTATCATTTAATGCATTCTGCTACCTTGCTTATAAATATCTATATAGAATTTTATTTTGAGAAAACGTATAGTAACGTGGTATCAATAGTTCTGAATGTTAAACAACTAGTAACATATCTAATGCTCTCATTTAATGCAAATTATTGACTATTAAATCTACAATTTACATAAAACAAACTATCGAATCTTACCATATTCATCAAATGTACGATAATGGCTTACCTGGAACAGAAAGAATATATTAATCTGCGTTCAGTAATAATACAATCTACAGGGTGTCCATCAAGTGTGGGGAAGCTCAATATCTATGTTAATAAAAGAGCTAACTCGACATTTCTTTATGTTTGCTCTTATAATGCATAAACCAAATATAATTGCATGTACATACAGGGTCTGTCACGACGAGCTGAGTCAATATGTATATGGAAAACTACTCATAATATTTTTTTAAAAATTAGTATACAGTAGTTATTTAAAAATCTAGTTTAACTAAAATATTTTCAGTTTTATGCAGCTTCCGGTTATATCCTAACGGTTATTTTAAATGGAATGTACCCATTTTTATTTTTAACATCTACGTTAAATTTAAATACTAATTTGTAAAAAGCATCCTATGTCTAAAATGCACCGTTTTGGACTTAATTTTATTTTACAAAATTTTTGACAGATGCACCTATTACAAAAAAATATAATTTTTCCAGATACTTGCACACGTAGAACTCACAGCTTACAGAATCTTACAAAAATAAATTAAAAAATTATACCGGGTGTTCGAAAAATGGCGTTAAATTTTGCAATGAAAAAATTAATTTTTTTAAACAGGGCCCCTATTTTGTACTGCATTAATGGATTCTACGTTAAAAAATAAGGAGGCTTTGAAAATATATCCCTATTCCTAAAATTTATTTTTTTTGTACAATCTTGAAAAAATCGACATTTTTGGTAAAAATTAATTTTTAGTTGGCGTTACTTGAAAGGAATCTATAATAAACAAATGCTATCGTATCAACAAACAAATTATTTGACATTTCCCACAGTACAAAGTGTTACCCGTAATTACGTCTCGTTTAGGTTTTAATAATGAAGATTATTTTAATTTATTAGTAATATACGGAGAATGTGGAAAAGTTATTAAAAGAACCTTATTTACAATTGTAAAACTTTCTTGGAAAGCCGAAAAAAAATAAACCCGTAGTTGACAATGAAGCTATTGAAATTACTGTATTGGCATAATTTAGAGCATATCCTGAAAATTCATCAGCTGATGCAGAAAAAGATCTGGGAATATCTACAAAAAGGTTCATAGCATTAAAAAAGAAATACAAATTTAATCCGTTTTCATATAAGTTAACTCAAAATTTAAGCCAGGTGATAGTTTAAAACAAATACATTTTTGTGAATGTATATTATCAAAAAGATGAAAATAAAATAATTTGGACTCATGAAGCAAAATTTCACAAAATGGTATGTTTAACCGACCGATTGGAGTGACGTAAATCTACATATAATTCGTGAAAGGCAGTACCAAACTCATTGGAGTTTTAAAACTTTTACCGCAATAAAAAATTATGGTGTGCTAGTGGTACACTTTTATAAGGAAAATTTGAATGATAAACTGATTAGCGATTGGAAATCAGTTTTTGCATTAAAATTTTAATAATTTTAGCCGAAAGATACCTTGGCATTTTAAATGATTATTTATGACCGTTAAATTTGAATTGGAACCAGTTGTGGTACCAACATAACGGAGCTCCATCTAATAATAGTGCGTTTACAAAATTTTTTTTGGAACACTGCTTTGAGGATTGTTTGATAGCAAATAACGGTCCTCATAAACGGCCTCCTCGACCGCCTGACCTAACCACATTCGATTTTTTTGTTTGAGGTCGCATAAAACACACGCCACTCACAACAAAAGAAGATTTCCAGGAAAGAGTTCGAAATGTTTAGACGTTGGAGGCACTCAATTTGAGCATTTATTATAATTTAACAGTTTTTGTTTTTGTTTTAAAATTTTATATGTAGTATTGTTAATTTATCAAAATAATTATTAATTTAGTTTCTATTATTACAATTGTTTCAGTTACAAGTTTGATTTAAAAACAATTGTTTTAATGCTTTATTTTGAGTATGAAGTATATACTTTGTTTTATGTGTATTAGCTAAGCCTTAATTTAAAAATAGATAGCATTTGTTTATTATTCATTCCTTTCAAGTAAAGCCCGCCAAAAATTAATTTTTGGTTTAATTACCAAAATTGTCAATTTTTTCAAGAAAACACTATAAATTTTAGGACATATTTACATAGTCTCCTTATTTTTTAGCGTAAAATCCATTAATACAATAAAAAATAGAGTTAAAAAAAAAAAATTAACTTTTTGAATTTTTGAAATTGCAAAATTTAACAGTGGTGCTTACATATACGATAAAAAAATACCATAGGCCACCTGAGAGTATTGCGCGATACGTCATACTTATAACTTAACTGATCTAGAAGATCTACGCCTACTTTGGTCATATTATAAAAGGTTACAATATAGGGCTTCTAATCCATTCGAGGTTCGTATCTCGATCAAAAAAGGTCATTCTTAACAGACAAGTCAATTCGCAAAAAGAGACAACCTCGTTTTTACGATGAGCGACGCAGAAGTGAACCTTCGCCGCTACCATCGATGGTTAGAGGAACACCGACAACGTCAGCCGTCTCTTCTTTTTGTAAAAAAATTTAATGCATGTCTGAATTTAGACTAGATTTAAAAAATAAGATCCTACGACGTATTCTCCACATATTCCAATCCAAACATTGATTTTAAACAGATGTTGATTATCCTCTTCCATTAACAACCTTGGATTATAATCGGCATAATCATGGAAATTGTATCTATTGGCTCTACATGATTGATCTTTAAACAAAACATTGGTGAATAAATTTTCATCTTCATGAATTTTCTGGTCCGCCCAATTACAAAATTGTAGACGATTTAAAACATCTTGATTTGTCAATGGCAATTTATCTTACATTAGTACCTGGGTTTTTTATAATCAAAGCCAAAATACTATTTATTCGGGGATTTTCATCATTACATTCATATGCCCTGTTAGCGGTTGCCGTTCTTTCAGAACCCGCTTTAACTTTTTCAAAAAAATTCATTCGCACATATCGTTACAGATCTGAATTATGCGCCTTGCACATACGAGTTGCTAAGAACCGATTACCATAAGCTTCTCTTAGAGCATACGCAGTAGGTACTAACTATTCAGAATAATTCATGATTTATTATAATAATCACATCAAATGAACAATGGTGGCCTTTCGAAACATGTTGACCTTTACGAAGGATACAGGCACTTTAAGGCCCTGGCAGGCTTACTATGCTAATAAACATAACAAAAAGTAACATTTGCCGCCATTATATACATACATAGTGTCCCATTTGAAGTAGTGGAAATTGCTGACTGCTATCCGACATTACATTATGTTTTATTTAACTTTAATACGTCGGTTGAATCTTCAAAAATGTAGACGATACACAGTTTACCTGTGAAATATTCCCTTCAATGATACCGGTAGAACCCCAAATATGGAAGCACTTAGAATTGCAGTACTTTCTTCATGAAACGGAATTGCCCTTTTAATGTCACGATGCACTCTGATTTTAATTTAAACTTTTTTACGTCACTGTCTGCTTTTTAACACTTAATACGTTGATTTTATTTTACTAACAACTTTAGGTATAGCAAGTACTTGTACTTGATTTTACACTGTTCTTCAAACTCAATATAATGAAAATAATTCCTCTCTTACTTCTTAAACATCGCAAGTGCTATATACACAATATTTCATTTTTCCTTTATATAGGTTAACAATACAAACTTATAAAAATTGATAAACGCTATTATCAAATACTTTTCCGACAAGAAAACTATTCTTGCACTCGGATATAATAAAAAATAGTTTTATCCCTCACCAGCAAATTGTAAATTGTAAATGCACATACAAGAGTTATGCGAGCTTATTATTATGCAATATCCACTCTTATGGGTAATTCGGAAAAAGAAATCTAAACACAGAACCTTGTTGTTAGACAGTCAAAATCATTCTGTCCCATACCTTCTAGAGGGATACAATTATATATTTTACAATCAGCATATAATCATGGAATGGTTACAATTTTCGGGCTATAGTTGAATTTAGTCAATCACAAAAGGGCTAACGATATTCGACACCAATGGTAGCTTTCAACCTGTTTAAACCTGGTTGCAAAAATTGATCTCTTTGAACAATAATTTCTAAACTACATTTTACTCTATAAATGTTCAAGTGTCGTTGTTGCTGATTTTACTTTGTTGTAAATTTTAGAGCCTTTCTTATACCGTACAGATTAATTTTATTGTTAACTTAAAGTTCAATAATGTTGACTAACAACCTTAAAATGTGTGCATAAATGTATTATATTTTAAATTTAAATGAGGGCTGTCCGACTTGTAAAACGAATATATCTTTCTCTTGTTCATATAACAATTCTATTGAGCAATTGACGTAAACCTAATTTTGACGAAAACAAACTTTGTTAACTCAATTCACAAGTGATCTATGATACACGAAATGTACGTAACACTCCTAAAAGAGCTATACGATAATCTTACATGCTAGTCAAAATATGCAGCAGCAGGGGTGTACAAAACGCCTCCAAATGTTTTATTTAAAAATAAATTTCTTAAATGATCACGTAGTTTTACTATATTTTCAAATAACACCATAAATGATATTATACCGTACGTTAGACTATCAGTAGAGTAACATTCGTAAGGTGAACTAAAAACGAATTCACGTACAAAAACTCGTAAAAGTATGTTATATACCAGGGATGGGCAAACTACGGCCCGCGAACGGTTGCAATCAGGCCCGCTACCATCGACCCAGAAATAGATAACATAACGTAAATCACGAAACAAAAATGCATCAAGTGCAGCATCGCTCGCATTAATCAATTCGTTCATTCCTTCAAATGGTTGAGAGAAGCTGGAGGGGGTTTTTATACCTCAACCGCGCAGTCTGCGACGTCGCGTAGCACTCCGTAGCAGTCGGAGCTTGGTTCTCACTGGAGTCGTATGTTCGCACGCCGCATACGCAATAGATTGAGGAGCCGCGCAGAAATCGCTACGCGAGCCACGACATTTTTGGTGATATTTCAGAAAGGTGATATTATTTACATAACATGCTATTTACACCTCTTTATTAGTACGCCCGATGGTTAAAATGCGAGTTTTCTTATTAAAATACTTTGCTTATAACTGGTTATTGTACAAACATGCTTGGAGGACATGTTGATGTTGGCTTTGTTGTTTTGTTACAGCTTTGGTGGTGGTTACTACTGTAAGCAAAATGATGGAAGAAAAACGCAAAGTGTCGAGTGTTTAAAGTAGAATGATCAAGGAAATATTTTTTCTCAGTATTTAAGGACAAACCTCCTGGCCTCATTTGTAATGAAACAGTTGCAGTTTTGAAAGATTTTAATGTATCTCGAGACTTTACAAAGAAACATGCGAATGAAAAATATTCCTCTATGACTGAAGCAGAGAGAAAATCTTTTGCTGAAAGGCAAAAACAGAAATTATGTGAACAGCACAATATATTTATGAAGCAATCGGGTGCACAGAATGCTGCAACACTGGTAAGTTATGTTGTAGCTTACAAAATTGCTAGCGGTAATAAAACATTATCGGATGGTGAATTTGCGAAAGATTGCATGGTAGCTATAATTAACATTATTTGTCCCGAAAAAACTAAAGAGTTTCTATCTTTAGCTTTATCGCAGAAAACGGTAACTACTCGAATTGACGCTAGTGCTGAACAATTATCTTCACAACTGGAATGGAATTGCAATAGGTTTGAATACTTTTCTCTAACCATGGACTAAAGCACAGATATAAGTGGTACTGCCCAAGTACTGATTTTTGTCAGAGGAATTGATCCAGAGTTCAACATAACGGAAGAATTAGCATGCTTACTATCCCTAAAAGGAAAAACAACTGGACAAATTATTTATGATGCTTGTTTTGAAGATATTTCCAAGTTTAACTTGCCTGTGAACAAATTATGTAACGTAACCACGGATGGGGCGCCCAATATGGTCGGCAGCAGTTTGGGGTTTATGGGTGTGTTTTGTAAAGAAAACCCCAATCATAACGTTTCATTTCTGCACTGTTTAATACACCAGGATGTATTGCGTAAAGCAGCCATCTATATTCGACCTACTCTCAGTGTGGTCGTTGAACCTATCATATATAATACCACTAGTGCGTCCAAAATTATAGATAATTCTGGAAAAAGCGGTGTTGCCTGGAAACTGCATGAGTTTGTTTTCTGTTGGTGAAAGGTAAAAGAGCCCGACTTCGAAGGAGGAGGGCTCGTCGGGCTCTTCTTTAACCAACAGAGAAAACCAACTAATATGGTTTCCTTAATAAAACAACGCTTTTTCCAGGATTATCTGATTAATTTTGATGCACGCGTGGTATTCAGTAGAATATTTCCAGAATAATATATATATATATATATATATATATATATATATATATATATATATGAAACACAGTTGTTTATCCGGGCGTTGTCTCGCGTCTGCTGGTGATGTTTCTGACTCCTGCCAGTACAAAACGACGTTTCGGCAAAGTCTAATTTGCCATTTTCAAGTTTTCTCCTTCTCCAACTGATTTGTTCGGCTCCGTCTTACTCGAATCGAACTGAGGTCCTGCTGTCCTGTCTCCTGTTTATATTTGGTGTTGTGTACTTTCACTGCTTTCACTGTTTTCCTGCTTTCACTTTCCTTCTTTCTCTTTGTCGGTGTTGAATGGTGCTGCTGTGCATGATATTGGTATGGATGGTTCTGATTCGGGTGATCGTTTCCTTGTGTGACGATGTTCTGCTAGTGTTATCTTCCATGTATTAGGCAGTCTTTGGGAATCAGTGAAAGTAGTGAAAGTACACAACACCAAATATAAACAGGAGACAGAGGACCTCAGTTCGATTCGAGTAACACGGAGCCGAACAAATCAGTTGGAGAAGGAGAAAACTTGAAAATGGAAAATGAGACTTTGCCAAAACGTCGTTTTTGTACTGGCAGAAGTCAGAAACATCACCAGCAGACGCGAGACAACGCCCGGATAAACAACAGTGTTTCATACTGCAGTTGCGGAAACCTAAAATCATATATATATATATATATATATATATATATATATATATATATATATATATATATAAGCAAACGAACAAAACCTGTATTTCATTAATTAAAATTTAAATTTAAAGAACAACAAAACATTTGAATTCCTAAGCATGCAACAAAATTTGCTGTCAGTGTTTGACAAATGCTTCTTGTTCATAACAAGAATAGCTCTGTTACTATGGTAGTTGCAGTTTAATTGCCGCTGTAATTCATAACATTCAATGGGATTATCGCTGCAATCCTAACGAAGTTGCTTGCATTGCTGTATAGGAGTAAATTATACATGAGGGCAATATTCAACACAATACGTTCGTGGGCTTGACCCATCTTCAATCCCAAGAATTTCTGAAATCCACCGAAAGCGAGTTCTCTGACCTTCTTTACCACACTAAAGTGATATGATTAAAAGTTTGTGAAAGAATGGACCTTAAGAAAGGTGATTCAAAACTTTCTGACGATACATGGCAAATGGGACGACTTTAAAATAACATCTGATAAGAATTGGGTAGCTAATTTCGCATTTCTTACGGATCTCCTTTCACACCTTAATAAACTGAATACAAGGCTTCGAGGAAGAATCAATTTTAGATGAACTTTGGAGACATTTATACGTCTTCAAATCACAGCTTAAACTATTTTCGAGCTGTATGGAGAAAAGTGACCTTACAAACATTCCAAAGCTAAGCAGCATGTCACCACTCTCAGATGAACAATCCAACGGGTTCGCTCAACCACTGAAAAAACTGTACGAGTAATTTGAGAAGAGGTTTCAAGATTTTAAGAAAATTGAGCCGCCACTCAAAATTTTTCCACGCCGTTTAATGACAACGTGGATGAAGTTCCGCTCGTCTTCAACTTGAACTCACCGAGATGCACTGCACTACTTATTTGAAGCAAGTGTTCCTGAGCACTACCAAGTTGGAATTTTATAACACCTTATCCAAAAAGAATACCTTAATATAGTTGCTCACACCCAAAACAATGCGTGCGTTTTCCACATCTTATTTATGCGAGCAAACATTTTCTTTCTTCGCAACAGGCTTACTGATGAGTACCTTTTTCACTGCGAAAAGTATCCGCGCAAATGGAGCCTGACTGATGAGATAATGAAGAAACATCTGTCTCACGTTCCCGAAAGGACTATCGCCGCTGTAACTGGAACTTCGCAGCAAAATTCAATAGTGTACTTACATTAATAAATCTTTGTTACTATTTTATACATTACCTGTAATAAATATCTATGTTCCCATTTCATAGTGTACCTGATTTGAATATCTATAGTTTATATCATTTCCCCCATAGATTATGTTTGTAAATACGCTGTGACTATCCGCACGCAAGAATTATAACCTTAAACTGTCTAAAGATGGAAATAAAAGGAAAAAAATCTACGGTAACCTGGGATTCTCTCAATGGACTATAGCGTAACCTAGGTTACGGTAGATTTTAGATTCCTTTTATTTCCATTTTTAAACAGATTTAGGTTAATTTCGCGTGCGGATAGTCATAGCCTTGTAAATATTGGCCAGTGTAGGAAAAATTTTGCCTATCCAAAAGTCCAAAAGTCTGGAAACGCCCAATTATTTCGTAAATTGTTAGTCAGACTAGTACAAAATTTGGGATAAGCCTATTTTTGGGGTACGGAGATTCCAGATTTGACATTTGCAATGTTGCCAGATTTGCTGATTCTCTGATATTATTAGTAATTTTGGTTTCCAACCTGTATATGCAGTCATTATTGGAATCTCCTCTTCAATACGAGCCATATGTAACACTTATGATTTTAAGTAGTCTAGAAGGTTTTAAATACATAAAACAGAAGTCTGGTCTAATTCTCTCAATACATTTTTTAATACAAACTATTTTCAACAACATTAAAACGTAACAATTGAAAGATTACAACATTTTTAACATAATAATTATTTGATCAAGTGTTCAAAATGTGCTCCATTTGTGAATTGACAATCGATGGTAGAATGCGTCTACCATATTTCTCCATGATGGTCTAGAATACTACCTCGTCTAACAATCAATCGTCCGGCAAATATCTCATCTAAATAACGCCAAACATTTACACCAAAATGAGCTGGAGCCCCACCTTGCTGAAACCGTGTCTGATTAAAATTGACTCCAAACAAGTTTCTCGGTGTAGGTACAATTTTTTTTCTAAGTAGCATTTCCTACTTATCTCTCGTGAAATTTACTTCGATAAAGAACGGCCCAATTAACTGAGTACCCACTATACCTGACCATACATTTAATTTTTGTGGTCTTGGAGTATGGTTTTCACGTATCCAGTGTAGATTTACGTCACTCCAATACATTAAATTATGTCGATTACACTCCCACACAGTGTAAAGGTTGCTTCGTCGGAAAAACATATGTTGTTACCGAAATTTCCATCATTTTCAATTTTATCAATCATCACCTCATTAAAATTTTATCTATAGTCGAAGTCATCTTCACTAAATTCTTGCAATAAATGAATTTTGTATGGTTGAAATTTATTCTTATGTAATACATGTAAGACTGACGAATGACCTATATCATGTAATTGTGCAACCCTGAGTGACTATGTACGTGGTTTTGTTGCCATTTATAACTGTTTTTGGTCTACCTGATCGGTATCTAACTTTTACTCCTCCAGAGTCCTCAAAGCGCTATAAGATCTTTTCATCATTAGAAGAGTAATTCGTCCTTTTTCATTAACAACCATTTTAGAGAAACAATTTACTTTGCAGAACTTTTCAAAACACGTCAAACTACTGCCAGTTTTATTTAATAATGTAAATGGTGAACAAATGTCAAAATGACGGCATTCTATATTTGAACATTTCAATTTCTTCAAATCTACATATTTTGCAATATTATATGTATTTAAAACCTTCTAGACTACATAAAATCATAAGTGTTACATATGATAGAACTCGTATTGAAGAGGAGATTCCAATAATGACTGCATATACAGGGTAATGTATTTAAAAAACCCAAGTGACTAATAATATAAGAGAAACGACAAATTTGGCAACATTGAAAATGTCAAATCTGAAAATAGGCTTATCCCAAATTTTGTACAATTCGGACTAATAATTTACGAGATAATTGGGCATTTTCAGACTTTTGGTCCACTCGTATACGACACAGAACAATACGTAATAATCCTTGTAGCTCAAAACATTCACCGAGCTGGTAGCCTAGTGATGACACAACCTGCTTAGCATTCGGGAGGTAATGGATTCGATTCCCGTTACCGTCTACCTTGTATGAGGTTTTTTCAGGGGGTTTTCCTCATACACATGTAGCGGTATGGTCACTGCGTATATGCACACCATGTGCGGCTACTTAGGCGAATGCTGGGGTAATATTTTCCCCCTCAGAACCCTAGCTCCGTTCCTTCCGATCCTATCCTGGCCACACTCATCCTTAATCCCACCATTCATATATACGTAATGTATATATGTATGCTGGGAATCCGTGATTGTGAACCGAGCTGGTAGTGTAGTGGTGACACGACCTGCTTAGCATTCGGTAGGTAATGGGTTCGATTCCCGTTACCGTCTACCTTGTATGAGGTTTTTCAGGGGTTTTCCTCATACACATGTAGCGGCATGGTCACTGCGTATATGTACACCATGTGCGGCTACTTAGGCGAATGCTGGGGTAATATTTTCCACCTCAGAACCCTAACTCCATTCCTTCCGAGCCTATCCTGACCACACCTATCCTTAATCCCACCATGCGTAAAGTATGTATGTTTGCTGGGAATCCATGATTGTGGCTGAAGGAGCTCGGGAAGCTCGAGTAGCCCGCCCTCCCCTTGGGGAGGGAATGAAATACGTTGACTTTTCCTTTTTCCGTGATTGTGGCTGAAGGAGCTAGGAAAGCTCGAGCAGCCCGCCCTCCCCCTTGGGGAGGGAATGAAATACGTGGTCTTTTCCTTTTTTTTTCAAAACATTCTAATACACTATCCATACATTATATACATTTAATTTTTTTTCACTGATAACGTATCTTGAACCACCTAACCGAAAAAGGTTCCAGTTGCAGGTAGCAGGCTTATTTAACACGATTGTGAATTTTAAACGCTATCCTAGTAGAATGTCAATTACAGAAATATGGAAGGAAGAGATAGTAAAATATAATATGATATGCTTTAGTAGCTTATATTGTGAAGTGAATTTTTATCCAGCTCTGTAAAGGACAGTTAAAAACACATAATAATAATTACTGAAATGTTAAAGTCAGAAGATGTAATAAAGATATCGTAAATATCTCATGTACGTATTTTACACGTTTCGTTGTGAAATATGAACATTGTGTTAGAACTAATTGCATACATTAATTGCTTTTATAGATCTATGTTTGATACCAGGTAATCTACTAGTAATAAGCTACCGCACTGTTGATAGTGATGTATAAATTCCCTATATAGTGCTCATTTATTACAGTTGTTACTAATGTTTGTTGTTTCGAGTTAAATCATGAGCAAATAAGATATGTATAATTAATTACTCGAAATTACCAATTCCATAAAACTGACACATATGATAGTTTTATTAATCTGTAAGAGTTACTTTTCATTACAGATTTAATTAAATTTCAATAAAGTAAAATTATGCCCAGTAGCGCAAAACTTTTATTATTAGTATTATAAAATTACTAGAATATGTTCATTCCAGTTATTACTTCGAATTAATAAGCATTAGTTAATGCACTTAAGTACGTAGTCGCTTTACTAATTTTCACAAAAGATGTAAACATGGTGTATCATAACGGAAATTTAAATGTTTCTTTTGCCAAATAGAAAGCCCTGTATATTATAAGTAGAAGAGGGGCACTACTTTCACTTTTTTTGTGACGTCACAAGCCCCGCCCCCTGAGACAACTTCCCCTCCACTTTTTATACACGCCCACGTGGGGGCCTTATTTTTGTTGCTAAATTTGAATTTGTTTGTAGCGCCATCTAGCGGTATATAATTCATTTGTTGACATGATCGTAATTATGGTTTGTCAGGTTTAAAACGTCGTTTTTCACACAATTGTGATGCCGACCTACTATGACTTGACGCGGCAAGTCCATGTTATATCTCAATTAAGATTTGTTCTTAACTTGTATGCATGTAATAGTCAAAGTAATTCGATTAAAACTAAAAAAAAAACAAAATTTTGTTTAGGTTTGCCCGCAATGGAGTACTAAAATTTTAACTGGAGATATTTTATTAATCACACAAGGACGAATTAAGCTTTATTGTCAGAATTAATTGTAGGCCACAACAATATTGCCTTACAAGTTGTATCGTTTTGTCATACGGACTGTGAAGTTTTCTCAAACACTTTTTAAAAGGTCTGATAGTTCTCGATCTGTTACCGTGTTTGAAGGTATCACAGCACCAGCACGGATCGAAGATAAACTGATTGTTTCATCAGTAGGAATCGTGATACATAATCATTGTCGTATGGCAAGCAAGCCGCATAATGTATGTGGATGAAAACAAATTTAATAACTGCAAATACCAGTGCTTCTCGATCAATCTGGCTGTGTTCTTTCCGCTCAAGTGGGTGAATTTCAAACTGTAGCGCCCCCCAAGTACCATACCTTGAAAAGTGTAATTTGAACTTATTTGAAAGAATGCAAATTCAAGAACAAAACAATCGCTAAGTGATTTATCTTGACTTTACTGACAATAATGATACTATTACTCAAATTAATTGCTTACCTTGCATGTACTTTCCTGACAATAATTAAAAGATTAGAATTGATTTGCAAGTCTGATACTCGCAAACCTTAAATCTGATCAAGGGAAGTGGCCGTCCAGTAATAGATACGCTGTGCTATTTGAATTAGATAGGCTGGATGAGGTAAGTGTTGCATCATGAGGGGAAGGTAAACAATGAAACTACTCAAATTAAAATTAACGAGCTCCGCGCAATGGTGGTTCAGCCCGTTAGTATACCATTGTGGGAAAGAACCACCATTAAAACCCACTTTATTCATAAATAAGTAATTGCACATATAACAGAACACCATTAAATCATGTTAAAGTGCGTACAAAATTATAACATTAAGAGAAAAATAAATAAAAAGTAGTTTAGTTACACATAAACACAATAAAATAAACCCATGTAGTCACACCCACGATCGTGTTATAAATAATCAAGGTAAAAATCGTAATACCAAACATGTGGCCCTTTAAAGCCAATCATGCCGGTCTTTAAGTAAATAAGCACATAAAACTAAAAGGCAAATTACGGTACATATAAAATACGACAGTAAAATTGCACAGGTGATAATAAGGTAAAGTCAAGGCCAAAAGAAAATAGACAAGGAATTTACACATACACAATTGTTTAGTGGCTACTAAAGCACAAAATACATACGAAAAGTTACAATCAATTGCACATTTTATAGGTGGTAGGCATGTATACTCCATGCCAGCCGGGGAGGTACCACCACCCTTACCATGGGCTCCTTAATATTGGGTCTCCGATTTTTTGAGCTCGATAAGGGCTGCCGGTTACCTTTTCCATCATCCTTATTCTTCCTTCTCGCCCTCACTGTCTTCATATCGGATTAAAAGTCCCAAATTAAAAAATAAGATGGCTGTGGTTTCTAGGGTTATAAATTCCGGACGTAAAATCCTGCCCCATTCGGATGTCCGGGAGGGCAGGGCCCAAGCCACCTCGGTCATCGAAAGTATCAACTTTCTGATTCACTGCTGCAACATCCGCGGTATCAGGTCTAATCTTAATGCTATTCACCAACACCTTGAACAATTACAACCTGATATATTGTTTTTATCTGAAACACAAGTCTCCCCTGAAAGCTCCGAGTCACCCGACTTGCAATTTTCTCAATACCATCTTCAATCTAACTCGATATAAAGGATGCGTATGTGCGTACATCAAGGACAGAATTGCTTGCAAGAGGGTTTAAACATTCTGGTCCTAATTTTGTGAAATTCTACTGTTGCATTTATAGGTCTCCTAATGACAGCAACTTTCAAGACTTCTTCGATTACCTTAGTATGAAAGTTGACTATCTCCTGTCTCAGTTTCCATATTGCGATATCTCATTTGTAGGCGATTTTAATGTTCATAACTCTAATTGGCTTCAATTTTCATCTACTACAAATCCGCTGGTCATAGTGCAGAAACATTTGCTATTTCATGTGATCTCACACAAATGATTTCTGAATCCACAAGAATCCCTGATAACCCTAACCATACTCCACATCTTCTAGATCTCTTTCTTACATCAAACCCTCTTGTTTATAAAACTTCCGTTCTTTCGCCTTTAGGTCTTTCCGACCATTGTTTAATAAAATCATTTCTACTGTACCTAATTCCACTGTTGTTCGCAAAACCGATAGAACCTTGAGGTGTTTTAAGTCAGCTCGATGGAGTGATTTACGGATTTCTTTGCAACCTTTCCATGGCGTGAATATTGTTTTAAGTCGTCCTCTTCTTCGGACATCGCTCTTTCAGTATCTGAAGTCATCCTCATGGGAATGGAGTTATACATTCCGAAAAACAGTACCGTATAGGTTCAATAAGGCTTGTTCTGATGCAATCTCTTTAAAAATAAATGTTACATTAAATGGAAATCTAATAAATCGGTTGACAGTCATGTAGAATACGTTGGTGCTAGAAATATCTGCAAAAGTGTCATCACTAAAACTAAAAAGTTGTTCGAACAACGAAAATGCAATGAACTAGCTACATCTCCTTTAGGCAGTCGTAAATTTTGGTCTTTAAATAAAGCCATTAGTAAAAACTTTCGAACATCTTCATTTCCCCCCCTGACATCTATTGACGGATCGGTAGTTGCTGATTCTGTAGACAAAGCCAACGTTTTTGTGGATTTGTTTGCATCAAACTCGTGTCTCAATGATTCTGGAAAATATCAATAAGGCGACTGGCCCAGACGGTGTCCCAGCTATTGTCTTAAAGAAATGTTCCCCCGAACTAGTACCAGTCCTATCTAAGCTCTATACGATCTCTATATATTCTGGGAATTCCTTCATCATGGAAGTTAGCAAATGTTCAACCTATTCCCAAAAAGGTGATAAGACCGATCCCTCAAATTACAGACCAATTGCCATCACTTCCATTTTGTCTAAAATCATGGAAAAAGCCATTAATCAGCAACTGTTCACGTTCTTGAAACTAACAAACTCCTTAGTGACCACCAATATGGGTTTAGGCAAAGTCGTTCAACAGGCGATCTTCTTTCATATGTGACCCAAGTTTGGAACAATACAGTAGAGCAGTCCGGTGAAACAGTTGTAGTCGCTTTAGATATCTCAAAGGCATTTAACGCGGGCGTACCACAGGGATCCGTTATAGCGCCTACACTTTTTCTGCTGTACATAAG
The DNA here is from genome assembly GCA_036346205.1 of Vesta saturnalis. Lineage (NCBI taxonomy): Eukaryota > Metazoa > Arthropoda > Insecta > Coleoptera > Lampyridae > Vesta > Vesta saturnalis. Next base: position 4,780,831 of record JARFJB010000862.1, read on the forward strand.
TGACCTTATTTCTTCAATAACTAACCCCATCCATTGCTTTGCTGACGATAGCACTCTTCACTGTAGTTCATCTCAGTCTACTCATAGTGATAATCCACCTTCTATGTCAAATCAAGAAATTAAAGCTGAAATGGCAAATTCAATCAACAAAGACATTCAACGTATTCTCGAATGGGGAAGCAATAATCTAGTTAAATTTAATGGTAACAAAACTCAGTGTTGCCTTATGTCCGCCAAAAAGATCGATGATTTCCTGTTGTAAGTATGAATGGCTCAGTTCTTAAGTTTTCAGACTCTATTACTCTGTTGGGTATGACTGTATCTTCAAATCTCTCATGGGTTGACCATCTTCTGTCAGCTACCAAAACAGCTGCTCGTAAAATACGCTTTTTGTACAGATCTAAGCAGTACTTTACCTCTCCACAACTCCTTCTGCTGTATAAGTCCCAAATTCGGTCTCATCTGGAATATAATTGTCACCTCTGGGTTAGTGCTCCCCAATACGCTCTCGATATCGTTGATCGTATTCAAAAGAGAGCGATTAGGCATAGAAGGATGGTTTCAGTTTTTTCTTTGTATTATCGTCATTACAACGGCTATTGTGCTGCTGAATTATATTCTTTGATACCATCTCGGGCTATCTTCGCGAGAAACACTCGGTTCGCTCATTCATATCATCAGTATGCAGTACAAATCTTCACTTGTCGTACCAAACGGGTGCAATCCACATTTGCCTACACTGCTTCTAAACTCTGGAATGATTTCCCTAGTTCCTGATTTCCTCTCACTTATGATATGAGAAAATTTAAGGTAGCTGTTCATAGGCATCTATTGGCAATTCGTTATCCCTCTATTCATGCTCCTAAGTGTTCCTGAGTGCTTTAGCACGATAGGCCAAATTTAGTCTGTTCAGGTCCACAATCATAAGAAAAAAAAAATCAGTTCTCATGCCTTGTATTTACGCATATTTTAACCGATTACCAGACAGACTGGTGCCTAAGTTAACTATCGGCTTGCGACCACACGACGTAAACATCTGTTAGTCAGGGCTCTGCGTATTTTCCTTGTCAATAATCTAAAGTCCATTTGTTACGCAACAAAGCATATTTTTAAGTATCAGATGAATTGTAATAAATTTTGATTTTAATTCTGTGATCATAAAACATCTAGCCGTAACCGAACAATACAACATTTTATCGTTTTCATATACCATTACTTTGAAGTTTTCTTACAATGTAATTCCGACAGTATAATTTTAAAGTGTTTTGTTGTTTCTTGTTATGACCGTAAACTGTTATTCTTGTGTTAGTGAAAATACCTAAGCCAAGTAGATACATTAAATCTGTAAGTTGGGCAATATTACATGTCAGGGTTGAATTAACGTTATTTCTTAAGAGGTCCTGCAGGCAATAGCAGATTTCAATCTATGCCAAAATGTATCAAAGGCCATTTAACAGAAAAAGTACACTTCAGTTTAAATCCCAGTTGTCAAAACAAAATGTATTAGATGCAGTTCTCCAAAATTTATTCCAAAACTTTACCATGTAAACATAAAGTTTTCTGAGAAAGTGAAGTATAAAATCAACAAGGGTAAATCAATATTGATAACTTAATTGTTTCCAAATGCAAATAGCATAACTTACTTGTATTTATGGCAGTCGTGTTCAACGATTACTGCGGACGTTTGTTAAATCCTGAAGTATGAGCAAACAATTACCTACAGATTGAATACTAAACAGGTTTCCTCATCGTCTAACGATTATTTGTACACAATTTTAATACCAGAGCTAACAGACAACAGTTAGCTTTTAATATTTATAAATTGTGTTTATTTATTCTCTTTTATTTTCTCATATATCAACTTCGAGCGATAACTTCAACTTACACATAAGCTACCCATTATCATTGATTATTTAATCCAGAAAATGCCATCACTTGGCACACACACACACCCACACCTTTTTCGAATGAAGAATCGAACAAATATTTATATCTCACAAATCAACAAGTTACAAAATTAATATTGTAACATAATTGTGCGTATACTTTTAAAATATTCAGTTCCTGTAATAGACCGACAATTCAGTTCCAGTACACATGTTCAATAATGAATGTAGTGAAAGTCGATTGATCATCAAATATGAGTGATCTAACCTCGATGGACTAGTTAACTGTTGCTGATGGTATAATATTATACTAAATGAGCATTTATTATATATCTATGTATACAAGAAAGATTTATTAACTATATTTTAATAATAGATACAATTTTGTTTAAACCAATCACACGTAAGAAAAAATATATCCAATACTAAAGCAACATCACAAAGAAACAAAATGTTGTAGTCCGGTAGTAGTCCATCGGAAATTTCTTCCGACAATTTCCGCAAAAACGACCTTTAATTCCTTTTACTTCCCATCTGTCTGGAGATTTCTCTACTCCCACTTCACATTTTATATTCCCTTTTATTAAGATAATCGATTTCACATTATGTTTACAATGAGAAAGAAAATGAGATAGATATCTTATATTTTCAGCTAAAGCTTTTTTATTTTAATAGTTCCATGGTTAATCTAACAAATTAACAACTTTCTTATATAATAAAAATTTTAATTTTTTTCAAATTCCAGGTAGAATAGTAGATTATGTGGAAATAATTATGTTTCATGTTGGCGATAAAATTAAAATTTATGTCTTAAAACATCTTAAGATCGGTAAATTTTTATTAAGATATAAATTAATATAATATAAACAAGATAATTAATATTTTATTCTATACTTAACTTGGCCCCGTACTAATTTTACAAGAAAAGAAGTTGGCGGCCATGACCTTTGCAAGCACAGTAAGTAAATTAACCTGCAAAGTTGAGCAATGGTAAACTTTTTATATAACACAATATCCAAACAAATGGGATTAAGCCAGAATCTGAGGATTAGGCTTCGTTTATGCACTGCGGCGAACCACAACGGTCTGCCGGTGCGGCGCGCCGCAATACATTTTAAGCTCGACGGCGAACCGCTTGCTGGAGATCGGGTGGGAGAATCGTTCTTGCCAATCTTTAGGATTGCTATCAGTGTGTGATATCTCTCACAATAGATCCATGTTTGCTCGTCTGTTGTTATTTGAAGTTCAATAAAAGACAAAGGCGTAAAAGGCATCGGTCAGTGCATCCGATTAACCGTGCTAGAGCGGTAGATGCAACACGGTCTCAACTTCACTTCATCTATTAAACGTTCTGTATTCACTTCTGTCGACAATAATGGTGCTGATACTGCTGATACTGCGGCGCCCCGCACTATGCATAAACGCTCTCACTTAATTCAATGTACTTATAACTAGGTCGTTACACCGTTGCGGCTCGCCGCAGTGCATAAACATAGCCTTAAGTATTCGCGGTCTTACTACAAACTTGACCATGGTAATGCATTGGTTCTTAATAATTCTGATAAACTACCTTAGTTTGAAAGATAACTATCGTCTCTTAGTTTCCATTTCGCTGGAGATTTCAATATCCACAACTTTAATTATCTTCAATTTTCATCCATCACTAATCCTGCTGGTCATAGTACAACAGAAACTTTTGCTATTTCATGTGATCTCACACAAATAATATCGCACTAGAATCACTGATAACTCTAACCAAACCTCTAGTTCTCTTTCTTACATTAAACCCGCTTATAAAACATCAATTAGTCCCCCAGTAAATCTATCTGACCATTGTCTAGTACTGTCTCAAATTTTCTGTTGTTCATAACACTAATAGAACACTGTGATGTTTTAGATCAGCTAATCGGAGTGATCTAGGGATTTCCGGACAACCTTCTCATGGTGTGTTTTAAATCGTCCTTGTCTTCGGGTGTTGTTTTTTCAGTATGTGAAGTCATCCTCATTCATGGGCATGGACTTTCATTCATTCTCAAAAAACGATACCGTATAGGTGATTGTCTTTCCTAACCCTGGTTCAATAAGACTTGTGCTGATCAAACATCTTTGAAAATAAATCTTATAGCAAATAAAAATATAAAAATTCAATAAAACGATTGACCGCGCAGCGCGCACGCAGACCAGAAATACCTGTAAAAATGTTATCTCTAAAGTTAAAAATTTGTTCAAACAACGCAAATGCAATGAACTGGCTGCATATCCTTTGGACAGTCGTAAATCTTAGTCTGTAGCCGAAGCCATTCATAACAACTTTGGTACGTCTTCAATCCCCACCCCATAACAGCTTTTGAGAATCTGTAGTGACTGACTCTGTAGACTAATCTTTTCGTGAATTTATTTGCATCAAACTCGTGTCTTAATGATTCTAGAAAAGGTATATCTGCAGCCAACTCAATGAGGCGACTGTGTCAGAGGGAATCCCAGCTGTTGTCTTAAATAAATGTCCCCCGAAGTAGCACTAGTCCTATCTAAGCTTTACTCGAAATCTACGTCTTCCGGGGAATTTCGTTCATCACGGACGTTAGCTAATGTTTAACCTATTTCGAAAAAAGCGACAAAACCAATCCCTCTACCTGCTGACCACAACTTCCATTTTGTCTAAAGTCATGGAAAAAGGAATCTAACAAACTCCTTAGTGATCATCAATATGGTTTTAGGCAGAATCGTTTAACAGGCCATTTTCTTTATACGTGACCTAAATTTAGAACAATACATTACAAAAATCGAGTGAAACAGTTGTAGTAGTCTCTTTAGACATTTCAGAAGCATTTGACCAGATTTGGCAGGTGTTAATTTGCTAAAATCACCTAGTTTGGGTTATTTGATACGCTGATGAATTGGGATTCCAGTTTTCTTGATAAAAGACGAACACATGAAGTTGATGGTTTCTTTTCCAAAGGTCATTGACGGGAGCGTACGACAGGCATCAGAAATAGCTCTTACACTTTTTCTGTATACATACATGATTCCATTTCTGACACAACTAACCCGACCAATTTCTTTGCAAACGACAGCACTCTTCATTGTAGTTCATCACAGTCTACTCATAATACTAATCCACCTTCTATATTACATCAAGATATTAAAGCTGAAATGGCGAGTTTATTCAACTGGGGCATATAACGTATTATTAAATGAGAAGCAAAAATCTAGTTAAATTTAGTGCTAACAAAACTCAGTGTTGCGTTGTGTCCGCCAAAAAAGATCTATTATTTCCTGTTGTAAATATGAAATGCTTAGATCTTAAATAGACATTAATACAATGTTGAGAATTAATGTATCTTCAAATATATCATAGGTTGACTATTTTCCATCAGCTACTAAGGCTTTTTATACAGATCTAAGCAGTACTGTGCCCCTCCCTTCTTTCTGCTATATGAGGCTCAAAATTCAACCTCATCTAGAAAATAATACTCACCTCTGGGTTGGTGCTCGTCAATACCCATTTGATATCGTTGACCCTATTCAAAGAAGAGCGATGTTCTTAACTTAACTTTTGACATACAGTCCCTTGAGCATAGAGGAATCGTTTCAATTCTCAGTATTACAATGACTATTATGCCGCCAAATTACTTTCTTTAGTACTATCTCGGGTCATCTTTCCTAGGAATGCTCGGTTCGCTCATTCACATCACCAATATGTAGTAAAAATTTCAGCTTGACGCACCAAACAGGTACACTAAACTCTGAAATGATCCCCCTAGTTCCTGTGTTTCTGTTACTTATGATCAGAAAAGAATTAGGGTAGCCATTCATAGGGATCTATTGGCAATCCGAAACCCCCCATGCAAAGTCTTTCAGAGTGCTGTAGCACGTTAGACTAAACTTATCCTGTTCAAAACCATAATTATACAAAAAATAAAAACATATATTGTATTTTCGGTTTCGTTATATTCAACCAACCAATAGCTTTGCCTAGTCGTGATGTCTGTTCGACTCTCATTCTTATAGTGGGGTAATATGCAATGAGCTTTGGTTTCTGAATTGTGACGACTTAAAATTCATGATCTAATCGTATTCAAATTTTCATGGTTATTACCTTATTATCTAAAGCCTCGTTTATTTGTAAATGTTTTATCTACTTGCATGTCCCTTTCCACACATACTCTCTCGCAACAACTGCTTCAATAAATCCACGAGCGCGCACTTCTCTGGGTAGAACCTTCCTCTTCTGAATTAGTAGTTTATTTCGGTTTTTTATTATTGTTCTGGCTTGACTGGCAGACCATGTTTTCATTGTTTCTGTAATATTACACCAATAAATCCTTCTTTGATAGCTACTGATCATGAATCCCCCTGCTACCTAATCCTAATCCTGTTTAATTGCCACATACAAGCCTACCAACGTTTATTATTCCTAGTTGTTGAGAATATTTAAAAGTACTCATTCGATGACTTGTACCTTCTGAAATAATAGAAACGAATCACCATGTCCCTCTCAAATTGCGTTTAAAAAACACTCACAGAAGATTATCTAAGTGTTAATATATATATATATATATATATATATATATATATATATATATATATATATATATATATATATATATATATATATATATATATATATATATATATATATATATATATATATATATATATATATATAATGTTTGCTTAATCTTGATAATTTGCCAATAGTAGTGTAAATTATACTCTCGTGACTTACACCCGTGAACAAACGGCTGAGTTGGCCCTTCTCAATAAGTAAACTACTTCGTTATTGAGGTAAAACATTTAAACATCGCACACTTGAACACACTCTCTGTTTTGCAAAATCTTAGAGTTAAAGCATGATATTATACAGACGAAGTTAGATATTATCCGTATTGATCGAGTTTGGAGGGGAGGTGGTATTTGTTTATGTTTACGTAATGCTCTAATGTCAAACTTTTTCTAACTGAGAATTCCATTGAATAAGTATGGGTTTGTATTGACTTTAACAATGAAAAAATGGATTACAAGTACTTTTGTGACAACTTAAGAGTTATCTTTGAGCAAATGTAATCTTACTACACATCAAATCTTGTTAGTTAGGGATGTTAATATAGATATGATCAAAGCCAGTTCAAATCCAGTTCAATCATAGAACAACTGTTATTGATATTTTGGTGGTATATACGACACTACACATTAATTAATGGAAACTATTAGATGTAAGTAGCATATCTGAACATGAATTACTTTGCTTTACAGTAAACGTTCTGCACGAATTCCACAATCCGTTATATAACTACAAGAGATTTTTCTGCATTTGATCAAACGTAGTTTGTTAATAAGTTCCATAAAATTCCCTTTCGCCATATTTTTCGCATAAATGAAGTAGATGATGACTTGAACTTTTTAAACAATCGTTTGTTATGTTTATTTGAGGCTATAGCACTCCTAAAACATTTACAATTTCCAAAAAAACAGAACTTTGGTTAACTGATAATGTTAAATTAATGATGGCGTTGCGAGACAAACAGTAAGGCGTTACAGCATGTCATTTGCCCGCACACTGGTAGTGCTATAAATCATTAAGACGCCTGACTAACTTTCCTATTAAAACAAGAAATGCGCGTTTAGTTTCAACGTTAACGTTACCTAAGCAATAGTATTGACATAAGGAACATTTGAAAAAAACTTCACTTGCTTAATATCAATAAAAAGACACCTGAGGAATTACCAAAGATGCTGTTCAATCCTGATAATGTTAATATTTTTTCTTGGTTCTGTCCCGCTATTGGTAACGACTTGCTTACAAATTAATACAGTAACTCATTATTTTCAGGTCTAATTAAAATCAAAAACTATAGTAACTACATTTAGCAATTTACATCCGATCAGATTTTTGCCTACATTATCTTTGTTACATCAAAGGACAGAATATTTAACTATAAATTGCATTTTACTGGTTTTAGAGCAAAACTTACGACTGCATTGTTAACATAATAGCGGTATCACACTCGGGCAATCTTAGTGTGTTAACCCTCTTGGATTACACTGGAACATTCCACACCATTTCGCATAAACTACTGCTAGCAATTATCCAATAGCTTGAATTTGAACGAAATTCTGTTACATTAATTAGTAGTTACTTACAGGATACATAATAGGCGCATTAAACGGGGGAGGGGGGGGGGGCTCAAGGGTCTACTTTGGGACCAGTTCTTTTTACAATATACACCAGTTTACTGCACAAACAGTGAATAACCTGTCTTGCGAAAGATGTAGCCAGCTGATACGCAATTGTAACATTACTTTTTACCTACTTATTTTGAACAAGCTCCTCTTGACATTAATTATGATTTAGGTCAGTTAGCCAACTTGTGTACTCAACATTTACTTACTCTTAATCCTGATAAGTCTCAGGTTTTAGTATTTCAAAACAGAATTCATAAAGCATCTTTTCAGTGAACAACATATTGCTATCGTTGAGGAAACTAAAAATCTTGGTGTTAGTTCACTTTGCTCTCAAGTTTCGCCAAGACGTCAATTCAATGGTTTATATTTGGAATACGAAAGTCTGAACATATTTCTGATGAACAATGGGTAAAATTACTAATTGATTGTCACTACCATAAAACAATAACGACACGTGAACCAATATATTTGTTCAATAAACTATTATGCCGAAGTTATGTTCACACACGTAACCTGCGTCACATACATCAGACGTTGATACCCCGAACCGAATATTTTAAACAATTTTAAGCTACAGTTACTTACAACATAATTCCACATTCTCTCTAGACTCATTTCAGACTTTCAAAAAACAGCTAAAATATGATCTCCTTACGCAACAAAATGAGAACCGTTAATTTACAACCTTAACTACAAGACCGAAGCCACCCGGGGGGGGGGGCAAGGGGTCAGACCCCCTCTCCTCCCCCTCCCGAAACTCAGCGGAAAATAAATTTTTTTTAACGAAATGTAAATTACATTACGTAGTTAATGTAATTATATAGGTACCACAAATAAGTGCTTTTTCTTGACTGCCCATCGCACGTCTAGTATACCGGTAAAAGATTCTACATATTCTGTGAAAAGACGTTGGGTGGCGCTGGCGCTGGCTAGTGACGGGTAGACACGAGAGCAATCGGGATTATCGCGCTGCTTCAATCCTGCAATGTTCGATTCGAGCATAGCAGGGTTAAAGCTAGTTGCCAGTGCGCTGTTATTATTGTTGGAGTGTGACCGTTCCACGTGCGTCAAACGAATTGCATCCAAGCTGCCTAAAATAGGCTCACGAACCAGACAATTTTGAATATTTTTACGCCTAAGGACACCTAAGGTAAAAAATAGCCTAATGCCTATTTCTTTTGTAACTAGTTGTTTTAAGAAGAGTAACGCTTATTACATTATCGTTGTCGCTCACGCATATCTATATCTCAACCACAGCATAAATACCTACAGATGCAGAAGCGCCAGACGTGGCGGTTTCTTTGATGTTTGCAAGCGCTCATTTAAGTTTGGCGGCCATCTTGAAAGAAAGTATTTGGGCGGTAAAATACTGTTTATTCAAATATCCAATATATAAAAGTAAAATATACTATTTTTTTATAAATGTGTTATATTTATTAATTTTTGATTTTTTACTTCCGTTTTAAAATCTGTTTAAATACTTTAGGCAGTAGTAATGACTGAAAAAGTACAAGTAATTGATTCCCAGTATTCCAATTAAGAAAATTAGTAACATTTTCTATGAATAATGTTTCTAATTTTTCGATGTATTCAAAAAAATTAAAATTTGGTGACTGTAAGTTGCCAAACATATCGGAATTTTGATTTTGATAGGCTTTATATAGGTTAAAATAAACACTGGAATTGAATACAAGTAGAACCCGGGCACCTTGGCCGCCATCTTGAATTTTGACGTCACAAGGCCGGCCACGTGAGAGACCGTATTTTTCACCCTTATTTTTATGGTTTCTTTTCGGATGGCTTTTTCAACCCCTTGATGAAATGTTGATCCCTAGTTATGGTCTTTTTGACAGCAATTTTTTTGTCGGCCTTATTTTATGGTTTCTTATGGTCCAGGCGTTGGTCTTAGGTTTGGGGCTGGGCCTGGGTGACGGCTTCTTTTCGGGGGCCCTTTTCAGCCCTTGATGGAATTTTCAACCCTTTTTGTTGTACTAAGAGCCTTTTTGACAGCCAAACCTTTTTTGTACTTGAGGGGTGTACTTAGGGTTTGGTCTTGGGGTTGGTCTTGGGCTTAGGGTTGGTCTTGGACTTGGACTTGGGGTTGGTCCAGGCGTTGGTCTTGGATTTGGGAGTGGGGCTGGGTGACGGCTTCTTTTCTGGGGGGGGGCCTTTTTCAACCCTAATTAAGGTCCTTTTGGTAATATTAAGAGCAGTACAACCCCTGGAGGTTAGACAATTGCACGTGTTCTGATTGAAAAAGGTTTTTATTTAAGCTGTGTTTATTAATATATATTAGGGCCCATTTTTATTTTATCAAATGAGATTGCATAATTGTATTTCTTTTAATTTCTATCTACAGATTGTGATCTTTTACCTATACGATAATTTATTTATACATTGGGGTTGTATTCTAATAATTAAATTCCACTGTCATTTTAAATTAACCTCAACACGCAATGCCAAAAATTATTTAAAAGTTAATTTACACGACACTGTAATCAGAATATTGTTTTTCTAAACGAGTATTAATACTGGTTGCTTATCTTTGAAATATCTTTAATCACCATCCTGTCGTTAAAATTGTTGTATATACACAGGTCCTCAGTATCCAAACACTTTACGTTTTTAAAAAAGATATGTTGTTTGCACTAGCTGTAATTAAATCTGTGCAACTAAATAAATAAATTAAGGTTATAACTATCGTTTTCTGTTGCACGTATAGGCACACTAATACCACTTGCTATGTTTTGACTTATGCTTAATTGATATAAAACTGGTTATCGAGTAAAAGTAATTTTTGGAATGTAAATTAAATATTATATGCTGTACATACACACAAAATTGTTTTATAGAAAACAAATTCATTGTAAAATCCTCATTAAAATATAACACTACAGTTGGTGTAATTATATAATACCAATATTGAGTAGCATACTTTGTTTAATAATAAATAAAACGGTTAAAAGAAATAAATGACAGTAGATCCTACGTAACGCTTAATTAAAACCAAAGTAATAAAATCTCTTCTTTATTTATCAGACTAGAATAGTAGGAAAACAAAAATTGTACAATAATTTGATTATCTCGTCATTTAAGATTAAAGATACAGTGAAAAACTTATTTACTAAATCAAACATAGGTAAGTTATGTAATCTAAAATATAAAAACATTAACGTACAAAGTCCACACACATTCGAATGGTAATCTTGCAGAGTCGTTTTGTTATAATGGAACCATCTAGAATTTTTCTCTAGGAAGCGTAAATGATACCCTTGCGGTGCTCGTCCAAAGGAATCAAAATATTCCACGTTACCATTCTCGTCAATGTAGATAGCAGTCTAATGCTGACCTGGTTTGTTAGCAGGATCGGTGTTTACGACAACTGTACAAGGTCTAGATGCCTGCCTCGGTAGTTGAAGCACATACAAGCGGAAACACATTCTTATGGTTGGGGATCGATTTCAAGCATCTCAACACTTGTGCCGCATGCATCTTTGGAATTGGTATGCACCCAGTCTTGCAATAGTAAGGCGTTTTCCAGTGCACACATAGGCCCAAGAATGTTATCGTTTAAACAACTATATGATTTTCCTTCCTCTTTCAATTGTTTAATAGATGGACAACCAGTCTAGTCGAGGTTTACTATCGGTTTGTTAAGAAACCTTAAAAGCCGCTGTTTTTCACTGCTCTTAACGTGAATTTTGTTAAACGGGCGCAACACTTTCATCAAATCCTCACGGAAATTGTTGTAGTGTACATAACCTGACCACCATTTCAGGCCGTGATAATTATCCTCCAAAAACTTTATCTGTTGTGACACGGATTTTGATATAAGGTAACCTCAAGGTGGTTTTATCAGCATCAACGATAAACGACCATGATCTGTAACCACGGCAATTTCTTTCGGTATGAATTCATTACCACTAAACCCTTGTACGTCCAAGTATGCATCCATCTTCTTTCCCGTGCTGCTGCTGGATACTGAAGCTTGAGATCTAGAATTACTCCTTAGCAGCTAAAATCCACGACGACGTTCCGATGTTTATCGATCTCGATCACGTTATCGAATTCTGCATACACCAAACAGTTAACAGTTTCAATGAGCTCTTCACCAAAGCCGACTTCCAGCTGAAGCCGGCCGTTTCTAACTAAATTCCAGTGCGTGCTAGCGTTTACAGAAAAGTCAGGTGTTAGGTCGAAGGCCATTAAACAGTATCCGTTGGGGTAATCGCTTCTCGATATATCGTTAGCCTCGTTCAAAAAATGAATACCAGTGGCAGAGAATAATTAGCTGTAAAGTCCGGCTGTAAGGCTTTCGAGGGAATTTGTTGGCCGTCAATATATAACGACATGTAGTTAATATTGCTGTGATGAAAATTGAACGGATTTGAGGCATAATCACCGTTGAAGGCTTTATTTGCTACAAAGACTATGATGCATCGTTTAGGTAACTGACCCAGGAAAACATTATCCAATGATTTTCGCTGTATAGTTAACAGTCTTACGTCGGTACTTGTAACAGGGTATTTTGCTGCAGTTGTTTCTAAAGCTTTAGCATGTGCAATTAGAATAGTCAGATTGATTCGCATACGTCTCACCAGCAAGGTAGCGTCCATAATTCGCGTCTTGTAAGTTGAAGCATGAGCCGCCATTAGGCTAAAGGTATCTCTTGATCGTACAAATTTGGTCTTTATCTCAACACCGCTTATGAGAAACTTTTCTTGATTAAACAAATCCGAGTGGAACGTGGCCAATCATCTCAATCTGACTGCTGGTCGCCGCAAGTGCTTGACGTTTTGGGAAACCGTTATTACCGTTTCTCAATGTATTCATCTGACCGGCTGCATCATTGTGCCATAAGGTACAACCTAGTTGTGAACTCTTGGCCTCCTTTCCATAATTTAGCAACGTTTAGATATCAGAGCGGTAGGCGTAAGTGTTGTTTGGTTGTGACACCATCTTCTGATTTAAGTAAACCTCCACTTGTGAGAAAAGCGAATGCATCCAATTGTTTACCATACAACATCTGCATCAGTAAGTGCTGTATCGTCTTGCTTTAGAACTTTAGCTGTGATGTACGACACGGTCTGGCTTAAATCTATGTAATCGTTTCCATTTCCGGGTACAACAAACTCTATTGGGGCATCATCACTCAGAGCTGATAAGGGTTTGTAAAATATCCATTCACCACCCTCGATAGGTACTTGTCTGCGTCGACGGTAAAGCGAACAAATCCAATTCGGACGCATTCACACGATTGGGTATGTAGAAAAGCCATTATCTTGAGAATATATCGTCGTAAGTAGGCGTCTTCTTCTTCTTAGCGACAGCTCTCGCTAGAGACTGGTTATTATCGGACAGGCGTACTCTTGAATTTCTCGTCGGCTTTACGCTTACAAATCTTTAATAGGTCGATCCTCTATGACGTCACTAAGAATATTGGCACTCGTTCTGAGAGCTTCTTTCCCGATAGCCTTTGCACCAGACTTAAATAACGGTATTATACTTATACTTATATACACCACCTAGCCAGCTTCCTATTCCGTGACCACGTTGATATGGTGCGCCTCTGTAGATAGATCCAATGCCGTTACCGGCCTGATTCACATAATATTGTTGATAAGGACAGACCATTATTGCACTTTCTTAAAGTGTAGCTTCAGACACGACGTACCAAACTCGAATGACATTGCTGCACTCGTATCTGTTTTATATGAATCTCGATGTTTTCAAATTCCCGTGTCATCACTGGCATGTAGAGTGCAGGTGAAAAAACCACATCTTCATGGCTTCCGTAAACCATAGTTTTCTGAAGTACTATTTATTATACGCATAAGCGAATATAAAACATCGCCCACAATTTGGGGTTCAACGATATCCCAATAAACAAACATTTGCGTTGGTAATCTTATCCATATACTAGCGGGGTGCTAGAGTATTGGTTCCGTAGCTATGTTTTGGTACGGCCGATAACCCAGCTGTAAGGCTAAACGTTGTGAGAAGCCGAATAGCGCGAGGGGGGGTTTTAATTTCGTAGTGATGCGCTTAGTTAGATTATGGTATTCGATTGTTAGCAATTTACTTATTAGCTCGTGATTATTTAGCTCACTGGCAATTTCTTCTATGTCGGCATAATTCCCTGAGACAAAACGTAACCTTGTTCGGTATGAATGGCTTTCTCGTTGTCGTGTTGGAAATGTGATGCAGCCTTTTTTAACATCGTCTCTAACACATCCTCTTCTCCTGGGAGTGGGTCAGTTCTATAATAAATTAAATTGTCTGTCGCACTTACAGCGGCAAAAGAACAAAGGTACTGAATTTCCGATATGCCTACAACCCACGATCGTGTTAATCTTATTCGATTTGGTAGCTGCGTAATAACACTTGATGTCATATTGTCAGGAGAGTACGTCCTAGAGCTATTACTCCATAAGGTAAGATAAAACTCCATCTTTATATATTGCTCAACTGCGATGCTAGTATCCAGCTATTAAATTTGTCGCTGTATCCACGCCACTTGACCAGATATTGTTTATACCGTCCGCTACCCTTGTCTGCTAATATCTTCTCAACTTTGAATAGAGTGTCTTTATCGACCGTAACAACTTGCAGTTCTTCTTCGAAAAAGGTACCTTCAACAGAATCGTTATTAAGATCGATTATCCGCTAAACTGGTGGTCTTCTTTTTATCATTTCACTATTTGTAAAAACTTCCTCGCTCCAATTCGTTTCATATCCCTTGACATGCTGACCGACCTTATATTTAGGGTGACGTGCAGTGCCTAAACCTTTCGCGTACAGGTTATTCCACACCTCTAAAATGTTTTCATCGTTTACAGCCGCAGGGGCCATCTTTATACTTGAACGAAGGCTATTGTTGTAAGCAGTCACCAGTTTTTGGAGTACATCGATATACCTGTAGGAATTTTTGTAAGTGAAATAACACCACATCCTTGTTTTCAATGTTTTATTAAATCTTTCAACTACATCAGGATTATTTGTTACATAGAAATTGATATTTTGTTTCTTGAAAAAGTTTTGTACACTGTCCGCCACAAACTCTTTGCCTTTATCCGTTTGTAGATTTGTCGGGGTATTATCACTTTCCTTAAAAATATCAGCAAATGCTACAATTACAGATGCAGATGTGCTCGTTTTAAGTGCTCTCGCCCAGGCCCTCTTGCTAAACACATCAATTACCGTTAGTATGTAGTTGTATCCACTATTGTGTTTACTTGAATTTCGCATATCACAAAGATCCGCTTGCCACAATTCGTAAAGGTTACTCACAATATATTTATTTCGTGGAAACTTTTTTCTGATAGGTTTATTCATCGTGTAAGCTTCTTGCGCTTGCAACCAATTTTTCACTTCACCATATTTTTTATCTTTTACAACATTAGCTAAAGGTGTTATACCCGCAAACCGCGCCGGATGAGAGGGATCATAGTATGCAGCATCCATATTATGTTCGCCACGAATCCCAATCTAGTGAAATTCATCTTCTTTGAGAGATTCTTCTCGGTGTTTCCCGCGATTTACCGAGTAATTCTCACGTATGAGAATATCTGAGCTCTGTCACGTGGGTTTTTAAAGAAAATTATGTAGTGTGCATTGAGAGAAATATCCCGCTGTCCGCGTCCTTGACGAAATATGTTTTGAGTTAAGAAAAACACACTTACGTTTCTATGATGACAGCCCTTTGTAAAAATATCAACCACTGAACCGTTAGTTTCGCGCATTAGATCATCAATTATTATTAAGACCGGTTTTTCGCGGTCAAACTGATCCATATCAGGTAAACCCTTTTGAAATTCCACAGAGATCTTTGAACAACGGCTGCCACTCGCTGTAAAACCAGATAATTTTTTCAAAAGCTGTATCGCAGGCAGTTTCGATATTTTTTAGAAAATCTACAATGAAACTGGCCCTCCATCTTGGATCGCTAAACGATACTGAAGCGTCTCTGTCATCATCTTCGTTTATATACCAAGTGATCTGCTACACCGTTATATTTTACTTTTTAATTAAGCGTTACGTAATACCTACTGTTTTTTCTTTCTTTTAGTCGTTTTATAAAAATTTATGATTTTATTTATTATAAACAAAATATGCTACTCAATATTGGTATTATATAATTACACTAACTGCAATTAACTCTGTTATATTTTAATGAGGATTTTATAATGAATTCGATTTCTATAAAACAATTTTGTGTGTATGTACAGCACATAATATTTTATTTACATTCCAAAAGTTACTTTTACTCGATAACCAATTTTATATCAATTAAGAATAAATCAAAAGTGGTATTATACGTTCTGCCGGTAGTTAGAACCTTAATTTATTTATTCAGTTGCATAGATTTAATTACAGCTAGTGCAAAGGTAAGCAACCAGTTTTAATATTCGTTTAGAAAAACAATATTCTGATTACTGTGTCGTGTAATTAACCTTAAATAATTTTTTGCATTGCGTGTTGAGATTAATTTAAAATGACAGTGGAATATAATTATTATTAGAATACAACCGGAATGTATAAATAAATTTTCGTATAGGTAAAAGATCACAATCTGTAGATAGGAATTAAAAGAATACAATTATGCAATCTCAGCTTAAATAAAAATCTTTTTCAATCAGAACACGTGCAATTGCCTAACCTCCCGTACTGCTCTTAATATTACCAAACGAACCTTAATTAGAGTTGAAAAGCCCCCGAAAAGAATCCGTCACCCAGCCCTAGCCCCAAATCCAAGACCAACGCCTGGACCAACCCCAAGTCCAAGTCTAAGACCAATCCCAAACCCAAGACCAACCCCAAGACCAAACCCTAAATACACCCCTCAAGTACAAAAAAGGCTTGTCTGTCAAAAAGGCTCTTAGTACAACAAAAAGGGTTGAAAACTCCATCAAGGGGTTGAAAAATGCCTCAGAAAAGAAACCATAAAAATAAAGGTGAAAAATACGGTCTCCCACGTGGCCGGCCTTGTGACGTCAAAATCCAAGATGGCGGCCAAGGTGTCCGGGTTCTACTAATACATTTGCTTCCTCATTTGCATAAGTTATACAAATGTTGGATGAATGCTGATTTAAACATTTTTAATAAGATACCCGCTCACATATTTTAAAGGATTGACTGCAGGCAAACTATCCCTGTAATCCGTGCATGAGACAGAAGGAGTTATGTAAGACGACTTATCTACATCATTTTCAGAATTTAAAGCTTCCTTTAATATTATGTCATCATTTAGTTTAGAAAGTAACGCATCTAAATCTTCTGCACAGTTGGCACCTTCTAAATTTTCAAAAAAATTCAAACAGTATAAGTTTGGTTTGGGTGGATTATTTATATCAAATAATGTAGAAAACACCTGTTATTTCAGTCGATTTTTTGAAATATTTAAAAACATCGTATCTTCAAAATGTACAGAACAGATTTTACAATTACTATACAAATATTTACACCTCCTTATCAACAAATCTTCTCTTCTACAGGCCATCACCCATTCTTTGGCCCTATAAATATGTATAAACTATAACTCAAAACATCAAAGTTAATTGGTAATTATTCTCACCTAACTTCATATTTCAGGAAACCTAAAAAAAACTCAATTCCTTGTTAACTTGTGAGTTATTGGAACAATTAGGTGCTGAACACCAACCTTTATTTGCACTCATACTTTTTTTCAATTTAACTGAATAAATTTATTTAAACATCAGGAGAAAGCATAAGCACTGTATGGTATAAATAGCAGGTTTAGTTCCTTTCAAGATGGCCGAAGTTGCATCTGCGCGTTGCAAATTGGTACTGCCGAGACGGGTAGTGTCGCTTCTGCATGCGTAGGTATTTATTTTGTGTATTTGTTTTTGTTATTACAGGCCTCAGAACAGAAGGTCATTCTATTCAAAATGCCCAAACGAGCAAAGCCGTCAAAGCGGGATATAGGATGTTCAAATATATAATCAAAAAACCTAAGCCAAGCGATACTAACGAAATTCTAAATCTCTGTTCGCCTGTTGTCATCGGCAATTCTAAAAATTAGGCTTCAACTTCAACAGTATCGTACGAGTACCGCAAATTCCAAACAATTCTATTCCCAGTACTAGTTCCGATGTTGTGGTGGATATTTCGGGAAACCACAATTTGTTAGATGTGAGTTGCTACATGGGACTAAGCAACGACATTTATGATGATTTAAAATGCAAACTCTTGGATACTCCTTGGAAACCGGAAAAAACCTACAAGTTTCCAATAACAAGTAATAATAAAGGAAAACTTAAATTTCAAATGCATTGGTTTGAACGTTTCTCGTGGTTAGTTTACTCAACGAAAGCACAGCAAGGTGCTAAAGGCTGTGCGGGTAAAAGTTCACACCAGCAGTTAAAAGCGTTGGTTACTGAGACACTTAACAAATGGAAAGATGTGCTACATGATTTCAAGCATCATAGTGAGAGCCAATACCACGAAACGTGTTTAATATTGGCAGATAGTTTTCTAGAAGTTCATAAAAAATTACAACCAGATATCATGAGTCTACTTGATACTGAACGATTGAAACAAATAACCGAGAATCGAAGGAAACTTATTCCTATTATTGAAACAATCAAATTGTGTGGATGACAAGGAATGACCTTGAGAGGGGCATCTGACTCAGGTCCGATTCAAATTGATGATTCTGAACCCGAATTTGTTGACGGAACCTTTCGAGCTGTCCTACGAATGAAAGGCAGGTGTGGAGATGTAAATTTAATAAGGCATTCCGAAACTATGATGTTAAATGCAACGTACTTAAGCTCCACCACACAAAATGAACTTATATCAATCTGTGGCGAAGTTGTTCAGAAAAAGATAGTTTAAGAAATAAATTCTTCTCAATGTTTTTCAATATTGGTTGATGAAACGACCGATGTTTCTCGACAAGAACAGATGTCAATATGGGCGAGATACACAAAACTTGAAAATAACATATTTATCATGCGTGAAGAGTTTTTAAACTTTGTCGCAATTGCGAGTACTACGGGGAGGATTTTAGCTAACACAATTCTCTCCGAATTAGAACGTTTAGGATTCAGTACTTAATTGGGCAAGGATATGATGGCGCCTCCGCCATGAAAGGTTGTTTTAATGATGTGCAAACAATACTCCGCGAGTTTCGCTCGCCCAGAAGTACTATATTTGCATTGTAGTTCACATTCTTTCAATTTGGCTCTATGCCATTCTTGCCAAATTCAGCCTATTCGTAATATTATAAGCACTATAAAATTCGTCAAAGCGAACCAATTGCCTAAAGCACAGTATTAGAAAGAACTTCCCAGAAAGCAAATGGCCAACACTTACGGCAATGTGTGAGACTCCATGGGTCGAAAGGGTCGAAAACCATGATGGGTTAATTCAGGAAATTTTCAAAGCTATCCCCGATACATTAGAAGAACTGAGCACTGATGTGAATTCTGAAACTTCATCAAAAGCGAATAATTTTCTAAAATCTATTATTGCCAGTGTCATAAGTGTCAAGTTTATGTTGCTTAACCATACTATTTTCATACATATTACCACTCTGCAAAATATTTCAATCTCCGCTGTATGACTTGTCAGCATGCCGATTTAATCATAAAAACCAATGAAGACATTCGCCAAAATGTGGATTTAAGATTTACAAAAATTTTCTAAGCTGCGCAAGATTTATTAATACCCTTAAAGGAAGATATAGAGATTCCAAGGTTAGCGTTACGGCAACAGCATAGACCAAACTACAGTGCAACAGAGCCTGAAACTTATTTCAGATCACACTTTTAGATGACTTCCTTGATCAACTTCCGAGAAGATTCAAGTATCAAACACTGCATTATCATCCCTTAACATTTTTATTCCGTCTGTGTGTTGCAGGAATAACCTTGAATTTCAAATTGACCATTACTCGCTTTATAAAAAGTATTTGGACTGGGACTGTTTACAATCGGAATTCGACCTATGGAAGCAAAAATGTCTGAATGAACCGGAAATAAATCGTCCCACATCTACTATTGAAGCTCTTGAAGAATTCAATCAGGTCCTGTTTCCAAATAGCCACAAACTCTTGCAAATTTTGGCGACAGTGCCTGTTACAACTTCTACGCCTGAAAGGTCATTCTCTTTAAAACGCCTCAAAACTTATTTGAGAAACTGTACGGGCCAGGTAAGGTTGAATGGATTGGCTTTAATGACAATCCACCGCTGAATCAGTATTGACACACAGGAGGTAATTGACCTATTCGCAGCAATGAAAGGAGACTAAATTTTATTTTGTAAATAAAATCCACAGCGACGTTCCGATGTTTTTCGATCTCGATCACGTTATCGAATTCTGCATACACCAAACAGTTAACGGTTACGGTGAGCGCCTCTTCAAATCCGACTTCCAGCCGTAGGCAGCCGTTTCTAACTAAATTCTAGTGCGTATTAGCGTTTGCAGATAAGTCGGGTGTTAGGTCAAAGGCCATGAAACAGTAGCCGTTGGGGTAATCACTTCTCGATATATCGTTATCTTCATTCAAAAAATGAATACCCGTACCAGAGAATAAGGTGTGGTACGCTCTTACATATGAACCATTCGGTGTAAAGTCTGGTTGTAAGACCTTCGAAGGAATTTGTTGTCCGTCAATATATAACGACACGTAGTTAATATTGTAGTGATGAAAATTGAGCGGGTTTGAGGGGTAATCACCATTGAAGGCTTTATTTGCTACAAAGCCTACGATGCATCGTTTAGGTAATTGAGCCAGGAAAACATTATCCAATGATTTTCGTTGTATGCCTGCTGGTATAGTTAACAGTTTTACGTCCGTCCTTGTAACAGGGTAGTTTGCGGTGGTTGTTTCTAAAGCTTTAGCGTGAGCAATTAGAATAGTCAGATTGATTCGCATACGTCTCACCAGTAAACTAGCGTCTATAACTCGCGCCTTGTAAGTTGAAGCGAGTGCCACCATTAGGCTAAAGGTATCTCTTGATCGTAGAAATTTAGCCTTTAACTCAACACCATTTATGAGAAACTTTTCTTGATTAAACAAATCCGAGTGCACGTAACCAATCATCTCAATCTGAGTGCTGGTCGCCGCAAGTGCTTGACGTTTTGTGAAACCGTTATTTCCGTTTCCCAATGTATTCATCTGACCAGATGTATCATTGTGCCATAAGGTACAACCTAGATGTGAACTCTTGGCCTCCTTTCCATAATTTAGCACATTTCAATGCAATCAATGAAGGTAAAACTATATTTTAATATTCGTATAGAAAACAATATTGTAATAACTGTTATGGAATCAGTTAACTTAATAAAAATTTTTTGTTTAATTAGAGAATAACCCCAATGTCAGTAATTTTTTTTATACTCACTGATGCTTTTTAATTATGATATTTACAATAAAAATAAGTGTTCTATAATTAAATTTTACTGTCATTCAAATTCCCCCACGCATGATCAATCCCTAACAAACGTGCTGTCTTACAAGAACGTCCTTATTAGAAATACAATGTATAAATAAATTCTCGTATAGGTAAAAGATCATCCGAACGTATCCAATAGCATATGACCATTTTAAAACAATAGGGATCGATAATTTTAATAATAATATCTTATTAGGGTAATTATGGAATTTCCACCATTGTATGCGTGTGCGTTTGCCTAACCTCCAGAGGTACTGCTCTTAATACAACCAAAAGGACCTTAATTAGGGTTAAAGCTGACTATCAAAAAATAACCCTAAGATCAATTCCAGGTCCAAGACCTACCGAACCCAAGACTGCATCTGCCCCTCACGTGAGCAAGTACAAAAAATTGCTCTCAAAAAGACCCTTGTTACAACATTGAAATTCTATCAAGGGTTGACCCTCGAAAAGAAACCATAGGGGTAGAAAAAACGCGTCCTACACGTGGGCGGCCATAAAATAGGGGTGAAAAAACACGTCCTACACGTGGGCGAGTAAGAAAAACAAAAATAATTACGGATGAAATGGGGTTGAAAAAGGCCTCCGAAAAAAACCATAGGGGTGGAAAATACGGTCTCACGCGTGGGTGTGTAAAAACAAAAATAATTAGGGGCTGAAAAAGGCCTCCGAAAAGAAACCATAGGGGTGGAAAATACGGTCTCCCACGTGGGGCATTATTGTGACGTCAAAATCCAAGATGGCGGCCAAGGTACCCTACTTCTACTTATGTGTATAAAGCTTGAATCCTATTATTGCGGTTACTGAAGTATTACGGTTTGTTGTCTTTGATGATTATGTTATCACGATCTTGATAGAATTCATTTTTTGGTGTCAGTTTACTGGTAATCGTATGATCTATATACTGTTTACTTGACATTTACAAGTTTGAGTGCAACAGCAAAACGCCTGTTTGGTGAATGGAACTCCGCCTTGAGATTACTGGCCGTAAAAACATATTTAAACACCTTCTACTAGTTTTTTATATACTTATGCGCCTTTATGAACGTTTTTGTTTTATGCTGAGTTTTGAAAACATACCATTGTATTTGGAATAAGAACTTATAATTAATTCATGTGTTTTTTAAGTCATTGTATCGAAATTTCGCCAAAACCTGTATAAACATTAAAAGATAAATATTTTAAACAAATTTAAACATTTTATCGGACAGAGATTCGTGGCTAAAATGGATGGCTAACTTCACATAGGTTTATTTATTACGTTTGTAGCAATTTCTCTATTCCAAATCATTCTAAAACGGTAAACACCTTTTTAATAGGGAAAAGTTCTCAAATATCTTACATTAGCAAATCCTCTTCGGAATCAATCGTTTTTTATTCGAACCCAATTTTACAGTTATCCATTCCTGAATCCAGCACGTCTGTACAGAAACTAACGCACATCTCGTACCAAAAAATAACCATAAATTCTAGCTTTATGTGAAATAATACTTTTTGTCATCAATAAGACGCAGCCTATGCGCAAATATTTTTGTCAGCGTTTCCTTTCTTGAATGTAGGAATGCCGATCTTCGATAAGCTTAAATATATAAATGAAGTAGAACAAATCGGTATATAACTAATGAGTTCTTTTTTATACATACCTACCTTGATCATCTTAATTAGAGGTGGGCGTTTATAAGTTTGAATAATAATTACTGAATCCATTTTTTTTTAATTAATCGATTAATCAAGTATTCGATTAATCAAATAGACCAATAAGCAAATAATCGATTCAATCAAATAATCTATTAGTCATATAATCAATTACTCGTATAATCCAGTAATCAAACAATCGATTAATCAAATCTTAGGTAATTGAAGAACGTCACTCTAAAGGAAAACAAAATAGTGCATACAGCAAAAATATAATTGGGTAAAAGTTAAAATACTTTTTTGGGTTTTTTAATGGTGTATTTTTGTATTTATGGATGCAAATACATAAATAGAAAAATACACCATTAAAAAACCCGAAAAAGTTAAGTATTTTAATATGTGTAATCATGGTGAAAGGGTAAAAGTTAAATTTATTTATGTACTTAAG
This sequence comes from Vesta saturnalis, assembly GCA_036346205.1. Classification (NCBI taxonomy): domain Eukaryota; kingdom Metazoa; phylum Arthropoda; class Insecta; order Coleoptera; family Lampyridae; genus Vesta; species Vesta saturnalis. The sequence goes on from JARFJB010000862.1 coordinate 4,804,408, forward strand.
TATTTACTGCAAATAGTACATAGAACATTTTGAATTGTAATACATAAACTAGGGCTGTGTGGGCGAAAATGTAATGTGAAATAAGGTTGGACGATTGCAAATTTTAATAATCGCTAATCGAGTAATGAAGGTAACGGATTTTTTTTAATTAATCGATACTCAAATAATCCATTAATCAAATGATCGATTAATAAAATAATCGATGAATCGATTATTTTCAAAAACTTATCAAAACTTGACTAACCCATTATAATCGATTAATCGATATTTTTGTTTAGCCCTAATCTTAACATAATAAATTTTTTTTAATTATCTAAACAAAATTGTATTCAAAAACAACACTTAGCATGTTATTCAAGGGTTTTGAAATTATGACAAACCATATAATTAGAAATTATTATTAATTTTATTAAATGCATAAATAAAAAGTAGGATTTGAACCTACGACCTGTACTTTGCTAGAGTACCGCGCTAACCAACTGCGTCATCAAGGTTCAAGCCCCAATCGATGTAAATTTTGTCTTTATGTATGTAGAACTGATGTATATTCTAAACATGATGAGATTACAATCAAATTACATATATTAATGGAATGTGAGCATGCAATATCGCAAGGATTCACACATACCAAAGCAACTTGACTAATATTAAACTATTATAAGTTTTTGTTATGAACGAATAAGTTCAAAGGTAAATGTAATTAAAAATTATTAATTTTATGAAATACATAAATAAAAAGTTTACCTCGAGTAGGATTTGAACCTATGACCTGTACTTTGCTAGAGTACCGCGCTAACCAACTGCGCCATCAAGGTTCAAGCCCCAATCGATGTGAATTTTGTCCTTATGTATTTATGTAGAACTGATGCATTTTCTAAATATAATGAGATTACAACCAAATTACTTATATTAATGGAATGTGAGCCTGCAATATCGCAAGAATTCACACATACCAAAGCAAATTGACCAATATTAAATTATTATAAGTTTTTGTTATGAACGAATAAGTTCAAAGGTAAATGTAATTAAAAATTATTATTAATTTTATTAAATACATAAATAAAAAGTTTACCTCCAGTAGGATTTGAACGTACGACCTATAGTTTGCTAGAGTACCGCGCTAACCAACTGCGCCATCAAGGTTCAAGCCCCAATCGATGTAAATTTTGTCTTTATGTACTTATGTAGAACTGATGTATTTTCTAAATATAATGAGATTACAATCAAATTACTTATATTAATGGAATGTGAGCCTGCAATATCGCAAGGATTCACACATACCAAAGCAACTTGACTAATATTAAATTATTATAAGTTTTTGTTATAACAAAAACTTATAATAATTATATAATTAGAAATTCATATTTCAATATTATTATAAGCTAAATGGGCTTCATCTAAGTAATGTGACAATGAAAATCATTTTACTGTTTATTGTAATGATTTAGAGATTGTGATACAAGTGTATTGAAGACATATGATCATTACGATCTACCTTTATTTATACCTTGTTTTGTAATGCATCATTGCATGTAGCATTATTGCGTTATACCTGGCAAATAACAAATTGTCATTACCTCGATCATTGCTAATTATTAATATAAATTAATATTATACTGTGACGTTTCTGCCAAGAGATCCTCTTTCAACTCATCAGATGTAGTTATTTGGCAGATTGTTTCTAATACAAATATTGCAAAATATTGTCAATTATTACAGGTTAATGCAACTTAGTTGGAGTAATGCAGGCAAATTCTACATAATGCAGTGTAATGCGACTTAGGGCCGGTCTTGCCACGCAACCTTATATTCAACTTAATTTAGGTCATCTTAAGTAATAAAGTAGACTTAAATTTTTAAAGTGTTGCACCATCGAATTTTGAGCGTTATTTAGTTTAAACTATTCGTTTCTAAATTCCAATGTGGCAACCATGTAAGTAGCTTAAGTGTATCGAAAATATGACCTAATAACTGTGACTTTTATTTGTCAACTGTCAAACTGTTAATCGGTGCCCAGATCCAGAGAGCTCTCCCTAGAGAAATTTAACACTTATTTTGTTATAAGCAACATTGCATTACGCTGGTACAATGGAGAAGAAGCGACAGCGGTCTGCAAATTATACGTTTCAAGAAAAAAATCTTTTATTAAATAGCATATACCAGTATAAGAATATTATTGAAAATAAAAAAACTGATGGAGTGTCATTAAACGAAAGGGATGAGGCCTGGGAATCCATTACAAGAAAATTTAACAGCATGTGTCCATCTAATAACCATCGTCCGAAGGATTCTCTGAAGAAGTGTTACGAGAACCAAAAAAAAAACAAACCAGAGTTAATGCTGCTAATGAACGAATGGAAACTTACAAGACACCAAAGACAAAGATGCAAATAAAGAGCTCACTTTAGATCTAATGAATGAGAAAACTGTTTCTGGACTTATTAACGTATTTGATTCTGACAACGTGGAATTTATATATGAAAATGATATTACTGTTATACAGGAACAGATACAGGAGGAGGTAGGCATTATTTTAATGTTTTGAATACTATTCACTATACTATATAAATGTTACAGCGAAATGAAAACATTAACGCAGATTGGGGAGATGCACAAGAAAATACTAAAAGTGAAGTATGTAATTAAGTTTTTGTGGTTTTGTAGAATATAACACTAAAATTTTATTTCAGTATTCTGTGGTACCTTGCTCTCAGAATTTAGATTGGGGCACGTATAAACCCAGCCATCTGAAGACCCCAAAAACGGCAGTTTTATTAAATGCTACTGAAGGTACTCTACAGGCTAGGAAATCGTCATGGCTTCATAGAAGGCGGCCTGTTATAGATACAGTTGGATCACAAAATGTGCGTGATTTATATGCAGAGTTGGCAAGGGAAAAATTACAATTCGCCCAAACTTTAAAGAAATCACTTGTAACACAAAATAGGCAGGATGGAATAATTAGGAACCTCAGAATAACATCTTTGAAACTTGACATCAAACTAAAAAAACGCCGATTAGGGATTACAAAATCTAGATTTGTAAAACAAAATTTAAAAGTTGTACTAAATAATACAAACTAGTGTTAAACTTTTTTATTAAAACAATCTATATTTAAATAAACTTTCCACTACTATAAATTTGCAAAATAATTGTTAATTAAAGCATGTCGTATGGTTACATTTGTATCGGGCTGTTGTCTTATTTCGTTATCGACTTCCTGCAATAGATTTTTAAATTCAGCCACATCTATTTCTTGAGGTAAAGCAGGGATATCTTCACCCATTGAACAATCTACATTGTGCAGTACAGCAGTGGCAACAATGATTGTTAAAGTATGCTCGACTTTTAAGCGACTACCATACGCGAGGATTGGAAAACGTCTTTTCCATATTCCAAATAGTTTTTCTACTACCACTCTTGTACGGATTTGAGCTTCATTATATAATTTCTCAGCTCTTCCTTCTGGTTGCAGGAGGGGAGTTAGTAAGTATGATCTACCATTGTAAGCACTATCTCCTAAAATTTAAATCAGTTAATAATTAAATCGCCAACAACAGAAAATATACCCAAGAGTAAACTATTGTGAAATTCACCATTCTCAAACCTAGCTCTTATTCGGCTATTATTAAATATTGTTGCATCATGTGCTGGTCCAGGCCATTTTACAGATAAATCTTGAATTTTCATATTTGCATCTGCAATGATTTGTGCATTTATTGAAAAATAACCTTTGCGGTTTCTGTACACTTCTGCACCGTTACCTCCTACAAATAAATTTAATAAAATTGTAATGTAAAATATATTGTAAATAATTATTCAAAACTATTCTATTATGTTACCTGGTGATTGAATTCTAATATGTGTACCATCAACTGCACCTATAACACGAGGAAATACAGCAATTTCATGGAACTGTGATTGCATAGATTGAATTTCAATTTCGTTTTTGGGCATATTAATATATCTTGGCCTGAGACATGCCAGAGCCTCGGAAACTTTATGAATAATTCTATGTGCAGTGGATTTGTGAGTTCCTGCAAAATCGGCAACACTTTGAATATGTCCTCCAATGAAATAAAAACGAAGGGTCAAAAGAAATTGCTCTATGGGAGTAACCGATCGATTTCTAAAAGATATTGCATTGTGTGGATATACAGGCCAAGAAAGATTTCTCTATAACCTTACCTATCTGTAAAATATCCCAATTCATGTTCAATTCACCCTAGAACATTTAAAGCAGTTTGTTTGGTAAGACGAAACCTTTTAAAAAAGTCCAATTCTCCCATTTCATTAAAATGGTTACTCCTATGGCATATTTCTCTAGGAAATCCTATATCTAGTAATTCCAAAATTTCTATGTCGTCTTCCTGAGCATCATTTTCTAATAAAAAATTGTAAACTTCCATAACAAATAGTTAATAGAATTGTTTGTTCAGAATGATGGCAAAATTTGAAGGTTAAGTGGTATTTATGCTTCAGATTTTGCAGGTTTAAATTTAAGCGGTCCTTAACTTGTTTAAGTTAACTTATAATGGTGGTGCAACAGTTAAAATACTTATTTCATCCTTAAACTAGCCTTAAAAATTAAGTGGTGGTAGTGCAACCGGTCCTTAATGCACAATAATTCTGCGTAATGCAGCTTAATTTAAAGTAATAGTGTAACCCAGATGCTTTTGTACCAGTAATGTAGGTAGTGAATGACCATTCGTTGAACAGTTTTAAAATTGCCTGGCGATAAGGCAGAACAATCACTAACTTAGAATATGCGGTAAAACACAAACGAAACTTTTTTCTCTCTCAATGGACCAATAATAAACTTCGAAAAAGTTTCTTAAATAAACGTTTATAACCGCTACTTCCCCCAAACAGAAATGTCAGTGCAGAGTATTGTTAGTTCCATCATTATGTATGGTACTAATTAAATTTCACAAATAGCTACGAGGTTAGTTCCTAAAGGTTCCTAATTGTGAAATTCCCAGTGTAACTACGCCTACTTTTGTTCCAATCGTGCAATCTCTGTCACCACGAATATTAGCAGAAAACAACAATTTTATACATTTTTTGGATATTTCTACAAGTGGAATAAACATTGTAAAGTGAAGTAATTGCAATATTACTATAGTATATCCCAGAATATCAGAGAGTAATAAATAATCTTGACAGCGACAGGTGAGTGGCGTACTTATTACAGCATATGCTGTAAAGTCTGTAAAATATATGTCAATGCAGAAAACTGGAAAGTCTGTTGATCATGTAAGTAAATAGGAACAGCGTATGTGGTAACTTGATATGATAAAGGAGGAAACTATAGAACCGGTTATAATGTCTGTAGGATACCTCCGAATCGGGTGAGGATGATAAAGACTGATTGTTTGTTACATATCGCATTTGTATCCAAAACCTACCTTTATGACAATATTAAATGTAAAAAAAATGAATGTAAACTACATTTATAATTATTTTATATTAATCAACACATCAGCATTTTGAAATAGTCACATCTAAAATAAATGTTTAAACCTTTCAGGCCTTTCAATTGTTTGATAATTAATCTACAATTTTTAATACACTAAAATCCCAACCGCACGTCCATGTTTGCCGTTTATCCTTAGATATCTTACTTAATAAGTAGATACAATCGAAATCCTGTATAATGCGAATTGAAACTGTGCATGGGGGTATTAGTAATTGCGCACTAGTGAAAACTGTACTGTGTACACATAAGCCCCCGTGTGTGCAAGAAGGCAAATAGTTGTAATTATATAATTATTTGTGACCTCACTTGAAAAATTCTAGATTTTCTTTTAATTTTTTGCTGTCATTTTGACAAAAAGATACTATGCACCTTCTCATATTTCACTTCTACTATTTAGGCAAATGTTGGACAACTTTAACACACGTTCTTATGGGATGTGATTGTTTTCTGACAATTTCGTATGCGGTGAACATTTTTCTGTGCTATTACTTGTAGATGAGGATTGTATCGATACAATTCACCAGAAATACGTGAATGAAGTGAACAATTATCGTACATAATATTGAAAAGTCCGTGCGATTTTTAGGTTAGTTATCATCAAACTCGTCAAATTAAAGAATTACATTCAAGGTAACACTCTTTTAGTTGAACCTTATATCAAAATAGCACCACAAGCACAAATAAGTTCAATCACCTATTGATAGTGTTAATAAAACTCAGGTTTAATTGTAATCACTTAAAACCATTTTTTCTGGAAAGAAACAGAGCGTACATTATTTACTAAACTTCACATGGATTTTACATTATTAAATGAAGTAACAAAATACTTACAAATTTCTATTGCAATGTTGTAAAGACACGAATACGTGTTGATAAAATCTAACCCAAGTATAATATACACTAATAATGTTCACTAATTGGTAATTAACTATGAAATATCTTAACACTATATACTAACACTACAATAAGTCAATTATCACGATTTTTTCTAGAGAAAACGCTCAAAAATCACAGCAAAAAACGTAGATTCCTATAAAACGCTAACACAAGTTCTCCAAGAGCAGCTGTTGAGGAGGAGCATGCGACGTCAGTGTGACGTATTTGAAAATGCCTAATAGTAAACTCGAAAAGCGCGAAAAACTGAGGTTAGAGAAACGCTTTTTGACAATCACAATTGATATCAATATTTGAATTTGGCAATTCTAACGATACGACTGCGCATGTCCGAATACTCCCAACTTGTAATTTTTCGACCATTTTCGACTTTATTAAAATGTTCAATTTGTCTCGTATTTTAAACGCGCAGCTCATATACTCTGGCTATCTAGTTATTAAGTAAGATATCTATGCGTTTACCTCTCTTAACTGTCTTAATTTAACACAATATTTTGCAAGCGGCCCATTTTCTTCGTTTAAGCGAGCCCGGTTTACTAATGATTTCTGGTTTCCGCTTTCATGCAAAAAAAACGACACTATTTCAGTAATAATTTATTAATACATTTATTACTCTGTGATATTCTGGAACGCACTTTAATAGTAATTAGTAATAATTTGTTTTTTTTTGTGTAATTTTCCATTCATTAGTTTGGTAAATTACAATTTAAGCCATTAAAAATTAACCATTAAAGGTTTTTATAGCATGATTTGTCCAGTCCATCTTTTTTATCTCTGCTGCACTCCTTTACAAAATTAGCAATAGTTTTGAAAATAGGCGGAAGTAAAATAATGCCTAAAAAATGGAAATTTGGAATAACAGATGAAGCTAATGGAGAGAAATAAGTATAAGTTAAATAAAGATTAATGATAAGTGGAAATATCATTCATTGTGAAAATCTATAGACCAATCATGGACATAATTTGCATCTAGCCGGAACCAAACAAATGTTCAAATGAATGAAGAAAAATTCGACGTCAAGCTAGACGTATACAAACAAATATTTGCCAAAAAAAAAACAAAAGGCGTAATTTGGAATAAAAAAATAGGTTCATCTACGCTACGAATATGATGGATAACTCATAGGAATAAAAATGTTGGATTTAGGCGTAACAGAAATACAAATTTTTAAAATGTAGTCTGAGAATAACTTTTATATTTTTCATATTATTTTCGAAATGAGAAAATAGATTGACACTGTTACTTCATCACACGTATGACAGATTGATAACTAACTTTACGTCGTCACATACGTTTAATCATTAACAAACATACTTGGTACTTTGTGCTTAATAGGAAAAATAAGATAGAGAAATTCATTCAAGCTGAAAATTTGAAATTACAACTGAGACTTAACACAGGCTATCGATCATACAAAAATTTATTTCTACAAATCATACTTCAAATCATTGGTATTATTAATATTGATTTTTTAGGAATACAAAGTGTATCTACGAAAATATTGAAACGCTAGTGGTGGTAATCAGTTGCGGTTATGATTACAACTAAATATTTCATTTTCATCGCTTCAGTAAATCAAATGTGAGAAACGTTATGTAAAACGTCAATTTAATTAAAATCTTAATTTGTTACATATATTACACATACCTCATTCCAGTTTTTTGATGCTAATGAGAATTATAATAAATGAATGTATTTAGCGAATTTTTATAGAGGCTAAATTGAATTGGTAATACACAATTATTTATCATTCTTTCAAAAAATATCAACGAATTTGCATTAGGGCGCCAGAAAACCTAGCGTCGGCTGGTGAAAAGAGACGTTGGGTCATTATACTTAAAGGCGTCTCTGTGAATGAAGAACACTTGCTGGATTGTGAAATGAATACAATTTCTTTTAATGGTCAATTATTATTAGTATCAATAAACTATATTACTATTTGTACATATATTTTAGGTGGGATAGAAAGATAAGACAACATTCAAAATGAATTTGTGGAGTTTTAGAAACTATCCAAAGAAAACAAGTAAGTTTTCGTTTCTGTTAACGAATTATTTCCGTAAAGCTTAAATTGTCATCTTTAGGTGTTTTAATACTGCAAAAATAGGATTGTTGAATTTATTTGTATAATATAAATTATAATGATATTTAAAGTACTTGCAAAATTGAATTTTTCTATACCAATATCGATTTTAAGGCTGCATGGATTTGGCAATTTATATCTGATAGTTCCTATAATCGCAAATGTTTGCATTGAGTTGGGGATGTCACAATAAGGTAAGGGGATGATTACAGTTACAATAGAAAATCCGTTAATTTTTTTTGTACAGAAAATTATGAAATAGATAAAATTCATAACTATCGATCCACTAGGCTTACTAATAGTAAAAGTTTCTTTTTTCACTTTGAATTCTTTACGTATTAAAGAAAGTAAACAAGAATACTGAAAAAATAAACAAACTCTCTAACCTTATCAAAACACTAACATTTGGTTTATCAAAAATCTGAAGTACTATAAACTTAAATGAAGAACGCCGGTTGAGATTAATAAAACCAATTATGCTTGATAAACCATTAAAAAACACATGCAAAAGTATTTTTTCATTGAAACTTTTAGCAAGTTTTTATCTGATACTAATCTAAATTAAATAATTAAAAAAACTTACCTATAAGGACCACCAAAAACATCCAAGCTACGAATTTCTTCATTTCGTTGCCCTCAATTAGTTTTGCCCATTTCACAAATAATCACTAAACAGATCACATTTCAATAAAGTATTAATGGGAAACGTCTAATAATAGTTATTTGAAATTTTCATTTTCATTTATTTAACGCATTTTATTAAGGGTGTTCTTCCCTTATGAAGCACATGTGTGGCGAGTACACACGCGAAGGAATACCGAGACCGAGATAGTCCACAAACTACAGTCAGTGGAGTATTGACCGGGGAGACCGTCTTGCGCCGAGGTGTTTCGTCTCCCCCGCATGTACGCCTCCATCCTCTTTCAACATCCATATTTTTAAAACATCCCTCTTACTCGCTCTTTAAAAGGATGCCGAGATACCTACTGCATCTTACGCACTTTATTACATATCTACGTTTCTGTTTTCTAGGTAGTAATCGTAAACCAGGTAAATATGCGGCGGTATCAATGAGTTATACAGATTTATAGAGATTTATCTGGCCAGCGAAAAGATTTTCACGCCTTTTCGACGTTTTTTTCTTGAGTTAGTTTTTCGATTTTCCCGTAAAAAAAGTAAGAAAATGAATCTGGAAAACAAGCGTTGTAATGTGAATGAATGTGACATGTGTGTGTTTTTTTATGTTTCTGTGTTTTACAAAATTTCTCGGCAGCAATCAAAATTTAGACATTAAAAAATATTGCAAAGGGCGAGATGAATCATTGAGTAATGACACTTCAAAGATGGGACTTCCGATTCTCCTTAAAGTAGATTGGAAATAAGGGTGATAAACGTATGAGGTTTGTTACGTATCAAACCAAATAGGGTGTGTAGAGTACATAAAATGTAAATTTAAGCAAAAAATAACGTTACTTAAGAACATCAAGAACATCTGTCTTTCTCCAATAAATAACGTTGTTGACGTTTCTGCATTGTACAGAGACAACCACATTGCGGTTTTCTTGCCTTAACGAAAAGTAAAATTGGTTAAGCCGGTACTTTGGTATTGATTAATTAATAAAAGTACTATACAAGCCATATAATTTAACGAGTCTATAAAATCGTGCACTTGTTGGATTAATGTTGAAAAAACCAATGATATCGTATTTAAGTACAAGTGAGCAAACACAACTTATTTAAAAGATATCAAAAAGACCAAATGGTTTTATTTTTTACTTTTAACTAGGAAGCTTTGTTAAAAATATTAAAGCAACACAATACCTACTTACATTGTTTTACTAAATATAATTCTAGTCAATATACGATATGAAACTTAATTAATTACTTTTGACAGAGTGAGCTACTAATTTTTCACTAAAGTACCTTTCATTGAAATAGAAATTACTATATATCTCGGGAGTTGAGACTTGTAAATGTAAAATTTAAAAAAAATTAGAATGGGATATTTTAAGGTAAGGGGATTACCTAACATTTGTTTCTGTTTTGATATTAAAATCATTACTACACCAATAGCAGCTCATTCTTGAACGTCCCGTTCCAATCGCGCGTGATTGTGTATGTGTGAGAACCGTGAGGACACGCAAATGCTAAGGGCGGCTCCACACTTGCGTTGACGAATAATCGTTAATTCGACGAACATTGGTAAAGAATGTTTTTGTATTTGTCAAAGTCAGGCTGTTCACACTATATCGCGAATTACCGAATATTTCCGTTCTTCATTTTCGCGAAAGCATTTGCAAACATGAACTAGGAATTAGTAGCTGCTGCTGCAAGTTGGTGTTTTATGTGCTATAATTATTACAAAATACAACTAGAAAAAGGAGATGGTGGATGGTGTCTTTAAATAGAAGCAGAATGCGATAAGAAATGTACCATGTCAGATAAAAGAGTGACTGCAGTAGTACCCCGACACCTTGGCCGCCATTTTGTTTTTTTTTTGTGACATCACCCTTCGGGCACCTTTGGTCCCCATTTTTTTTATATATGTTCACGTGGTGATCGTATTTTTTTCACCTGAGAATAAAACGATTTCATTTAATCTGTTATTAATATTTATTAGAGCCCGTTTTGATCAAAGGTGAGTGCATAATTGTTATTAAAATTATTATTATTATTATTACATTTCTTTTAATCCCATCCACAGCTTGTGGTCTAATTTATTTATACATTGGGGGGTGTATTCTAATAAGGGGTCCTAGTGTTGTAAGACGGGAATCTGCTCGCGGGCTTCGCCCCTGTCATGAAAATTGTATTCTAATAATCGGTTATTGGTCATGATTATTTATTTACGGCTATTTCGGATTCTAACCCTTTATGCCTTCGTAGAGGGTTATTTCCTGGCGGTAATGTATATTCGCTGTACCTGTAATAAATACAAATGCATTAAACATACTATTTATTGTTTGTTTCTCAAGATGATTTTCGGCCTCTTGTGCTTCATTTTATCTTGGATGTCGTAGTCCCATATTCCTTTTATTGCTGGGTTGGGATGTGCCGCTAGTGCCTCTTCTAGGTTGATTGCGGCGTTTTTTGCGAACTCCATTAAGTTGGGTATCTTGAGATCTTCGTGTATTTAGTCGTTTCTTACGAACCATGGCGCGTTTACTGCAATTCTTAGGTATTTATTTTGTTCCACCTGTAGTTGTTTTATTATTGTCGGAGCGGCGTAAGCCCAGACTTCTGCGGCGTATAGCATCATCGGCCGGACTACCGTTTTGTAGATTATCAGCTTGTTGTCGGTTGACAGCACGCTGTTTCTACCTATTAACGGGTAGAGTTTCTTTATCATCCCGTGTCCCTTGCATCTTTGGTCGTCTACGTGGAGTTTCCATCGGAGTGTTCTGTCCATTATCAGCCGTAGGTATTTTATGGAATTCTTCCACGGGATGTCTTGTCCGAACGTGGTAATGTTGCGGGTTGGTTTCGCTATTCTTTTCATAAAGAGGATGGCCGTGCTTTTCTCCGGGTTTATTCTAATAATGGGGAAGAATTAGATAAGACATGTAAAGATGACAACACAATAAAACGGTTTTATTTAATCTGTTATTGTAGCGTCTAGACACGTTTTTGCCGCTCCCAAGTAATCCTCGCCCGACAAGTGATACGATTCCGCAAACTGTTCAAATTTACGTAAGAAAACAATGGGGTGCAACCAATGGTTACCACGAAAAATTGACCGCTCTACCTTTAAAGGGGACCTAGTTTTATTAGATAGCGCCACCAAAATATTGCGACATTCAGTACCTGAAAAGCTACATCAGCGTTTAGAGAAGATCGTTCATAGTCAGGGAGTGTGTTGCCATCTCCGTTCACTTTACGCGGGGTAGAGGTAATAAATCGTACAGAATTACTATTTCTAACACTAAGTGACTGACCTTCACAAAAATCCGATGAAGATGCTTTGTCCGCAGATAGGCCCGAACCCTGTGCACCATTTGGACCTCCGTTTCCGGGTGTAGTGACTAGCTTTTCGATGGTCCTCTGCATCACCGCGCTCTGTTCGAGGAGAGTTTCCAGCAATCTTCCTTGATTCCGTACAACCTCCTTTAGATCTTCTAGCTCGGCGTCCTTGGGGCTGCCATCTGCAGATCCCGTTACCGGGTTATGTCCATTATCGACACCTTGGTGGCTACCGTACATTTCCACTCCAAGAACTTCCGATTGGTCCATAATTTTTTCCATAAACAAAGATTAGTATCATCTTAGTTACATGTACGCAACTTTAAACCCCTAATGCAACACCCCCTCATCCTGTTCAGAAGCCACCACTCTGTAGCGTTTCCCAGGTACCCTATCCCTAAAAGCGTTATTTGAACTTACTTGCAATAATGCACATTCAAGAACAAAACAATCGCTAAGTGATTTATCTTGACTTGACTGACAATAATGTCACTATTACTCAAATTAATTGCATTAGAAGTTATTTACAAGTCTGATATTTAATTATTCTCAAACCTCAAATCTGATCAAACGAAGTGGACGTCTAGTGTTACGTACGTTGTGCTATCTAAATGAGGTAGTCTGGATGAGGTACGTGTTGCATCATGCAGGGCAGGTAAAAAAAAAGAAACTACTCAAATTAAAATCAACGAACTTTGCGCAGCGGTGGTTCAGCCCGTTAATCTACTGTTGTGGGAAAGAACCACCAATAAAACCCACTTTATTCATAAATAAGTAATTGCACAAGTACATTAATAAATCAAATAACACAAAAAAAAAACAATGAAAGGGTTAAATATACAACAAAACACCATTAAATCAGGTTAAACTACGTGCAAAATTATAACATTAAGAGAACATGAATAAGAAGCAATTTAGTTACACAGAAACACAATAATAAAAAAACACATGTAGTCACACGCACAATTGGGTCATAAATAATCATAATTGAAATCGTAACACCAAACATGTGGCCCTTTTAAAACCAATCATGCCGGTCTTTAAGTAAATAAGCACATAAAATAATAAAGCAAATTACAGTACATATAGAATAGAGCAGTAAAATTTCACAGGTGATAATAAGGTAAAGACAAGGACAAAAGAAAATAGCCAAGGAATTTACAAGTACCCAATTGTTTAGTGACAACTAGAGCACAAAATACTTAAGTCACATTGTAATAAAACACATACAAAGACAAATCAGCTCGCGGGCAAATAATTTTACTTCACCAAACTGACATAAAAACCCATTAATACAAAGCCTTACAAAGGTAAGTTATAAATAGATCACTAACATCGTGACCGATATATAAGTTTGAGTGCGTTAGAAAAATATCCTGCTCCCTTCTCCGGTTACCCACTCATCTACCCAACAAATAAAAACTATAGAAATAAAAATTCGAGCTGTTTAATGGTATGCCTTGGGAGTGTGTACCAACTGACAATTGCCTTTTACAATTAATAACCAGCGACATCCTCTATCTATTCACCAACCACTTCTACACAATTATAAATATAACCAACAACCAACAATGCTAATTCGCACAAATACCAGAGGAGAGGGCCCTGTACTGGCATTTATATAAAAATGCATACTTACACTAGAATAAATATTCCTTTAATTAATCACAGACACAAATCGTTAACATACGCGGTTTAACCCCGAAAGAAAAGACAACTTAGTGTTGGCGAATTCAAAAGAAAAATGTACATGCAAGAATTATTTTAAAGACAAACTCTTTACAATGAAGATATTTATGTTGGAACAGTTTCATATTAATTATTGCACGACATCTTAATTTTAAAAATATGCATTCATCGCTAACACTACATTTCTTTCTCGAAGTTTCAAGTAACAAAGATATCTTTTAATCGCGGCCTATCCCGCCACAAGTAATCATTAGATCAATGACATTTTTACATCAAGAGTGCGCATAAGAAATTCCAATGATTAGTTAGGCCCCTTCAGTAAAGCATTTTTAAGCGTACACCTGCTACTCCCCCCTCCCCCCCAACATGTGTTTCACAACTCTAGGCAAATAACAGTTACAAACAGTCCTACATTCCTTACATAAAAATATATAAGTAACATATTTTGAAAACATTACCAAATTACGACGTATTATTAAGATATTGAAAATCCATTAATTATCTTTTCTATCGTGGTAACAATGGCGATTTGACAAACGTTTATTACAGTAATAAAATTTTCGCGGTCCACTACCTACAGTGTTTTCACAATAAAAAGGTTTTATTTTATCTGTTTTTATCAAAGGAGATTGAATAATTGTTATTAAAATTATTATTATTACATTTCTTTTAATCCCATGTACAGATTGTGACCTAATTTATTTATACATTGGGGGTTGTATTCTAATAAGGGGTCCTATTCTTACAAAACGGGAATCAGCTCGCGGGCTTCGCCCCTGTCATAAAAATTGTATTTTAATAATGGGGAAGAATTAATAGATAAGACATGTAAAGATGACAAGTGTTTTCATAATGAAAAGATTTTATTTAATCTGTTACTAATATTTATTATGGCCCGTTTTTATCAAAGGAGATCGGATAATTGTTATTAAAATTATTATTACATTTCCTTTAACACCATCTATAGATTGTGACCTTTTACGAAAAATATATTTATACATTGGTGGTTCTATTCTAATAAGGGGTCCTAGTCATAAAAATTGTATTATAATAATGAGGAAGAATGTGTTTTCATAATAAAAATATGCTATTTAATTTGTGTTTATTATCATTAATGTTTATTACGATTGTTTTGGTTTTTATCAAGGATATAAAAACCTAGTCATGTTCATCATGTCCTATGCTATCTTTAAGACTGCATTTAAGCGCTATCTCAAATGTTTTCAATATCTGAATAACGACATCGAAATTGTAACCTTCAACATTATAGATATAAATGAGTAATTAAGTTGCATAATTAGTTTCCTTTACAAATCGTGCTTTAAACGATTTTCCACCTTGAGAATGGTTACACATATGCATTATAGGCTGTTTTACGCTTCATTGTGTACTCCCTTTAATAGTGCTATCAACTATCAATTAAAAGTAAATATTGAAGGTCGACTGCTAAATTATATGCTCAAAGTTTAAGTGGAAAATAAATTGCATGAAATGGTTACACAATATACTTTATATCTACGTTTCACTCTCGTGCTCCATTTAATAGTGTTATTAATTAAAAGTAAATATTGAAGGTTGACAGTTAAAATAATGTGTACGAGGTCTAAGCAGAAAATAAATGCATTAAATGATTACACATATGTATTATAGACTGTTTTACGCTTCATTGTGTGTGTTAGTTTAGGGATAACTTTTTTGAAATCATTTGGATTACTTTTAATACCCAGATTAAAATTGATTATTGATATGGAATATCATACTTTCTTTAAAAACAGTAAAATATATTCATAGCCATAAAGCTTATAATACAGCTTAATTACTCTTTATTTATATAGATCAGGATCGCAAAAAGGTGCTACAGTAAATTATCGAAAATACCCTCAAATCTAGGTAATCCATAATCTCCTATGTTAAATATTAGTCCTTATGTTCATTAAATTGAACTGGAATAATAATTGGATTAATTATTTTACCATTTTCAATTTGAATTATTCCATCAGGAATTAATATAATATGAATTAAAATTACTTCAATCTTAAATAAAGAATTCAAAGTTCTAATTAATATAAACTTAAGTAAAGGAAATACTACAATATTTATTTCATTATTTAATATTCATTTTATTTAGTAATTTTTTAAGCTTATTTCCAATTCCATATATTTTTTCCAGAACAAGTCTTTTTTTATCTTTTATCTTTAACTCTTTCATTATCATTACCATTATGATTAACATTTATAATTTATGGATGAATAAATAATACAATTCATATATTTTCTCACTTAGTCCCACAAGGAACACCATTAATTCTTATACCATTTATATTTTGTATTGAAACAATTAGAAATTTAATTCGACCTGGAACTTTAGCAGTTGGATTAACAGCAAATATAATTGCTGGTCATTTACTTTTAACTCTACTAGCAAGAACAGGAAATAAACTTTCAATTTTTATAATCAATTTTTTAGTTATTATTTAATTTATACTTATTATTAGCTGTTGCTATTATTCAATCATATGTTTTCACAATTTTAGTAACCTTGTATTTAAGAGAAATTAACTATTGACAAATAGAAATCATACTTATCATTTAGTAGAAATTAGACCGTGACCAATTATTGGTAGATTAAGAACATTAACAATAATAACTGGATTAATTAAATGATTTCATATATATAATCATAATTTAATTTTAATTGGAAGAATAAGGACATTGATAATAATATATCAATAATGGCGTGATATCTCACGTGATCATTTCAAGGGCTCCACACATTAAAAGTTACAAAAGGATTACGATGAGGAATAATTTTATTTATTACTTCACAAATCCTATTTTTTGTTTCATTTTTCTGAAGTTTCTATCATTCCAGATTATCCCCAATAATTGAAATTGGTATAACTTGGCCCACTAATGGAATCATTCTATTTAACCCAATTCAAATTCCGTTATTAAATACATTAATTTTAATTTCTTCAAGAATCTCTGTTATATGAGCTCATCATAGATTAATAGAAAATAATTATATTCAAACTATTCAAGGTTTATCAATTACATACTATTATTTTAGGAGTATATTTTACAATTCTTCAAGGATATGAATACTTAGAATCCCCTTTTCTATAACCGATCAACATTCTTTTTAGCAACAGGTTTTCAAGTATTACATGTAATTATTGGAACATTATTTTTATTAGTAGGGAAAGGTGGGGCAGCCTCATACAGTTTTTATATTTTGTCTTATAGAATGTTCTCTGGTCTTACTATCTGACTTTATATCAAAAATATGTGATTTGTGTAAATACACTTGTGCGGCTTTTTGTGAAAGTTAAAAAAAAAATTAAAAATGTATGAATGTACCCCACATGTGGGGCACTCTCATACAGGCTATGGGGCAGATTCATACATGTGAAGAAATACACAAATTGAGCGTGAAATGTTTAATTATTTATCAAAATACAACGTTTTCGAAAACAGAATATTAATGGACGTTATAAAAAGAAAGATCTTTGTTAAAACTTAAAATACTAGCAGTCCTAGCTGTCTTAGCTGATTTACTGATCCTTCATCTTTGACGTCTGGAAATACGAATTTCATAGACGATCCTGATTTCTTCCGCAAAAATGAAACCATTACTTCTATCAAACTGTAGTGTTTGATGATTTGTGCGACATATTAAATAACAGACTTCTTTTTTTCAAATTTTACAAGCACATAGGCACCGTTCTTGATATTTTCAGGGCCAGCAGGCTCTTCATAATCATCTTCTTTTTCGTTTTCTTCAAGTACGTCAAAAGGTGAAGCAGAACTTTCTCTTAGGCTGACATCTATTTCACTGTCACCACTAATTGTTTCAATCTCTTTGGTTTTATTTCTTTTTGGTTTACTTGATTTATCACAATCTTCATTTAATAAACTCAACGCTCGCTTTATTTCTCTTGCTTTACTTTTCCGTTCTTTTTCTAATCTCTTCATCTCTTTATTTTTTCAATTCTTCAATTCTAGTCTTCTCAGGTGTGTCCGTATAAATTCTTGATTTTCCAAGTGATCGACATTTTTTGTTTGTGGGCGTCTTTGAACTTTCGGGAAAGGCCTTATCATTTCTGTCGTCTTCAATACTTTGAAAGTAGATGGTGCAGGGTTGTCAAAATCCATCACTGTTGATGCCAGATGTTGTGAAAGCAGTGAACGCGAGACATCTCTGGTCAAAGTCGGTGGTGGTCGAGCAGGAACATCACCAAGTTCACCACTAACTGTAGCAAGCTCATCACCAGCTATTCCAAGCTCCTCACCACCAGTGCGTTCATTGGGATATGTTACAGGATTTGAATGATACAACTGAACCGGCGCAAAGTCATCATCATTGAAAATCAACTTATTAAAAGGCCATATTCCGGTTTTTTCATAAGCACTGGTGATATTCCTATCATTGAATGACTGCAAATAAGGTATCTTTATGACTTTTGGGATATTATAAATATTAAGTGTCTTTCCTGGGTTGAAAACGTGCCAGTCATTGAATGCTGTTTTTAATTTTGACTTTAATGGTCCAAATACTCCAACGTCTAATGGTTGAAGGCGATGAGTCGTGTGAGGTGGAAAGGAAAGGCAGACAATCCCATTGTCACGGCAGTAGTTGATTGCATCTATAGAAATGTGACTTTCATGATTGTCACATAAAAGCAATATTGGATTTTCTTTCGAACATAAGGTGTGTTTCTGGATGTGCTTTAGAACATCAACAAAAATGCTCGAGTTTATCCAACCACTTCTCGTAGCTACACTTAAAGAGCCTTCTGGAGCACCTTCTAAGTGGTCCTTATAATGTACTCGAGGGAAGATGAATAAGGGCGGTATGGTGTTTTCGCTTGCTGAAATAATACCACCAAATGTGACCAGTTCTTCTCTTTCAGCAGACACTATTTGACCAACCTGTTTTTGACTCTTGTCAGCAAAAATTTTTGGTGTGCTCAAAACAGTAGAAATACCAGATTCGTCGTAGTTGAAAATCCGATCGGCAGTAAAATTATGTTTGCGGTATATACTCTCCAGGTTCTGTAAGAAATCATTCACTGCCCTTTTGTTGAAACCGAATGATTTGGCAGCGCTAGTATTTTCAGGTTTATGCAAACTTAAATTTTTATGGCGTTTTCGGAAACTTGCTAACCAGTCTGCTCCCGCCATCTTATTATTATTCCAACTTGCAGGATTTTTTATATCATTGGCCATTAGCAAATTCATACGCAAGTTTTTTAACTTGGATACATGTGAGTCCATAGTGCATCTTAGAACACGCTAAGATATATTTATTTAAAAGATCCTTTTATGTTTTTGTAAAAACTTGCTGTGATGCAAATTTGGATTCGAATACACGATTTTCGCTACCAAGATCTTGTGTTTTGCGTAATTTTTTGATACGGCTTTGTAGTGTTTGTGCATTAACTCCATATTTAGCTGCTGATTTCCGTAAAGAGAGTTTGTTTTTCAAAACTTGATCGATAGCTTTTCACATTGCCTGTTCGTCCACCTCTCCCTTTTTCTTCAATTTCTGACCATATTTTTTCTGTAAAACAAAATTATGATATCACTTCAATTCTAAAAACTAAAATAAAAAAAGTGGGGCACATTCATACAGTATGAATGTACCCCGCTTACTGCTGTATGAACCTACCCCATCACAAGAAAATGAAATAAAAATATTCCTAAAAAACAACCATAGATATTCACGTATCAATTCACAAACTTGACCATATTATCTTTTAAATAAAATAGTACGGAATAATCTAGAAAAAAGTGTTTATCAATAAAGAGATGTTCAAAGTGAGGTTATAAAATTACTTACACTTGGCCGAATCACTTTCCGTGTCACCTCGTCGTGCGTTTCACACCGACTGCTGTCAAACTCCGTGAGCCAACACACACATAAATAAGCTACGCATACACGCATAAGTCGTTCAATTGATGTGAGCCTAACAACAGATATCTCTAGTGTATGAAGGTGCCCGTTGTATGAATCTGCCCCACTTTCCCCTATGTTTATTACGGCACTTAAATAATTATTTATCTTCATCTCGTCACTTTGGATTTGAAGCAGCAGCATGATACTGACATTTTGTTGACGTAGTTTGATTATTCCTTTACATTTCAATTTACTGATGAGGTAGGTAAATTTATATAGTATAAACATTATTTTTAACTTCCAATTAAAAGATCTATATTATAGTATAAATAATTATAATTTTCTCAATTTTAACCTTAATAATCTCTTTGCTACTAATTTTAATTAATAATGTAATTTCTTATAAAATAATTAATGATCGAGAAAAAAAATCTCCATTTGAATGTGGATTTGATCCTAAATCTTCACCTCGATTACCTTTTTCATTACAATTTTTTTTTAATTGCAATTATATTTTTAATTTTTGATATTGAAATCTCTCTTCTGTTACCTCTTATGGTAACATTAAAAATATCTAATCTATTTTCATTTATTATAATTACGATTGTATTCATCATAATTTTATTAGTAGGATTGTATCATGAATGAAAAGAAGGAGCATTCAATTGAGCTTATTAAGGATAATAGTTAAAATTAACATTTAATTTGCGTTTAAAAAATATTGAAATAATCAATTTATCTTTAATAAGAAGCAAAATTGCAGTTAACTTCGAATTAACTATTGATGATAGAATTCATTCTTATTAAATGAAACCAAAAAGAGGTATATTACTGTTAATAATATGATTGTAAATTTTTACCATTTACAGAAATATAACTAGGAAGCTTCTAACTTCTAATATAGCATTTAATATGTTAATATTTCTAATTTATATAGTTTAAATAAAACATTACATTTTCATTGTAAAATTAAAACTCAATTTTTATAAATACCTTAAGAATTAATTCTCCTTAATATCTTCAATATTATGCTCTAAATAAGCTAATAAAGTATAAATAAATAAATAAAATACTTCATATTATAAATAATATCAAATAAATTTTAATGAATTATTTACAAAATTTGAAATAAAATAGAATAATTAGATAATTGATTATATATCCCTTTTCCACCATAGCACTCGGATCATCCATGATCTACACTTTTATAATGAAATCCAGATAATTTTAACGGATAATAATTTACACCATAAGGTGATAATATTGATAAAATTCATAAAGAATAATAAAAACTTCCTATAATTAAATTATTTTTAAATAAACTCTTTAAATTTGATATTTTATATCCAAAAAATACTCCAATTAAAATTATAATTAAAGTTATAATTTTTATGTAAAAAGATAAACAAATAAAATATATTGATGGAAATATTAATCAAATTAAAATTCTCCCACCAAAAATAACTAATATAATTATCCACCTATTCCTTTTAACATTAAATAAGATTGATCATTAAAATAATTAAATGTACCAAATATTGAATAATAACATAAACGTAATGTATAGCTAACTGTTAAACCAATTGAAACATAAAAATTATATAAATATAAAAACTAAAATATCTAAAAGACAATAAATTCAACAATTAAATCCTTTGAATAAAACCCAGCTAAAAATGGAAGTTCCACATAATGAAAAATTACAAATATTAAAAAATGTACAAGTTAAAGGACTAAAATTAATTAGTGAACCAATAAAACGAATGTCTTGATAATTATTTAAATTGTGTACCAGCACATATAAAAAGTAAAGCTTTAAATAAAGCATGAGTTAAAAGATGAAAAAACAAGATGTTTATCTCCTAATGAAAAAATTCTTATTATTAATCCTAATTGACTAAGTGTTGATAAAGCAATAATTTTTTTAAAATCAAATTCATAATTAGCTCTAACTCCAGGTATAAACATTGTTAATCTAGAAATAAATATTATTATTATTATTATTATATTAGAATCAAACGAGTTTCTAAATCGAATTAATAAATAAACACCAGCAGTTACTAATGTAGAAGAATGAACAAGAGAAGATACAGCAGTTGCTGCAGCTATTGCTATACGTAATCAAGAAGAAAATGGAATTTGAGCTCTTTTTGTTAATGAAGCCAAAATAATAAAATATGTAACTAATTTTATTCTATAATCAGAAAATATAAAATCATGATATATTAAAAAATTTCATCTTCCATAATTAAGTATCCAAGCAATTGATATTAAAATAGCTACATCTCCAATTCGATTTGATAAAGCAGTTACTATTCCTGCATTTAAAGATTTATTATTTTGATAGAAAATTACTAAACAAAAAGAAACTAATCCTAAACCATCTCATCCTAACAAAATTGAAATTAAATTAGGAGAAATAGTTATAAAAAATATAGAAACAATAAATAAAACAACTAATACAATAAATCGATTTAAATTTAATTCCCCATGTATGTATTCATCACTATAATAAATTACTATAGAAGAAATATATAAAACAAATCTCAAAAATAATAAAGACATTCAATCAAATAAAATAATTATACAAATTATTCTAGAATTTAAACTTAATAACTCATATTCAATAAAAATTAAATAATCAAAAATCATAAAATATAAACTTGAAAAAAATAAAATTACTCTAAAAAAAAGTAAAAAAATAAAATAAAGTTTACAAATTGAAATTATTTAAGATAAATTTTATATTTTAAATAAATAAATAAATAAATCACCAACAAGAAAAATTAAATTCAAAGGAATTCTATGAATAAGTAAATATTCACGAATACATCCAGAAGAATAAGAATATATTTCATTAATTAATTTTCCATGTTGAGTATTTGAATATAAATATAAAGAATAACAACCTCTAAAAATGAAATTAATCTAATTAAAATTATTGTAATTCGACTATAAGAAACTAAACTATTAATTAATATAATCTCCCTAAATTTAGAAGAACATAATAGGAATCATCATAATCGTATTCTAGGTATAATATTAATTAAACCTTTTTTAGGAATAATCTACGACTAGATAAACGTTCATGTGAACAATTAGCTAAACAAAATAATCCTGATGAACATAACCATGAGAAATTATTATTACAATTGAATCATACAAACCTCATATATTTATTGTTTTTTTTTTTTGTGTTGAGGCTTTAACTACAAAACGGTCATATCACCTCATATACACTTTTTCCTTCAGTCTATTTTTATATATTACACTCGGTTAAATACGTCTATAGTTCTCAAAAGTTTAATATGTTCTTGGTACCCTCAGTTGTCTTAAAATTCTCTGGATAAGCGTTCATGATATTGTGGTTAGATATTGTGGTTAGATGTCTGATAGTGTACGCTACTTGACAATCATGACATTTAGGTTCTGGTTCTCCCTTCAGCAAATGTTGGTGTGTGAACTTTGTGTGTCCTATTCGTAGTCTATGTATCTTAACAGTTTCTTCTCTAGACGCGTTTGGTAATTCATATAGCCCTTGAACATGGAGTTTTATTGTGGAGAGATGCGTGTTTGTTGTGGACCATAGTTGTTGCCATATTTTAAAGCTATTTTTTTTCAAATACCTTTTAAAATCTTTCATTTTCATTAGGTCCACATCTACAGTAGCTGTGTATGCTGCTTGGCGGGCAAATGATTCGACCTGTTCATTTCCCGGTATTTCTGCATGTTTCGGTGTACAAATGAATGTTAGTGTAGTTCCTTGCTCGTTTAAATGTTTCAGGGCGGATTGGCATATAATGGACATTGGATTAGTGGAATACATTTGGGATAGGTTATTTACGATGTTTAGGCTGCCAGTAACAATTATATAATTATTTGTTTCATTTACCATGGTGCAGTATAACATTGCCTGCCATAAAGCGTATTCTTCGGCAAAACTTGTGGATGATGCTGGATTCAGGTCCCAGCTATATGACAAATTTTCTACCATGATTGCACTTCCAACTCCATTTTCTGTTTTACACCCGCTTATGTACAGTGTTTGGCTTGACGGTTGTTCCTGACATATTCTGGAAAATAATTGCAGGTAAGTATTGTTGCACGTTATATTTTTATTAAGATAGGTTAAATCTTTCTTGCTCTTATTTTAGGCGTAATCCATGGTGGAAACTCTAATGGCCATTCATTCATTAACGTTGGAATATTTATATTATGACTGTGGATGAACTCGTGAAATCGCACATAGACAGGCCGGGTGATTGTAGGTCGTACTCTATATGTGTGC
The DNA here is from genome assembly GCA_036346205.1 of Vesta saturnalis. Classification (NCBI taxonomy): domain Eukaryota; kingdom Metazoa; phylum Arthropoda; class Insecta; order Coleoptera; family Lampyridae; genus Vesta; species Vesta saturnalis. The sequence goes on from JARFJB010000862.1 coordinate 4,828,701, forward strand.
TGTTCAATCTTCAGCTTATGGTTAATAGGATGCGATGGTAACGCTTTGGTTTTTGCTATATATATAGTCAGCAGTTGATTCCTTCTGTTTTCTAGGGATGGGATTCCTGATTCGCAATACAGACTTTCGATTGGACTGGTAGGAAAAGCGCCGATACAGTACCTAATGGCAGCGTTTTGAACTGTATCTAAGATGGCAAGTAACGATTTGCGAGCAGACGAATAGACGATGCATCCATAATCTAACCGTGACAATATTAATGCTTTGTAAATCTTGATCAGGCATTTATGATCTGATCCCCACTTGGTATTTGCTAGGACTTTTAGGATATTTAAGTCTCGTAAACAGTTATTTTTAAGGTGCTCAATATGTGGTTTCCAGGTTAAGGATCTATCAAAAGTAAGACCTAAAATTGTACGTTTTCGGGACATCTGATAGGCTTATTCCCCATGTACAAGAGTGGACCATAACCTGGAGTTCTGAGTCTGCTAAAATGCATGCATTGCGTTTTCTCTTCAGAGAATCGAAGACCAATTCATTAAACCTCCTAGTACTAATCTCATATGTGAAACCGATGAATATGCAATTAAAGATTTAACATCCATTTGACATAAACAAATTAAAGAAATAATAAAACCCCCTATTAAACCAATAATCATGATAATAAAATTAAACTTTAAACCTACAATTATATAAATTTTTATAAAACGAATTAATCCATATCCCCCTAACTTTAATATTACTCCAACCAAAATTATTGATCCAGAAATTGGAGCTTCTACATGAGTCTTAGGCAATCATAAATGAACAGAATGTATAGAAATGTTAACTAACAAAACAAAAATTGTACAAACATAAAAATAAATATTATTTAATGAAAAGAAAGATAATAAATATCTAAAGAATAAAATTATTATTATATATATATATATATATATATATATATATATATATATATATATATACATATATTAAAGAAACAATTACAGGAAGAGAACCAAATAATGTATATATTAATATACAATGTGTCCTAAATTCGCTTCTCTATAAAGGGATCTCGGTTTCTGTTATACTTACGGCAAAGATTAAATAGGGAAAGTTTTAGAGGAAACTTAGAGCATTCGATATCCGGTTTCAGATTTACGATCGGTCAATTGGTTTTGAAAATATCGGCGAAAAACCGAAAATGGCGGATTTCGTTTTCGCCAGTAAATCCGAAATGGTTAATTTGACAGCTGTCACAATGTGAGATTATTCGGACACTTTTTAAGACGAATAAGATGGCGTGTATGACATGTCACAATCGTCTTTTGTTATCCCACAATCTGCCTCAACTTGCATTTTCTTATTGCCGCCGTATTTGGTTTTTCGATTTTTGAAAGAACGCAATATTTCCAGTTTAGTGATGTCTCATAACTGCCTAAAAGATTAGAGTTTCATCGAAATATCACACTTTCTAAAGTTAGGTTTTATTTATTATTAGTAGGCCATGATTTATTTGTCGCAAAATAACATTAATAAATAATGTATAAAATTCTTTGAATTTTCAATAAAACATGAAATTAAATAACGACCTCCCAACAAGACAGATGTTTTGGGACAAATTCCCAGCTATGAGTGTGTTAAAAATAAAGCCAGAATAATCGTCATTAATTTAATTAATACTTGAATCTTTGAACAACCTACAATAAAATTACAATTACAGTTAATTTACAGATTTGCAAAATGACGTCCATTTACATCGAGACATTTTGACAATTGGTGACTATTTTTCGTACAATCCTAGCAAGTGTATTTCCATTAACACTATTTCTAAATGTATCCAAAACTCTCTGTCTCAGGATTTCTACGGTAGCAGGAGGATCTCTCGTAGACCTCATTCTTTGTGTGACCCCAGAGGTAGAAATCCAAGGGCGAAAGGTCAGGGGATCTAGGAGGCCAAGATATTGGACCATTTAATGCAATAATTCTTTCATCAAACTGCTCCCTTAAGAAGTTCCTGACTTGAATGGTGTTGTGTGCCGGACATCCATCCTGTTGAAACCAGGTTCTTCTGAACTCATCTTCGGTGAGAGTAGCTCGTAAAGCCGGCACAACCTGGTTTCGCAAAAGCTCTAGGTACCTCTGTCCGTTTAAGTTATAGTCAAACAAAATGGTACTATAACTCGATTTCCTGCAATGATTAATAATTTTAATACATAGGTGCCCAATTAAAATAGGCAAGTTAGATTAAATTACCAATAATCCCACACCAAACGTTACTTCCAAATCTAGTCTGTAGACGTCTCTGTGCCACTTCGTGAGGGTTTTCTACAGCCCAATGATGAATGTTGTGCTTATTAAAACTTCACAATTCGTAAACCTACTCTCATCAGACCACAAGACATGATTAACAAAATCAGGATTTTCATTACACATTCTAGTATACCACTCGCAGAAGCGCATTCGTCTTGGAAAATCAGTTTCCTTAAGTCCTTGAACTATTGTGGGTTTGTATGGATAGTAGTTATTCTTTTTAACACTCTTTGTACCGTTGATTTTGACACACGAATTTCCCGTTCTATCGTTCTTACCGATGCACTGGGGTTTTCGTTGACAGCTTATAAAATGTTTCTGTCACAATTTTCATTATCAATATTGTATCCGCTTTTTGGTTGTTCGAAGGTTAATTAAATTAATTACAATTTTTCTGAAGTGGGTTTTATGAGGCTACCGTCGTTCGGGGTACATCTCCAAATACCTCGCTGAGGTAATGTCGGCGTTTCTGTTTGCCTGCAAGTAAAGCGCTAACATGTCAAACTTTTCTTCATTTGAATAGGGAATACCGGCCATTTTCAACAGGCTTTTACAATTTGTGTGTCACGTTTATGATTTTAATGACAGAAAAGCGTACTACTTATGAAAACACTACTTTGAATTATTATAAGTTTTGTTATGAACGAATAAGTTCAAAGGTAAATATGTAATTAAAATTATTATTAATTTTATTAAATACATAAATAAAAGTTTACCTCGTAGATTGAACCTACGACCTGTACTCTAGCAAAGTACAGGTCGTAGGTTCAATCCGAGGTAAACTTTTATCTATGTATTTAATAAAATTAATAATAATTTTAATTACTACTGAATTATTTAACGTCAAAGTCAGAGCCACCTTATATGAAAAAATGAAACCCAATTTTACTGACAAATAAATCATGTCCTACTAATAATAATAAATAAGACCTAACTTTAGAAAGTGTGATATTTCGATGAAACTCTAATCTTTTATGCACTTGTGAGACATCACTAAACTGGAAATATTGCGCTCTATCAAAAATCGAAAAATACAATATGGCGGCAATAAAAAATTAAAGTTGAGGCAAATTGTGGGATAACAAAAGACGATAGCAGAAGCCGAGATCCCTTTATAGAGAAGCGAATTTGGGACACATTGTATATATATACAAGCTTGAATACGTTCAGGTTGATATCCTCATCCTAAAATCAATAATAATGTAGGAAATAATCTAATTTCAAAAAATTTAAAAATAAGTATATTCATTGAACTAAAAGTTATAAATAATGAAAATAATATCATTAAAACAACAAATCACTATAATTTTTTCAACATAAATGTTTCGTCTAACTATAATTATTAAAGTACAGATTCTAATTCTAAGTAAAATCATTAAATATCTCAAATAATCACACCCAATATATATATATATATATATATATATATATATATATATATATATCTAATTGAACTATAAAAAAATTTAAATTAAAATTAAGAAAAAAATATATAAAATATAATAAAAAACAAAAACTGAATGATTCAAAAATGATTTTTTAAACAACATAAAGGAATCGTAAAAATTATTAAAAAATAAATTTTATCATAAGATATTAAAAGATTGAAAATAATCAATACCATAAGAACGAACTATTAAAACAATAATTGAAAAACCTAAAAAACCTTCACAAACTCTTATAGTAAGAAAAACTATTCTAAAATTAGTTTTATAATAATAATATGTCAATGAAATCTGTAAACCAAAAAATAAACTTAATATAATAAATTCAAGTGTTAATAATATTAAAAGTAAATGCTTATATTTTAAACAAAAAACCATAACTCCAATTAAAAATATAGAAAAAAAATAAACACATTATTAATTACCATTGTTTTAATAATTTCATAAAAATATTGATCTTGTAAATAAAAAATAAGTACAACTTTTAAAACTTCTGAAAAATAAACTACTATTTCATTAATCTCCAAAACTAATATTTTAAATAAACTATTTTCTATATAGAAATATTATTAACATTAATAATTATATTCACTTTATTATTAACATTAATTAATCACCCATTAGCAATAGGATTAACATTATAAATTCTAACAACAAAATAGCATTTTAAATACATGTAAAGGGGTCGGCTTTTGTCGAGATTTACTTAATTGCTCAATCGACGAAATAAAAGATAATCTAAAAGAACAAAGAGTTATAGATGTTAGACGAATAAAGACGCTTTCAATAGACAAAATTATTTAATTCAGTGGAATTGTAGAGGTATTTTGAAACGATATCCTGATATAAAAATTCTTTTACACGAACTGGATCCAATGATGTTCTGCTTACAAGAAACACACCTCAAATCTGGACAGGCATATTCATTGGAAGGATACAACATTGTACGTAGTGATTTTACTGGTGAGCAGAGGGCATGCGGCGGTGTTGCTATCATTAGTAGAAATGACGTGCAATACAAAAAAGTAACATTATCTACTACCTTGCAAGCTGTCGCGATAAGGGTAGAAACGCCTATTAAAATGACTGTCTGCAATATTTACCTTCCGATAACAAATGGGAAATAGAAGAACTTGAAAAGTTAATAAAAGAACTGCCTACACCTTTTGTTGTAGTTGGGGACTTTAATGCGCACAACAAATTATGGGGATTTACCAAAAATGATGTAAAAGGACGTTTGATAGAAAACTGGTTAAACTCAGACGAAATATTTCTGCTCAATTCAGGTGCACCCACTTACCACAATGCTGGATCAAGAACGTTTGATGCGTTAGACTTAACGTTGGTCTCACCGTGTTAGCACCACGCCTTAAATGGCGAACTGTCGATGATCTCCACAATAGTGATCATTTTCCGATCATTATTGAAACAGACGTTCCTACACAAACCAAAGTCGTTGTTGAACGGTACAAAACCGCGAAAGCAAACTGGCCCTTATTTCGTGAAAGCTTTATAATGCCACGAAACGTTAATGTAGCAACAATTACCAACGCGATATTAGCCGCAGCTACTACAAGCATCCCTAGATCAGGCAGTAAATACGTAAAGCGCCCTATGCCATGGTGGAACCCTGAAGTGAATGAGGCTGTTAGAAATAAAAAAGCAGCTTTTAAAAATACTGCCGGCCGCCAACGATGGAAAACCACATTGCTTTTAAAAAAGCAAGAGCCGCCAGCAGGCGAACTGTCCTGCAAAGTAAACGCCAAAGTTGGAATCAATATACATCCACCATCACGACGGCTTCTGAAATAAATAAGACCTGGCGAAAAATAAAAGCAATTAATGGCACCAATCAGTCACACACCATTACTACACTACAGACTCCTGATAATCTTCTTGTCCATGATCCAATGCAGATTGCAAATACGTTGGCGACTCAGTTCTCAACTGTAAGTAGCTCTGATAATTATCATCCTGAATTTTATGTGACAAAAAGAAAGTGAAATTGAAATATCGTTCAACACTAATACATACGAGGAATACAACTTACCGTTCACCATTGAAGAACTGGATCTCGCTATGCGACACAGTAAAAGGACAGCTCCGGGATCGGATGAAATCTGTAACGAAATGTTATCTAATTTAACATCTGAATTCAATAGAGCATTATTAGATCTATATAATGTGTTATGGATGGAAGGTATTTACCCTGAGGAATGGAAGGATGCCATTGTAGTACCCATAAAAAAGCCTGGGAAAAATCCACTACTCCCAACAAGCTATCGTCCGATCAGCTTGACGTGTTGTATGGGTAAGCTGTTGGAAAGGATGATAAACAGTAGACTCCAATGGATCCTTGAACAGCAAAATGTGTTGGTACCTTATCAAGCTGGTTTTAGGAAGCACCGATCGACAACTGACCACCTGGTTTTCCTTGAGAGCGCCATACAAGAAACTTTCCGCAAGAGAGCACATATGGTCGCAGTCTTTTTTGACATCAAAGGTGCTTACGATATGACCTGGAGATATGGCATCTTAAAAAAGCTATACAACCTAAAGCTGCGGGGCAACTTACCGTTACTAATAAAATCGTTCCTAGAATCCAGACGGTTTCGAGTGAGGGTTGGAAATATAATGTCTGACTTTCAAACGTTTGAAAACGGGGTGCCACAAGGATCGACACTTAGTTGTACCCTTTTCTCTATCGCTATTAATGATATTTTAATGCACGTATCGGATTCTATATCAAAATGTATATACGTAGATGACATCTCAATTTTCTGCAGTGGAAGCACTATAGGCGAAATTACAAGGATATTGCAACCTGCGATCAATCAAATTGTACAAAATGGTCGACAAATTGGACTAGGCTTCTGTGAAGAGAAACCAACTGCATTCATTTTGCAGACTAAGGAAACCGCACTACGATCCAGTTTTGTATATAATGAATAATCCCATTAGGTGTTCTGATACCGCTAAATTTCTAGGACTGACGTATGACAGATCGCTTACATGGAAGGGCACTTACAATGTCTAAAAGTGCAATGCCTAAAAATTTAAACATTTTGAAAGTATTGGCAAATACCAAATGGGGAGCAGAACCCAAGTGGCTGATACAGATCTATCGAGCATTGATACTGTCACAAATTGACTACGGTTGCGTTGCATACTCATCGGCACGTAAATCAGCACTTGCAAGTTTGAATGTCGTACATAACACAGCTTTGAGATATTGCATTGGTGCATTTCCTACTAGCCCTACTGAAAGCCTCTACTGCGAGTCGGGTATATCATCTCTAGATACTAGAAGAAACCAGTTAATGGCGAAGTACATGGTCAAAATTATGTCGATACCACACCATCTCAACAAAATTATATTGAACACAGATAAGGATCAATATCAAAAGCAACCTACTATTACCCGTCCAGCAGGTATCAGATTTTGGGAACAGATAGTGCGCATGGGTGTGACACTACCGATGGTATTGGAGACGAGGCAATTTGAGTTCATACCTTGGAAGGCACCATATGTTGAAATAAGGACAGATCTGGCAAAACATAAAAATAAACTACCCCAAACTATGTCTATATACAGGAGTTTCAAAACATATGTGATCAGTATCCCTCTCACAAAATTATTTATACAGACGGGTCTATGTCTGAGAAAGGCGTTGGCAGCGCGATATATGTTGATGAGGTATCGCATTCATGGAAATTAAACAACGATGCATCAATAAAGTTTGCAGAGCAATATGCCATATGGCAGGCAATCTTATATTGTTCAATGGATGTGGTAACGGAACACTTTTTACTAATCACAGATAGCATGAATAGCGTTAATAGTATTAAACAAATATATTCCTTAGATCCTATGACGTTAATATGTCAGTCTGCTATAAAGTTCCTAACGATGGAAAGAGTTAAACTTACCATCATCTGGGTTCCTAGTCACGTAGGTATTCCAGGAAACGACCTAGTATATAAAGCAGCAAAGAGGGTGATCTCAGAACTTCAAGTAGACGTAAATCAATTTGATCCAACGAACCTGACAACATATCTTAAAAATAAAAGTATTAAAACTGGCAACAAAGATGGACAACACAAAATACACACCTTGCTATAATAAAGCCTCAGGTTGGAAAGTTATTCGAGTTGCGTCATACTCCCAGAGAGGTCAACGTAAAATTCATCGTATGAGAATAGGTCATACTAAGATTACACACCAGTACCTACTTGACGATGGAATACCCCCAATGTGCGAACAATGCCAGGTAACCCTTACAATAAGGCATATATTACAAGAATGTCCAGGTTACGGCCTACAAAGATCGAAATATAATTTAAAGGTCAACTACATAGAAAATCTGTGTGACGCTGAAAACATAAAAACACAATCAACTATTTAAAAGAAGTAGGTGTATATGATCAACTTTGAACCGCACTGTATGTCTATCTACTAATATTAAAGGGATATGACCGTAGTAGTTAAACCCTATACAAAAAAAAAAAATTAATTTGTGTATTGACAGGATTCTTAAATTAAATTTTTGATTTTCCTATATCTTATTTATTATTATAATTGGGGGGATGATTAGTACTATTTATTTACATAACAAGAATTGCATCAAATGAAAAATTTAAATTTAATTATGTTACAATTTTCTTTTTCATAATTCCTGCCATTTTATTAATTATTATTCTAACAAATGAACCATTTAATTTACGAAACAGCTTTAATAATATTGATTCATTAAAATTTAATATTAAACCATTTTTTTTTCAAGACTAATAAAATTTATATCATATCCAATAAGAATAATTTCAATTATATTAATAACATATCTTTTAGTTACATTAATTGCAGTAGTAAAAATTACTACAATTAAATATGGGCCTTTACGGCAAAAATTCTAATGAAAATTATAAAAACTAACCCATTATTAAAAATTTTCTCCAATTCATTAATTACTCTACCTTCACCATCCAATATTTCAACTTGATGAAATTTTGGATCTCTCTTAGGAATATGTTTAATAATTCAAATTTTAACAAGACTATTTTTAGCCTTTCATTATATTCCTGATATTTCATTAGCTTTTAATATAGTGGCTCACATTTGCCGAGAAGTTAATTATGGATGATTAATCCGAATTATTCATTCAAATCGAGCATCCCTATTTTTTATTTGTATTTATTTACATATTGGACGAGGATTATTTTATTCATCTTACATATATAAAAGAACATGAATATCAGGAATAATTATTTTATTTTTAGTTATAGCTTACAGCATTCCTAGGGCAAATATCATTTTGAGGTGCAACTGTTATTACTAATCTCTTATCAGCTATTCCTAATATTGGAACGTCAATTGTTCAATGAACATGAGGAGGATTTGGTATTGACAATGCTACATTAACACGATTTTTTTCTTTACATTTGATCTTACCATTTATAATTTCAGCAATAGTTATAATTCATTTATTATTTTTACATCAAACTGGATCAAATAACCCTTTAGGATCAAATAGAAATATTGACAAAATTTCATTTCATCCATATTTTTCATTTAAAGATTTAATAAGTGTGATAATTACAATAATAATATTTTCATTATTTATTTTATCTAAACCATATATACTAAGAGATCCAGATAACTTTATCCTAGCTAATCCTATAGTTACACCTATCCATATCCAACCAGAATGATATTTTTTATTTGCATATGCAATTTTACTTTTTTTTCCTAAAAAATTAGGAGGAGTTATTGCACTTCTAATATCAATTATAATTTTATCGATTATACCAATATTTAAAAAAAAATGCAAAGATACTCATTCTATCCATTAAATAAAATTTTAATTTGATTAGTTTTAACAATTATTTTAATATTAACATGAATTGGAGCTAAACCAGTTGAAAATCTCTTCATTTTAACAGGACAAAGTTATTAAGAAATTTTAAATTTAATTTAAAATTTCTTTTCTAGTTGATAATTTTTTCAATTAGGGAATATAGTTTTAATTTTACATGAAAAATATAGAATTATAAGAAAAAATAATTTGAAACTTTTATTATGGGGGTTTTTGAATTACATACTTTAATATGGGGAGGGGTTTGCGGATTTTTTTGACTGCTATTAATATTTCTTTAGGTAATTTTACATTTTTTATTACATCACAATAATTTTTTTTTATTAAAAAGTTTAAAGTTAGTAATAATAATTAAATTTATTTGTTTTTAGGATAATAATTATTTATTTTTTTAAAATAGTCAATAATAATTTTAAAATTTAATATTCACTTATATTTATAAAATTTGTTTTTCTATTTTAAAAATCAAAGTTTAATTTTGGCTTTATAATTTCTTTTAAAATTAATTTACATGTAAAATTTTATTTAAAAATTTTTTTTTCAGTATTTAACATTGAAAATTTATTAATATATGTTTCAGTAAATTCCTTTGAATTTAATTTTTTTTGTTGGTGATTTATTTATTTGTTATTTAGGTAGTTTAAAAAAAAACATTAATTTGTGGAATTAAAAATATAAAATTTATCTTAAATAATTTCAATTTGTAAACTTTATTTTATTTTTTATTTTTTCAAGGAAAATTTATGTTGAAAAAATTATAGTGATTTTTTTTATTTGTTGTTTTAATGATATTATTTTCATTATTTATAACTTTTAGTTCAATGAATATACTTATTTTTACATTTTTTTTGAAATTAGATTAGTTCCTACATTATTATTGATTTTAGAACGAGGATATCAACCTGAACGTATTCAAGCTGGTATGTATATATTAATATATACATTATTTGGTGGTTCTCTTCCTATAATTTCTTTATATATATATATATATATATATATATATATATATATATATATATATATATATATATTTTATACTTAGATATTCATTATCTTTCTTGTTCATTAAATAATATTTATCTTTATGTTTGTACAATCTTTGTTTTTTTAGTTAAAATTCCTATATATTCTGTTCATTTATGATTACCTAAGGCTCATGTAGAGGCTCCAATTTCTGGATCAATAATTTTGGCTGGAATAATATTAAAGTTAGGGGGATATTGATTAATTCGTTTTATAAAAATTTATATAATTGTAGGCTTAAAATATAATTTTATTATTATGATTATTGGTTTAATAGGAGGATTTATTATTTCTTTAATTTGTTTACGTCAAATGGATGTTAAATCTTTAATTGCATATTCATCGGTTTCACATATGATATTAGTATTAGGAGGTTTATTTCTACTCTTCCCAGGACATGCACCGTCAAAAGCGTATACGGGTGTGGCAAGCCCGGATGTCCTTGCTGGGGACGGCTGAGAGCTAGCCGTGTCCTAATACCGCAACCGCGAACTGTACTTCAGAGACTCTAGCAGGGCGTGGCTAGGAACGTCGTACAGCTAGCGGTCGGTGGTCTTGGCTTTAGCGCCTGGGCTACGAGGAAGGTAACCTCTATAAAAATCCCCCAATCCCAAGGTCGTTTGGCAGTTTTAGGTGCTGAAGGATTGCGCGAGGGAAGCCTGGTCGCTAGCGTTGAAACGTCTGTGGAGGACGAGGCGCCCCAACAGTATAAACGCCTTCTGGTAGCATCCCGGCTCTGCTGCTTGTGACTTCTAATACCGAGGCTTCTCGTGGGAACAGAATGAGTTTTCATTAGAAAATAAAGAGAGGGCCACCTCGTTAAATATGGAAGTGGTTGAGGGTCCACTTAAAAGCTCTTAAAAACCATCCAGATGACTTAAGTCATAGGGAAGGTGTGGAGGATTTTCCCCACTTAATATTAATAAAGGCACCAGTGAAAAGGAGGACTCTGTACCCCGGTTCCTGGTACTGAAAAGGAAGGAAGGAGTTTACGAATGTAAGACCTTTTCTAATAAGCTTAAATGGATTGGTTGGAAGTGTAAACGACGTTAGAAAGGTGAAAGGTGATTTACTCGTGGAAACTGTATCAAGTAAACAATCGAAGTTATCAATTAAATGTCAAAGATTTGCAGGATTTGAGGTCACGGTACACTTAATACCTCGAAAGGGGTTATTTTTGTCGTGACCTATTAAACTGCCCCGTTAAAGAAATTAAAGATAATTTAAGTAACCAAGGTGTGATAGATGTATGGAGAATTAGGACTAGACGGGAAGGTGAATTTGTAGACACTGCAAATCACGTGCTTACATTTAATACTCCACGACTGCCCAGAACGATCCAAGCCGCGTTTTATCCCTTGCAGGTGCGGCCATATATTCCAAATCCTTTGAGGTGCTTCGCATGTCAAAGGTTTGAACATTCTTCAGTAAACTGCAAATATGAAAAGAGATGCGTATGCGGAAAATCTCCGCACGAAGATACCTCGTGCGAAATCCCTGTGGAATGTCCGAACTGTGGAGGGCCGCATAAGGCAATTTCAAAAACCTGTAAGGTATTTAAACAGGAATTGAAAGTACAGGAGGTTAAGACAGTTCATAGGCTGTCTTACCTAGAGGCAAAAAAGAAAGTGGACTTGATGGTAGTTCCCAGCTCTTCTTATGTGCAGGTCGCATCATTACCGGCACCTGCGCCCACCCTATCTGTCGTTGGCCCTGAAATTAGAAATATTATTAGGGAAGAGATGAAAACATTAAAGAACATACTTACGGAGAAAAAGGGCACTACACAATGTCCCAGATCCGTAATTGAACTTCCTAAAATAACACCTGGCCCAAGAGAAGGAAAAAAGAATATGACATCTTTTTCTCAACCCTCCACGTCCTCTGAAGTGGATAATATGGAAGTTGAGAATCGGAGAGCAAAAAGAAAACAATCCGTCGCAAGAACGCGATCCAGAGACTCTAGTATCACGTCTCTGGACGAGTACATAGTCACTGAAGCGAAACAAGAAAGAAAGAAGAAAGGGTGGCCGAGAGGCAAGCCCAGAAATCCTCCTCCACCGGAGGGAAAAGGGAAAGATCCCTGTACCACTTAATTTGTGATACCTCTGAATTGTGATATTTGTATGTTTGTATACTACGTATTTATTTACCTGTTATATTTAATGTCCTGTGCATGTCCCTATAAACACTATATTTCTGTGATATTTTATCCATATATGTTGTTATTCCTGTGATTGTCTATAAAGTAGATTATAAGTAAATTCTATATATTTATTCATTTTATACTATCTATGCTTTTGTGTGACATTTCCTGTTTATTACTACTTACCTATATTTCTATTTATGAACAATTTTCTTCAATGGAATAGTCGTGGCGTTATTCTAAAATATTATGATGCCCGTTTACTGATACAAAAGCATAATCCTGTCGGCCAACCGTATTCTTTGCGCGGATATAGCATTGTCCGTAGGGATGTGGTACCCGATCAGCGTGCACATGGTGGAGTAGCAATAATAATTAGAGAAGACATTCCGTACACAAATGTTCATCTGCAAACCAATATACAAACAGTAGTGATTACAATTAAAGCTCCAATTAAAACCGCAATCTGTAGTATTTACTTACCGAACCAACAATGGACTTCAGATGAATTAAACCGACTACTTGATCAGCTTCCCGCGCCCTTCTTACTGTTAGGTGACTTTAACGTCCACAATATTTTGTGGGGTGTGAATTTACTGATGCAAAAGGGCGAGACCTTGAAGAATTGTTCAATCGGGATGATCTATTTCTACTCAACAATGGCGCCCCAACCTATTTCAACATGCGTTCGAACAGTTTCGCCGCAATTGATTTAAGCATCTGCTCCAGCGAACTAGCTTTATCGTTGGACTGGAAAACGGAAAATGATCTGCATAATAGTGATCATCTTCCAATCATTATAAGTACAATCACTCCGCAGAGATGTCAGCTCACCTCAGAACGCTGGATTTCGACAAAGGCTGTTTGGGGTTGTTTCCAGCAGAGCCTCAAACTACCAAACATCCTAGACGTGGACTCCATTACTGGTGCTGTCTATGACGCGGCACTGTTGAGTATCCTCGGTCGAATATCCGTCCCGTTAAAAGACACGTACCATGGTGGAATCCTGAGGTTAAATCTGCAATTAAAGAAAAAGAAAGCGCTGAGAAAGTATAAAGAGTCATGAACGCACAAAATCTGATTGATTTTAAACGTGCTCGTGCCTTTAGTCGACGTGTTATACTGGAAAGCCAGAGACGGAGTTGGAATGACTACACATCGTCGATTAATTCCGATGCTACCATTAGCGATGTTTGGAGAATGGCCAAAGCCATAGCTGGCAAAAGCTCTTTCAAGAGCATCGCTTATCTCTCCAAAGACAATGCCACCATAGTAGAGGACAAAGAAGAGATTGCTGATATGCTGGCGGATCACTTTGAGCGTATCAGCAGTACCAGAAATTATGAACAAGCGTTCGCCGAAACAAAGGAAAACAGGGAGGTTAATCTAAATTTTGAGTGCCTACAACAGCACGAATATAACACCTTTCAAAATGATTGAAATAAAAAGTGCAATTCGGCAAACCCAAAACACATCACCAGGAATAGATAAAATAAAAATGACATGCTGAAAAACTTACCTGATTTTTTTTGGTCGGTCTTCTTGCTTTGTTCAATAAGATCTGGACGGATGGCCTCTACCCGGCACAATGGAAAAAGGCGATTATTGTTCCAATCCTGAAACCGGGAAAGGATACATCACAGCCTAGCAGCTATAGACCAATTAGTTTAACCTCCTGCCTGGGCAAACTACTGGAGAGAATGGTGAACAGCAGACTGATGTGGTGGCTGGAAAATAACAACTTTCTTGTACCACAGCAAGCAGGTTTTCGTCCACACAGGTCGACAACCGACCACCTAGCTTACTTGGACTTTCAAGTTCAAGAAGCGTTTAAGAGACGACAACATCTCGTCGCAATATTTTTTGTCCTGAAAGGCGCTTATGACATGACCTGGAGACATGGAATACTGCAAAAAATGCACAAATATGGCTTGCGCGGCAACTTACCCAAGTTAGTGATGTCCTTTTGTCTAATCGACTGTTTTATGTTCGTGTTGGTAATGTCCTGTCTTCGTCCAGATCTTTACAAAATGGAGTACCGCAAGGTTCCACATTCAGCTGTACGCTTTTGCCACACAATTACAGCCTGGTGTGGAAAGTCTATTGTATGTCGACGATCTCACCTTATTCTGCCGTGGTAAGACCATTGAGAGATCCAGCGTAAGTTGCAGCCCTCGGTGAATTCGATACACAAACAAGCCCAGTCAGTAGGATTTGTTTTCTCCCTGAGAAAACAAAGTGTATACATTTCTGTAGACTACGTAGACCTCATTACTATCCATTATTATATCTGGATGACGTGCCAATAAGATGTGCCGAAACTGTCCGATTTCTGGGTCTGACCTTCGACTCCAAATTAACCTGGAAAAGCATATCCAGGACCTAAAGCGGAAGTGTACCAAAACACTTAATTTATTTAAAGTATTGGCACGTACCAGATGGGGCGGAACCCAAAACCATGATTTATTTGTATCGGACCTTGTGCTGTCGCAAATTGATTATGGCTGCATTGCTTATGGGTCAGCCGCCAAAACAACCCTCGGAGCATTGAATACAATACACAATGTAGGTATACGGTATTGTTTGGGTGCTTTCCTACAAGCCCTGCCGAGAGCTTATATTGTGAATTGGGCCTCTGCTCACTAGCAGATAAAAGGAACATAGTACTTATCAAATACATTGCAAAAATCATGGGGAATACGAGTCACCCTTTGTACAAGTTTACTGCAGAAGATGCAAATGTCACCACCGGAAGTCTGTTTTTGGAGATTCAGAAATTTTCTGCACACAGAAAGGTTTGATCCTCCCGAATTGATAAGTACATGTACCTTTGAACTTCCGCCTTGGGGTTGCGGCCAATTAAGGTGGACTTCGAACTTGCGGGAAACTTAAAACACGAACTGTCTAATCACGCCTGGCGGTAAAAGTTTTTCCAAGCTGTGAACCAAAATACTTGTGAAAAATCATATTCACGGATGGTTCGAAATCAATGAAGGTGTGGGATCTGCGTTTGTTGTAGAGGAGGAGGTGCATTCCTGGTCCCTCAATAAAAACGCGTCAATTTACCTCGCAGAGCAGTACGCGATGTGGCAAGCTCTTTTGTATGTTATCTTTACCCTACAGACTTGCGCGACTTGCCTCATAGTGTGTGATTCTCAAGCGCTTTGGAAAGTTTGCGAGACATGTTCTCCACTGAACCGTTTGTGCAGAGGGTACGTTGCCTTGTGCACACCCTAACATCACGACATTCCCAGGTAACCTTTTATGGATTCCCAGCCATATAGGTGTGCATGGAAATGACCAAGCGGATGCAGCTGCCCGGAACGCTGCTCGGAAGGAACAGGCAGATGTGCCATTTGTAAGACCGGCGGACTTGGTGAGCAGTTTGAAAGAAAGAGTTGTGAACGGGTGGCAAATACGATGGCAGAACCAAAATACCCATCTGTACCAGGTGAAGAGATCCGTTAGAATGGGTATTTGTCATTCAAGGCGGATCGAGAAAGTCTGACCAAGACTCATCGGCTGCGTATTGGTCACACCGCTTTAACGCATAAGCATCTTCTGACGGGCCAAAATGCACCGATATTCACCGAGTGCAATGTACAGATAACTGTTAGACAAGTCATCTGCGATTGTCCTAGGTACAATGCTCTGCGGTTACACTATGGACTGATTACAGTAAGAGGAAGCGTACAAAAAGTGAAACTATAAAAATACAATAAACTTTTTAAGAGCAATCAATCTGTTCCAAAAATATAATGTGATGAATAAAGACAATAAGACTAATACGCTACATAGGCGAAATGACCATAGCAGTCGAAGCCTTATTAAAAATAAAAATAAAAAGAACAATAAATATATGAGGTTTGTATGGTTCAATTGTAATAATAATTTCTCATGGTTTATGTTCATCAGGATTATTTTGTTTAGCTAATTGTTCATATGAACGTTTATGTAATCGTAGATTATTCCTAAAAAAAGGTTTAATTAATATTATACCTAGAATACGATTATGATGATTCCTATTATGTTCTTCTAATATAGCAGCACCTCCTTCCTTAAATTTATTAGGGAGATTATATCAATTTATAGTTTAGTTTCTTATAGTCGAATTACAATAATTTTAATTAGATTAATTTCATTTTTAGTGGTTGTTATTCTTTATATTTATATTCAAATACTCAACATGGAAAATTAATTAATGAAATATATTCTTATTCTTCTGGATATATTTGTGAATATTTACTTATATTTCTTCATTGAATTCCTTTGAATTTAATTTTTCTTCTTGGTGATTTATTTTTTGTTATTTAGGTAGTTTAAAAAAAATTGTGGAATTAAAATATAAAATTTATCTTAAATAATTTCAATTTGTAAACTTTATTTTACTTTTTTTAGAGTAATTTTATTTTTTCAAGTTTATATTTTATGATTTTGATTATTTAATTTTGTTGAATATGAGTTATTAAGTTTAAATTCTAGAATAATTTGTATAATTATTTTATTTGATTGAATGTCTTTATTATTTTTGAATTTGTTTTATATATTTCTACTATAGTAATTTATTATAGTGATGAATACATACATGGGAATTAAATTTAAATCGATTTATTGTATTAGTTGTTTTATTTATTGTTTCTATATTTTTTATAATTATTTCTCCTGATTTAATTTCAATTTTATTAGGATGGGATGGTTTAGGATTAGTTTCTTTTTGCTTAGTAATTTTCTATCAAAATAATAAATCTTTACATGCAACTGCTTTATCAAATCGAATTGGAGATGTAGTTATTTTAATATCAATTGCTTGGATACTTAATTATGGAAGATGAAATTTTTAATATGTCATGATTTTATATTTTCTGATTATAGAATAAAATTAGTTACATATTTTATTATTGTGGCTTCATTAACAAAAAGAGCTCAAATTCCATTTTTCTTCTTGATTACCTATAGCAACAGCTGCACCAACTCCTGTATCTTCTCTTGTTCATTCTTCTACATTAGTAACTGCTGGTGTTTATTTATTAATTCGATTTAGAAACTCGTTTGATTCTAGTATAATAATAATAATATTATTTTTTCTAGATTAACATTGTTTATTATTACAAGTTTTTGTTATGAACGAATAAGTTCAAAGGTAAATATGTAATTAAAATTATTATTAATTTTATTAAATACATAAATAAAAGTTTACCTCGAGTAGGATTTGAACCTACGACCTGTACTTTGCTAGAGTACCGCGCTAACCAACTGCGCCATCAAGGTTCAAGCCCCAATCGATGTAAATTTTGTCTTTATGTATGTAGAACTGATGTAAATTCTAAATATAGTGAGATTACAATCAAATTACTTATATTAATGGAATGTGAGCCTGCAATATCGCAAGAATTCACACATACCAAAGCAGCTACATACATAAAGACAAAATTTACATCGATTGGGGCTTGAACCTGATGGCGCAGTTGGTTAGCGCGGTACTCTAAAAGTACAGCTCGTAGGTTCAAATCCTACTGAGGTAAACTTTTCATTTATGTATTTAATAAAATAAATAATAATTTATAACAATGTTTATAGCTGGAGTTAGAGCTAATTATGAATTTCATTTTAAAAAAATTATTGCTTTATCAACACTTAGTCAATTAGGATTAATAATAAGAATTTTATCATTAGGAGATAAACATTATCTTTTTTTCATCTTTTAACTCATGCTTTATTTAAAGCTTTACTTTTTATATGTGCTGGTATAATAATTCACAATTTAAATAATTATCAAAACATTCGTTTTATAGGTACTAATTAATTTTAGTCCTTTAACTTGTCCATTTTTTAATATTTGTAATTTTTCATTATGTGGAACTTCCATTTTTAGCTGGGTTCTATTCAAAGGATTTAATTGTTGAATTTATTGTCTTTTAGATATTTTAATTTTTATATTTTTATGTTTCAATTGGTTTAACAGTTAGTTATACATTACGTTTATGTTATTATTCTATATTTGGTAGATTTAATTTTTTAAGATTTAATTATTTTAATGATCAATCATATTTAATGTTAAAAGGAATAGGTGGAATAATTATATTAGTTATTTTTGGTGGGAGAATTTTAATTTGATTAATGTTTCCATGAATATATTTTATTTGTTTACCTTTTTGTATAAAAATTATAACTTTAATTATAATTTTAATTGGTACGTTATTTGGATATAAAATATTAAATTTAAAGAGTTTATTAAGAAATAATTTGGTTATAGGAAGTTTTATTATTCTTTATGAATTTTATCAATATTATCACCTTATGGTGTAAATTATTATCCGTTAAAATTATCTGGATTTCATTATAAAAGTGTAGATCATGGATGATCCGAGTACTATGGTGGAAAAGGGATATATAATCAATTATCTAATTATTCTATTTTATTTCAAATTTTTGTAAATAATTCATTAAAATTTATTTGATATTATTTATAATATGAATTATTTTGTTATTTATTTATTTATATTTTATTAGCTTATTTAGAGCATAATATTGAAGATATTAAGGAGAATTAATTCTTAAGGTATTTATAAAAATTGAGTTTTAATTTTACAATGAAAATGTAATGTTTTATTTAAACTATATAAATTAGAAATATTAACATATTAAATGCTATATTAGAAGTTATATTAAATGGTAAAATTTACAATCATATTATTAACAGTAATATACCTCTTTTGTCTTCATTTAATAAGGATGAATTCTATCATCAATAGTTAGTTCGAAGTTAACTGCAATTTTGCTTCTTATTAAAAATAAATTGATTATTTCAATATTTTTAAATGCAAATTAAATGTTAATTTTAACAACTATCCTTAATAAGCTCAATTTAATGCTCCTTGTTTTCATTCATGATACAATCCTACTAATAAAATTATGATGAATATAATCGTAATTATAATAAATGAAAATAGATTAGATATTTTAATGTTACAATAAGAGGTATAGGACATTCGTTTAACTTATCCCGATTGATCGATGAATCAAACGCGCACTTGTGTATGACTATCCTTTTCTACATATTGAATACAATGTACACTATTAGCTAACGTATATTTTTAGCTGGGTTTTATTCAAAGGATTTAATTTTTGAATTTATTGTCTTTTAGATATTTTAATTTTTATATTTATATAATTTTTATGTTTTAATTGGTTTAACAGTTTATGTTATTATTCAATATTTGGTACATTAAATTATTTTTTATGATCAATCTTATTTAATGTTAAAAGGAATAGGTGGATAATTATATTAGTTATTTTTGGTGGGAGAATTTTAATTTGATTAATATTTCCATCAATATATTTTATTTGTTTACCTTTTTATATAAAAATTATAACTTCTGGATCTTCATAGAGAATGTCACTATCAGCATCAATTTCACCGTTTTCATCTTGAGTGGTTATATAGCTTATTAACAAGTAAAACAGTTAATACCCTGATACCGCTTCATCATAATACTGATACTGTTTGTGTTACATTTCGCCTCTTGTTCAATAGAAACATGTCGTTCTGTAGCATAAGTTCGTCTTGTTGGTCTTCACTGAATTTGCGTAGCTGTTTGGCCAATGGGCTACCATACATTTCGCATTAATCAGATTTCTCGCCTTGTAGTCTTTCTGGTTGCAACTGTTTTAAGTATATTAAATACCTAGTCCATTTGTCTTTCGGTTCTTTTATGAATACCTTCTTTTTTTGGTGCTGTTTTCACAACGGCGTTGTTCTATTGGTCTAAACTGCATCCGATTGTTCTGAACGCACATGTCATTAGTGACTTCTACAGTATCTCCTGGCTCCTCAATACCAGTTTGACTCGGGTTTTCAGTTTGACTTGGATTTGCTTCACACTCGTTATCACTGTCTGCTACATCTATCTGAAAATTAAAAATTCGATGAATAAAATACGATGAGTTGACTTTAATGGAAAATTTCGATTCAGTGTCGTAGTGGTCGTAGAAAAATTTTTGTACGTAATATTGTATTTGCATATCTTCCATATGTGTGCAAGCGAAACAACTAATACTTTTTTTATTTTTCAGTGTCCAGTAAATGAAGAGGAATGGTTGGACATAACCAATAACTTTTAAAGTAGGTGGCAGTTTCCGCATTGCCTTGGTACTATGAATGGGAAACACATCATCATGCAAAGCCCCCGTATTAGCCGATGACGCTTTCGCCTTAAGTACATCACTACTGAAACCCTATCTTGGTATTCATAATAAACGCACTTACAAACGAATGTTTAACTACCGACTCTCTCGTGCTCGTCGTATAGTCGGAAATGTATTTGGCATCATGGCTTCTATTTTTCGAATATTGCGACGACCGATGTTGCTACAACTTCGGTGACATTAACATGTGCTTATTTGTACAACTTTTTGCGTAGGTAGAAAACTGCCGCATCTTTGTATAGCCCACCAGGTTCTTTTGATTCTCTTGCAGAAACCGGAGACATCCAACTTGGATTGTGGAGACAAGATGAAACTACTGTCCTGTCGTTATTACCGTTACAAAAAATTCCGTGGAAATCGGAGAAGAACGCTCATATGATAAGGGATGAATATGCTACCTACTTCATGAACACGGGGTTTTCCTTTTTTAAAGCATTCTAAATGGCGGCATTAAAGAATCTCTCTTTTTCTTCAATTCAGCAACAGTACCGCTAAAATTTAACATTTCGTGTTAATCTCTGTCAAGCATCATTTACTTTACTTCTATGTCTGTGGTGAGGGTGTTATGGATCCCAAATGCAACGTTTCCCTTGGTAATACTCCAAAAACTGTATTGTATGTTCATTAAAACACTCCATTATCGATATTAATTTCACTATAGGTACTTCTACGTTGTCGGTAGCGGACCGCGAAAATTGTATTACTGTAATAAACATGTTGAAACCGCAATTGTTACCTCGATAGAAAAGTTAATTAATGGGGTTTAACATATTTTATTAAATATTAAGTCGTTGTTTGAGAATGGCTTTCGGAATATTTTATTATTGTAACTAATATTTGGCTAATAGTTGAAAAACATGTGTTTGAGGTTTAACTGGCAGGTGTACGCTTAAAAACTGCTTTACTGAAATTCTTTCTTTACTGTAAATTCTTACGCGTTCATTCTTGGTGTAGAAACGTCACTAGTTAACAATTACTTACGTCGGAACATGCCGTGGATGAAAGGCGATCTTTGTTGGTACTTGGAAACTCAAGACCTAAATGTAGGGTATGCTACGGACGAATTCATATTTTTAAAATTAAGTTTTCGTTTTGTTATAAATGTAGAAAAATGTTCTTTGATTTTTTTAATACTTTTAAAAAATGGGGTTGATTGCTGGAGTTAATATAGTTAGTTTGAAATCGGAGGGGAAGTTAGTTGTAGTTCGAGTTTCAGTTGAGTAAGATCGATCGGGATTTTTGATTAAAATACCCTCATAGTAAACAGTCTGTCTTTAATTATTTTTTGCGCGTACATTTTCTTTTGAATTAACCACCGCGAATTTGTCTTTTTCTTTTGGGTGTTAGTTTCAGTGTGGTTTTCAAATATTAATCTATAAATAACAGTCACCATTTTGAACTTAAACAGCGTATGTTAACCATTTGTGTCTGTGATCAATTAAAGGGATAGGTGTTCAAAACGTAAGTAGGTATTTTTACTGTAAATTAAAGCTTGCAGTAGATAATTCTACAAACCTATGTAACATATTAAAAATCGAGCATTTCCTTGTAAAGGTATCTCATTCGCACGCGTGCTCAGTAAGCAGAACTCCGCTACACTAAGACAGTACAGGGCTCCCTCAATCATGTACTTCGGTGAATTAGCCTTGTTATTTGTTGTTTATATTTATATTTGTGTAGAGGTGGACGTGGGCGAACGGTACAGGATAAAGCTTGGTTATAATTGTAAATAGGCAATTACTGAGTGTTTAAATACACCCGGGTCCAGATGACCATTACAACCACCTCGAATTTTTAATTTTAAAGTTTTATAATGAATGTGTAACCTGAGAAAGGGACGCTGTATTTTTCTAAAGCACTCGAACTTATACATCGGTCACGATGTTATGATTTATTTACAACTTACCCTTGTAAGAATTTGTTCAATGAGGTTTTTTTTGTCTTTAATTCAGTCTGGTTAATCCGAGGTGTAATTAGAATGGTTTGCCTGCGAACGGATTTCTTTTATGTGCAATTTATTGTAATTATACTTTGTATGGGTGTTTTAGTAGTCACTAAACAATTGTGTACGTGTAAATTCCTTGTCTATTTTCATTTGTCCTTGCATTTACCTTATTATCACCTGTGCAGTTTTACTGTTGTTGTATTGTATATGTACCGTAATTTGCCTTATTGTTTTATTTGCATATTTACTTAAAGACCGGCATAATTGCTTTTAAAGGACCACATGTTTGGTATTACATTTTTATTCTGATTTAATGGTGTTTTGTTATATATTTAACCCTTTGCTTGTGTTTTCTGTGTTATTTGATTTATTAATGTACTTATATAATTCAAATACCACAGCTTGCATACCACAAGATGGCCAATTCTTTTTATCAGATTTGAGGTTTGCGAGTAATTAAATATCAGGTTTAAATAGAAATAAATTCTAATGTTTTAATTATTGCCAGAAAAGTCAATGTAAGGCAAGCGATTAAGTTGAGTAATACTTTTGTTCTTGAATTTGCATTATTTCAAATAAGTTCAAATTACATTTTTCAAGATAGAGTAACTGGGGGAAGCTACAACGTGCGTCTGCCATAAATAAATACACGTTAAAACATAAATAATAAAAAATAATTATTATAAATAATAATGAATTATTAACAAAATAAATATAACCTACTTACTACCTACTCTTTAAACAATGCTACTACACAATATCAACGCTGATATAAGTAAACACAAGCCTGGACAGGACCACAAACAGAGGTGCCCCGAATATTCTGGTTCTATTGATGCGTGCTAATTTACCTATTCGACACGGAACATATTCGAGAGCGAGTACAAACACCGAATATTTGCGGGCGAACACGAACATTTAATACACACTATATCGGCCGATTATCAAATATTTGTAAACGAACAACGCAAGTGAAGAGCCGCCCTAAGAACGCATGATGCGCAGTCCGATAAAATCGCGCGAGACTGGTTGACAAGTGTGTAGCTGTAAAATGTGTGTACCTAGATTGCTCGCGCGCTGCGTTTTGGTTTAGTAAAATAGCTGAAATTCGATACTGGACGAAAGATTGCATGGTAAACTTCCTAAAGGAATATCAGAGTTATGCGTGTTTGTGGAAAATACGTGCCAAAGAATACACTAACAAAAATCTGAAGAGCGAAGCATACGAAAAATTGGTGAAGCAGTGTAAAAGTATTTATCTAGAAGCAAATCGCCATTTTGTGGTTAAAATAATTCAGAACTTACGAGGAGCTCTTTGACAGGAGGTGAAAAAGGTAGAAGAGTCAAAAAGAAGTGGTGCCTCCTCTGATAACGTTTACGTATTTTCACTATGGTATTATGATTTGTTACTATTCATGAAGGGTCAGGAAATGCCCACAAACAGTGTAAGTAACATAGAGACTGATAATATTGTGGAGGAGCTAGAGAAAGATTCTGAACAGGGAGTGTTACTTTCTGAACAGCCTGGACCTCCATTAGAAACAAGGGAAAATATTGAAAGCCCACAAGTAAGTCTATGCAGCATTTATTTTTGAACGTCACATACATTTAGCCAAATAAGTAGTATCTATTTTAGTGAAAACAGGTTAACCGCTATGATAAACGCATTACATTATTTCGTATTCTAAGCTTTCGCTTTCTGAAGAATTTTGTCCATCCGTTCTCATTGAAATAATTTATATAAGCTTCACGGACCTCTTTTGCTAATGAAGTAGTACTTCTTGGTGCACTTAATCGAAGACTAGTCAGATTCACACCTTCACTTCTCCAATCCCCCGAACATGGCCATCTGTATTATAATTATCAAATGTTGAATAAGTCGCATATGGCGTTTTTAGTTTCAATAAAAAATTGTGTAATGTGCAGATAGCTAATACTACATATATTATTTTAGTTGGAGCCATGTTTATTTCTGTATGTAGAATTTAGCTGCAATTCGTTTCTGGTAATTCACGTCCTTTTGTGGAAATGTTAGAGACAACACTTCGTCACAAACGACCGCATAGGATAAATTACTTGTTGTTTCAGTTTCATCTGGTAAATTTAGTTTCGACTTCAGTAACTTTTTGTAAAATTCGCTGTATTCAATTACGCCGCCATCTGAAAGTCTACAGTTTTTCCCCACATAAACAAAATTGAATTCGTACTTTGAATTCGCCAAAGCCATTAAAACAACTTAATAGGAATTCTTATAATAGTAATATTGAGCTCATGAATTAGGTGGAGGCACAATCCTAATGTAATTTTCATCCAAAGCATCACCACAATTTACAAATTGCCATCTATTTTTAAATTTTGTTGCAACAGCGATCTATTCTTCTTTGCTACTGGGGAACTGGAAATAAAAGTACTAATTAAAGTAAAACAAGTAGTTTTCCAGTTTGCACAAAATACTCCTTGTACGCCGAAAAAGAAGGATTATCAAATAGGAAAGAAAAGGCCGAATCCCTCAATGGAAATAAACAAACTTTTTGATTTATGCAAGACAACATTGGGCTCTCAAAGAAGTTTGCTCTCACAGGATTTGATGCTGTAGGGGTTAGCATTGGAAAAGGATTGCATAGGATGCAACCGACTCAAGGAACATTTGCTGAAAGTATTATCAATCAAGTATTGACAAGGGGTCTATTAGGCAAGTTAACATATACAAAGTGTCATTTCTCCCGCCAAGTTACAGCAGTAGCACTTCACGTCCACCTAATGCACTTTCATACACTTCTGAGGACGTTTCTCAGTCAGTAGGGTTGAGACAACTTTCGCAAAATATAGCAACTAATAACTCCTTGGATGAATCCAGTCAATTTTCGAAACACACAGCAACTGCAAGTAATTCCCAAATTCAGGTCATTCTAGACTTAGATGAGTCGACGCCTACTGCTACATTGTTTTACAAGAGGTCCAATGATTTCATAAGCAATAATTAAAATCCGAACTCATTGCGAGTAATAATTGTTGAAAAGTTAAGTTGCGTTGTTCTTTTTTGTACTTTCGTTATTGAAATAAAGTTTATTTTCATAACCATAAGCTATTTTTCCATTTATTTAGGTAGGTACTGTTAAGTAGGTAAGTACCCACTAATTAGAAATTAAAATGTCTTGCGCATCAAACATGTAAAGTAGCTTGTTCGCTTTAATTATAGATAATGGTTTCAATGTCAGATGGAAGAGCAAAGAAATGTTTAACTTTTCAAAATAATTTAAAAATCGGATACGAACATAAGATACTAATGAACTGGGGCGTTGTCTTGCTAAAAGTGAATTCCGCGTGACAGTTTTCCTCTTGTTTTTTCTTTAATGCAACAACGAGGTTTTATAACTAATGCTGCATAATATTGACCAGTGATTGTGTGGCCACGTTCCAAAAAATCTACCAGTAAAATTCCTTCGACATTACAAAAACTGTAGCCATTATCTTGCCCCCTGAAACCAGTACTCGATGACGTCACTCCTTACTTTGTTGTTTGCACTCGGGATCATCAACCGTAACATAGCGATCGAGGAATCATTTAGGATAACGGTTAAACAAGACTAAATTGGCTATTGAAGAAGTGACAGTCAAACGCTTTTGTTCAGGCGTCAACATTCGGGGTACCCATCCTGCTTATGAAGCCCTAAGTAGTAATTTATTATGGTTCCAATCGTACCATTTGAAAGCCCTGTTATCTCCACTACACGCCCTGTTGTCGATTGACTATCTTCTCTGATCATGACATTCACAAGATCAATGTTTTCTTGAGTACACGCAGACTGCGGCCGACCAGCACCTGTTGCATATGTGCAGGTTGTTCTGCCACATTTAAACGCACGAGACCAATTTTTTACTACTTGATAGGAAGGAGAAGAATTTCCAAGCACGCCAACCATAGCATGAAACTCTTCGTAACACTACTTTCAAGTTGTGCAACTTTGATACTATTAAAGCTCGACTAACCAAATTTGGCAGTTTGTTTGTCAATAAAATAACAAAACAAGTGCGGTTACTAGGGGCAACATATTTCAAAGCCATCTCTGCTAGGGACAAATACTGTAGATCCCTCTTATTACTTACCTTCATGTACTCATCTTTCAAGGACTCGTGTATGGCTTGACAAGTTTCTTGAATAAGATCACAAAAAGTCGAAGCGCCAATTCCCGTACTGAACTTTAAGTCCTGTAAGGAACGTCCTGTTGCCAAAAACCGAACTGTTGCCGCTAATCTATCCTCTGGTGGAATGCTCTACCTCATCACTGCATCCTGTTTAATAATCTTGGGAGCAATCATTACCAATAATTTATCAAGTGTTTGAGAATCCATTCTTAGATCATTTCTGTAGTCGTCAGTATAATTTTCTTTCAGTTCCTGAACAAGAGGCATATTCCCGTGTAGATTCCGATCTTTTTGACATTTATTTAACACACCCTGTCCTTATATAACGCTTTTTGCACTTTTTTTGTAAAAGTTTGCTGTAAGTAGTTCAAGTCAAGTCAAGTGCTTGGGAAAAATTATATATAAAATATGAATTCGACTCAAGTGCGAAAACAGTCCTTCTCAGGAATAATCCTGATGACGGAAGCAGAGTCCGCTTCCGAAACGTCACGCTCAAAAAGCATAAACTGTGGAAGTAGGCCGATCAACTCTACTAATAGGAAAGCACAGTTACAAAACACTTATAATACAGAATTAGTAACTCGGTACGGCCCCGAAATCAAACAACTTTTCAGAAAGCTTGAAACATCAATGAACAAGCTAGCACTAGAGCAGAACCACCTAAACTTCCTCTGCAAAGCCCGTGATAACAACGTAATACCCATCGGGCTAAACATCAAAACTCCGATACGCAGCCGAAAAATATCAATAATCGCAAAGAGAGCTAGCGAAGCGTTAGTCAAAGAGCGAATCAGACATTACCGTTTCAGAAAGTACCAGCTCGAATACCAATCCAACGAGATTAGAGAAACCATTCGAAATCGAGTGAATGAACAAGACTTTGATAGCATAAATACGGCTACCAGAAGTAAATATTCGAAGACCAAGGCAATGCACAAGGAAATTCAGCAAAAGAAACTCGAAAAGCTAATGAAGGAAAAGAAAGAACCAACCAACATCAATCGAAAAACTCTGTCATAAACATCTCTAAACGACAGTTGAACGAAAACGAAATGCAGGTTCTGGACAAAGGCTTGCGATAACACCGAGGTATATTCCGAAAGTAGATTTAATAACCACAATCGAAGAAACAGCTATGAAATTAGATCCTGAAGAAGCCGAAGAATACAGAAGTAAGGTTAGATCAGTCTTAGATTCATCTAGGCGAACTAAACCTAACCTCTCTAACCTAGAAAGGAGAGCGGTCATTTCCTTAAGAATGACACAACGATCAAAATTCTCCCGGCAGACAAAGGAAACGCGACTGTGGTTATGGATATGGACACTTACAACAATAAGATCCAAGAACTACTAGACGGGGCGAGTACAAACAAATTCCAAAAGACCCCACACCATCAATCGAAAGAAGGATATACCTGACGTTCGTAAAACATAAGGGGAGTTCTCCGACTAGCAGAGAACTAGACTTACCCCACACTACAGCAAACCTCCGCATCTGTACGGCCTAACAAAGATTCATAAGCTCGAGAAATTCACCTTGCCACCCATTAGCACACTATCTGCTAAGTATCATCACACCCTTATCGGGAAAAACCGAGTCTATGGTCAAGAATACGCAGCACTTCGTGGAAACCATCAGAAACTTCCAACCAAATCACGAAGAAATATTGGTAAGCTTCGACATTGTGAGTCTATTCACAAATGTGCCTACCGATAAGGCACTAACTATCATAAGAGACAAGCTGGAAACGATGAAACGTTAGACGAACGCACGCAACTCTCGGTAAACATAATAATGGAACTTCTAACAATATGCATTAGAACTACATATTTCCAGGTAGAAGACAAATTCTACCAACAAGAGTTTGAGATGGCAATAGGTTCCCCACTATCACCCATAGTGAGCAATATATATATATATATATATATATATATATATATATATATATATATATATATATATATATGGAAGACTTTGAAGACCAAGCGATATCCGAATTCACAGAGAAACCAAGGATGTGGCTTAGATACGTGGGCGATACTTTAGTAGTTTGGCAACACGGCAAGCATAAACTAGATGAATTCCTAGATCATCTAAATAGCCGCGCACCCTCCATAAAATTCAAATGGAATTAGAGTCGGAAAAAACTGCCATTCCTGGATGTACTTGTACACAGGAATGACAACACTTTCACGACAAGTATACACAGGAAACCTACCCACACGGGGAGGTACCTACACTACAACTCCAATTACCACAAAAACGTGAAGTTAGGTGTGGCAAAATGCTTGTACGATAGAGCAAAAACGATATGCTCAAAACAAGAAAAAGAAAATATCGCTAGAACACTCAAAGAAAATGGCTACCCCGATCTAACAGCTAACCTAAACAGGGAAAGAGTAACCGAAAAAGAAGAACCTAAATATACAGCGATAATACCATATATACAAGGTACCTCATACAAAATACGAAGAATAGACAGTAAATACAAGATACGCACTGCCTTCAAATCGAATACTAATCAAAACCAAACCATACAATGAAGATCATAATTCCAAGAATTATGTATATAACCTACCATGCGAATTCGGCAGAGCATACATAGGTGAGACCAGTAGACCACTCAAAGTGAGAACGCAGGAACATAAGAACTACATCCGCAAGGGTGAAACAGAAAAATCAAGAATCGCCGAACATGTCTGCAACAAAGACCACCGCATCCAATGGGATAACATACAGATAGTGGCAAAGGACGAGAACACAACTCGTACATCGCACTAGCAGAAAATCCAATAAGCCAAGCTAGTGTAAAAATGAAACCCATATGGATTCCAATAATGCGTGAAGAGCTTAAGCGCAATAAACTTCTGCGCAAGTTCTAAAATATACAGTCCTACTCAGAACTAAGCCGGATGAGTCCGCTTTCGAAACGTCGCGCTCAAAAAGCATAAACTGTGGAAATAGGCCGATCAACTACACTTACTTTGAGTATTCACACATACAGGATCTACGCTTACAGTTTTAAACTGTGCGAAAGAATGAAGGAGAAAACCTTGCCTATTTCTAATGTAACGATCTAAGCTCGCCACGATCCAGTCCTCTCTTCAGAACTCGCGATTCGAACAGGACGTTCCAAGAATGAGTGATTTGCGTGTGAATGCGACTAATAACAATATTGAAATAGTATATTATAAAATTAGTTTATAATACAAGGGATTATGGCAGAAGTTTCCATTATTGCTTGGGCGGAGCGAAAGCAATAATGGAAACAAATGCCATAATCCCGCATTATAAACGAATTTAGTATGGTATTTTGTCGTCGGACTAGCCACTTTGAGAGACAATTTAAATGAAATAATAATTTCAGATCGTTCCAAAAAAATATCATTTCGCAGGAGTTCACCCAACGACAAATATTAACTTATGCAGGTCAATTTTACTTTTAAGATTATTCTTCATAAATATATATTTGGCAGTTGCAGACGCATAGAATTGTACAATCTGTGTGTTGGGGATATTGGAGAAGAAGGTTCTGTCTTTATGGTTTATATTAGAGATACCAAAACACATAGACCTAGGGTTTTTACCATATTAAACGATAACAGTAGAGTAAATTATATAGACCACATTAAAAAGTACACGAGTTTAAGACCAAAGCATGTGAAGATTGAAAAGTTTTTTTTATTCTACAATAGGTGTAAATGTACCTGTAACCCTATTGGCATTAACACATTTGGTCGGATACCTCGACAGATTGCCAAGTATTTAAATATTCACAATGCTGATCAATACACAGGACATTCATTTCGTAGAACTTCTACCACAATCTTTGTAGACAGTGGAGCTGACATTAGAACTTTAATACGACATGGGGATTGGAAAAACTACCTTGTTCCTGAAGGGTATGTGGCAGACTCCATCGAAAACAAGAAGAAAATTGCTAAAACCTTAGGATCTAGTAGCGTAGAACAAATGAGTCACCGAGAAATATCTATATCAACATCTTCAAGCAGTTCAAGCGAATGCCTTGAAACATCTGAGGGAATTTCAATTACCGGAAATTCCAATTGCACTATTAATATTAACATCAGTAACAATAATTTCTTTAACATTACATCAATTACAGATCATATTCTAACTGTAGTATTAATATAAATAAATAATTTGTTCAATTTCTTTGTTTGTATTTCGTCGTCAAGACGACTTTATGGCACAACATTACAGCACGCATGTCATAAAGTGACAAATTATTAACGATTTTGACATTAATAACAAGGCATTCTAATGGTAGTAGATGACAAAGTTTATTTTAAGTGAAGTACCTATATTATGCAACACAACTTATAAAAAAAATTAAAAAACAGTATCAAAATCATTATAGTATTACGTACTTTAAGAATTTTTTTTAGTGCACATTAAATACTATTTTAAAAATATTGGTTTAAAGTTATGAAAGTGCCACTTTTTCTGCGCACAGCTTTGAATCAATATTATCTTAAACCGACAATGCTCGCTTTCCCTATATTATTTACATTGGTCCGTCTACTACTTCATTTAGCTTGCTTTGTAGATGTCGTTTATATAAAAGCAACATTAAACTAGATGAACCAATTACCGAAACATTTAAAACATACTACAATAATAAAATTTAAATTACATAAAAACAGATTAGCCCTTCATTTACACATATGAATAAACCGTGCTTGTATAGCCATTATATTTAGTATTGAATTATTGCCTTCTCTAATTATTTTTAAACCGAAGAAAAAATCTACATACAGTAATGTGACCAGTTTCCGCCTACGTGGCCGTTCACTTTTAAACCCCGCCAATTTTACTGCCAATATATTTTCAGGTATCATTTTCATTTCCAGAAGCGCTTTTGATTGATTCTCACCCAATCCGAAGCCACACACCATTTGCTTCTGATTGGTCGTCCCTATTTCGACCTCCACTCTTGTTTTTCCATGTTGTTTCCGCCAGCTTACTTCGGGTATCTTGTCTCCGTGTGCTTTTTTGGCTTTCCGTCATCTAGTTTGTGCCATCTCGTTTTTGTATTTCGACATATTGTATTCGCCATCTTTTTTATTTATGCTTTTTCCGTACGTCTTTTTGGCTTTTCACCATCTTGTTTCAATGTGCCTTTTTGGCTCAAGACCCATTTGGCTCGACTCAATGTCTTGGTCCAATAACTTCAATGTAGTTGCTGTATCTAAGGTTCTTTGGCAGGATTTCAGCATTTTGAACCAAGTTCATTTTAACTTAAGTATCTCTCTCCCTCTTAAAGGGTCAATTTTCTGTCTCTCTCTTTTTGGTCTATAATTAAATGTAGCGCCCTCTGTGTTGGAATATTGACAATATAGCATATATCGTAACATATCATTTTAATTATGTAAATAGGTAGATGCACAAGAACAATTTTTGTTTTATATTTTACGAAACATGCCTCATGTCACGTTACTGACAATTCCTTATAAGATCACAAACGATGATATTCAAAGGTAGAATAAAAATATTTGAATATACAGGATTAGAGCGTAATTATTATGCTGCTCCGTAACTGTTTTAGATAGAAAAATCTTTAAATATGAAACTTGTGTATTAGCGTCTTCTCCGTAACCTAAAAATATTTACAATTTTACAGGGTGTTGCATTGTCGGATACCAGTATCCAACTTAAATATTTTAAATTAAATACCTTGTATATTTTTAAATATTTTTATTCTGACGTCAATTTCGTTTGATAGGGCGGTACAGTAACTTAATATTTCGATTGGCTATAACTCAATTTATTTAAATGGAACACTGTATTTTTTAAGTGATTCAGAAATAAATTCTCTTTCGATTTTGTATTGGGTTTCCTGTACCTAACGTTAACACTTGAAATTATTGCAGTTTTAAGAATAACAGAACCGTGTTATGCGAATTGTAATTTTATAAGGCTATGTTAAATATTTCGAGAGCATCATTTCTTCATATTTCAAGATTATCATAAAAAAACTAGTTGATGAAATCATCAACACAAAGCAACGACTTATTTTTATTACAAACTTTTAACACCTACATAATGAAATTAATAGAAGACATACCAGAGCAATTTACAGTAAGTGTTCAAACACACCGCCATTTGGTTGCATGTTTAGTTGAATTCGTTCCGTAAATGAACGTTGAACATCAATTGGCATGTCACGGATCACTTGGCGAATCACGAATTCTCTTTTTCATATCTTCGCTAGTAGTTGGAGGAGTTTGGTACACAATGTCCTTTATACAGACCCAAAATCTGGTACAGATAGGTCTGGATACCTAGCAGACCAGTTCTGTGGACTATCTCGTCCAATCTAGCGACCAGGGAATCTAATATTTAAAAAATTTCGAACATTCAGCGTCGAATGTGGAGGTGCACGATCATGTCGGTACCACAATCTAGGGACAACATTTTCAGGGTGGTTCTCAAAAAAATGTAGACCAACAACTTGTGTCCCGACAATTACACCCCACACTTTTATTAACTGATGTTGATGATCAACTGCTCTCAGGAATTTGGGCTTATCGGTAGAGTAGGGAGCACAGTTCTGAAAATCTATCTATCTTTACATGTCTCTGTTTATTAGAATTCAATTTTTATAACAGAGGATAATTATGCAACCTCTTTATAATAAATCCTATTACAAAAACCACATTGTAAAACTAGAAAATGTTAATTGATTGCTTACTTAATTAGGTACTCGTTTATTTAAAGCAATAAGTATGTACATATACAATATAAAAACACAGTTTGAAGAATGTTATTTATAACACCTAGGTGATATTTTGTTTGTACACAATATAAAAAAATGATGAAGTCTGGCTTTTACACGATTAGAGTGAAAATTATTTTTATTATAGCATGTCATCGTCGTTTGTTTTATTTTGAATGTAAATTTATAAGTACAATATAAATGCTAAATACGAGTTGCAGTAATCAGGTTTTGAGTATTACCTTCTAAATTAGTTAATGATGGGAAACAATAGCCAGTTTATGTCCAACCATTCGTAAGTAGAAAACGTGTTTAGTGGGCTGTATAAAAATATTTCAGTTCAACATATGGTTATTTTAGAACAGTTGAAAGAAAAACACATCTGAAGGTATGCGTATTATTTTTTAATACATGTTTTACTTGATATTGCTAACAAAAATGTCGATAAAGATTTTTAAATGTATTATTACTCTTATAGGATGACGTCACAAAATCAGATCTACAATAGCTGGTACGTATTCGCGGACTTTACTATTGTAGCTATTATTAATTCGCATATAATAATGAACCATTAAAACAAACCTTTTGTCTTTTATTTCCATTATATCAATTTGATATTTTTAAAACATATTAATTTAAATTAACTCTGTTATATATATATATATATATATATATATATAGTAATTATTACTTTTCAGTCCTTTTAATGAGGTTTTTATAACTCTTAATGAACGCGTCTCTATAAAACAATTTTGTGAGTATGTAGTTGAACATGCAAATAAATCAGACATAATTTTTCGAATGTATAGGTGGTGAAAGTTTAGAAAGAGAATCTGCCTATATAATCATTGGCATTAGGGTAGAAATTATTTATTATTTCACGTAATATTTAATTTAGATTTTAATGTATTCAGTTCTGAACTGTAAGCTGGTTTCCGAAAACTGTAAGCAATGATTTATTGATTTTGGTTGATTGATTGAGATTGATTTGATCGAGAGAGAGAGGGAGAGGAGGGAGAGAGAGAGGGAGGGGCAGGGGGAGAGAGGGGGAGAGAGGGAGACAAAGAGGGGGAGAGAGACAGGGTGGGAGGGAGAGACACGACACTTTTCATTTTTGATGTGTATATCCTTTAATCTTCATTTTTGATGTGTATATCCTTTAATCTTCACTGATTATTATGATATTCCGATTAGACCAGAGGTTGTCAAAATAGAGCCGTAGAGATCAGATGCTATGGTTACAATTATTTCAATATCCATAGCATCAAAGCATCAGTTGGGTTTATCCATCACCTACTCAACTAATCCCAAAAATAATGCCTTTAAGTTTTTATTTAATATTAATTAACCCTTTTCTACACCATATGCCAAAGAGTGTCTTGACCTACTCAAAATAGAATGTTACAGTGTCATTAAATATTTAAAATAAAATATCACAAGGAAACTTACTTGGGGGTTAATTTTTGTCGAGGCGAATATTCTATGGTCGAATTTTCCGGGGGTGTATTTCAGTGGCAATTTTTTTGGTGATAAGTATTCCCGGGGCAAATTTTCATCGGGCCAACAATCTGGGGGTGAATTTACCTGGGGTGAGTTTTTCGGAGCGAATTTACCGCATATACTAAATGATCATAGCGAATGGCATTTGATTACTTTTCGTTCTCCAACTTTTGAAGTAATATGGGAAGCAGGTATAAAGGGTGCAAAGATTCATTTTTAAGGCGTGTTATTGTTGAAACTATTTTTACTTTCGAAGGTTTTTATACAATATTAAGTCAGGTAAAACGTAAGTTAAATTCAAGACCTCTGTATCCCCTGTCTGCTAATCCAAAGGACTTGAACGTTCTAACTCCTGCTCACCTATTAATAGGAAGATCATTAGATGAGAAAGGTATAACACGAAT
Source organism: Vesta saturnalis (assembly GCA_036346205.1). Classification (NCBI taxonomy): domain Eukaryota; kingdom Metazoa; phylum Arthropoda; class Insecta; order Coleoptera; family Lampyridae; genus Vesta; species Vesta saturnalis. The sequence goes on from JARFJB010000862.1 coordinate 4,864,423, forward strand.
TCCTGATAACCGTTTGAATCAATTTCAAAAATTACAAAATTTAAGTCAAAGACTTTGGAAAGACGGCAAGGAATAAGCCTCAGACTTCAAACTCGAATTAAATGGATAAGGAATTATTCATATTTGGTAACACTTGAACATATGGAATTAATAAAAAATGAAAATTCAATTAACTTTAAATGGCAACTGGGTCGCATGGAAAAAAATGATTTCCTGGTAAAAATGGACTTGTAGAGTAGCTGAGAAATTATGCATGCTTCCAGGACAAGACTGATGTATTTATTCGCAATCATTTAATTATTTCAAGGTGGAATGGATGTTTAAAAATGTTTAAGACTTATTTAGTATTGTATTATTTAGATTTAAATTGTATAAGGAATAATAGGTGGTATGAGATTGTTGTTATGTTTACTTTTGTTATAAATTGTTAATAATTTTAAAATAGCATTAGTAGCTGCCTTGGTGGTGGCATGGTTAGAGAGCTTGTTTCTTGTTTGCATGCGAGCGGCGCGTTCAAAGCTGGCCGTGGTAGCGAAGAAAAACCAAAGCACTCCTTCTTCTCGGATAAAAAGTAAAAGGTACCGTGGCAATATGATGTTTGACACGTTAGTTTGACACCTTTACTAAAGGTGGAATTCCTTTCGTAAGTTAAATTCTAGTGATAAGTAGCGCTAATAACCATTAAGTGAGCATAGAGATGCCTGACATTTCCGTTTGTGTCTAGATCTCGGCCCCCCAATACAAATACAAATAATATCATTTTTTTGTAAATGTCTTAAAATCGTTCTATTACAACATTTTTTATATAAAATCTGTATTTTATATGGAAAATAAATTTTACGCTATACCGGGTATCCAAAGCATCACGCGACGGAAGATTGTGGCTTCGCTGTTGATTTTTCATTAAAATCATTTATACGAAAGTTATATGGTTTCAATACGTGCACGACTTAAAAATATTTTAGCATCGACAATCGTAAAAGTAGGGGGGGGGGGTATCAACTTTTTATTTTAAATGGAACACCCTGTATATCATTACATTATTGGATATTGTATACATTTGTACATATAAAATGTAACGTTGCCAAAATTTACAGTTTTTAAAATATTTCCATTTCTTTTATTTTCTGTAATTATTTTATAACGTAACGATTTAATAGAGTGTCATGATTTCTTCAAGTCACAATACCAGATTAGTAATAGTAATATTTAATTTTGTTAAATATTTTTAACAATAAACTAAACAGTGTAATATTGAAATAATAAACAAACAATTAACAAGAACAAGAAATAGGTAAGTCAAACATATGCAAATGTGCACTTAAAAAAATTATAAATAAGGTTCAAACAAGTCTCCTCTTTTCTCAATGCACTGATTCAATCGTTGCCTGTAGGAACGTTGTAAATTATGTAACACTTGTTGGGTTACATTACGAAATGCTTGTTGAATTCTTTCCCTAATATTTTCTGCAGTAGTCGGCGATGTTCTATAAACTTCATTTTTAATGTAGTCCCATAAAAAAATAGTCCATGAAAGTCAGATCGGGTGATCTAGCTGGCCACCTGATAGGCTCAGAACCACCTATCCAACGATCAAGAAATTGCTGATTTAAAAACTCCATCACTCACGAGCCGAAAGTGTAGGGGCGTCATCTTGTTGGAACCATATTTCTTCATTAGCGAATGGGATGTACCTTCAATACATGGTAGTACGTTGGTTCGCAATAAATTTAAATAATTTACTACATTTAAATTTTTTCCAAAAATAGGAACATTGAGACTCCATCGATGCTGATTGTTTTTGTATCTAATTATGTGTGGATTTTCCATGACGTAATAATGACAATTATGTCTATTTACAAAATAATTTTTATGAAAAGTGATTCGTCTGTCATCATAACTGCATTAAAAAAATTACGTGGTTGTTGCAATCCCCAACGACAGTAATTTAATCTATTTTCAAAATCAGTCATTCAATGTCTGATGGAGTTGGATTTTGTATGGATGGTATTTATATTCATTAATTATAATATATATTGTTGATTTCTGTAAATCATGTTCCACAGCAATTTTTTAATACTTATTTGTGGGTTGTTTTGTATTGCTTGAAGCACCACTAGTTGAGTTTCCTCGTTGTTTACAGGTTTTGGACAATTGTTCTTTTTATATGCAATCGATCCTGTTTCCTCAAATCTACTTTTCAATTTTCCAAAAACTCGTTCATCTGGATAGAGGGCATCGTAAAATTTTTGTTTATAAATTCTAGGAGCAAGTAAACAATTGGGCTTCTCTTATTATGTAAATCATTTGAATTAATTCGTTCTTCATATATTTCATTTTAAAATTTAGAGTTAACTTCTCTTAATTCAAGTTTTCTTCTAAATACAAATGTAGTGAAAAAGTAGTTTTGAAAGAAATCAAGTTAAAATATACCTAATTGACATATTAAAATTTTGTTTTATTATTTTTAAATCAAGGCACTCTATTAAATCGTTGTTATAAAATAATTATAGAGAAATTTAAAAATGGAAATAGTTTAAAAACTATAAATTTTAGCGGTATAAATGTATTTAGATAAAAGTTAGATCTTTAAGAATACTATTCGCCCATATCAAAATATACAGGGTGTTCCATTTAAAATAAAAAAGTTGATACTCACCTACTTTTATGATCACCTTGTAGGTGCTAAAATATTTTTAAGTTGTGCACGTATTGGAACCATATAACTTTTGTATAAATGATTTTAATGAAAAATCGTCGTCGCGTGACGCTTTGGACACGCGGTATAGACTGTGGGTTCTCCCATTTACATAAACGGTCCTTCGAGCCAGATGATGATTTTTTATTGAGAATGTGACACACAAGTTTGGAATTAAGGAAGATACTCGATTGAATCCAAGAGACAGGAAGATATTCTGATTTAAACTTTCACTAAGGTAGTTCTGCATGACAATATTATTTATTACGGGTTAATTGAATATTTTATTGATTTCCAAGATTTGTTTGTGACTGCACTTCTTTATAATTTTATTATATTGTCGCAAAAACAACATTTATTACTTGTAGTACTAACATTCTTACATCAAAGAAGAATGTAAGGCAACAAATAAAAGAAAAATTAAATCAATCTTTAACATTTTTTATGAATTTAAACAAATGTCAATAGACAACGTCACGCGCTGCGGACAATTGCACGCAACTAATTACAGGGGTATTAATATAAGGGACAATTGCACGCAGTTCTATTTCAGGTAAAAGTAAAAGTTGGACAACTGCACGCAACTAATGACCCTCATTACGGGATTATGTCTCTATCTTAAGGGACAGAAATAAAAAGGATAGAAAGGAAACTTAAAATCTACTGTAACCTAGGAGAGCCAGGCAATCAATCGGGTGTGGTTAAAAAATTATTTCTAATTATTTTGATTAAAGCTACATAAAAATATAAAGGCATTAAAATATAAATATAATTTCGTACAATTTCAGGTAAGTTTTGGTATAAAATCGGCTGTCATTAGTTGCGTGCAATTGTCCATCGGCGAATGTCACAATACAAAATTTTGAAATGCGATTAGAACCATTATTAGATGAATTTAATGATATACAAAATCAAATTGAAATTCCTTCAGAAAAGGAAAAAGAAAAAATCTATTTGATGGTACTTATTTCAAAATAATTTCAATTTACATATTTGCCCCAGATTAATTTATTCGTAAAGTTATGAAAACTTTGAAACGTGAACGATATGAAAATATTGGATATGGCACTGAATAGTGTACCTTTACTATCTAGCTAGATATCAGGCATGCATTCGTTTTTGCAATGGAGGAAGGGGGGGATTATAAGTAAAGCTAATAGGTTCTTAAATTAACTCATTAGGTTTAGTAAACAAGTTAAATTACGAATGAACAATTTCTCAAGATTCGCTCAGAATTAAACTAGGTAAGCAAATTTTCTGCTTTCCAGCGTAGGCCCTGATTTCTTAGTTTAGTAGTGACTACGAAAGTATCCATAGAAATACTTTGCTTTGGCATTCAAGCAGTAAGTCAGACATCAAGTAGTCTCACTCTGCAACGCAAAACCCACACCGTGATATTCCATCTAATTACTAATTAACGTTTGAAAGTTAAAGCGCTATAGAACCAATTAAACGCTTTAATGCGTAATGCTATTTACATATGTTGCTTAAAGTGAATATATGTAACGACATTTTGATGTTTATTTGGTTAATTAGTACTATTTTAAATAAGCTGCCAAAAATGTGATAGCGGGAAAATTTCTTGAAATTGTTGTCTTATTACTTGAGCAACAATATAAAGCGACTCTTTAGCTCTCGGCCTTTGTTTTAAGATGTAGATTTACTACGTTAACTTTTGTGACTTTTATTTGTTTCTACTATTCTGAGTTTCGTCTTATTCCTCATTTTCTTTTCAAACAATCATTCTTGCATTCCAAATTATTTATTTGAGTAAGTGTATTATAGAGAGAATTTGCAAGCGGAGAAATGAATTAAATGCATCCAGTCTACCACATTTTCTTCTTGAGTGCGTACTAAAACAGAATGAATAAAAATTGAAAATAAATATTTGATTTAGAGTAAAATTTGTACGCTAAGTTTCCGTTGTTAACAGCCTTGTTTGGCTTGGTTGCATAGTTTTGATCTAATTTATGTACTTGTGCAGGATTCTACTTATTAATTTTAAAATTGAAATTCATTCATTTCTAATAACTTCCAAAATTTAAATTTTTTTATAACAAAAACTTTTTTACATACAATATCATAATGATATTTTCCAACACATTTTAGTAATTATTACGAGCATTTCTTAATTTACAGTAACAACTAAAAATGATAAGTCAGTACGGGAGAGCAAGAAATTGTGCAAAATACTATTTATTATCAATGCTTTTCACGTAATCAAGAATATATGAGACAAAATGCCCGAATGTAGTAATCTCCGATATAAAACTACATATAGATAACACAATTACTCACATTTCCGATTTTTTTTTAATTAACAGCAGTTATTTTAAACCGCAATAACTTTTTTTTACACCGGCCGCTTTTGGATGAGGTGTATCATCTTCTAGCAATATTAAAGTTAATTTTACCGTGGGTTTATTATTTATTATTCCTCTATCGGTTTGTCCAGTCTGCTTCACACTGGACCATCTTGATACTTTGGCGCACCTCAATTATTCTAGCCTTTGGCCAGTGACATACTGATAGATCTTCATCGACCTTCCTTAAAATACGACATAAGGGTTCATACTGCTTGGACCTGAATAAAACGGAATTTATTTCGTTACAAACCGACGCCCAAAACGTTTGTTAATTGGTGTCTACACAACCGATTTTATTTTCATACGTTTCCATCATTTAATATTTTGTGTAGGGTATTGACGCTCAGCAGGTAACACCGCTCAGATGATTTTTCTGAAACCTTTCGTTACTACGGATTTAAAAGTTGGTGTGGCAACAGTGTCTTGTAAACGAATGGTTGGCTATAGGTACCATCTCATTCAGCCTGTTAACGTTCGAGTAGTGAGGTTGAGTTCAGCTGTGCTACTGTTGTTATAAATTTACCCAACATTTATATCATGGTTTGTATATGTACTTTTCAGTTTTTGTTTATTACTTCAGGGGATTGAATATGAGTTAGATGTAACCATTACAATGTGTATATTTAATTTGGATAATTATGACAGATGAATGATCCTCTATTTTATAACGTCACTCTAATAGATATTAATCTCAAGTGCAATAGAACAAATTACACTCGACATGAAATGCATTTTAGAGCATCGGGCAAAAGAAAAGTTACGAACACCATCACAAATTTTATTATTTATGTGACAGATAATCATAGTTGCTTTACAAAAAACAATGTTAACATACAATTAAAAATTATTATTAATTTTATAATAATGTTAACATACATCTAAATAAAGTACATAATGTGATTTCTCAAAGTGATAATGTAAATAAGCCTGTTACTTTCAACCAAACTGAAGTTACTGTAACAAAAAACTCATCAAACACTGTAAGTGATATAAGTAGTGACAATAAAGAACGTAATGAATTTGGAAGTGCAGAGACTATGCAAGATCAACTCAATAGCGGTGATGACAGTGAACATTAGGAGGAGGTTTGTGAACAGTCTTTTCAGTCAAATCGTTTATTAGAAATGGAAATGTAAGGCAGTTCTCTCTCTCAGTCATCCATTTAAACATTCAAAGCATAAGAAATAAAACGGATAATCTTTTGTTGTTATTTCACGATTTTTGTAATTTTGACGTATTGATGAACATTGGCTGAGGGAAGAAGAGCTATTGCAGTTAACTATAGACAATGATAACTATGCAATTGCACACATTTTTCACCAATACACAACAAGCACGGCCGAACTGTAATACTGATAAGAAAGGGCATCCAATTTGAAACAATTCCGGGAATAAGAGAGTTATCTGTGGAGATGCATTTTGAGATATGTGGGGTTAAATTGACTCACCACTCGTTATCAATAATTTCATTATACAGGCCTGATCGTGATAAACAAATTTTCCTCGATAATATGGAAAAGGCTTTATTCATAGTAAGTAATCATAAAACTTAATCTTATGTGGAGATTTTAATGTTAACTTTGCTCAAGATTTTCCACTGCTGAAACAATTATGTAATATTATTATAAATTTTTGTTATAAACGAATATTTCCATCAGTTCTACATACATAAAGACAAAATTTACATCGATTGGGGCTTGAACCTTGATGGCGCAGTTCGTTAGCGCGGTACTCTAGCAAAGTACAGGTCATAGGTTCAAATTCTACTCGAGGTAAACTTTTATTTATGTATTTAATAAAATTAATAATAATTTTAATTATGTAATATATTTAGTACCTGCGGTTTACGCACAACAATCACAGCCCCTACCAGGGTATCAAATACTTCAAGCTCTTGCATTGACAACATTGTTACGAATCTACAACATATGCTGTACCACACTTTTAATGTGTCAATAGATTTTTCTGATGATCACGCCCAAGTGTTATTTATTAAATCGAACATTAAAAATAAAAGATTGTTTGCACGAAGGTACATAATTAATCAAAACAACTTAATTTCATTTAAGAATCAACTTAAAAAGGTAAAGTGGGATTTATTGTATTCTGAAAATCATGTTGACTTATCTGTAACTCATTTTTTCAATATACTTCGACCAGTATTCGCAAAATGCTTTCCCTTAGGAAGACTTTACAAATAGTAAAAAACCGGGGTACTAAAGAGATTCGTAAATCTAGTAAAACGAAAAGAGAACTTTACCTAAAAATGCGACAAAACCCTGAGCCAAACATAATTGCATATTACAAACTGTACACTAATGTTTTTAAAAGGTTATTATAAACGCAAAAAAAAATACATTCGAAAGGCGTTATTATGAATTCGACTAATACAGCTAAAGCAACTTGGCAATTGATTAATAATAACTTAAATAGGCGGGTCCATAAACTTACTAACATATCACTAAATATAGATAATAATGTAATTGACAACCCTCAAGAAGTTGAGAGTCAATTTAACGAATATTTTGCATCCTTGGCACGAGAAAATATAAAAATAATTCCTAAAAACTATGATTCTACAAGAGATTTTGCATCGCCACAGAATTCGTTCTTTTTGTCACCTGTATAATATAGTAAGTAATCTAAATAAGACAATCGCATGTGGCTGCGATAATATACCTATAAAAATTTACAAAGAAGTTTTTGATCTTATACAGGAACCACTAATTTCATTAATCAACTTAATTTTCACTACTGGGGTCTTTCCAAAGCACGGTATAGTTGCAAAAATAAAGCCTTTACATAAATCAAAATCAAAAAAGGAGATCCAGAACTATAGACCTATATCAATTTTAAACTCTTTTTCAAAAGCTGAATCGGTTTTAAAAAACAGGTTGATGTCTTTCTTCGAATCTCATAATCTTTTCAATAAGTCACAACACGGCTTTAGATCAAATAAGTCAACAGCTTTGCAAACTTTGTTAAGTTATACCCACGATGCACATACTAAGGGTAAGGTGGTGGCATCCATAAACTGCGATCTATCCAAGGCCTTTGACATGGTTGACCACGGTTTGTTGATGTCTAAACTCTACCACTATGGAATTAGAGGGGTTGCCTTAAAATTGTTAAAATCATTTATAAGTGAACGGTATCAATATGTTGCAAGTGAAAAAATTCTCTGTTCAGAATAATATTTATTAATGACCTACCAATTAATTTTACATCTCCCTGTAACGTCTTAATTTATGCAGACAACACTAACGTAACTGTTGCTTGTAGAAACGATGAACTAGAAAATGATCTAAATAACATAATGAAAACGCTTGTATACTGGTTTAATGCAAATAAACTTTTAATGAACGTAGACAAAACAAGAATTTTAATATATAGTAAAAACTCAACAGTTAGTATTAGAGACCTAAAGTTTGAATCCAAAAACATCGAAACGTGTAAAATCCTATAGTTTCTTGGGGGTTACTTCGGATCGAAATCTTAATTGGCGGCATCACATAGAAAACTTAAAACTAATGTTGAACAAATCTATCTTTGCTCTGCCACGATGTAAAAATTTTGGGGCCCAAAAAACGTTACTTCAAGTGTATTACTCACTGTTCGAAGCAAAGGTGTGGTACGGCGTTATCTTGTGGGGAAATGCAAACAACAAATTAATTAATGACATATTTAAGATACAAAAAAAGGCCATTCGTACAATGTTTTCATTACGAAAACAGCACACATGTAATTATTATAAGTTTTTGTTATGAACGAATAAGTTCAAAGGTAAATATGTAATTAAAAATTATTATTAATTTTATTAAATACATAAATAAAGTTTACCTCAGTGATTCGAACCTACGACCTGTATTAGTAGCGTCCAATGCGCCACAGGTTCAAGCAATCGATGCAAATTTTGTCTTTATGTATGTAGAACTGATGTAAATTCTAAACATCAGTTCTACATACATAAAGACAAAATTTGCATCGATTGGGGCTTGAACCTTAGTGGGCAGTTGGTACGCGGTACTCTAGAAAGTACAGGTCGTAGGTTCGAATCTACTGAGGTAAACTTTTATTTATGTATTTAATAAAATTAATAATTAATAACACACATGTAGGTCGTTTTTTGAAAAACACTTCATTAAAACTATCTATGCCTTATATATTTTGGAATGTCTGTGTTTTATTTTCAAAAATAAATCGCTATTCTCTCTACATTCCGATCATCACTCGTATAACACGAGATTCAAAAACAACTTTACTTTAGCCGCATCGAACAATAGAGCACATGACACCTCATATTTACAAATGGGTCTAAGATTCTACAACGCTCTTCCACAACATTACGTTGAACTGAAAAACTTTCCTGGTCTAAAGAAGCTGTGGAATCTGCAATGGCTTCTGTTAGGGGAGGTACGAAAATTCGAGAGGCTTGCAGACAGTACGCAGTTCCTTTTAGTAGTCTACGAGATGCAGAAAAAAATAACATTCGACATCACTTCAACAAGTCTAAAAAATTAGTCGGAAAAGATTTGTTTTATAGTTTTACGTGCAGACATCCGCAGTTAAGTTTCAGAAAAGCTGAAGCCACTTCACTTAATCGAGTGACAGCCTTTAATAAAAAGGAAGTACAATTATTTTTCGAAAATCTAGAAAATGTAATGACGCGCATAAATTCGAACCAACAAAAAGTTATAATATGTATGAGACCGGGGTTACGATTTGCCACAAGCCGTAGAGAATTATTGGACCCAAAGGACAAAAACAAGTCGGAGCCATTACAAGTCTAGAAAGAGGAAAAACTACCACCGTGTGTTGCGCAATGGGTGCATCTGGAACATTTGTACTGCCGATGTTTATTTTTGCTCGAATGAGAATGGACGCTGCTTTGGAACGTAATGGTCCACCAGGATCTCTGTATCCATGCTCCAAAAACGGATGGATTAATGAATAATTATTTCAAGCGTGGCTGAACCATTTTGTAAAATTCAATGTCACTCCTCTTTAGGGATTTATAACACACATCGCATAGGCTTCAGCCATTAGACCTAACTTTTTTTGGACCACTGTAAAAAACCTATAATTTGGAGTGCGAGATGTTTATAAAAAATAATCCATACACTAGAGTAAATAATACTGACGTACCTGGATTATTCACTAAACCATACCTCAAGGTCGCTGTAACCCAGAATGCTGTGAAGGGGTTTGAAACAGCTGGAATATATCCAATGGATCCAAGTGAGTTTAACGAACGTGATTTTACATCAGAGCCTGATGTGCCCGATTAGCTACCTACTAACGATACCATTCAACAACAACCTGAAGCAATACCTGGTTGTTCAGGATTACAAAACAATATTTCGTTCTCGCAGATTTCACCAGCTCCTACAAGGAAACCAAATACTTCCGGCAGGAAAGTTACCAAAACAAAAATCAAAAATTTTAGCATCGACACCGATAAAAGAGGAATTGGAAATATTAGAAGAAAAACGAAAGGCTTCCCTAAAAACATCAACTGCAAGAAAAGAAAAAAAAACTCTACAACTGAACCAAAATCGAGAAAAACAAATTTGTTTGACAGCTCTTCGTCGGAAGAAGATGAAAATATTCAAAATATCGTTGATGACGATGAACTCGATGATATGGAGGTGTCTGATATTGAACTAGGTAACAATAAAAAGCTCCTCTTTGATAAAATTTTTAAAAGTTATCTGTGTATTGTTTCTGTAGGTCAAACAGAACGCAAAGAGGAATGTAATGAAGTGTGTATCTTTTGCGGAGAGTTTGGGAAAAATGAGGTGTGGTTCAGATGCACTACTTGTGCACGATGGACCCATACACACTGTACGACAGTTGATACACCAAATGGCTATATTTGTGATTTGTGCCGATAATGAACATTATTTGTTTTTCATTGTTTTATGTTCTTTCCAACTTAAAAATCAATTTTACTTTTTGATTAGAAAACGTTTTCAGTTCTAAATACCTCTATCATTTTTATACCTCCTATATGACAGCAGTATTACAGAAAAAATACACCGGAGTATTTCGTGCAAATATTTTAATTAATTTAATTATTTGTACGAAATGATCCTGTGTGGTTTTTCTATATTTGCTACGTGCACTTAGCCTTAGTTTCTCTTTTAGCGGTATTACCCTACGAGGTTGGGTAATGACGCTCAATATGTGTCTCCATATTTTATTTTATCTCACTTACAGAATTAAAGTTAATTTAATTGATTATTGAATATAACAGCACTAGACTATACTCTACATTCTGGTATACAAAGTTTTCAAAATAGAGAGTTCCTCTGTTCATAAAATTTATTTAGCCTTAAGTGAGCGTCAATGCCCTTCGCTCCCCTAAGTGCTGCTAATTCAGAATCCAATGACAAATCAGTTAGTACTGTAGAGTTTAATACATTTTTGGCTACAACCTTGGAAGAAGTGAATCGGTAGAAATTCTTGCTTAGAGAGCTACTAAAGTACAATTTGTATTACTTTGAAAAGGCGTTCCTACACTTCAGTCATGTGTGGAGATAATGATGAATTGTCACGTGTCAAATGTGCACTAAGGGTTGTGAACGTAAATCAATGGGGTGGTCACGAGTTTTAATAAAAGTTACTGCAGCGCGTATTAAAGTTGACTTCGCAGGGATAGTCGTAATTTGGTAAAATAATTTTAGGCACAATATCTCTCACTCAGACTAAAGTACGCAAACTTTATTACTTTGATAGGAAAATTGCAACAACTTTACCGTGAAATTACCCACTCTCTTTTCACCAAAGTACTGACATCTAAAATTGTAACTCTCCAAAAACTCCAAAGCACAAAAGCAATTATCCTTGTAAATTTTATTATCAATTCACTTTGTAAAGCTGATTTATTAAAAAAACTTTTCCATTCAATCATGAACGTTCTCGATTAAATTGAATAAACCTCAAATTGGTTTTTTAAATACCCAGAATTTACTTCTTTAAACTGCATCAATGAACGTAAAGGGCTGTACATTGACAAAATAACATACGAGGACGCGTCATACAAAGGTATATCCTAGAATAAAAATATACGATAAAATTACCGACCATACAATACATAAATCACCAAAGTTAGATGTGATTTTGTAAATACCAGTAATTTTAGCTATAATCCTCGCACTTTATCTTAATTTACGAAAGTTTTAATTTTGAACGTATATATTGTTAAGATGCTTGAGTAACCTCAAACCATTCATTTACTTACTATCGTATTTGAAATACAACAGATACTTCTGTATCCGAGAATACTCCAAAATTACCAAGTGTTTTTTAAATAAAAATTGACTTCACAGACGTGGCTGTTGGCATTACTCCGAAAGGTTTAAAAGCAATACTTAATGTATTACTAAAATATATAATGCTACATCATGTTTTGTAAGGTTATTTTGATGCATCATGTATATGCAGTATTTTGATAACGTATGGAACATATTTTCAATGCAAATAAAGTGAGTTTGCACGAAAAAAAAATTTGTGTATACAGAATGTAAGTTGGTGTAAATGATACGCCACAGGAGTTTAATGGAGCATTAGATATTATATGAAAGAATAAATGAATAATGTAGAAAGATTTTCGTGTTAAAATCATTAAATTTGGTTGAAAAATAACGTTTTGGGAAAATTGTTACTGAGGCGGCACTGGTAAGACTACTAGTTTGCCACTGGTCTTTTGCTGCTGTGTGCCAAGGAATTCGGATTAAAGAAATGGTTGTAGACGTATGAGTAAGTAAGATTATGAAATATTGATATTCTATTAATGTACAGTAAGGAATATGTATGTGTGTTTTTATTTGTAGAAATTATGTAATATTGTGCGATAATGGAAATTTTAATGACTGTTCAAGAATGAAGTTAGAACTTGATATAAGGTTGTTGAATTGTGCGGAAATAGAAATCGCTCATATGTGAATATTGAAGAAAGGAATAGTTTGTTCCTTTCAAGAAATTTAAAAAGTGCAAAACCAGATTTAAAAACAACAGCAAATATTTTGTTGAGAGTGCTCAGTAATAGAGCGTACGACGATAATAATAAAGAGAAAGCCTGAAGTAACGCTTTAAGTAACCGTATTAAAAGTTTGTCAATTAAGTTAAGATATTGGTGGTCATCAATGACATTGAAGGAGGTACATGTGTACAATCATTAGTATAAAGGTAACTACGGATTTTAATATTTATAAGGAAAGTTGTCGTATTCAACGTTTACGTTGAAGGGCAAACCTTAAATTTAAGCAGAGCCCGTGTGAAACACGCGGGTGAACGATAGACATTTGCGTTCGTTAGTAAGTTTAGCGGCCGTTTATTCAGCCAGGATGGCCGTCTTCTGTGTTTTGTGCTAGTGTGGGTGCAAATTTGAAAAGGATTACTGGAAGCAAACCATATGGACTTCACTATATCACGCGTAAGGGATTCACTAACGTATTTGTAAAAAATAGCTTTAGGATTTGTTTAAAAGATAAAAGTACGATTACGTTTTTTATTTCATTTTCATTCTTGCTTGCTGAGTTAATAATTTCTTATTATAAGCAAAAGGATAATGGAACTTTTTATCTATTTTCATGTGTTTAGTGTATAAGATTTTGGGAGAATTATTCATCTATAATAATTGGTTTTTGTGGTGCTTTTGGAAGCCACGTGGTTGTACTGATTTACAATTGCAAATTGGGCATTATTTAATTTACTTTTGTTGTTTACTTGTGTCAACTGAGATGAAATTTTAACATTAACCTGTGTAAATCTACCTAACGGATTACACTTACTAATAATTGAATTAATCGACGACCCGTGTATTTCAAAACTTTCTTAAGCATTTGAATAAATTTCTTCTAGTGTGCGATCGAATTTGAGTTGTGAATGGTTTTACTGAATAGGCTGAATTCCTGTCTTCCTCAGTCAGATAGGATTGATTTAACATCCCGCCTAAGACTATTTATTTTAGAAAAATTTAAGATTATGGTAGCGCCTAGAGACAATCTTCCCTGGACTGAGCATTGTGAGTTGTAGATTTATGGTAAGTGTAAGGTGCTTGAAACTTTTCAATCATTCCACTCCTTATATATACATCGACAATTTCCACTGTAGCTGGCTTTCCAATCTGCTTACTTACTTCTGTAGGCGTGAACGACTCGTAGTGCAGTTTGAACGTGTAACAACAGACACAGCCACAGGCACAGACACAGGCATAGGCATAAGCACAGACACAGGTATGGGCACAGGCACAAGCACAGGCACATGCACCTGCATAGCCACAGGCACAGGCACTGGCACAGGCACAGGCACAGGCACAGGCACAGGTACAGGCGCAGGTACAGGCACAGGCACAGGCGCAGGTACAGGCACAGGCACAGGCACATGCACAGGCACAGGGACAGACACAGACACAGGAACAGGCACAGTGACAGGCACATGGACAGGCACATGCACATGCACAGGCACAGGCACAGGCACAGGCACAGGCACAGGCACAGACATAGGCACAGGTACAGGTACAGGCACAGGCAAAGGCTCAGACTCGGGCTCAGGCTCAGGCACAGGCACAGACACAGACACAGTCACAGGCACAGGCACAAGCACCGGCACCGCCACAGGCACAGACACAGACACCGACACAGGGACAGGCACAGACACAGGCACAGGCACAGGCATAGGCACAGACACAAACACAGACACAAACACAGGCACAGCCCCAGGAACGTTACCACCTCCGAAAGCGTAGGTGCTAACGTTATATATGATGTGATAGCGATACTAGGATGTATCGCTTCGGAGACAATAATACCCTCGATATGTATATTCAGTAGGTACAAAATGTATGAAACCGGTCTTATTATTTCAAAACTATTCAAGCTAAATCGATAAAATTTAATATGCATTCTGTTTACAAAGCCCTCTATTATTTGCACAACTGACAAGGTCAGGAGCTGCACAGTCAACTTGATTTATATATATATATATATATATATATATATAGTCATCATTTAAATAAGAAATGTAATATTATTGCAAACACTATTTTTAAATGTTTGACAATTTCCGACCCTAAATTTAGACATTTCAATATTAAAAAAATTATGTCGGCTTTCATAAAAAATAATCATTAATTTTGAATATAATTAAGAAACAAGTAAACTCTTCCTATAATAATTTTAAAAATGAAACAAACGCTCTTAACGAAATTAATTATATACCAATTCTATTTTCAAACAAATAATCTTTAAAGTTTAAGCGCCTTGCAAAATTTAATATAAAACCAGCATTTTTACCCCAAAACAAAGGTAGAAATTTACATTCAAAATTAAAATGTAAACTAAAAAAGAATTATTAACTAACACTATATACCAAATTCCTTGTGAAAATTGTAACATTAACTACATTGGCACTTCCTTACAGACTTTAAAAAATAGAATCATACAACATAAATCGGATGTACGAGTTAAACCTAATAGCACTGCGTTGGCAAGACATGTTATAAATTTTAAACACAATTTGTGCTCGTGTATATATATATATATATATATATATATATATATATATATATATACACGTATGTAGATGTGTGTTAGTCCTTGATGTAAAACTAACCGACAATCGCAGCTTGCTCTACAACACAGTGTAACAAATAGACTGAAAGATGTTCGAATACGGTTTTAAACAAAAGAACAGGAAGAACTCCGCATGAGTGTTTCTAGAGATACTTATTAAATTTTGGAGAACAATATTGAAACGGTGCACGAAAAAACAAATCGACACCTGTAGATGATGTTCAAGAAGAAAACCAAAATAATAAATGTGCTATAGTCCTGAACAGGCTAAGTTTAGCTTAAAGCACTCAGGAACATTTAGGAGGATGGATAAGGAGATATTCAATCGCCAAGAGATGCCTATGAACGGCTACCTTAAATGTTTTCGTATCATAAATGAGAAGAAAGAAAACTAGGGAACTGATTACAGAGTTTAGCAGTCGTGAAGAAAAACATGGATTGCGCTCGGTTGGTACAACAAGTTGAGATTTGGACTGCATATTGGTGATGTGAATTAGCAAACCGCGTATTCGTAACAAAGTGGCTCGAGATAGTATCAAAGGCTGTAATTAAACCGTGCAATACCCATTTTAACACCGATAATGCAAAGAAAGAACTGAAAGAATTCGCCTATGCTCAATCCGATCAACGATATCGAGGACGTATTCTGGAGCACCAACTGAGAGGTGAGAATTATATTCTAGATGAGATCGAACTTGTCCTTTATACAGCAAGAAGGGTTGTCGGGAGGTAAAGTACTGCTTAGATCTCTACCCTATTTTACGAGTAGCTGCTTTAGTAGCTGTCATAAGCTAGATTTAGTCATTCGCAACATCATAACAGGGTCTGAAAACTGAAGATCTGAGCCATTCATGCTTACAACAAGAAATGTTCGACATTTTTTGGCAGACACAAGGCAACACTGAGTATTATTAGCATTAAATTTAACTAGATTATTACTTCCCTATTCAAGGATACGTTGAATGTCTTTGTTAATTAAAATTGCTGTTTGAGCTTTCCGGTCGTGATTTGAGTTAAAACTGAGGACTGAGATGAACTTCAATAACGAGTGTCGTCGTCAGCAAAGCAATGGACTAGGTTAGTCATTTATCTATAGCAGAAAAAGTGTAGGCGCTATAACTGTGGCACGTTCGCGTTAATTCCTACTTCTTTTGAAAAGAATCCATCAACTACGGCATGTATTTGTCTTTTGTCAAGGAAACGAAAAACCCAGTTTATGAGCATATCATTTAACACAAACTAGGTAAGTTTGGAAAGTAAACACGTAAGCCAAATCAAATAACTTTGCGATATCTAAAGCGGCTACAACTGTTTCACCGGATTATTCTAATGTATTGTTCCAAACTTGTGTCACATACGATTCTGCGTAAAACCATATTGGTGGTCACTAAGGAGTTTGTTAGTTTCAAGGAAAGAGGGCACTCGCTGATTGATGGCTTTTTTCATGATTTTAGTCAAAATGGAGATGTTGGCAATTGGTGGGTAGTTTGAGGGATCGGTCTTATCGCCTTTTTTGAGAGTAGGGTTGTTATGATACGCCACTGGATAGTGTGCAAAACGAACACTAGCGGCAGCATAAGGAGGAGGAGGAATATATATGTCATCTACGATCCCTTTTTTGACAAATATACACCTTTTATATCCAAGAATTACAATTAATTACAATAATGTTAGTATCTTTAGAGTTCTGTAAATTAAGTAATAAATGCTTCAGATATTAAGCGTGTTTAAATTATAAACAACCCCGTAAACATACAACAAGGGTAAATGTTTACTAACATAGAAAACGGATAAAGTTTAGATAGGACTGGTACTAGTACGAGGAAGCATTTCTTTAAGACAATAGCTGGGATACCGTCTGGGCCAGTCGCCTTATTGAGATCAAGCTTACTGATGATCGATTCTAGGAGATTGTACCGAAAATCAATTCGTTTCATAGAGTACCAAAGTTTTCACTGATGGTTTTAGCTGAAGACCAAAATTTACAACTGCCCAAAGAAGATGTGGCTAGTTCATTGCATTTTTGTTGTCAAATAAGTTTTTAGCTTTAGTGATAGTAATAGTGGGTTATTCGTCTACCATTTTGTATCCCAATCTTGATCCCTCTGTATTACGTTGCTTAGTAGCATCAATAAAAATTAATTAATAATTTGTCTTTATTTTCTTATTTATATAAATTCAAAACACTATTTTAAAAAAGATAAAAATTTACACGAAGATGAAATGGTATTTCATTACATTTATTTCAACAACAGTTTATTAAAGTTGCTCAAAGAAATTTGCATACTCTACGTAAATGGTTCCCTATTCTAGGTTAGTTTTATAAAAATCAAACGTTATGTTATACGTTATATTATAATGATAAAAACTCTTCAAAGTTGAACACGATCTTTGTAACCACACCACAATGGTTTGTTAGCGTTTTTTTCGGTTAACTTGTCAACTTATTTAATTTCCAGACAACTAAGACTTGTGATTATCCCCGTGAGCAAGTTTCAAGCAAAATGTAGTTCGTTATTTTTTGTTGCGTTCAACATAGAATAATTATGAGATATAATATTGCAAAAATAATTCATTTAATTGAAAATATAACTACGTGCTTTGAGAACGAAGTATATCCTTAGTCTTCTTTTGTTACAAACTTGAATTTAGCACGTGAATTCAGTCATATGGTGGAAATGGAGATTTAATTTTGGCCCCGAACACATGTTTGTTTAGTTTGATGAAAATCGTTAAGCTTTTTACTGTATTATTTTATATTTTTGTTTGCTATAAAGGAATTAGTTTTCTGTGACGTCATCATTTTCATATTGGCTGACTTAGTACAGTTCTTTCACAAATTAATTATCCACGCTGTTTATTTTTTATTTATTGACTAAAACCTCAATTCATCAGTCTAGTTTTCACCTGAAGTGAAAAACTCTTTCTGAGAGACTCCTTGAATACTATCACTAACTCAATTAATAAACATTTTTTACTAATTCTTCAATTATCACAACAGCTACCATTTTTAGTTTTATTGAAACTAGTAAATTGTGTACATCAATTATCAGTATCAGTGGTGATTTAAATTGGAAATATAGCAATTGGTAAAGATGATTGATAAGTGTTGTATGTCTGTGTTAAATTCCCTACAATGAAAGTGCGTATTAAGGTGCAAGTTCGAAACGCTCTACTTAGCGAAACAGTGTGTATGTAACTTAAAAAGCTTACATCTATAAAGACGGTGCTATAAAGATGGTATTGTTGTACATTTACAACCTCAAATCGCATTTGGAATTCTTAAACTGTTTTTATATGCCACACTCTATATCTATATCTATATTGATCCCTGGTCCTTACATGGAAACGTATTTCAGTACCTATATAATGGAGACACCTCCTGCGGTTTACCCAAAGAAATATCAGAAAAAAAACTTACATTTCAAAGATGCAATGCAGGCTAAGAAACCTGATATAAAACTTTATAGGGAGAGTAAGAATGAAACACGGGATTTTGACAATTTTGGCATGAATTGTTATATTTTATTAAGAAAGCTGCTAACCTATAATAACATTTACATTGATATTAAAATATTGCTTCCTAATTGAATAATAGTATCCAAACTGTTTATGGATACACCACTATGGCATTAGTTATTGATATTTATCAAGATCATTGATACAAAGCACAACATATTACGGAGCTTTAATTATGTAGGTTGTGATTTACGTTTTGTACTCAATCCATTTTTTATAAGGAAGTTATTATGTAATACTACAGAAACTAAAACAAATTATTCATCTAATATAATTACAAAAACCCCTGAATATTACATACTTTATTCAAAACGATTATACCAGCTTATCACTAGAATTGTAATGATATCCTTACCGTCTACCTGGTATGAGGTTTTTTAGAGAGCTTTCCGCACTGTGCAACTATTTAAGCGAATGCCAACGTAGCAACTTTCCTGTCAGAACCTTAACTTCGTTCCTTCCTATCAATCATTACACATTGATTTGAAATTAAAGAAAATTAAGTTTCAGGAAGGTAGGTGATCTATTACAGTACGCAGTTATATTTTTTTAATGAATTACTCTGTATGCTGTAACTATTTTTTTTAAGCAAACTTATTCTTTTCGTCACTGAATTTCTTGCTCGCTTACTTACTCTTTTTCTTGCTCGCACGATAACTTTCGATGGAAATGAAATACGAGGCTTGTTGCCCAAGAGCTAAATTTTTATTGTGAGTGTTTGTCAGCGAATTGTATCCAACATCTATGTTGATACACCAATTTCGTTGAGAACGTGGAAGAAGGAATTGCCTCGATGACAGATAGTTAAACTTTATGGTGCATGAGTGCTTGTCAGCATTTGGGCTGATTTTTACCTAAAATCTATATTTATGCATCAATTTCGTTGAATTTGAGTCAAAATGAAGTGCCTTGATGACCAAACACTTCCTACAGAACTTTTGAAAGGAATCTAACATAGAAATATGTCTAAATTAAAAAACTAGCAAAATTATTAGCATGAAACAGATACACAATCATCTAATCCAAATAAGTACGAACTACTGTTCAATCAACACAACAAAACAGCAAACACACACAAATACGCCATCCAAACGGACATACGTTTTTTTAATAAGCATGTCACTGGTTTTCACCTATTTTAAAGTATAACACCACAGTTTAATACACATTTTATAGGCATTAAGCCTGATTAACGTGAAACTAAAAATATCTAATCTAATCAACGAAAATAACATGTAAGAACCTTTTGATTGTGTGAATAAATAAAATGTTTATGTGTTTTATTTTCTCTAAACTTTAAATTTAAGCATCATAATTAAACAATTCATTTAATTCTGGTAAAGTTTATTGTTATGTGTTAGTTTTAAGAATATTGTTTTACATTGTAGGTTTGAGTTTGATATATGATACTGTAAACAAAACAGTCGGCATTTAGGATTGGACTTAATTAAATATTATCACTTTTGATTCATTTTATTATTGACTGTTACAAATATTAAAAGCGTATACAAACACTGCGCGTGTAAATACTGAAGAAAGCAAGTCCAATTAATTGCAAAGTACAGGTAATTAATAACATCAGCTTGAGGAAAATGTTGATGAATGATAACAATAACCATTTAACACATTGCGAAGCTACTTGGAGCGTCCCGATGAAGGGAAAAAGTAATTTGTTGAGTAATTTTAAAGTTCATTTACACGAACAGAAATGTTATAATAATAAATGTAAAGTTTAGTTAATGAATGTTATCTTTATAAATTAAAATCACTGAGTTAACGTTGAATTATTTCACAGTTTCATAAAAACAATATAAAATGTTTACTCAATAATTTTGAAATTGTGAAAGATTGAAAAAGAACCGAAATATTATTCTTTGTAGCCTGGTGTATGCAAGCAAGGTAATAGTCACAGGTAATACTTCCGTTACAAAACAACCCCCAACAGTAGGGCGAACAAAGGAACTCTTACAGAATGGTGCCCAACATGCGAACCATTACACTTATTTGTAAAATGTTAACCACTGTTTATTTACCTAAACTTTTTCATCTTTGATACTTTTATGTTTCCTCACTAAATACATTCTCTAAATGCTATAAACTGTTCGCCTCTCCCGTAAAACGATTTCCATGGTGAACACCAAAAATTTATATAACTTCGACCTGCGAAAAGTGATATTCGTCAAACCTTACACATATCTCTAATGGTTTCCAGTAATTCACAATCAGTGTCGCTTGATACTATCCATACTTTTCGAAATTTGCATTTATATACCAATTTCTTTGAGAGAATGAACCTATTCTGTAGTTTTGAACTTGTTACAAGCGTAAATTTGCAAAAAATTTGGTAACAGATGTGAGTGCTTGTCGAAAGCTCAGTGAGAATCGGTGCAGATGTAACACGTTCGGTATGAACGAATGGACCTAACCGACAAGTCAAATTCTGTAAAGATAAGGACGCCACCTTATTTATACAGCAAACATAGTTAAGTAAAATCATTAAACTAAAAACTATGAAAACGAATTGCTTACTCTTAATGGAATTTTACAGGTCAGATCGGACAAGAATGTCTCTAGTGCTGAAGCGAAAAGTTGCTGAAAAAACAGATTCTCATACGAGTTGTATAATATTAACCATTAACATGAGAATTACAGTTTCACTAAAGAAATCACAGGCTAATAATATTTAATTCTAAAATTGGCGAACTTAAATACAAGGCTTAACAAGATATCATTGCAAAGAAACATTGCGTTAAAGATAATTTTTCCTGAGACGCTATAGACATAACAGATAAACTACAAATTCGTTGAAGTCCTATCTTAAATTGTATCTGTCTGACCACTGTAGAATGTGTTCCTTAAAATATTCACGAATTTCTTCAATCCCTAATATTTCTTTTGGAAGATATTAAGTTGTATTTAAACACACAACAAATGGTGATGGAATTTCCTACAAATAATTTTTCAAGTCTTATTAAAATTTGGAGTACATGAGGGTTTTATTACTGAAATCTTAATAATTTGCTTTAACACATTTACAAGATTACATTAAATGAACTTGACGTTACCCTTCACCAGGTATCTACTTCGTTTAACTACAATTTACTAAATGTGCGAAAGCTATTTATCTCACGTTAAGTTGCTATACGTTAATAATACACAAAATAGTAATATTTCATAAAGTATTTAAATTAACAGTTTGTTTCGTTGTTGAGTTGCACCTTAATATTAATTTCTTCCAAATGAACATAACTGGGGCTGATACAACGGATTTATATCAAAACCGCTAAAATCAAACTGTTCCAATGAGGTTCACGAGAATATTACTTCGTTTTTACAAATACAAATTATAAAGATGAAATTATATAAAAGCCGATGCGTGGAAGGGAAAAACATAGTATTTTCAATCGTCGGTCTTGCCTGAAGATGGGTTTCTTTTAATTGCCCAACCGGAGTATCAGAAATGTACATCTGTGCGCTTTCGAAGTCTATTTTCCCCAGACTGTGTCTCTAATTATTTATCAGACTGCCATATCTCCAAAATACGCGTTTTCACATGTAGTAACTTGTAGCGCCCCAGGTACCCTATCTTTCCTGACAATAATTAAAACATTAGAATTTATTTACAAGTCTGACACTCGCAAACCTCAAATATGATCAAACGAAGTGGCCGTCTAGTGGTAGATACGTTGTGCTATCTGAATTAGATAGGTTGGATGAGGTAAGTGTTGCATCATGTGCAGGTAAAAAAATGAAACTACTCAAATTAAAATCAACGAGCTTTGCGCAATGGTGGGTCAGCCCGTTAATGTGTTATTGTGGGAAAGTACCACCAATAAAACCCACTTTATTCATAAATAAGTAATTGCACAAGTACATTAATAAATCAAATAACACAAGAAAAAACAATGAAAGAGTTAAATATATAACAAAACACCACTAAATCAGGTTAAAGTGCGTACAAAATTATAACATGAGAAAATGAATAAAAAGTAGTTTAGTTACACAGAAACACAATAATAAACAAAAACCTGTAGTCACGCCCACAATTGTGTCATAAATAATCAAAATAAAACTCATAATACCAAACATGTGACCCTTTCAAACCAATCATGCCAATGTTTAAGTATATAAGCACATAAAACAATAAAGTAAATTACGGTACATATAAAATACAACAACAGTAAAATTGCACAATGATAATAAGGTAAAGGCAAGGACAAAAGGAAATAGACAAGGAATTTATACGTACACATTGTTAGTGACTACTCAAGTACAAAATATACACGGAAACTTACAATGAAATATATATAAAGAAAAATTAGTTCGCAGGGAAACAATTCTACTTAACAAACTGAGACAAAAAAACTCATTAAAGCAAAGCTTTACAAGGGTAAGTTATAAATAGATCCTAACATCGTGACCGATATATAAGTTTGAGTGCATTACAAAATCCAGCGCCCCTTTCTCAGGTTACACATTCCTCTATACAACAAGAAAAACAATAAAAATAAAATTCGAGGTGTTTAATGGTTATCTGGTCCAGGGAGTGTGTACCCACTTAGCAATTGCCTTTTACAATTAATAACAAGCGGTATCATGTCCCTGTTCACCAGCCCACCTCTATACAGATATAAATATAAACAACAAACAACAATGCCCTGTACTGTCTTTTATTTTAGCAGATTTCAGCTTAATGAGCCCGCGTGCAATAAGATACCTTTGCAAGGCAATGCTCGATTTTTAATAAATTACATAGGCGTGTAAAATGATTTGCTGTAAGCTTTCATTTATATAAAAATACTTACTTACACTTGAATTCCTTTAATTGATCACAGACACAAATCGTTAACATACGCGGTTTAACTTCAAAAAGGGTGACTGTTATTTATAGATTAATATTTGAAAAACACTTTACAACTAACCCCCGAAAGAAAAGACAACTTAGCGTTGGCGAATTCAAAAGAAAATACACACGCAAGAAATATTATAAAGACAAACTGTTTACAATGAAGGTATTTAACTGTAACTGCCTTCCCCTCTGGTTTCCACTCACCATGTCTACTCCCGTCTTTGAAAGTGATAAAAAAACAAGAAACATTAATTTACGTTGGAAAAGTTTCATATTAATTATTGCACGACATTGTAATTTTAAAAATATGCATTCGCCCATAACAAACCCTAAAATTAGGTCTCGAGTTTCCAAGTACTGAACAAAGACGTGTTTGATTGCAGTGTGTACCGTTAGTAATTAATTAATAACTAGTGACATTTTTACATCAAGAACGTGCGCATAAGAATTTCCAAGGATTCGTTACGCCCCTTCAGTAAAGCAGTTTTTAAGGGTACACCTGCTACTTAAACCCCAACATGTGTTTTTCAACCCTTAGCCAAATATCAGTTACATACAATCCCAGATTTCTTATACAAAAATGTATACCATAAAATATCCGAAAATTTGCGACGTATTTATCGATATATTAAAAAGCCACTAATTATCTTTTCTATCGCGGTAACAATGACGATTTGACAAACGTTTATTGCAATAATAAAATTTTTGCAGTCCGCTACCTACAAACTCGACACTTCAAACTCACAGATCTGTAATTGCAGGAGACTAGCTGTACTTACAACTAAACTAAACCCGATTTTAATTATTAACTCGACCGTATTAGCAGGACTAGCGATAAGATGAACAATGTAAAAAAAAAGAAGATCCCAGTATGACTAATTCACATGAGAATATCAATGTGAAAATATTAAATTGCTTTTATTGCGATGCCGTAAAACGAATTTCACTAATTAAATCAGCTAGTCATCACGTCTTCGAAATCTTTTCAAGTTGCAAATAAATATTTACGTCATAGTAAATAAAGTTCCTACATCATAATCTCTACAGAAGAAGTCGCCAGCAAACAAATTTATCTTAACAGGTCTATACTACATTCCTTCCACTCAGGTCGTCGATGATTCCTACACTAACCTCTATTTTGTCTAATTCTTCTTCCAGGTTTTCAAAAATAACTTGAGATCTTCTAAGGCATTTTCGTTTGGTGCATAGGTTACTGTCAATCCTATCATCTCCTTTGTTCTTTGTTGAAATCCTGTCACCGTGTGTAGAATTTATAGTATAAAAATAGTTTTTTTCTTATTAGAATTTCTCGGAAATTCAGCTAAGCTTTAAGAAGCTCTGGTACTTAGTCACAAAAATAGGATTAAGCTGGCGTTGCTAATTTATCAGTAGTGTGGGTCCAATTTAATGATTAATTCTGTTGATGTAATGAGGTTTAAAAATCTCGATTATGAATATGACGTATTTTAGTTAATATTTTTTACGTTTCTTTGTGTTTAAACGTAAGTAAAAGAATTAAGGAATGTAGTTTTATATTTTAGCATATAACGGGTAATCGTAGATTATTCGATCTTCGATTTGTTAGATTATTCATTAAGAGGAAATTACGTCGTTAAGGGTTAATTTTCGTCTTTAATTGCGCGATATTGTATATAGTTTAGTATGTCAGGAGAAACTTATTGTAGCTTGAAATCTTTTATAGAAAATTTAACGTAGTGTAAAACTTATAGCGAGTTAAATAAGTGTTATTTTGAATGAAGAGGAGTTGAATGAAATTACGTCATTGTAGCGTGGTTTAGTTTTGTCAACATTTCTGGAGAATAGTAATTTTTGGCCGTCGGAGTTGGACGTGCGTGTTAGTAGGTAACCGCGATTTCAAGGTCCCACCGGCTCAAGGTCACGAAATAAGTAGGTCATGAATATACACTAATTTCCCAAGGTCGCATATTTCTATGATTACCACAGCTCCAAGGTGAAACAACATACGTAGGTCACTAACACTCAACACATTCTCAAGGCTATGTGCGCACCCTACCTACTCACATAGTCATCTCACTTTTTTAAGGCTTGCTCATGTAATTTTTTACACTTCGCTGATACCACACTTAGAACAAAATTAAAAAAAGATAATGATATGCTAATATATTTATTTATTGTATGTCAAATATAATCAGTGTATTATTCAGATATATTCTTTTCTCTAGGAATAAAACGTTTTGATTTAGTACAAGCGCAAAAGGTCCTTTCCACTTCTGTAGCAATACACCTGCGTGGACGTGGTGCAACTAATTGGGCGTACGTGCAGTGTGGTGCCCTTTGGTTTATTCGAACTCCACACATGAAGCATTCAACCGTACCGTCTGAAGATGCTCCTCTAGAGGACTAACAGGTGTCCATCACAGTAACATTGATATATTTGAGCATATACACCGTGTGGTGTATACCTGTCTCTGTCCGTCTATATGTCTGTATCTCTGTCTGTCTGTCTGTTTGTCTGTCTGTCTGTCTGTATGTCCGCCTGTCTGTTTGTCTGTCTGTATAGTAGTCGCCGCGCTCAGTCAGTTAGTGTCGGTCTGTCTGGTCTGGGGTCGCACTATTTGGGTCGACGTTTTTCTGAAAAAAAATCATAAGTAGAGCTCTGTCAGTTATACTTACTATG
Organism: Vesta saturnalis; assembly: GCA_036346205.1. NCBI lineage: Eukaryota > Metazoa > Arthropoda > Insecta > Coleoptera > Lampyridae > Vesta > Vesta saturnalis. The sequence continues at coordinate 4,891,091 of JARFJB010000862.1, forward strand.
CCTGTCTCGATCACTTGCAAAGACCACTTGTCGAAGAGCTGCATTACGGACTTGGATGAGTATATGCGACAAGCTTTCTACGGACAATTCCTGATATATATATATATATATATATATATATATATATATATATATGGCGCTTTTGGATAATTTGCATGCATCGGATGCATTTTTCTTGTAAACCGTTGGTCCTAGCGACTTCAATATGGTATACCTTTCTGAAGCAGAAAAGATGGAAAACAAATTTTTCTAGTCGAAAATGACATAGTGTAAGGCAAAAAAGTTAGGACCGATTCAAACAAGATGGAAACCTGTATGTGGCGCCCTCTATCAGTAATAAAAGAACTAAGGTCATATTTGAATTATGCGTGATAAAAAGCCCCTGTATACAAAATTTCGTCCGCTTATTACATCATTGTAAAAAGATATAAAAAAAACAAAAAAATAATTAAACTTCAACACCCTATATCTTTTTAACGAAGGCGTTGCGGACCTAAGTTTACAGGAACTTTTTTCTTATTTTAGTGTCCTCTATCGCGTGGCACTATACATGGCACTTTTTCTATGTCACCCTGTGTGTATATATGTATATATATATATATATATATATATATATATATATATATATATATATATATATATATATATATGTGTGTGTGTGTGTGTGTGTACATATGATACACTGATTACATTTGTACATGCAATAAATAGACAGATTAGCATATCATTATCTTTTTTAATTTTGTTCGAAGTGTGGTGTCAGAGAAGTGTAAAAAATTACATGAGCAAGACTTAAAAAGTGAGATGGGTATCTGAGTAGGTGGGGTGGGCAAATAACGTTGAGAATGTGTTGAGTGTTAGTGACCTACGTATGTTGTTTCACGTTGGAGCTGTGGTAATCATAGAAATTTGCGACCTTGGAAAATTAGTGTATATTCATGACCTACTTATTTCGTGACCTCGAGCCGGTAGGACCTTGAAATTGCGGCAACCTTGGAAATGTAGGACCTTGGAATTGTGGCGTTCCAAAAGGCTCCAAACTTACCTACTCGTGTCCTGCACCCGGTTGAACAGCGCGAGGTAGCAACATAAAGCACCCTTGTGACTGTGTGGCCCTATAAAACTAATTCTAATATTGCAAAACTAGGGAAACTTGCCCCGCCATTACGTATTTTTATGAATATTACACAGGCTGCACTTATCGAATTTTTGTGGCGTTTCCCAATGAAAAAATAATCGTGAACGGTTTTGTAAGTTTTTTTCAATAAATCGGGGGTGGTTGATTAACCTAGTAAAAACTATCGGGTGGCAGCAATGTGAGGAGTGTATGTTGTGCGTGATGGAACTATGTATATACTGTGGCGGCGGCGAAAATTATCACGCTGTCAGCTTTTGAATTAAAATGTTTGACTGTAGAAGGATATTGAACTTATTGGTGAGAAGGGAGAATTCCACCAAAGTAGAGTACTTAGGGGATCGTACTGACGGAAGGTAGACCTGGAACATCCTTGAGCATTTTTGTACTGGTTCTACTCCTTTATCCTAGAACTTTACGTAAGTTAAATCTTTTCAGTTCCTTATTTTAAATTTTTCAGTAATAAATATAAACATGGTTTGTTTGAAAATTAATCAATTTGTTACTTAGGAAATGTGTGTGTCGGCGGCTTTCATGTTTGTTTATATTAATATTTGGATATTGAAATATTCATATGCGTCACATTTACATAATTATTTAGTTACTAACTAGTAAAACTTTTTTTTTCTTTTGTTGAGAATATTATTTTTAGGATTTTGATTAATTGAAAAGTGCGTGTGCAGCTTTCTTTAGTAGTGTAGTATGTGTGGATTTAATTTTAATAGATAAATATGGAGTGCATATTTGTTGACAAGAACTTTTGATTTATATTTTAAAATTTATTATGGTGTAGATGAACTATTTAAATTTATACAATAGATGATTGTTAAAGTTAACTTTTGAGTTTCTGTTATGCGGTTAATAATTTGTAAAAAAAACAGTTTGCAGGTGCTAAAAGGAGTGCTAATTAGTTTTATGTTTCATAATTCAGATCTGTTGACGAACTCAGGTTAAATTGAGTTATTTAGATCAGTAGGGACGGTGGGAGTTTGTTTGAAATGAAGATAGATCAAATTCCAATTCAAAAACTTATAATTGCTTGTGAATTTAGGAGTTATTTATTTTTGAAAATCCCTGAAGTGACAGGTATACTTTGATGTTGTTGGAACGTTATGTTTCAGATTTGACTTCAGGGGATAGCTGCCGAGGTGTTTTTTTTTTATGACTGTGGACCTGAACAGGCTAAATAAGGCCTATCGTGCTAAAGCACTCAGGAACACTTAGGAGGATGGATAGAGGGATAATGAATTGCCAATAGATGCCTATGAACAGCTACCTTAAATTTTCTCATATCATAAGTGAGAGGAAAACAGGAACTAGGGAGATCATTCCAGAGTTTAGAAGCCGTGAAGAAAAATGTGGATTGCGCCCGTTTGGTACGACAAGTGGAGATTTGTACTGCATACTGATGATGTGATTGAGCGAACCGAGTGTTTCTCGCAAAGATAGCCGGAGATGGTATCAAAGAATGTAATTCACCAGCACAATAGCCGTTGTAATAACGATAATACAAAGAAAGAACTGAAACCATCCTTCTATGCTCAAGGGACTGTATGTGAGAAGTTAAAGACGGGTCATTTATAAGCCTAATCGCTCTCTTTTGAATACGATCAACGATATCGAGAGCGTATTGGGAGCACTAACCCAAAGGTGAGAATTATATTCCAGATGAGGCCGAATTTGGGCCTTATACAGCAAAAGGAGTTGTCGAGAGGTAAAGTACTGCTTAGATCTGTACAAAAGCCTATTTTACGAGCAGCTGTTTTGGTAGCTGACAGAAGATGGTCAACCCATGAGAGATTTGAAGATACAGTCATACCCAACAGAGTAATAGAGTCTGAAAACTTAAGAACTGAGCCATTCATACTTACAACAGGAAATGATCGATCTTTTTTGGCGGACATAAGGCAACACTGAGTTTTGTTAGCATTAAATTTAACTAGATTATTGCTTCCCCATTCGAGAATACGTTGAATGTCTTTGTTGATTGAATTTGCCATTTCAGCTTTAATTTCTTGATTTGACATAGAAGGTGGATTATCACTATGAGTAGACTGAGATGAACTACAGTGAAGAGCGCTATCGTCAGCAAAGCAATGGATGGGGTTAGTTGTTGAAGAAATAAGGTCGTTTATGTACAGCAGAAAAGTGTAGGCGCTATAACGGATCCCTGTGGTACGCCCGCGTTAATGCTAACTTCTTTTGAAAAAAAGCCATCAACTACGACACGTATTCGTCTTTCATCAAGGAAACTAGAAACCCAGTTGATGAGCGCATCATTTAACCCAAACGAGGTGAGTTTGGCAAGTAAACACTTATGCCAAACTTGGTCAAATGCCTTTGAGATATCTAAAGCGACTACAACTGTTTCACCGGACTGCTCTACTGTATTGTTCCAAACTTGGGTCACATATGAAGAAAATCACCTGTTGAACGACTTTGCCTAAACCCATATTGGTGGTAACTAAGGAGTTTGTTAGTTTCAAGAAACGTGAGCAGTTGCTGATTGATGGCTTTTTCCATGATTTTAGACAAAATGGAAGTGATGGCAATTGGTCTGTAATTTGAGGGATCCGTCTTATCACCTTTTTTGGGAATAGGTTGAACATTTGCTAACTTCCATGAAGAAGGGAATTCCCCAGAAGATATAGAGATCGTATAGAGCTTAGATAGGACTGGTACTAGTTCGGGGGAACATTTCTTTAAGACAATAGCTGGGATACCGTCTGGGCCAGTCGCCTTATTGAGATCAAGCCTACTGATGATCGATTCCAAGAGCTTGTACCGAAAATGAATTGGTTTCATAACGTATGAAGAAGAGTTGACTAGGGGCACATCTTTTCCAGAATCATTGAGACACGAGTTTGATGCAAACAAATCCACAAAAACGTTGGCTTTGTCTACAGAATCAGAAACTACCGATCCGTCAATAGATGTCAGGGGAAATGAAGACGTTCGAAAGTTTTTACTAATGGCTTTGCTAAAGACCAAAATTTACGACTGCCTAAAGGAGATGTAGCTAGTTCATTGCATTTTCGTTGTTCGAACAACTTTTTAGTTTTAGTGATGACACTTTTGCAGATATTTCTAGCACCAACGTATCTACATGACTGTCAACCGATTTATTAGATTTCCATTTAATGTAACATTTATTTTTAAAGATATTGCATCAGAACAAGCCTTATTGAACCAGGGTTGGGAACGTGAATGACCTACACGGTACTGTTTTTCGGAATGTATAACTCCATTCCCATGAGGATGACTTCAGATACTGAAAGAGCGATGTCCGAGGAAGAGGACGACTTAAAACAATATGCACGCCATGGAAAGGTTGCAAAGAAATCCCGTAAATTACTCCATCGAGCTGACTTAAAACACCACAAGGTTCTATCGGTTTTGCGAACAACAGTGGAATTAGGTACAGTAGAAATGATTTTATTAGACAATGGTCGGAAAGACCTAAAGGCGAAAGAACGGAAGTTTTATAAACAAGAGGTTTGATGTAAGAAAGAGATCTAGAAGATGTGGAGTATGGTTAGGGTTATTAGGGATTCTTGTGGGTTCAGAAATCATTTGTGTGAGATCACATGAAATAGCAAATGTTTCTGCACTATGACCAGCGGGATTTGTAGTAGATGAAAATTGAAGCCAATTAGAATTATGAACATTGAAATCGCCTACAAATGAGATAACCCAAGATGGAAACTGAGACAGGAGATAGTCAACTTTCGTATAAGGTAATCGAAGAAGTCTTGAAAGTTGCTGTCATTAGGAGACCTATAAATGCAACAGTAGAATTTCACAAAATTAGGACCAGAATGTTTAAACCAAATCACGTCAAAAATTTTATTTTCTAAGGAAGAAACCCTCTTGCAAGCAATTCTGTCCTTGATGTAGGCACATACGCCTCCTTTATATCGAAAGTTAGAGTGAAGATGGTATTGAGGAAATTGCAAGTCGGGTGACTCGGAGCTTTCGAGGAGACTTGTGTTTCAGATAGAAACAATATATCAGGTTGTAATTGTTCAAGATGTTGGTGAATAGCATTAAGATTAGACCTGATACCGCGGATGTTGCAGTAGTGAATCAGAAAGTTGATACTTTCGATGACCGAGGTCGCTTGGGCCCTGCCCTCCCGGACATCCGAATGGGGCAGGATTTTACGTCCGGAATTTATAACCCTAGAAACCACAGCCATCTTATTTTTTAATTTGGAACTTTTAATCCGATAGGACGACAGTGAGGGCGAGAAGGAAGAATAAGGATGAGAATAGACTGAGGATGATGGAAAAGGTAACCGGCAACCCTTACCGAGCTCAGAAAATCGGAGACCCAATATTAAGGAGCCCATGGTAAGGGTGGTGGTACCTCCCCGGCTGGCATGGAGTATACATGCCTACCACCTTATGTGTGACTCGCAAGGGGCTCCACACGGCAGGTTCTATTTCGCATCGATGCATCTTCTTTTGTACTTTTACCCGATTTACGACAGGGTGGTATCCAAAACATTACCTGATTTGACATATCGTCTTAACGTGACTAACATTATTAATAAAACTCACGACCCTAACGATGAGCTGGTTGTCCCTTGCGCGGTATACTAATGCCATTTGAACTCTTTATAATCCTATTATTCTTTGTACTAGTTTTTTTTGTTTGATACGTTCACTAGATTACTTTTTTAATTATTAGCCCTACCCCTTCTCTTGCCTTCTTCGTATCCTGCACACCCGACTATATCAACCAATCAATCAATCAAACAATTTTTCTTTGTTTCTATAATTAAAGTATCTTATGTTGTGTTTTTCCAATCCTCTTGTCAATTCGTGTTATTTTCCACTTAGGTTTCTCCCGTTCCACGTGTATACAGTGGTTCGTTCCCTTCTCTTTTTGACTTTTTTATACTCTTTGTACCTACTGTTCTATTTTGCTTTCTTTTCCAATAATGTAATGTAATTATTGTTCGAAAAATTCTAGCTTACAGTCAGATTTTGCATGACACATACGCAATAATTAAAAAGAATAATACTCGCTTCGTAAATGTCTTATGGTAATATTTGAAGGAAGGCACATTGTTATTGATTTTCTCAAGCTAGAACAGGAATGAGTGTTACAAACGTATTTTAATTTGTTACTTAAGACATAAAGTACCATAATAATATATTCAAATACTTTTATTTCATAATTTAGTTACTGTTTTATTAATTTCTGGTATACTAATACACCAAGAAAAGACATTTGTGAAGTTATAAAACATCCATTCGAATAAAGAAATCCGAATTCGAATATTTATTTAGGTAAGGGATGAAAAAATGAACAAGCTTGACGTTCAGTATTAAAATTCTTTTTTAAATTTTAATTTACCTCATTCTTGCATAAGTATGTAGGAGTTACCTATAAAATTTTATTATTTATTATTTTATTATTTCTACATATCGATAGTTATGTTTCAAAATAAAAACTATTAAATACGAATATCATACTCAATTCAGTGCAATATTAACTGCTACATGGTCCAATTTGCAAAGAAGAAAAACAAAATATTGAAATCCTAGTTAGTGCCAATCCATCTTTTACAACTTTTATTACCCCAAAGGTATTTAGTATCCAACAATAATAAGTTTCAAACGTGTCAGATCTTTGTATACATAAACACTCTACTGAGTGCTTCACTGTAGTGTGTGTTGCAGATCTTTTGTCGAAAATAACAAAAAATACCATATAATGTATTAAACTTTCATCACTACTTTATTTATGATAATATTGGAACATAAAAAACATTTTTGTTTTACGATTGAAAAAACACTATGTTCCTTTAATATTTTGAACAGTTTCACTCAAAAACACTTCCGGTTGTATACCATGACACACAAATCAAATGTCAGAACAATACTTGCACAATAAGTTTTAAAGTAAACAATCCTGAAAAAAAGTGAAAAAGAATGATTTCTAAGTTGGCAATTATTCACATATCATGTAAGATATTAAGTTTTGCTACTTATATTACTAAAAAACCAGTTAAGATCGAAAATTGTAGAACCAATGAAAATATTTTAGCTGACTTTGTTAGTGAAAGTTTGGTCGAACTATTGAAGCATTTTGACATATATGTATGTATCTACATGCAGGACTTACTTGTTATCTAATCATATTTCTGTTTTGAAAAACTTTATATCCTCAATTTCTCCTACCATTTATTTGATTTGGCCGTATTAAAAGTTATAACCACGTTGGCAAAAGTATTGATACTACTGAATATATTGTTATACAGGGTTATTCAAAAGTATGGAGACGGTGATTTATTGTCGTTAACATTCATTTTAGGAAAAATTGTTCAATACAAAAGTTATTTATGTAATGTTTATCTACACTTGGGAATACTTGAATTTTTGTTATCTGCAATTGTTTCTCAGTTACGCCGTTCCGCGTAATTTTTTTAAATGGGAACGTATTACTTTTATCTCACCATTCCATAGAGCATTTTTTTTTAAAACAGCGCTAAAGAAAATTTTTTTAAATTTATTTTAATAACATTTTTTTCAAAAATACGCCGATTCGAGTATTTACATCAAGTAAGTATATCTGAGACAAAAAAGTTATGAATCAAAATCTTATCACTAAAAACAAATTAATAACTAAGTAAATTAAAGTAAGTATTATTAAAATAAATTTTAAAAAAATTTCTTTAGTGCTGTTTTAAAGATAATAGTGAGATAAAAGTAATATGTTCCCATTTAAAAATATTACGCGGAACGGCGTAACTCAGAAACAATTGCAGATAATAAAAATTCAAGTATTTCCAAATGTAGATAAAAATTACATAAAAATTCAAATATTCCCAAGCGTAGATAAAAATTACATAAACAACTTTTGTATTGAACAATTTTTTTCTAAAATGAATATTAACGTATAGCTTCTGTGACAATTCGTACATATCTCTTGTCAAATAAAGTATTGCTATGGGGTTAATGGAGTTGTAATAAGATTTTATACACCACGTTGTCCATTTGCAAAACTTTCATTGTACATTAAATTCGTTTAGTTCCAGGGCTCTCGACTTAGGGGTGAGGGGCTAAAATGGTGAAAAACGCCCTTGGGGTAATCGCTTGTATCTCAATTACTATCGGTCATGATTAAACAAACATTTTTAAATTACTCGTAATGAAATTATCAGCGGGCGGGGAGCGTGCGGGCGGGCGGGCGTCGGGCGGACGAGCAGGCGGGCGGGCGGGCGGGCGGGCGGGCGGGGGACGAGGCGAGGCGAGCGAGGAGCAGTGGTGTAGTAGTAAATGAAGTAAGTAGAGTAGATGTGGAAGGTGAGTGAGAGGTGAGGTAGTAAGGTTAGTAGAGTAGTGAGTAGTAGTAATAGTGGTGGTGTAGAGGTAATGTGGTAATAGGAGTGAGTAGTGAGTGAGTGAGATAGTTGGTGAGTGTGTGGTGAATGTGTAATAATGTAATGTGATGTATAGATTTGTTTAGTGAATTTGTGATGTATGTGAGTAGTAGTGAGTGTATGGTTTGTGGGTATGGTGAGGTATTGATGTGAGTAATGTAATGATTAGTAAGCGATGTGATAGTTAGTGGTATGATATTGTATTTTTTATTAGTAAATGAGGTGGAGTATATATAGTTGTATATGTATTTATAATTTTGTTAGTGTTGTATGTTGATTAAGTGGTGAGTGAGTAGTATTTATGTGTATATGGTTTTAGTAGTAGTGTGTGAATATGTATATGTATGAACAATTGTATAATATTATATGGATTATTTTATGGTAGGGTATATTTTAGATTTTGTGGATGTAAATGTTTATGGTTATATATTTTATGTATGTTATATTTTAATAAATGTTTTTTTATTATATGTATTAATAGTTATTTGTATGGTTATGTATTATTTATTTATATTATTATTTAAATATAGTATTATTATTATTATATTATATTGTGTATATGGTAATTATTTATAATTTTATATTATTAATGGATGTGTATGTGTTAAATTTATTGTTAATGGTATATATGGGTAGTAATATTATTTAATGATAGAGTAGGTTGAGAGTAATAATGAAATAATGGTAATTAGTATAATTAATATAATGGGTGAATGGTATTAAATTTATTAATGTATGTGGATTATATAATGATGAGGATGGGTTATTAATTTAGTGATATAATGGTATATTAATTATATAAATTATATATATAATATAGTAAGTGGAATAAGATATATAATAATTAAAGTAATTATTAATATAGTTAAATATATTATAAATTAAAGTATGATTAATTAATTATTATTAATATGTTATAAATTACAATATGATAATATGTTAATTAATAATTATTAATAAGTATAATATAATTATGAAAAATAATATTAATTAAATAATAAATAATAATATTGACAAATGAATAAGTAAATAAAATAGTATTAAAATCAACAATAATAAATACATAATAAATTATAAAGTAAATTAAAATATAAATCAAATATCAATAAATAAATTATAATAATAAATAGTAAATAATAATAATTAAATTAAAAATTAAATAAATAAATAAATAAATTAATCAAATCAATAAAATTAAATATAATAATAAATTAATATAAATAAGTTAATATATACAATAAATATAATTAATATAAAATATAAATAAGTAATATAATATAAATAAATAATAATGTAAATAATAAAATAACAAATAAATAATAATTAAATTAAATCAAATAATAATTATAAATTATTTAAATAAATAAATAATAAATATAAATATATAAAGTAAAGTAAAAATAAACATAAGTAAATAAGCAATAAATGTAAAAATGATAAATAGCAAATAGTAAATAATAAATATAAATTGTAATAAGTAATAATGTAAATTAAGTAATAGTAAATATAATTAAATTAATATTATTATATAAATTATATAATATTAATTAAATAATAAATAAATAATAATTATGTTAATTAATATATAATTAATAATTAAATAATAAATAAGTAAATTAATAATTAAAATTAAGTATAATTAATTAATTAATTAATTAATTAATTAATTAATTAATTAATAATTATAATAATTAATAATTAATTAATAATTAATAAATTAATTAATTAAATTAATAATTAATAAATTAATAAATTAATAAATTAATAAATTAATAAATTAATAAATTAATAAATTAATAAATTAATAAATTAATAAATTAATAAATTAATAAATTAATAAATTAATAAATTAATAAATTAATAAATTAATAAATTAATAAATTAATAAATTAAATAAATTAATAAATTAATAAATTAATAAATTAATAAATTAATAAATTAATAAATTAATAAATTAATAAATTAAGTAAATTAATAAATTAATAAAATAATAAATTAATAAATTAATAAATTAATAAATTAATAAATTAATAAATTAATAAATTAATAATTAATAAATTAATAATTAATAAATTAATATAATAATAAATAATAAATTAATAATATTAATAAATTAAATTAATAAATTAATAAATTAATAAATTAATAATTAATAAATTAATAAATTAATAAATTAATAAATTAATAAATGTAATAAATAATAAATTATAAATTAATAATATTAATAAATGAATTATTAAATTAATAAATTATAAATTATAAATTAATAAATTAATAAATTAATAAATTATAAATTAAGTAAATTAAGTAAATTAAAATTAGTAAATTAGTAAATTAATAAAAATTATTAAATTAATAAATTAATTTAGTAAATATTAAATAAATTAATTAGTAAATATAAATGTAAATTTAATTATAAATGTAAATTAGTAAATTATAAATTAGTAAATTAAAATGTAAATTATAATTAAAATTAATAAATTAGTAAATTAGTAAATTATAAATTGTAAATTAATAAATTAATAAATAAATAAATTAATAAATAATAAATGAATAAATGAATAAATGAATAAATGAATAAATGAATAAATGAATAAATGAATAAATGAATAAATGAATAAATGAATAAATGAATAAATGAATAAATGAATAAATGAATAAATGAATAAATGAATAATGAATAAGAATAAATGAATAAATGAATAAATGAATAAATGAATAAATGAATAAATGAATAAATGAATAAATGAATAAATGAATAAATGAATAAATGAATAAATGAATAAATGAATAAATGAATAAATGAATAAATGTAATAAATGAATAAATGAATAAATGAATAAATGAATAAATGAATTAAATGAATAAATGAATAAATGAATAAATGAATAAATGAATAAATGAATAAATGAATAAATGAATAAATGAATAAATGAATAAATGAATAAATGAATAAATGAATAAATGAATAAATGAATAAATGAATAAATGAATAAATGAATAAATGAATAAATGAATAAATGAATAAATGAATAAATGAATAAATGAATAAATGAATAAATGAATAAATGAATAAATGAATAAATGAATAAATGAATAAATGAATAAATGAATAAATGAATAAATGAATAAATGAATAAATGAATAAATGAATAAATGAATAAATGAATAAATGAATAAATGAATAAATGAATAAATGAATAAATGAATAAATGAATAAATGAATAAATGAATAAATGAATAAATGAATAAATGAATAAATGAATAAATGAATAAATGAATAAATGAATAAATGAATAAATGAATAAATGAATAAATGAATAAATGAATAAATGAATAAATGAATAAATGAATAAATGAATAAATGAATAAATGAATAAATGAATAAATGAATAAATGAATAAATGAATAAATGAATAAATGAATAAATGAATAAATGAATAAATGAATAAATGAATAAATGAATAAATGAATAAATGAATAAATGAATAAATGAATAAATGAATAAATGAATAAATGAATAAATGAATAAATGAATAAATGAATAAATGAATAAATGAATAAATGAATAAATGAATAAATGAATAAATGAATAAATGAATAAATGAATAAATGAATAAATGAATAAATGAATAAATGAATAAATGAATAAATGAATAAATGAATAAATGAATAAATGAATAAATGAATAAATGAATAAATGAATAAATGAATAAATGAATAAATGAATAAATGAATAAATGAATAAATGAATAAATGAATAAATGAATAAATGAATAAATGAATAAATGAATAAATGAATAAATGAATAAATGAATAAATGAATAAATGAATAAATGAATAAATGAATAAATGAATAAATGAATAAATGAATAAATGAATAAATGAATAAATGAATAAATGAATAAATGAATAAATGAATAAATGAATAAATTAATAAATTAATAAATTAATAAATTAATAAATTAATAAATTAGTAAATTAGTAAATTAGTAAATTAGTAAATTAGTAAATTAGTAATTTAGTAAATTAGTAAATTAGTAATTTAGTAAATTAGTAAATTAGTAAATTAGTAAATTAATAAATTAGTAAATTAATAAATTAATAAATTAATAAATTAATAAATTAATAAATTATAAATTAATAAATTAATAAATTAATAAATTAATAAATTAATAAATTAATAAATTAAATAAATTAATAAATTAATAAATTAATAAATTAATAAATTAATAAATTAATAAATAATAAATTAATAAATTAAAAATTAAAAATTAATAAATTAATAAATTAATAAATTAATAAATTAATAAATTAATAAATTAATAAATTAATAAATTAATAAATTAATAAATTAATAAATTAATAAATTGTAAATTAATAAATTAATAAATTTAATAAATTAAATAATAAATGAATAAATAATAAATTGAATAAATTAATAAATTAATAAATAATTAAATTAATAAATTATAAATTAATAAATTAATAAATTAATAAATTAATAAATTAATAAATTAATAAATTAATAAATTAATAAATTAATAAATAATAAATTAATAAATTAATAAATTATAAATGTAAATTAATAAATTAGTAAATTAATAAATAAATAAATGAATAAATGAATAAATGAATAAATGAATAAATGAATAAATGAATAAATGAATAAATGAATAAATGAATAAATGAATAAATGAATAAATGAATAAATGAATAAATGAATAAATGAATAAATGAATAAATGAATAAATGAATAAATGAATAAATGAATAAATGAATAAATGAATAAATGAATAAATGAATAAATGAATAAATGAATAAATGAATAAATGAATAAATGAATAAATGAATAAATGAATAAATGAATAAATGAATAAATGAATAAATGAATAAATGAATAAATGAATAAATGAATAAATGAATAAATGAATAAATGAATAAATGAATAAATGAATAAATGAATAAATGAATAAATGAATAAATGAATAAATGAATAAATGAATAAATGAATAAATGAATAAATGAATAAATGAATAAATGAATAAATGAATAAATGAATAAATGAATAAATGAATAAATGAATAAATGAATAAATGAATAAATGAATAAATGAATAAATGAATAAATGAATAAATGAATAAATGAATAAATGAATAAATGAATAAATGAATAAATGAATAAATGAATAAATGAATAAATGAATAAATGAATAAATGAATAAATGAATAAATGAATAAATGAATAAATGAATAAATGAATAAATGAATAAATGAATAAATGAATAAATGAATAAATGAATAAATGAATAAATGAATAAATGAATAAATGAATAAATGAATAAATGAATAAATGAATAAATGAATAAATGAATAAATGAATAAATGAATAAATGAATAAATGAATAAATGAATAAATGAATAAATGAATAAATGAATAAATGAATAAATGAATAAATGAATAAATGAATAAATGAATAAATGAATAAATGAATAAATGAATAAATGAATAAATGAATAAATGAATAAATGAATAAATGAATAAATGAATAAATGAATAAATGAATAAATGAATAAATGAATAAATGAATAAATGAATAAATGAATAAATGAATAAATGAATAAATGAATAAATGAATAAATGAATAAATGAATAAATGAATAAATGAATAAATGAATAAATGAATAAATGAATAAATGAATAAATGAATAAATGAATAAATGAATAAATGAATAAATGAATAAATGAATAAATGAATAAATGAATAAATGAATAAATGAATAAATGAATAAATGAATAAATGAATAAATGAATAAATGAATAAATGAATAAATGAATAAATGAATAAATGAATAAATGAATAAATGAATAAATGAATAAATGAATAAATGAATAAATGAATAAATGAATAAATGAATAAATGAATAAATGAATAAATGAATAAATGAATAAATGAATAAATGAATAAATGAATAAATGAATAAATGAATAAATGAATAAATGAATAAATGAATAAATGAATAAATGAATAAATGAATAAATGAATAAATGAATAAATGAATAAATGAATAAATGAATAAATGAATAAATGAATAAATGAATAAATGAATAAATGAATAAATGAATAAATGAATAAATGAAATGAATAATGAATAAATGAATAAATGAATAAATGAATAAATGAATAAATGAATAAATGAATAAATGAATAAATGAATAAATGAATAAATGAATAAATGAATAAATGAATAAATGAATAAATGAATAAATGAATAAATGAATAAATGAATAAATGAATAAATGAATAAATGAATAAATGAATAAATGAATAAATGAATAAATGAATAAATGAATAAATGAATAAATGAATAAATGAATAAATGAATAAATGAATAAATGAATAAATGAATAAATGAATAAATGAATAAATGAATAAATGAATAAATGAATAAATGAATAAATGAATAAATGAATAAATGAATAAATGAATAAATGAATAAATGAATAAATGAATAAATGAATAAATGAATAAATGAATAAATGAATAAATGAATAAATGAATAAATGAATAAATGAATAAATGAATAAATGAATAAATGAATAAATGAATAAATGAATAAATGAATAAATGAATAAATGAATAAATGAATAAATGAATAAATGAATAAATGAATAAATGAATAAATGAATAAATGAATAAATGAATAAATGAATAAATGAATAAATGAATAAATGAATAAATGAATAAATGAATAAATGAATAAATGAATAAATGAATAAATGAATAAATGAATAAATGAATAAATGAATAAATGAATAAATGAATAAATGAATAAATGAATAAATGAATAAATGAATAAATGAATAAATGAATAAATGAATAAATGAATAAATGAATAAATGAATAAATGAATAAATGAATAAATGAATAAATGAATAAATGAATAAATGAATAAATGAATAAATGAATAAATGAATAAATGAATAAATGAATAAATGAATAAATGAATAAATGAATAAAATGAATAAATGAATAAATGAATAAATGAATAAATGAATAAATGAATAAATGAATGAATAAATGAATAAATGAATAAATGAATAAATGAATAAATAATGAATAAATGAATAAATGAATAAATGAATAAATGAATAAATGAATAAATGAATAAATGAATAAATGAATAAATGAATAAATGAATAATTAAATGAATAAATGAATAAATGAATAAATGAATAAATGAATAAATGAATAAATGAATAAATGAATAAATGAATAAATGAATAAATGAATAAATGAATAAATGAATAAATGAATAAATGAATAAATGAATAAATGAATAAATGAATAAATGAATAAATGAATAAATGAATAAATGAATAAATGAATAAATGAATAAATGAATAAATGAATAAATGAATAAATGAATAAATGAATAAATGAATAAATGAATAAATGAATAAATGAATAAATGAATAAATGAATAAATTAATAAATTAATAAATAAATAAATAAATAAATAAATAAATAAATAAGTAAACATTAATTTTATTAAAAATTATTAGTTTTATTAAAATTTAAATAAATAAGTAAATAAATGGCAAGTCATCAACTGTTCAAAATTATTATTGACGGCTCAAATTGAGACGTTCTAGGAATGATCTACGAATGTCACGGGGTGTGAATATTTTAAGTTGCAGACGTCAGATAATTTTTTCTCTCGTTTTTTCGAATTTGGGTGTTAAGAAATTAATAGATTTAAACTGTAAAAGAGTGAACTTCATGTTGATTAACTGAAACGTAATTTGAGAAATATATGTGAGTAATTGTCTTTTTTTGTTGTTTGATGATGTTTGGGTTTTTACAAGTTAAACTTTAGAATTCCATTTCCGTAAGTGTCATATGCGTATTTTTTGAGTTTGGCTACCTTTAATAAATTGAAGTCTTTTGTAAAATTACAAATCATTACACACGTGGTTATTCCTATTTCAGTAAGGGAGATTTTAGATTCGTTTTGTGTAAATTATAGTTACTTCTCATTATTTTAAATATTGATAATTAAAAAATTACGTCTTGTAAAGTTATATTCAGTAATAAAATTACTATTTTGTAACGTCTAGATACCAATTCAGTATACAAAGCGTATTCCTTCGTAGATTAATTATTTCATATGGTGGTTGCCTGTGTCTTATTTTGATTTCGTTAACTAAAGTTACATATTACCGATTGTCAAATTTATTATTGTTCCGATTTATTTTTGGTGTTATTTACAAATTTAAGGTAGGTAAATATGAGAAATTGAGCTTGCAAGTATCAGTAATCATATAGGGCCGGTTCTGACTCACGGTATACGAATTTTCTATTGAAGATCAAGTCAGTTAATCTATCGTGTGCGTGCGTAATCCTTCGCTAATCATATAATCCTGACTGACATGACTAGTCATATAGAGCCAATCCTGTCTCCCGCGACGATTGCAATAAGTGTGCGAGTGAGAGAGAGAATGTGTGAATGTCCAAGGTCACTGCTCTTCAGCTCTTTCAAGGTCAAATTTTTGGCGGGGAAATTTAAATTTGTGGAGCCCGTCGAGGTCAAAGTGTCAAGGTCAAAATTTAAAGCTAAAGATAGAAATTCCAAAGTCATCATCATCATCATGATCATATTACAATTCTTAGAAATCTAAAAAATTGGAAATGGAATCTCTTACACCTTTGGATAATGGAATCGTTGTCTATGGTCTTATTCTATTGTGCAGTACAGTCCACTCAGTGAAGTGAAAAAATTATAGTTATTGTAATATAGTCTAGTATATAAATAAAAATGTTGTAATTATACGTTTAGTTTTATTTCATCCACTAACGAAGAAAGTAGTTGCTCAGAAACAAAAACTCCCAATGCAAAATCATGACTTTGATGAAAAGTCTGTTACTTCAAAACATGGCCTCTCCAAGTGCGGCAAAACAAACGCAATGATCCGTCTGCCTACTGAGAAAAATGGTTTGAAATTTAAACATGTATACGTATACTCTAAGTCATTGAATCAAAACAAGTACAAACTTTTACAGGAAATCTTACTTCCAATATCCCTCATAGGTTACTTCACCTTCAGTGATAATCAAGATGTGATTGAGCGTAATTATGCAAAATCAAACTCTATTTTTATCTACTATGATATTGCTTGTGAAAAGCAAAACAGCATAAGGCCATATTTTCCTATGGGTAGGCATAACGATATTGACTGTTTATACTTGGGTCAAACTTACAGTAAAATTCCGAAGCAACTAATTCGTGACAATGCGAATCTAAGTATATTATTTGAGCAAGATGAATTCAACCTAAAACATGTGTATGAGGATCTTATGAGCCCCCCACCATAAGTATGAAATTATTTCGGGACATGTGCTCAAAGTGCTGGGTAGATCCTTTTGGTTTCATGGTCATAAAGAAGGATGCTCAAGTTAATAATGGTCGCTATAGGAAAATATTTGATGAATATATAATGCCTTAAACTGCTTACAGTAGTGTAGTAGATACTGATCGGTTTAGGTATTAACAGCTGTCTGTTTAGTGTAAACTATCTGTTCGAGGTAAACCGGTATCTGTTCAGTAAACCCGTTTTGCTACAGTCGATAACAAGGAAATGATATTAAAGAAAAAAATTATTCAGGCTTGTAAAACAATACAGCAGAAGTATAACCGTATTAAAACTGCTCGCATTGATAATGAAAGAACGTTTGAAAGTACTTATAAACCCCTAATATAACCTCTAACTGAAATAATAAATCAAATCAAGCCAGATAAAAAAAACACCTAAAAAGGAGCCCATTGACGTTAAACCCAAAAAACCACCCCCATTCACATTTCCAAGAGAGCACGCTACTACCCCCACTAGCCCGCTAGCTCAAGTTCAACGGACTCCAGGCTTCACTCTATTAGGTGATTCAAGAAAGGGTGCTACTATCCCACTAGCTCAGCTTCTGTTTTTTCAAACAAATCCTCCTCCAGGTCTTCGTACACCATCTTCTTTAGATACATCTGTTGTAAGAGAAATCAATACTGAGGAAGAAGTCTACTACCCGTAATGAACCCATCTCAGAATTTCTCGAGCAGTATCATGAATTACCTCGTATGTACGTTGAACATATTATGACGGATCCGGAAGGTGCTATTGATCATAGTTATGGAGTCCACTATGATACCAAAATTGACAAATGGACAATTGGTAATACTACCGTTACAATTAAAGGAAACGATATGGTTATTAAAGGTGTCACGTATAAAGGGACTTCAGGTTTATATGATCTGCTTCTTATGAATGAATTCAATTTAAATCTAGCAAATTCAAAAGATAGGTTATAGAAGTATTTTAGAAGCTATTAATGTTGCAAGGCGAGATTATGACGTAATTGGGCAAATTCGAGGAAGCCGCAGTAAAAAGTATACACAAATAGTCAAATCCTTGCTATCATCATCACCCACAACCAAGAGAGGTGGACCTATGTTTTTTAAGGAATTAACTAACAGGCCGATTGAATATAAATATTGGAATGATGTACATGAACTAATTCGTGATCTAGAGGTATTGTGGGCAGAAAAATTGGCAAGGAAAACAGGTGTCGTGAATGACAATATCAATTGCAGAAGAACTATATGAGGATGGGTACATTGAAAAACCAAACAACAGTTTTCTAAACAGTATAAATAAGAATGCATTGATCTCGACATATCATAACTAAAATGACCCGTGACAAATTTGGACGTTCACATGTCTAGTATCAATTCAAAAAACTAACTCCTCAGTTTGAGCTGATTGATGACAATCAATTTGACATCGAGAATAGGAGACTCAGCAATGTTGCCAGTCCCATAGATCCTCAAGATGTCATCACTAAGCAGTACTATTTATCAACAAGGTTCAATTTGGATAGAAACCATTTGGCACAGTTGGTGGACCCGGAAGAAGATCGTGATGCTATAAGTGAAGGATATCTTGATTTTTGTCTACAAGCAGTTCAGAAAGATGTTAAAGGAAACTCTAACGCTTATCTAGTGTTGGAGCAAAAACTATATCAATTTAAAGAAATTGTGGATAAATTAGTACCATGTACAAATTACAACTCGTCAACGAATTGCATAAACCAGCGCGAAAAATTTTTAAACGAAGGCGAACAATAATTAAAGGTTTTGATGACCGTTGGAAACCAGATTTAACTGAGTTTAACACATATGCCAAACAAAGTAAGGGCTATACGTATGTATTAGTTGTTATCGACTGTTTTTCGAAATACTTGTGGACTAAAGGATTAAAAACGAAAACAGGTCAAGAAGTAACCAAGACCATGCAAACAATCTTCTAGCAAGGTCGGGAAACCTAAAAATTGCAAACAGATGCAGGAAAAGAATTCTACAATGAACGTTTTACTAAACTAACGCATCGTTATAGAGTCAATCATTACTCGACCTATAGCACAAAAAAGGCAGCAATTGTTGAACGTGTTATCAGAACCATAAAGGGTGCTCTATATAAGACGTTTAGCCTACAAGATAAATATAAATGGATTGATACAATCGATACCAGAACCATGGATTATAACAATCGTAAGCATAGAACTACCGGAATGAAGCCTAAAGATGTTGGTAATCATACAAAGCTAGAGGCTTACACTCACATAAACAAATTCGTTATGAATCGATATTGTGTGGGTGACATAGTACGAATGAGTAAATTTAAAAGTATTTTTTCCAAGGGATACACACCCATTTGGTCTAGTGAACTATTTAAGACTGTGAAAGTTTGAATTCTAACCCTACTACGAACATGTTGGAAGACATGAAAGGAAAACCAGTAGTGGGAATAACAAGTTATTCGTGAAATCGTGGGGGTTGGATGAAAGATCATGGATAAATAAAGACGATATTGTTTTATAACTAGACATTTAACTTATAATTTGTGAAATAAATTACTTACATTAGTTATATAGTTTGTATCAAAGGATGTAGCTCTTAGATGAAATAAAACACACAAAAAAAATAATTGCGTTTTATTTTAGTTCACTAAATATTACATAAAAATGTTTTACTAAAATTTCATTATCTTATATAGTAGACCAAAAGTACTCCTATAATCATTTAAATTACTTGATGGCGATATTCCTAAATCTGATCCACAGGGCCATCCTAAGCAGGAATTTGTATTTGTGTCACCTTTATGAATGTTTTCTAATATCCAGTTGAACATTTTGTGGTGTTCCTTGTTTTCCTATGGTTGAAACTTATAGTTGATGCTTTGTTCTAATATTTCAATCAAAATATCGAGGAACTTGTAATTAGCGCTTTATCAATACATTCTGTTATAATAAATAAAGTGTCTGTATACGCTGCATTAATATTTTCTAAGCTAGATTTAACATTTGTTGCATCTTCACCCCATAATAAATTGTATACATACATTTTAAGCGGCATGTCGCCAAGTAAAATCATATCGTCTAAAATTTTATCTGCTTCATTAAAAGTTAATGAATTTAAATTTAGCGCTGTGTGAGATAAATAGAAAAAAATTTGAACAGTTTCGACTTCAGAACAGGTAACTGTTTTCCGGAAACAGGTCAAAACCGCTCAAAAATAGATACCTGCTTTTCCAGAAATAGGCCAAAACAGTTCAAAAATACCTCAAAACATGTACCCGTTTTCCAAAAACAGCTCAGAACAGACCTAAAACCGGTACCCATTTCCCAAAAAACCGGTGCCCGTTTCCCAAAAACAGGTAACCGTTTCCCAGAAGCAGTAGCTATTACCCGCAGAAAAGCTCAACGGGGCGGACTGAAATCAGTTTAAGGTTTTACATATTCATCAAATATTTTCCTATAGCGACCATTATTCATCCGCGTTTATGACCATGAAACCTAACATCTAACTACCTCATCTAGATCCTGGTTAGGGTAGTACCTACTTATACGTATAATTCATAAACCTAATGACTAACCCCCTAGATGTTTACTTATGTCAAAACGACAATTTTATTAGAGCAGCGTGATTGAAGATTAGTTCTTGGAAGAATGATAGGTTGCTGTCTCACACTTACAGTGCCCTTGTCTCAAGGTCATGCGGTGTTGTCTGATTTAGCAAGAGAGTATTATAACAGCTCTCTCTCCCTCTCAACCACCCCAATCTGGAAACAGGTCAAAACAGCTTAAAAATAGCTCAAAACAGGTATCCGTTTTCCAAAAACCGGTCAAAACAGACCTAAAACCGGTACCCGTTCCTAAAAACAGGTAGCCGTTTTCCAGAAGCGGTAGCTGTTTCCCACAGAGAAGCTCAACGGAGCAGGCTGAAAGCAGTTTAAGGTACTATATTCATCAAATCTTTTCCTCTAGCGACCATTATTATTATTTATTAACTTCAGTATCCGTGTTTATGACCACGAAACCGAACGGATCAGCCTAACATCTAACTACCTCATCCAGATCCTGGTTAGGCTAGTACCTACTTATACGTGAAACTATTTAATAGTTGTTTTATTTAAAGTTAAAACAAATAAATATATAATTAGCTTCAGATTATTTACACGTGCATCATACATTTTAAGCATAAAATCCATCTAATTTTAGTGATATCCTTTACATCCAATATCCCTACAACATATATAAAGAAAGTTAACCTGAAGCTACCAGTGAAGAAAACCTTAATTAACCTCTAAAAATATATTAAATGAATTTTAAAGCATAAAAATAACTTTTGCAAGATTTTCCGATAAGTAAGTATACCTTGCTTATTTTATTATTTTTGTGTAGTGATTATGTTTATAAATATATTATTAATCCACCAAATTATTTTGTAGCATCAGATTAAAGAGACTAAAAACTGAAAACATGTTGCGTGCGTGCATTGTAGGACATAGATGCATAGTGTGTAGTGTACTTTAGGAATTTTTTTTAGGTTAGTTTTTGTAGAATTTATTGTACATATTTTTAATTGCAATAAATGTTATTAATTCATTTCAAGTCGTTTATGTAAACATTGAAACTATTTAACAGTTGTTTTATTTAAAGTTAACACAAAAAAATATATAATTAGCTTCAAATTATTTAAGATGAATATAATAAGTGTGTGTGCATACCTTTTAAATGATAGCTTATATTGTAACTTAATGAATAGTTAATGTACATTCTTAGTCACTGTGTGTATAAGTGAGAGGGGGTAGATTTGTGTGAGAGAGAAACAAACAATGAAATGGTAAAGTACATTCTGTTGTTGTATGTGTGAGTAAGAGGAGGTAGATATGTATGAGAGAGAAGGTATTCGACAGCGAGAATCTATTTTAAAAACAGTTTATAAATAACCTCTAAAAACATATTAAATGAATTTTAAAGCATAAAATTATAGACTAAAAATTGAAAACATGTTGGGTGGCATTAGAGACCTAGATGCATAGTGTGTAGTGTAGTTTAGGAACTATTTTTAATAGTTTAACGTTGAAATTTATTACGTAGTACTTAGAAATTGCAATTATTATGCAAAGTATATATTGTAAATCAAACAATGAAATCGTTACGTACCTACATTTTTTCCTACGACATCATGAACAGATGAGTTTAATTATTTATCCAAAAAAAATTTTGTAGTTTAATATCCCTATCACACATATAAAGAAAGTGTGAATGCAGCTAAAAGTAAAAAAAAGTGTTAACTAAAATTTTCATTGAAAATATAATTAACCTCAAATTATTTTTATGTGAAGAAAAGAATAGTAGTCTTTAAATAAATAAAATGTTTTAAATTCATGTATTTTTATGATTTTTTCCTGAAAGATTCATATACAGTAAGGCTGGTAGGTAGTTAATCTGTTTTAAAACAGTTTCCTAAAATCACATATGTACTTTTCATTATTAAAAGTCAAACAATAAAAAAACAAATTCAGGTTATCCATCTATATTATTTAAAGTGGAAAATGTTTTCCTATAAGATATCGTGAACAGATTAATTTAATTATTTATCAAAAAAAAAAGCTTGAAATTTAATTTTAATTTTCATATAAAACGAGTGTCGTATTTAAATTAAGCAAGTTTTTTAAATTATGTTGTAACTTTTCATTATTAAGAAGTCAACGCAATAAAATCACTTTAATTTTATTGATGTCCACAACAAATTTTAATAAATTTAAAGAAAAATACATCAAATTATACAAAATTGTGTATTTTAAGACTGAACGCGCATAAATTATAGTGTTATATTTGTAATGTGAAATTTATCCTGTGCATAATGCTGACTACATTTAAAGATAAAAGCGCTAAAGATAGACTTAATCTACTGCCAAATAGAGAAAACATTCGAGGTTGGGTGCGCGTCAAGTTATTCACTATTAAAAGTCAAACAATTTACTATAATATATATATATATATATATATATATATATATATATATATATATATATATATATATATATATATATATATATATATATATATATATATATATATATATATATATATATATATATATATATATATATATTAATTTAAAATTTATTTTTGTTGATGTACGCATTGTTTCTAATAATTAATGAGTACATCAAATTACACAAATTATGTAATTTATCACAAGTGAGCATGTAAAAATTATTATGGTTTGATAATTGTGATATAGAATGCTGAGTAATGTAACGGAAGCGCTAAATATAGACAGTCTTCATTCAAGCGTAAGTAAAAAATAAAGTAGTTTGCTTAAAATTTCAATGTCAATGTAGTGGGCTAGTTTTAATATTTTTTGATAAAATAAAAAATGAAATGAAATATGGAATTAGGTGTAAATTTAAAAATTGGAGAGCGCGTCATTTTTGTGACTTTATAATTGTCCTCCTCCCAGCCCCCCTGCACCCCGAGGAGAGAAAGGATGATATCGAGTTGTGTTTTGTCTCCTTTTATTACATGTATGTCTATTCACTTGCCTTCCCAACATTCTACATGTACACATACATTACTTTTCCTCAATGCATACATTCCGCGTGCATGCCATCGTTTATGCAGCAATACTTACACTTCTGCATATAATTCTACATTACTTTTGTTTAAAGTTAAATTTTAAATTACACATCATGCATTTATTGACAATACTATTTAAAATTACAAGCTTTTTTTATGTTACAAGCTTGATTCATCATTAAATATAAATAAAAACTTGTTAAAATGATTTATTTACTTTTTTTAAAGCTCCTTTCATTTAATTTAATTAAAAATTACACATCATGCATAACTTTTCCTTATGCACAGCTTCTCAGGGAATTTAATGTAGATTCGCTGAAAAGCAGAAGAGATGTCCACGTGCTAAATTATTTGCATAAACTCTTACATGGTACTATAGATAATTCTGAGTTGTTAAGTAAGTTATGTATAAATGTGCCACGTATAACATTAAGAAAGTCACAAGTATTTAATTATACCAACACCTAATTCAAATTTTCACAAGAGCTCACCGTTAATGGTTATGTTTGCTTTATGTAACAAACTAAATGTTGATATCTTTAATAATAATTATCAAAGGTTTCAAATAGATCTTAAAAATAATGTATTGTAGATTAGTGTAAATTTCAATTTCTCTTCCCACATTTATAGTTTTACACAATATTGTAATTTGCTATGTGTTAAAGTTGTAATGGTTTATACCAGATTCCACTATGAACAAATGTATGTCTGTTGGATAATAAATATTATTATTATTTTTTTTTTTTTTTCTTGCTTCGATCATTAGCCCTTACTATCATTGGCTCACGTATAATTATATTTCATTATATAAATGTATCTGCTTTAAAAAATTTATTAACGTCATCAATGAGTTTTACGTTAGGGCTAATATATGCGATAAACTATGAGGTAAGTTGTTATCTTTTCTATGTTGGTTGAATAGTTCACATTCTAGTTGTTTAATAGTTAATATTACGTTACAGTTTTCACAAATGGGTTGGACCCTTCTGTCCTTTCCTGGGGATAAGAGATATGCAGATGTTAGTCGACAATGACCAATTCTTAGACGGGTAATTATTACTTGTTCACGTCTATTTAGAAACGTCGGGTATACCGTTTTTTCAACCGTTGTTTTAATTTCTAATAGTTTGTTGTTGGATCTGTTCCACTCATTTTCCCATATTTTATGTATTTGTTGTCTATAATATCTTTTTACTATTATTATTATTATTCTTATTATTATTATTATTATTAATATTTCGTTAATAAAGATATATTAATTGATTGATTGATTGATTGATTGATTATTATTATTATTACATTTTAAAATTACAAGCTTTTTTTTATATGTTACAAGCTTGATTCATCATTAAATATAAATACAATACATGTTAAAATGATTTATTTACTTTTTTGAAAACGTCTTTCATTAAATTTTCATTTTTTGTTGCATATTTTTCTTCATGTATCTAAGTACATATCAACATTAACAATTTATATTACCACTTAATTATCAATAAATTTCTATTTCACCTTTCATGCATGTTATTTCCTAAACCTACATTTTTTATATACATTATATATCTACGCTAAAGATTACAAGTTACACATGTTTATTTTTTAACTCGAAGTTGCTTCATTTTTTTATTCAGCTCATACAGTTCTATATCTAGTTTTAATTGTTTCATTTTCTTCACTAACTCCTCAAGCCTCTCCTTGCTCTCATGAATACTTAATACGTTTGCTTAACTTTCTCTTCTTATCATGTGTATTACTTTCATCATGTCAGCCAATAAAATGTTTACTGAATCGTGCGCAACCAAGGAAGCCCTTTATTATAAATCTGCATCCTTCAGAACCACTAACCTAGACAAAAACTTCTTGTTTCCACGAACTGATTCTATTTTTATATTTCTAAGAAATGTAATATGATACCCCCTGCAAGTCATTATTCTTTGACCTTGAAAACTTTATTTTTAGATTTCTAAGAATTGTAATATGATCATGATGATGATGATGATGATGATGATGATGACCTTGCAATTTCTATTTTAACTTTGACTTTGACATTTCGACCTCGACGGGCTCCACAAATTTAAATTTCCCCGCTAAAAGTTTGACCTTCAAAAAGCTGAAGAGCAGTGACCTTGGACATTCACACATTCTCTCTCTCACTCGCATACTTACTACAATCGTCGCGTGAGCCAGGATCGACTTTATATGACTAGCCATGTGAGTCAGGATCGGCCGTATTGATTAGCGAAGGATTGCGCACATACACTACAGATTAACTAACTTGACCTTCAATAGAAAATTCGTATACCGTAAGTCAGAACCGGCCCTATATGACTACTAGTATCAATCCTGGTTATTTATTAGGTACATAAAGTTCTATGTCTTTCTTGATTGAAATCATGTGTAATTTTAATTTAATATATGAAGGTGTTAATGACTAGATGGTAGTATTCCATTTCCGATATCACAAACGATTTATAAAAACAAAGGAAACATTTTCTGTCCGAGCTCCAGTTAATGTTCTTTAAAGTACAACCTTTTATCAAAAATTAAACCTAACATCTTTATGGTTTTCCGATATTGAATTCTGTTGCCCATCATTAGAAGGGTAGGGCCGTGGTGTTGGTTTCTCAGGCGGCAAAAATGAATTGCATTAGTTTTTCCACAGAAAAATGGAATCCTATGTTTTCGGCGACATTAACGAGGTAGTTGATACCGTCTTGTAATGCCCGTTGGACGTCATCAATGTTTGTACCCGAGTGAAATATTGTCATATCGTCTACATACATACAAACACTAATTGGTGCTTCAATAGATGCTACCAAGTCATCTACTGCAATCAAGAAGAGTGTGCAGCTTAGATAGGAACCTTGAGGAATTCCCTTTTCCATAGTGCATGCTTTAGACGTACAGTTTCCTATTCTTGTTTTGAATGACCTATTTGAAAGGAAGTTTTTAATGAATAAAGGTAGGTTTCCCTTTAAACCCCACTCGTGCAGTTTTCTAATAATTTGGTACCTCCACGTAAGATCGTAAGCTTTCTCCAACACTGTTATGTGTTGACGATTGAGATAAGTATTACGTATATTGTTTTCAAGATAAGCTAGTACATCAATAATAGAATTAAAGTGGCGGAAGCCCATCTGATGTGGTGATAGCAGCGACTTGGATTCCAACAACCACATCAGCCTGTCATTTACCATTTTCACCATAACTTTGCTTAGACAAGATGTAAGTGATAGTGGTCTATAATTTGTAGCGTTGGTTGCGTCTTTTCCAAGTTTAGGAATCGGGATAATGATCGCTTGTCTCCAATTGTCAGGGAAAGTACCTTTTAAAGAAATATCATTGTAAATTTTCAATAGGATACGTTTCTGTGTTGCAGGTAAGTGTCTTAGCATCGGATAGTGAATATTGTCGAAGCCTGGCTAGGGTCTCCTGTTTTACACAGTGTATCTTCTAACTCTTGCATGGAAAAGGGTTTGTTATAGTCATCGTCGTCAGACTGATTGAAATCTAGTTCCTTTTGAGATTCTGCTTTTATTTGAAGAAAATCGCGTGCATACTTTTCAGAACTACTGATTAACATAAAGCACTCTGAAAAAATTTCAACAACCTCCTCTTCAATTTCTATCCTTTTATCTCCCATAATAAGTAATCTTGAAGGTTTAGAGTAATTTTTGTCAGCAATAATTTTGACTTTTCTCCAAACCTCTGTAACTGGAGTTTTTGAATTTATCGAACTGATGTAGTTCTGCTATGTGGATCTTTTACTCTCGAGGATAATTCTTCGTGATTCTGCACGTGCTTTTTTAAATGCAATTAAATTTTCTATCGTTGGGTATTTTCTAAATATTATAAACGATTGTTTCTTTTTTGTAATAGCCTTTTTAATTTCAGGTGTCCACCAAAAAACATTTGATGCTTTGATTTTTCCAGTTGTTTGTGGAATACATTTTTCTGAGGTTTGTATAATGCTCTTTGTAAATGCAAGTCCTAGTATATTCTTCCCAGTTCGCGTTCTTAATAATCCACTTTCTTGGACACGATTCTTCATTTCGTTTAGTTGGGGTACATATGCTGATAGGACACTGGTCACTATTTTGGAAATCCTCATGTGCTATCCATGTAAGGAGTATCGGGGAAGAAAAGGCTAGGTCTATTGCCGTAAAGTTATTGGACTTTGAGCTAAAATGTGAAGATGTTCCAGTGTTTAAGAGTATTACTAGATTATTTTCCATATACTCTTCTTGAGTGCGTCCACAATAATCTGTTACGTCACTTCCCCAAATCATCGAATGAGCATTAAAATCTCCAAGAATCAAGTAAGGTAGTGTTAGGTCTTCAATATTGTCCAAATTCTAATTTGAATCTGGAAGGTAGACATTATATATTGTGGCCTTTACTGGGACCTCTATCTGAATTGCAACGGCTTGAAGGCGAGTTCTTATATTAATTATGTTTACAGGAATATCAGATTGAACGTACTTTGCAACTCCTCCGCGTGCTCTGCTGGTTATTATACAATTTTTGCTGAAGACTTTGTAACCTCTTAAGTGAAAGGTTTCAGTACCATATAGGTGTGTTTCCTGTAAACAGATACAGAAGGGTCTATATTTTACCAGCATCATCTTAACTATGTTCATAAACACGAACAAATAAATGACATATAAATAAAATAAATAACTGGAAGCATACTTTTCTTATACTAGTCTTGAGTGGCTTCCCTCGCTTTAATACTTTTCTGTAGGGCACCCTAGCTCCAACTCTTGTTCTCTTCAGGCTCCCAGCGTAAGCTGAGAGACCTTTTTCCTTTGTCTTTCTACTCTTCCCAGGACATGCGCCGTCAAAAGCGTATACGGGTGTGGCAAGCCCGGGATGTCCTTGCTGGGGACGGATGAGCGCTAGCCGTGTCCCAATACCGCAACCGCGAACTGTACTTCAGAGACTCTAGCAGGGCGTGGCTAGGGAACGTCGTACAGCTAGCGGTCGGTGGTCTTGGCTTTACCGCCCGGACTACGAGGAAGGTAACCTCTATAAAAAATCCCCCAATCCCAAGGTCGTTTGGCAGTTTTAGGTGCTGAAGGGATTGCGCGAGGGGAAGCCTGAGCGTGGCCAGGGGGAAGCCTGGTCGTTAACGTTGAAACGCCTGTGGGGAAACTGGCCCCTTCCCACAGTCATCTGTGCCTTGCCACAGTAAGGGAGCTCTGCGGTGGTCGACTTTTTTTTTCTTCCCGTTATCGTGGGAACAGTATGAATGTTTCATCACATAAACCTTCGAGTGCCAACTCTCTAAACATGGGAGTGGAAGAGGGCCCACTTAATTGTCTCTCAAAACCAAGGAATATGGAGAAGGAGGTACAACCCCGGTTCCTTATTCTTAAAAGGAAGGATGGGCTGAATTTTGACAAGATCAGCCCATTTGTTATTCAAAAGGTATTATACGGAATCCTCGGAAACTTGAAGATGGTTAGAAAAATTAAAGAAGGAATACTTATTGAAACGGTTTCAAACGCTCAAAGTAGTAAAGTTCAAAAGGCAACTAGGTTTGATGTCTTTGAAATAGAAGTAGTACCTCATAGGACGATGAATACCTCTAAGGGTGTTATATTTTATCGTGACCTATTAAATTTCACTATTGACGATATATGCACGGAATTGGGAAATCAAGGAGTTATTGATGTACGCAGGTTAAAAACTAAAATGAATGGTGAGCTGCAAGATTCCCCCGTACATATCTTAACTTTTAATAATCCGACACTGCCAAAAAGTATTAAAGTTGCTTTCTACTCGCTAAACGTTCGTTTATATGTACCGCCGCCTATGAAATGCTTTAAATGCCACAAATTCGGACATATCTCATCTAAATGTACTATAGAAGAACAATTATGTGTCTGTGGAAAGGTCCTACATGTCGGCAACCCTTGTGAAATACCACTCACATGCGTCAACTGTGGTGGTTCACACTCCGCTAGATTTAGTAAATGCCCGGCTCTTCAACAGGAACAAGCCATACAGGAAATCCGAGTGAAAGAAAAATTAACCTACGTGGAAGCTAAGAGGAAAGTAATCATTCCTACACCTATATCTAAAATTAGTTATGCGAAAGCTACGTCAACACCGACCGCTATAGAATCTGGATCCGATGTAAAATCTCTTACGAAGGAATTGATCCCACTTTTGATTGGGGCACTCAAACCGATTTTAAATACAAATATTGAAACTGATGTTAGTGGTAATTTTTTAAAACCGCTTCCTCCTTCTTGTACCACTTCTCCTAGTTTAGAGAACAGGAAACGTGAGTCTGTTGACAGCATATCTGCGTCTGAGGAAGACTCTGTAACCTCTGAGGGCACTCAACAAGACTCTCAAACTAAGAAAAAGAAAGAAGGGGGCGGCAGAAGAGGTAGACCGAGAAAGGTAACTACCGTCGCATACGACGACACAACTTATTAATTACTGTGATATTTTTTGTGATTTTTGAACTGTGATATCTATTACTGTGATATTTTTTTGTTAATTCTGAACTGTGATATGAAACAATATTTTTATTGTTTATTGTCCATTGTTTGTTTATCGTTAATTTATTACTGTTTTGTTTATTTATACACATTTCTTTTATTTATGCACATCTTTTTACGTTCTTACGAACAGAATTTTATTTATACATTGTTAAACCCTAGAATATTGTTAATCGTCCATAAAATTCAATGTTTTTATCTCTTACATATCAATTTAACCATGGGAACTATAGTGCAGTGGAACTGTAATGGTTTTGCTCATCACTACTGTGAATTGAAAAAAATTATTAACGATTTCAACCCTATAGTATTTATTGTGTTTGCAAGAAACTCACTTCAAACCGGAGAAAAACTTCCTGCTACGCAGATACAATATAATTAGAAAAGATGCGTTATGTACACATAGAGCAAAAGGTGGAGTGGCAATTGTAATCAGAGAGGATATCCAGTGTACTGTACTACCTATCAAAACCGAACTACAAGCTGTTGCTGTAAAACTATCTGCACCACTAAAAATTACAGTGTGTAATATATATCTACCAAACACAAACTGGCAACAGCAAGACGTTGAAGATCTCGTTAGTCAGCTACCTGTTCCGTTTATGCTAACTGGGGATTTTAATGCGCACAGTTACCTATGGGATTCCTCACGTTCAGATGCTGGTGGCAAAAAACTCGAAAACATACTAGATATACATCATCTATTTCTAATGAACACGGGAGAAAATACTCATCTATGCGCCAGATCTGGTTCCTTTACAGCAGTAGACCTAACAATAGTAACTCCATGTATAGCCACACTATTTTCTTGGACAGTATTGAATGATCTAAATTTCAGTGACCATTTTCCGATAGTTATAAAGACGGAACATGAAGACGCACCTATGATAAGCCCCGTCAAATGGAATTTTGGTAAGGCAAAATGGAATGTGTTCCAAGCTCGCCTACATACACGCATTGATATAAACTCCTCAACTCCCAATATAGACGAAGTCACAAATGACATAATCAGTGCAGCTAGCGCTGCAATTCCGAACATTGGTGGTAAATTAGCCAACCGCAAGGTGCCGTGGTGGAATCAAGTGGTTCAAGAGTCTATAAAAACCAAAAAGCGTACACTAAACAACTTTCGAAAATATCCGACAAACGAAAACCTGATCTTATTTAAAAAAGCTAGAGCTTTTTCACGAAGAGTTACTCTACAAAGTAAAAGGGACTCCTGGCATAATTATGTCATCAGCATCAATCGTAATACTCCAAACACAGAGGTTTGGAGGAGAATAAAATCCATATCAGGCAAGCGTAACGCGTACCCCATACAGTTGGAGATAAACAGAAATGATATTACCAGTAATCCAAATCAAGTCACAGAACTTCTGGCGGACCAATTTGAATTTTCCAGCAGTTCTAAAAACTATAATCCTTCCTTCTTAGGAACTAAAGTAAATCGGGAGATTAAACTAGATTTCCTGGATAGTAACAAATACGAGTACAATGCGCCCTTCTCTGTTAAAGAACTAAACATCGCTTTGAAATCTAGCAGATCATCCGCTCATGGGCCGGACTGGATCTCGTACGAAATGCTACGCAATCTAACAACTGAATATAAAAACTGCTTCTAAATGTATTCAATAGAATCTGGACTGAAGGACTGTATCCGCCAAAATGGAAAGAAGCGACTATTATACCTATCCTTAAAAATGGGAAAAATCCATACCTAGCTTCCAGTTACCGACCTATAAGCTTAACACCATGCATAGCAAAAGTACTCGAGCGGATGGTCAGTTCTAGATTAATGTGGATACTGGAGAAAAAAGAATATCTAACAAACTGCCAGACTGGTTTCAGAAAACATAGATGTACAACGGATCTACTAGTTCACTTGCAAGATGTGGTGTTAAAGGCCTTTGCAGAAAGACAGCATGCTGTTGCCATATTCTTCGATATCGAAAAGGCATACGACATGACATGGAGGTATGGGGTACTAAAAAAGCTTTATGATTGCGGTCTAAGGGGAAATCTACCAATGTTTATATCTTCCTTCCTCGAAGAGCGAGTATTCCGAGTGCGTGTAGGCAACTCTTTTTCATCAGTAAGATTATTAGAAAATGGCATCCCTCAAGGATCCACACTAAGTGTTACCCTGTTTGCTATAGCAATCAACTCTTTAGTATCCTCTGTACCTGAAGACGTCAATAAATACCTATACGTTGACGACCTAACGATTCTATACTCCGCACCTACCGTAGGACAAATAAATAGAAAATTGCAGCAGGCTATAGATCAGATATCACTAAATGCCCAAGATATAGGTTTCACACTATCACTAGACAAAACTTATTCAATACATTTCTGTAAACTCCGAAAACCTCACTACGGACCACGGTTAACATTAAATAACAATCCTGTCTTGTGTAAGAATTATGGTGTTTTCCTTGGGGTAACACTAGATTCCACGCTTTCATGGAAACAACACATAACCGATCTGATATAGCGTTGTAAGAAAAGTCTAAACATAATGAAGGCCCTATCTCATTCACATTGGGGAGCAGATCCGGAGACCCTATTGCAAATATACAGAGCACTAATACAAAGCAAAATCGATTACGGTTGTGAAGCGTACTCATCAGCTGCTCCAAGTGTTCTCAAACCACTGCAAACGATTCAAAATGCGGGAATTAGGTATGCACTAGGTGCCTTTTATACAAGTCCTAGCGAAAGTCTCTGCTGTGAATCTGGTGTGTTACCAGTTGACCTGCATCGGCAAACAAAAATGTTAAGATATGCGTGCAAAATTAGAGCTCAAGAAAAACATCCAAACTATGATGTTTTATTTTCAGCTAACCCGCTCATTACCAATTGGCAAAGATTGCACAAGCCATTAGCTCTAAATATTACACGTATACTTGAAGAGATAAATTTCAAAATTCCTTCTGTAATTAAGGTAGGATCACTAGAGGTCCCGCCGTGGCTAGTGTCATCCCCCAATATAATCAACGAGCTATCGAGATTTCCAAAAGAAAATACACCCCCATCTGTATACCAAATTGAATTTAATAAAATCTTGGATGAACATCAAGACTACTTAATAGTCTATACAGACGGATCCAAAACCAATGTAGGTGTAGGGGCAGCTTTCTCAGCAAATAACGTAGAACATAGTTGGTAAA
The DNA here is from genome assembly GCA_036346205.1 of Vesta saturnalis. Classification (NCBI taxonomy): domain Eukaryota; kingdom Metazoa; phylum Arthropoda; class Insecta; order Coleoptera; family Lampyridae; genus Vesta; species Vesta saturnalis. The sequence continues at coordinate 4,925,280 of JARFJB010000862.1, forward strand.
TGCCGATTTATACTTCTATCTACGAAGCCGAGCTGTATGCGATATGGCAAGCGCTACGCTTCTGTGAATTTTCCACAAATAATAAACGATTACTGATAGCTAGCGATTCGCAAAGTTCTCTAATCAGCATACTAAACCAGTTCAATGAAAACCCTATAATACAAATGATTATATGCACTATCAAACATCTCGCAGATCAAAAATTTGTAATTAAATTCGTATGGATACCGGGACATGTCAAGATCATTGGTAACGAGAGAGCAGATACAGCTGCCCATTTAGCAGCCAACGACTTTTCTCAGCCTAAAACCGATATAGCAACATACCCAAACCTGGCAAAATTTATGAAAAGCAAAATGAATAGTTTATGGCAACAGAATTGGGACAGAAGCAACGCCCTTCTAATGTAAAACCAGCATCACTAAATGGAGACTAAAGATAACAGATAGAAAAGACTCTAGCATTATACATCGTCTCAGATTAGGGCATACATTAATTACGCATCAAACGATACTTCAAAACAAACCCCGAAACATATGCACAACCTGCAACGCGCTCATCACAGTAGAACATATAATCTGCAGTTGTCCAGAGTATGCTACACTAAGAAACACTTTCTCAATATCAAACAGATTGAGCGCAAATCTCAATAAACTAACTGCAATAAAAAACACCATACAATACCTAAAGGCACTTAACTTGTACGACAAAATATAAATTCCAATAAAAGAAATACATAGAATACAACCTGGATTCAACTAAGGAAAAAAAAACACAGAAACAAAACAGGTAAAGCGCAAATGACCTCTGCAGTCGAAGCGCATTAAACAAAAAAAAAAAAAAACATAAATATTAAAATATCACAGCTCGTGATATAACCGATCGTTATATCACAGTTCTCTGACTCAAGTGGCTTCCGAGGCTTTCCTATCGGCCAACCTTTTTTCTTTTTACGACTGTCACTAGAAACTTAGCTAGATTCAGTATCTCCATCATCAAAAGAATCCACAGTAATATTTTCTCGCTCATTTCTTTTCCGCTTGTCATTCACAATTGGTATGTTAAGTTTTACCACTTTAAAATTTAAATTTTTTCACAACCTTGGACTGACATTATAATTTGATTAAATTTCTTTCTTAATTTTTCACGAGGATTTAATAATATTTAATCTATTAAAGAATTAGCTAATGTTTACTAAACTAAAATTTGGATTCCGCAATTGACTTTTTCATATACAGTTATAGCGGGCTAATAGTTGGCTTTTCAGATTTCATATATTTATTTGTCATCGTAATTAATTTTCAAAAACTATTATAATTCACTGAAAACGATAACTGTAATTGTTAACGTTTAAATTTGTAAAAAAAATGAATAAAACTACGCAATTAAATAATCAAAAGGTGGATAATTTTAATTATGGGTACCATGTTATGTTTCCCTCATTGAAAAGAATATTTCTTGTGCTCTTCAAAAATCTAAACTCGGTAACTTGATTTTCAATAATTAAATAGTTACAAAATAGATACTGCAACAAGTGATGTATTTTAGGATGATCTTTGATAGTATGCTTTGTTGTCATATCTAACCAGAGGATTCTTTTTAAATAGGATTCCTATATCATTTTCTCGCATTATTTCTTGTTGTTGTCAAACGTATGACTATTTATATTTAAATAAAAGAGTATGTACCGCCAATCTTGAGCTCTAGAAAGCGCTTTCGTAGATGCAAAAGAAAGGAATTTTAAATTTTGTGAGATTTAAGAGTATTTTACTTTCAAACCGTACTCGGCGATAGAAGCTTTTGTTAATATGTTGACATTGAATGTAAAGTAATGTAACAGATACGGTAGCTGACCATGCTTTAAATAATTTAAATTATGACATTCAATTTGATAATATAGAAATATTGTCAAAACAAACTCATTGTTATGATCCTGTACAACGTGTAGCTCTCGAGGTATATAAACTTCCCAATAACTTCAACAGACAAGAAAAAAATCTCTATTTAAATAGACCTTAAATAGACGTATGTAGTTGAAATTAAGATTAAAATTAAAAGTGATATAAAACGCACTACATTGTATTTTCTCTGTACAATAACACTTACTTATATTAACAAAGCATTTCTTTGTTAAATTTAACTGGATTATTTTAATTCATGTCAAGTTTCTATTTGTGAATGTTTTTATCGATTTTAAATTAAATTTCTTCACAACTTTACACTTACATAATTAAATTTTGTTACATTTGTTCTTTGGTTATGACATTTTTCACTGTTAGCCTTCGATCGTTAGATGATGTTCTGACATGTCATCTTCAAGCCAGTTTAGCTATATTTAATTTAATAATAATCTAGTTATTATTTATATGTGCTGTTCACCTACAATGATTTAGCGTGGCTGTTTGTCATAATTTAATTAAGATAGGGGCAGGGATAGTTTTATTTGAAGCAGAGAGTAAACTAAAGTTGATTTCAATAGCGGGAAGATTTCTTTGTTTTAATTTAGCAACAATATTCAAGGCCGAATAGTAAGAGCTTTATTGTATTGTGGTATTATACCTAGTGTTTACAAAATTTTAATAAACCCACGTCTTCAGTTATTTGCTCATGAGATGTTCTAATGCCGTTTGAACCCTTTACAGTTTGTATATTAGCATTTTAAGGACAACAAAACTAATTAGTTAGGGACACTGTGTTCATTCCTAAAATGCCCTTGATGTGTACGTTAAAGTATAATGGAATTTCTCTTGCAAGGTCAGCGCAAACAGCAAAAGTTTGTAATATTATATAAACAAAGTCATTTGGAAGCGTTATTTTCTCTTAAAGACTAAACCTAGACGCAGACTAATTAAATGCGTACCATTAAAGTTATAATTATAGACAAGAAGCCGGTATCCATTTAAAGACATTTCTCGCTTAAATTTGGCAAATTATTATTGTACAACAAATTAGATTAGAATACATACATAAAAAATTAGTAGAATAAATTAATTTATTACTTTAGAAATTGCACATGTATTTGTTCAAATAATGCAAGCAGCTTATATAATGCAATTACGTATAATATACGGCAATTATAAAGGTAATATGGTATGTTATTAAATTAGTAATGTGATTATGAGTAAATTTAACCTAATAGACATAGACAAAAGATGTTATGAAGCAATAACATTTATTGATCAACTTCAGTCATTAAAATAAACCTTAAATACAAAAATTGAGCTTTTTAAAATTCTGAAATAACATAATGCACTATCGCGCTCAAAAATTCTGGTTACAGCTTGTTACTGTAGACACTTCCAAAATTCAAATCTTGAGGTAGACACATTTGTTGTATGTAAATCGGACATTTGACGATTTTCAAGTAGAGGTTAAGCATTTGTCAAACTGGCAAATTTGATAGATTAAAGACTCTTAGAAACTGTCTCTTTGATATTTCATGGTCATAGCCTACTAACGTAATTGATTATGTACCGTCAATCCAAATGCACACAGCCAAAATGTTGCTGAACCAGGATTTTTTGAGCGCGATAGTACATCATTAACATTGTATACAGGGTACGCCAAAGTCGAACGGAAAGAAATATATTTCTGAAACTTTGGGTACTGATATTTGATGCTGGGATCTAGCTTTCGAAAATATTTTTACCAGTACGCTGTTGGCAGATCGTATAACTTTGAAATTTCAAATGAAGCACTCTATTTATTATTCAATTTTCGGATTCTACATGTAATTCTGAGCATATTTGCTTTAACATGTCCTATAGCTACCTCTTACTGTTTTTGACAAATAAATTAATTTGGAATTTTGTTGCGATATTTTTTTCGCCAGTACTGACAGAAAGCTGCAATTTTTACAGCTGCTTCCTAAAATATAAGTGTTTTATAAATATTGACGCACATTAATCTAATTGTTATACAGGGTGTGTAAAAAGCGACACAAAAAAAATTGCAAAAGTCGATCTTTTAAATGCAACACCCTGTATTTTCTATTGTTTATGAATTAAACACTTAATTACCTGTCAAATGACAACATGTTCCTACACCTATATTCAACGGTTTTTGAATTATACGATATTTTAGGTGAAAACGCGAAAAATTAAAATTGCGTTAATTTTTACTTATAGTGAGCGATGGTTATCTGTCACTTGTGTCATATACTAATAATTGACAAGGTTGTGTTTGTTTATGAGCCAAGTAGTTTGATAATGTTTCTGATGGTAAATTCTTATACAAATGAACAAATCTTAAATTTATTTTGCATTCATGGACAGTCTAACAAAATAACATCAAGAACATGCAGGAAAGTTAATAATTTTTATCCAGATGCGGTTCCATTGAACGAGAAAAAGGTTAGGAGGATAGAAAAAATTCATTAATTATGGTGCCGTGAAGAAGCGAAAAGTTCAGATTAAGCCAGTTACGGATAAAGAAGAGATTGAAAATGTTTTGGCATAGTTTTTTGCATTTCCACAATCTTCGATGTATTCTGCTGAGAAATACATGGGAATATCATATAGATCGATTGAAAGAATGTGGCATAAGCATGGAATGCATAATTATAAATTTGTTATGCTTCAAACAATCCCTCCTAATGATCCGCCAAACCGTGCGGAATACTGTGAGATAATGCTAACACGTGTACAGGAAGGTCCAAACTTTTTGAGAAAACTTATTTGGACAGATGAAAGTACATTCACTAGCGAAGGCATATTTAATAGGAGAAATTCGCACTATTGGGCTTCACAAAATCCATATTTTGTCAAAGAGAAAGGTTTCCAACGCAAATTTGGTTTTAACGTCTTTTGCCTCATGATGAATGACCAAATAAAATGTGTCCATGGAGTTGACCTTCGAGATCGCCAGATCTTACTCCCTTAGATTTTTATCTTTGGGGTAGGATACAGTTTACAGTACGCCAATAAATAGTAAAGAAGAACTTCGAATTCGAGCAAGAGCAGCATTGCTGCCATTGGGTGTCTGAAATTTACGCAGAAACAACCGATCATGTAATGAAGAAAATACTTGAAAGTTTTAAAGCTGAGGGAAGGAGGTTTTAAACATGAAAAATCTGGAACACTGGAACTGTGGCAAGATCTGTAACAAACAAAATACACCCACGTACCACATAAAATTAAAAAACACGGAACGCGTTTCGATAGCTACGCTATCATCAGCGGTCGACTAGGATGGACTAAAGAAAATTTCTAACATATATACCATCAGCGAGTAACGCTTCGTTGCTAATCCGGTGAAAGTGAAAGTGAAAGTTATGAAAATTTAATGAGTTCTGAGTACCCTAAAGGTCCTTGATCATCATTATTAATTAGAATTTGTTTGTTTTTGAAGATCTCTAAACCTTCATAATAATCAAGTTCGTGCTTATTACTAACATGCTTGATTAATGATACCTCATCTACTACATGCTTTTTATCAAACATATGTAGGGCTACGGCAGACTTGTTCCAACGTTTGTATTTTATATGAGCTAAATGTTATTTAAAGTGAATTTTGATAGGTCGTTTAGTTTGCCCCACATATATTTGTTCATAATTCTCACAATTTAAACAATTTAAATATTTTAGTTAAGTTGATCGGTCTATTTTCACAGTTTTGCTTTTTGAGTGCGACGTTTCAGAAGCGCACTCTGCTTTCGTCATCAGGCTTAGGTCTGAGAAGAACTGTTTTCGCACTTGAGTCGAATTCATATATGTTATATGATTTTTTTCGCCTAGCACTTGACCAGTCTCAGATTCGAAGTTGGTACCTTTCACTTACTAGTCTGACACCTTTACCGCTGAGCCACTGAGTAATCCAATATATATTTTTTAGAACATATATATATATATATATATATATATATATATGTATATATATATATATATATATATATATATATATATATATATAACTTTTCGTGGTTGCGCAGGTGTATTGCGCTTAAGCTCTTCGCGCATTGGAATACATATGGGTTTTATTTCCACATTAGCTTGGCTTATTGGATTTTCTACTGGTGCGATGTATGCGGCTCCTTTGAGTTTCCGACGAGTTGTGTTCTCGTCCTTGGCCACTATCTGTATGTTATCCCATTGGATGCGGTGGACTTCGTTCCAGACATGTTCAGCGATTCTTGATTTCTCTGTTTCGCCCTTGCGGACGTTGTTCTTGTGTTCCTGCGTTCTCGCTTTGAATGGTCTACTGCTCTCTCCTATGTATGCTCTGCCGCATTCGTATAGTACCAGTCACTTTGCTAAATCACCACTAGATGGTGATACCATTACATAACTACATCTTACTTATCATCCTTTATTTTGAAAACAAACATCTGTTAACAATACATTTAAAGTTGGTAACAATGAGTGGAAAGGAGTAGTTTTCAAATTAAATTGTAAAATTGTTTCTTGATGGGTTGGGTTTCTTTTCGAAATCGCCATTGCTGTAGAAGGGTGGGAAGGTTCTAGAACATTTTATTTTTTCTATTTACTAGATGTTATACATCACTTTTATGGAAAAATTTCTCTATATAATATCGCTATGTTGTATAAAAGTGATATAATCGCTATTTAAGGCGGATGTAATAGAAATATTTCACTACACCTACACATTTTGGTAAGCCGTATTAGATCTTGTTAACCTCGTTATAATTAAAACTTCTCTTTCAGGTTTCACACACAAAAGAATTTCACATTATTTCTTCAAAGAAATAAGTGTAACAAATTGTTCAAGACATTTAAACTACCGCTCGTATTCGATCTTAGAGGTAACACCTTATCACTGAATAAACATCGTTTTCATTTTTTACTTTCGTTTTAGCAACTAACTTGGGTTTTCATTAACCTACGTTTCCATATACTTAAGTTTTCATCTATTGAAGTGTCCATATAACTTTACCGTTACGATTACATCCAAGTTCATGTTTACATTTGGTTGTCTTGATATATATATATATATATATATATATATATATATATATATATATATATATATATATATATTATATGTATATATATATATATATATATATATATATATATATATATATATATATATTATAGTTTTTCGTGGTTGCGACGGTGTATTGCGCTTAAGCTCTTCGCGCATTATTGGAATCCATATTGGTTTCATTTCCACATTAGCTTGGCTTATTGGATTTTCTGCTGGTGCGATGAATGTGGCTTCTTTGAGTTTCCGACGAGTTGTGTTCTCGTCCTTTGCCACTATCTGTATGTTATCCCATAGGATGCGGTTGACTTCGTTCCAGACATGTTCAGCAATTCTGTTTCGCCCTTGCGGACGTTGTTCTTGTGTTTCTGCATTCTCACTTTGAGAGGTCTACTGCTCTCTCCTATGTATGCTCTGCCGCATTCGCATGGTAGTACAATTCTCGGAATTCTGATCTTCATTGTGTGGTTTGGTTTTGGTTAGTATTCTCTGAGCGTTCTGGTCGATTTGAAGGCAGTGCGTATCTTGTATTTGCTGCATATCCTTCGTATTTTGTCTAAGATACCTTGTATATTTAGGTTCTTCTTTTTCGGTTACCCTTTCCCGGTTTAGGTTAGGTGTTATATCGGGGTAGCCATTTTCTTTGAGTATTCTAGCGATATTTTTTATTTCTTTGTTCATGTCCAATTGTTTTGAGCATATTGTTTTGCTCTATCGTATAAGCATTTTGCCACGTCTAACTTCACGTTTTTGTGGTGATTGTAGTTGTAGTGTAGGTACCTCCCCTTGTAGGTAGGTTTCCTATATAGACTTGTCGTGAAAGTGTTGTCATTCCTGTGTACAAGCACACCCAGGAGTGGCAGTTTTTGTTACGACTCCAATTCCATTGTGAATTTTATGGAGGGTGCGCTGCTATTTAGATGATCTAGGCATTCATCCCTGCCGTGTTCCCAAACTACAAAGGTATCTTCCACGTATCTAAGCCACATCCTTGGTTTCTCTGTGAATTCGGATATCGCTTGGTCTTCAAAGTCTTCCATATATATATATATATATATATATATATATATATATATATATATATATATATATATATATATATTGCTCACTATGGGTGATAGTGGGAACCCATCGCCATTCCAAACTCTTGTTGGTAGAATTTGTCTTCTACCTGGAAATATGTAGTTCTGATGCATATTGTCAGAAGTTCTATTATTGTGTTTACCAGCTTGTCCCTTATAATAGTTAGTGCACATTTGCTCATTTGTGAATAGACTCACAATGTCGAAGCTTACCAGTGTTTCTTCGTGGTTCGTTTGGAAGTTTCTGATGGTTTCCACGAAATTCTGTGTATACTTGACCATAGACTCGGTTTTTCCCGATAAGGGTGTGATGATACCTATCAGATAGTGTGCTAATGGGTGACAAGGAGATTTTTTCTCTAGCTCACAATTGGTCTCAGAGGAATTCCTTGCTTATGGATCTTTGGTAGGGCGTACAGATGCGGAGGTTTACTGTAGTGTGGGGTAATTTTAGTTCTCTGGTAATCGGAGAACTCCCCCTTGTGTTTTGCCAGCGTCAGGTATGTCTGTCTTTTGATTCATGGTTTGGGGTATTTTCGTATTTGTTTGCATTCGCCACCGTCTAGTAATTCTTGGATCTTACTGTTGTAAGTGTCCATATCAATTACCAAAGTCGCGTTTCCTTTGTCTGCCGGGAGAATTTTGATCGTCGGGTCATTCTTAAGGGAAATAACCGCTCTTCTTTCTAGGTTAAGGAGATTAGGCTTAGTTCGCCTAGATGAATCTAGGACTGATCTAACCTTCTGTATTTTTCGGCTTCTTCAGGATCTAATTTCATTACTGTTTCTTCGACTGTGGTTATTAAATCTATAGCATTTCGTTGAAACCATCAGAAACTTCCAACCAAACCACGAAGAAATACTGGTAAGCTTCGACGTTGCGAGTTTATTCACAAATGTGTCTATCGATAAGGCATTAACTATCATAAGAGACAACGCCACGTGTATAACCACCACACGGCACAATACAAGAGAAATGAGTGAGCTCGGCTAAAACTCAGAGCACTCGGTTTGCATGGTTGTTTTGGAGGTATCGATAATGTAGTCGGGGTGAGAATTTGGTTAGAGAAGAAAGAACCGAGATAGGCGCCACAAGCTTTAAAGAAAGAATGAACAGAAATGGGTTCTTAGAGGGAGAGCCTGTAAAGCTTGAAACAGGAAGTAAGTAATAGGAATAATAAGTAAGTGAACAACTCCTTCAACAAACGTAAACTTATTTCCTTCCTGGAATTCCCAACAAAGGAGGCAATAATTCAAATATATTGTACATCGATATAAACATGAATAATAAACGAAATAAATTATGTGCAGTATGTACGTTATTCCCACAATTCATAACAAAATAAAATAAAATATAAATTAAAATAAGTTTACGAGGGCAAGTCGTGAGCTTGCATTTACGCCCACAAGAATCTATAGTTTAGAATACCAAAACAAACAATACCCCGTCGCCAAAATTTATAAAGAAATTAATATAAGTTAAAATAACCTTGACGAGGGCAAGTCGTGAGCTTCCATTTACGCCCACAGTAGTTTATAATCTATAATACCAAAACAAACAATACCCTTTCCGGCCGGCGTAAGATCTTACGCAGCTTAGCCTGAAAAGGCCAATTTAATAAACTTATTAAATCATTTACTCACAAGAAAGACATAATTAAATAATTCAGCTTGCCTTTCGTTTAACAAAACTGAATACAAGCCCGTCTTTGATTACGTTACATAAATACAATTGGAAAAGCTTGCTCAGTCCCAATTCTATTTGAAGAAACAAAGAAAATATTAATTAAGCAATTTAACATTAGAATCAGAAATTGGCCCGAACAACTTTATCCATATTCGAGTAAAGAAAAGAATATTATATATTTGAGCTACCAGGTAATTTAAACTAGCACGAAATCTCGCGCCAACAGATTAACAGATTCAGTATTACATACGGTATACATAAAAAGTTACATCTGGTTTACATAAAAAGTTACGTGTCTTATTCAGAGGTAAGATGTTTGTCAAATACTTGTTAACGAAACTAAAGTAAATGTACTTCGTTGTAGAAAGCAATTACATGCGAGAAAACGGAAAGAGCTGACCTGTGGTTGCGAATACTTATGCGTTTTTCAAAGCAGCCAAACGACGAGCAAGAAGTCCCCAGTATATGAGACACAGCTGATCGCAGTTTATCAGCAACACAATCCAAACAATAAACCAAAGAGATACAAAACGGATACTCCTGTTACATCAATCAAGACAACCAAATGTAAACATGAACTTGGATGTAATCGTAATGGTAAAGTTATGTGGACACTTCAATAGATGAAAACTTAAGTATATGGAAACGTAAGTTTATGAAAACCCAAGTTAGTTGCTAAAACGAAAGTAAAGAATGAAAACGATGTTTATTCAGTGATAAGGTGTTACCTCTAAGATCGAATACGAGCGGTAGTTTAAATGTCTTAAACAATTTGTTACATTTATTTCTTTGAAGAAGTAATGTGAAATTCTTTTGTGTGTGAAACCCGAAAGAGAAGTTCTAATTATAACGAGGTTAACAAGATCTAATACGGCTTACCAAAATGTGTAGGTGTAGTGCAATATTTCTATTACATCCGCCTTAAATAGCGATTATGTCACTTTTATACAACATAGCGATATTATATAGCGAAAATTTTCCATAAAAGTGATGTTTAACATCTAGTAAATAAAAAAAATAAAATTTTCTAGAACCTTCCCACCCTTCTACAGCAATGGCGATTTCGAAAAAAACCCAACGCATCAAGAAACAATTTTACAATTTAATTTGAAAACTACTCCTTTTCACTCATTGTTACCACCTTTAAATGTATTGTTAACAGATGTTTCTTTTCAAAATAAAGGATGATAAGTAAGATGTAGTTATGTAATGGTATCACCATCTAGTGGTGATTTAGCAAAGTGACTGGTACCTACAAAATGTAAAACTCTGAAAATAACCAGAACCGACGTTCATCTCAGAGATGGCGGTACAGGTATTAATTGAAGTTAAATTTTGTAAAAACGAGTAAACTTTTAAAATACAGAAGTAGATACGAGAGAGAAATAATTTTCTTATTGTAATGATCCTAAAATTCATTATCAATTAATTATCCAATCCTAGTCCATAAATTCCTATCAAAACTTCTTTCCTATTTATTTCCTTAAACTGAATGTAGTATTGTTTATAAATCCTATCAGTTTCCCACTACTTTTCCCTCTCCTAGTAAATCTCCTATAAATATCCGCGCTCACCTTCACTCATCCTATTCTATTTCAATTCGAATCCGATTCTATTTGATCTAGAAATCCTAACCAGAAAATCTCAAGTTACCTGCCTGCTTAATATAACCTGCCTGTCTTTAATCCCATTCTAACCTGCCTGACATATTTCCTGATTTCTCGATATCCTAGTGCCAGTTCAAAATAATTCTCCAGAACAGTAAGTAGCTATTTGCACTTTCTCGGTGTTTGTACCACGAGGAGTAGTAAGTAGTTACCTAGTAACCTGGTTCTACTACTGGTAGCTGCGTCCCCAAGAAGTAAGGCTACTTTACGAAACCCCTTTCCTGTTTAATCCCTAATATCCGAGAAACAATCTCAGATCTGCCCTATCGGTGTACGTACCTCGAAGGATAGATAAAGATTGTTGATAGAATTACTTTATTAATGGTGGTTTCGACCCCAATTATAAGGTAATCCTATACTGTGATTTCCCTATAATTTTCCCTATTACCCTCGTATAAACCTGATCCCTATCTAACATCTATTCGGGTTACTACCACGAAAGGTGTATAAAAACTATTAAATATCCATTTAATCCAGACTCTCAATATCATACCCATACCGTTACCAGCTTAGTGTAAATCATATCCCTATAACTTTCCCTATTACCCTCGTATAAACCTGATTACTACCACGAAAGGTGTATAGAAATTATTAAATATCCATTTAATCCGGATTCTCAAAATAAAACTTATACCGTGACCAGACCCTTATCCGAATATCATTTACCCCTATATCCTCTCTCGGTTACACACCCTCTTGAATCCTGGTCTGAATTCTTACCACCTGATATCGAAACCAAATTATCCACTCACATGTTCCTGCAATTTCAAGATAACATCCCAGGACAAACTTCAGACTAAATCTATCGAGTCTAACTCCAGTACTAATTATTAAACATAATTTAGTACACCGCATTTCTACTGCACATGATTTACACTTTATATTAAAATTTCTCCATTTAGTTATCTGATTAATCATAATACACCAGAACAGTTAAATAAATCACATTGTATTATACATAGTTCATTTAGAACAATTGTGTGCAATCTATTTTAATAATATACATTAAAATTAATTCTCATTCCAGCCATCCAAATTTTACAAAATAACACTCACAGCTGATTCAAATAGGTGCAAATGTTAGTGTAGGTCAAGGGTTATCCTAACCAGTTTAAATACCACAACTTTCCCATCAACGTCAACCAATTATATGTTATAGATTTAACCCCTTAAGTCACCTAGATTTCACCCCTATATTAACGATTAACCCACCAATTAATTAACATAAAGGAAAAAGTAGTAAAATCCATATCTTACCTGAGGGAAGTTATTCCATTTTTATAAAAACCACTCAATCCATTTATCATCACCCTACTAGTAACCCGACCAAAAGTCATTCTTGTTGTTTCTGGAATTATAATAATAATATAACAAAAAAATGATATTCTGGTAAAACAATTAAGTATTCAAGTTAAACACAATGATGGAAAATAAACGAAAAATTTCTAAAAATAATTTCTTCGTACAGCGCCTGGTATTTGGACAGCCCACCGTACATCAGAGTAATGCTGGTGTCGTTGAAATGTCGGTGGTAAATCCTAAGATTTTTGTTTAATGGTTAGGGACAGGTGTCGCCTGTGTATATGTGCTCGTCGTCGTCGGTTTGGTAATTTCCTGTAAACAAGCGCGTTATAATGCAGTGTTCAAAAAAATAAAATATTTGTGGTTTTGTTTCTTTGTAAACAAAAATAATGTGTTCAGGTGAAAATAATACAAGGGTGTGTGTACACTTCAAAAAGGAGGATTACTGTTATTTAGTCAGGTAAGTTTATTTTGTCTGTTATTTTACAAAATTAAAACAATGTTGTTGAATTCGAGGTTATAGCGTATTTCAAATTTCTATCATGGACTGGTCCTTTATTACTTATATTTCCTTAAGTAACGTTTTGAAATACGGACCAGGTTAAAGAAAAGCAGGCCCTACACGAGATTTGATAATTACACGATTAGTGTTAATACAAATTCGTGTTAGACAACGGTTGTATTTGATTTGTTTAATTTTGAGGGTTTGTACACACGGACTAAGGGAAAGACTAATTCTAAATTAACTATAAATAATATATACAATCAAATATGTACAAGGGGTTACTCAAAGTTTGGAATTCGAAATTTAAAGTTTGTAATGGTTCATACGATACAGGAATATTTTCGACAATGTGTTATTGAAAATTGATAAGAGTTCATTCAAACTACTAAAATGGAACGTTGACCTTCGTTTTATTTGTATAAAGAGGATGATTCTTTACACTTTAATTGAATGTAAGTACTTATTTGCGAAATGCAAATGGATTTTTTTCTAAGAATAATTATCTTAAAATCTTAATAGCTAAAGCGCAAATAAATTGCTTTAATCTATTGGATTTCTTATTGTAAAATAGAAATTCTTTTACTTTGAAGTAAAACGTAAAAATTTACTTTTAGTTGTATAAATTTAATGTTTTACACAATTCAGGTTTTTCGGTAATAATTTGGATTTGATATTCAGGTGGATTTTCGGGATATACAGGGGGGAAGGAGCTCCAGCTAAATCAACAAATTCTAGAGATTCTATTTATTCAAAGCTGTAACTGCACTGCATTATAACGCGCTTGTTTACAGGAAATTACCAAACCGACGACGACGAGCACAGATACACAGGCGACACCTGTCCCTAACCATTAAACAAAAATCTTAGGATTTACCGCCGACATTTCAACGACACCAGCATTACTCTGATGTACGGTGGGCTGTCGAAATACCAGGCACTGTACGAAGAAATTATTTTTAGAAATTTTTCGTTTATTTTCCATCATTGTGTTTAACTTGAACACTTAATTGTTTTACCAGAATATCATTTTTTTGTTATATCATTATTATAATTCCAGAAATTTTGTTTTAATATATGTATTAAACCTGGGTAAGGAAATTGTTTAACAGTTATATGTCTAAAAACCCACTTTCCGAATTCCTGACTAGCCGAGGTTAAAAAGAAATCCACATAGGGGTAATTAGTAAGTGTAACCCATAAAAGAAACCTGCACAAAATCATGGGCATTACAAAATGGCGTCCAACGTGGGGCTCGAACCCACGACCCTGAGATTAAGAGTCTCATGCTCTACCGAGTGAGTTAGCCGGGCAACGTAACCGCGTACACGTCCTAAAAGAAAATTGTATTTGAAGTAGAACTTAACTACAGTACAGAAATGATTTTGTATATCTATCATACTCATTAGTAAGATAGTAAATGCAAAATTTTTAAATAATTTAGTACAGAAAATAGAAACTAGTAAGCTTAAAGCATATTATTAAATGTTTAAGTCACAGATAGCTATTTAAGGTCGCTTTTAGAAAGAGTAACCGGATAAAATAGTACAATCGATCCTATATCGATTTTTGCACGTTACAACAAGCTGGAAAAGGATGAAACGTTAGAGGACCGCACGCAACTCTCGGTAAACACAATAATGGAACTTCTGTCAATATGCATTAGAACTACACATTTCCTGATAGAAGACAAATTCTACCAACCAGAGTTTGAGATGGCTATGGGTTCCCCACTATCACCCATAGTGAGCATATATATATATATATATATATATATATATATATATATATATATATATATATATATATATATATATGTATGGAAGACGTTGAAGACCAAGCGATATCCGAATTCACAGAGAAACCAAGGATGTTACTTAGATACGTGCACGATACCTTCGTAGTTTGGCAACACGGCAAGGATAAACTAGATGAATTTCTAAATAATCTAAATAGCCGCGCACCCTCCAAAAAATTCACAATGGAATTGGAGTCGGAACAAAACTGCTATTCCTGGATGTATTTGTACACAGGAATGACAACACTTTCAAGTTTATACCGGAAACCTACCTACACCGGTAGGTACCTACACTACAACTCCAATCACCACAAAAACGTGAAGTTAGGCGTGGCAAAATGCTTCTACGATAGAGCAAAAACAATATGCTCAAAACAAGAGGACCTGAACAAAGAAATAGAAAATATCGCTAGAACACTCAAATAAAAAGGCTACCCTGATCTAACACGTAACCTAAGCAGGGAAAGGGTAGCCGAAAAAGAAGAACCTAAATATGCAGCGATAATACCATATATACAAGGTATCTCAGACAAAATACAAAGGATATGCAGCAAATACAAGATACGTACTGCCTTCAAATCGACCAGAACGCTCAGAGGAATACTAACCAAAACCAAACCACACAAAGATCAGAATTCCAAGAATTGTACTACCATGCGAATGCGGCAGAGCATACATAGGAGATAGCAGTAGACCACTCAAAGTGAGAACACAGAAACACAAGAACAACATCCGCACGGGCGAAACAGAAAAATCAAAAATCGCCGAACATGCCTGGAACGAAGTCCACCGCATCCAATGGGATAACATACAGATAGTGGTAAAGGACGAGAACATAGCTCGTCGGAAACTCAAAGAAGCCACATACATCGCACTAGCAGAAAACCCATATGGATTCCAATAATTCGCGAAGAGCTTAAGCGCAATACACCTGCGCAAGAAGTTACGGCGTAACATGCCCAATAAACTTCTGCGCAACCACGGAAAAATTTTATATATATATATATATATATATTGAGATGTTTAGAAAGAGGTAATAGAAGTATCGGACAGCTTACATAACATTTGGGTCATAAAAAGGGGTAATTTCTAGCTCGATACAAGTGCGAGACACAATTTTACATAAATCTGGTTCACGATGTGTTTAAAATAAATTTATTTGGTATAAATTGATCTGAATATCATTTGCTTAGTTTGGTATCATCATAAAAAGCAATTTGCTGCTAACAAAATTGTCAAGGATGTTAAATATAATCATTTTCGTAGAGTCATTTTAGTATTGCATTTTTTGCAATAAAATTCAATTTTTCAAAGGTAATTTGGCAAGTAGACATTTTACAGGTATTTAAACATGGACTATATAGTTAGGATTAGGTTAGGGATAGTGTATGTTTAGTTTTTAAAGGCAGGAAATACAAAAATTTAGTAAAAGGGTTATAATATGGACAGTATAGACAATTTTCGCACATATTTTTGTAAGCGAACTAGTGACAAAAATTATAATACATGATTCACAAGAAGAAAAACATTTAGAACATTATGGCATACAAACATTTATAGTGCCGTACATTTTATAGTGAAAAATTCTTAAAAAAGTGTTAGACGATGAGACTTTTTCAATGCAAGACTGAATAACATTATGCATTACAAATAAGTAGTGAGTACAATAAAGACAAGTAGTACAAACCTTAAATATAACATTTTAAGTGTTAAAAACATTTTTTAATATGAATTAATTGCATTTTTAGATTTAAGTATGGTTACGTTGTAAATTTTTGGGTTTTCACATAATTATATACTTTTTCCATATTATTAGATTTAGTTTTTGCTCTTAAAGCAAATAATAGATGTTCTTTCTCAATATAAATAAGTTTTTATAAGGATACAGCGTTTTTATCCGCAAAATTATGCCAAATCTGAGGTGAATTCTAGACAAATTTACAAAAGCTTAAAAATTTCATTAAATTAAATGTTTCGAACATAAAAGATATGTTTTCTCATGTAAATTGTCCTCAGAATTCCATTTTTGTAAGTAATTTTAGTTTAGATTGTAAGTGTAAATAGTTAAAAGCTTATTTTGATTAGATTAAGTTATTTCGTTTATTAGTGTTAGAAATCATGGCTTGTTAGGTGTCCTTTTATTCAAAATTTCACGTAGTTTTCAATTCCATTTTTAAATTTCATTTCCGACCATGTATAAGAAAGTTACGGCCAAAATTCCATTTATGTACAATTCATAATTTTGATCATCCAATCACATTCATTGTTAATTTTGCAATATGGCTGTAAAAAAATTGAAATTTCTGTAGCAACCAGAAACCTATAAAAGCAAGCGCTCAGGAAATCACTCACTCTCTAGAATTTGTTCAAAAGTATAAAAAGTGAAAACAGTGTTGTAAAATTGGTAATTACATAACCTAATTTATTATCGTCGAGAAAGTTTACGTTACGAATAATTTCGAGAGCACTTGTTTTTATATCTTCGGTTAAATATAAATAGTTCGGTCACCGATACCTGTCGTTTAATTAAAATATTTCTGTACGATTAATTGATGTTACGATTTTGTGAAAATTTGTTTTCGTGTTTTTCCAATTTAAAATAATTCTCATTTACCAAATTAAATTTCATTTTTATTTGGTGAAAGCTTGTTTTATTTCTCCGGCCAATTCCTTTTTAAATAAATATTATTTTCGGTAACTAAAATAAAAGTGTGTTAATAAAAATCTTGGATACTTAAAAATACATTTTAAACGATATCACCCATAAAGATTTAAAACCATTTAAATAAAAAGTTACCGTTAGTAAACAAGTGTTTGGAGTTTGCCGTTTTTGGAAAGAAAACACCTGTAAGCCTGGAAGTTGGTGTCTTCGAGAACCGAGATAGCAGTTGGGTATTGGTAACAGCTGTAGCCGAGTGAACATTGCCTGTATCCAGCTGAAGTATTTGAAGACATCATTCAATCAACAGGAAGGACTGTATATGTGAGTTTAAAATTTTATAACCCTGTTCATTGTTATTTTCCTGCAATTTATATTTGTTATTTGTTTATGGTTAAGAATTTTAAAAATCATTTACTTGTGTAAACACCTGTAAAGCTAATAATTTCTTTTCTTTTTCCAAATTTTCATTTTAATCCAAACATTAAAATTTTCCAAATTAATATTGACATTTTTGACAGCTTTACTTAAGTTCATTAACGCATGTGTTTGAAACCAAATAGTATTCAGAGCAAATTTTATACTCTAAATTTAATTACATATAGGATATTTCTTATACTTAAAAAAATTTTTATCTTCAACTAAATCCTTGAACCCTATCCCCTTATACGATTTTACGCCAAATATTTACCTCATCTTAATTAAAAATATAATACATCCCAATATATATATATATATATATATATATATATATATATATATAACTTCTAAAAAATATATATTGGATTACTCAGTGGCTCAGCAGTAATGGTGCCAGACTAGTAAGTGAAAGGTACCAAGTTCGAATCTGAGAGTAGTCAAGTGCTATGAGAAAAAAATTATATAACATATATGAATTCAGCTCTAGTGCGAAAATAGTCCTTCTCAGGACTAAGCGTGATGACGAAAACAGAGTCCGCTTCTGAAACGTCGCGCTCGAAAAGCAAAAACTGTGGAAATGGGCCGATCAACTCAACTAATATGAAGCCACAGTTACAAAACACTTATAATACAGAATTTTAAAATTAATCATTCTAATTTTATATTGTTTCTCATTACAATTCCAAATCTACTGAATAAATCAAATGGTTTCTTTGATATTGTATAATTGTTTTTTTTTAAATACAGGAACATATTAGCTACTATGTTCTATTATATTACAATTTAACAGGGCAGATTTCTGTGTAGTAGTTTTTAGGTCAATTATTAATGTTTGACAGATTTGATTTCACTTAAAATATCGTATACTCAAAAACCGTTGAAGATAAGTATAGGAACGCGTTATATTATTTGACAGGTAATTAAGTGTTAAATTCATAGACAATAGAAGAACAGGGTGTTCCATTTAAAAAATCAACTTTTGCAATTTTTCTTGCGACGGAGTTTAACCCGCTTTTTTTCACACCCTGTATAACATTAGATCAATGTGCGTCAGTATTTATAAAACACTAATGTTTTAGGAAACCGCTGTAAAAATTGTAGCTATCCGTCAGTACTGGCGTGAAAAATATCGCACTTTTTAGTAATGCGAAAAAACTCCAAATTAATTCATATATCAAAAACTGTGAGAAATAGCTATAGGACATGTTAAAGCAAATATGCTCAGAATTACACGTAGAATCCGAAAAGTTCATTTGAAATTAATTTCAAGGTTACACGATCAGGCAAAAGAGCGTACTGGTAAAATATTTTCAAATAACAGTACCCAAAGTTTCAGAAATATATTTCTTTCCGTTCTTTAGATACTTCTAATAGGCCATCGACTTTGGCGTACCCTGTATATTAAAAACAAATAAATGTTTTGCACAGTAACGTAACGAAGTAAAAAAATTAAATTACGTAAATTCCTAAATTCAAAATCAAGCTATATTTCAAGAACCTCACAATACGTGCGCAATTGACTAGAAAATCGAGTGCATTAACGCTACAATAAATACTGTTCCAAAGATGCTTTTTTCAGAAATTTATATTATTACAGTGTAGAAAGAAAATTACCGTAATACTAACATAATTACTTCTTTTAATTAAAGGTTTTATAGTTTTCAATTACCGTAAGTAATTAAATGTTTTAGTTAATGGAAAAGCTCTCTTTGTGAAAGGTTTACATTTGTGAGTTGTTTTGTTGGGTTTCTTTTCTTTTATTGTTTACAGAATCGATAAAATGAAAGATAGTATGGTTATTCTTTACATTTTTTCTATATTCTGTAAACAATATTGCTTAGACGTGAATTGAATAATGTCAAAAAACGTTCTTGGTATTTCATTTAGAACTTTTTTATGAGCATTTTAGTTCGTTATTTGATGTAAGATACCATTCTACAAAAGGAAATTATTGTTTCTTGTTCCATTACTCATTAGATTTCAAAGGAATTATTGCGCAAAAATTGTGTATTGATCGGATTTACTTTTTTACAAAAACATAAATTGAATCTAATTTGAGAAAAATATTCTTTAAAGATATTGTTTAATATATACGGGTGTTTTCCGATTGCAAATTAGGCTTGCAGGCCGCTTCCATAAGTACACAAATTAAGATTTGTTTGGGTAAACTCCTGGGCGTTAATTACATTTGACGGTGAATAAGTTTTTGAAACTTTCTTATTGGTATTATTAATTTGTTGACGGTTACGATTATTTATTATGGGTGACTTAGCTGAGATTTGTTTTTCTCTTTGTTTATTTTGACTGTGTAAGTAAATAGTTAGTTGACCCTTGATTAACGGTACTGCTGAAATTATGGAGTGCAGGCGAACTAAGATAATTTTTTCATCTTGCAACTCCATTATTAAGATTATTACATTAAGGGCTGTATTTGTATTTATTAGGGGTACTTCATTAACCTGATTTACGTTACACTTTTCATTAATACAATCCGGCATCTTTGAAGCACTAGCATTTGAATTATTTATGTTAGAATTTTGGTGCCGATTTCTATTGAAATATTTGTTTATATCCGGATCCTTGATTGAAACATGTTTGTTATCGAAATTACGGACAGACACGTTTTGAATGGGTTCGTTCATAAACAATTCGTTGATGACATAATCTATCGGAAAATAATAATTTTGAACAAAGTCTTCCTTCCTAGTTTCTCCATTCTGCCCGATTCTTTCGAAACCAAATCAGCGCGTTATCGGTTAAAATTTGCAGAAGCGCTAGTAATAAATTTTCTAACGATATATTATAGCTATCACTTACCTCTATCAACCCCTTGAGGAATGAAACTGGATCCTCCCAGACATTGAACCAAACATTCCATTTTTTCACTCGCATCCTAGGTGTAGTTATTAATATTAGCTGTGGAGTAAAACACTGTGTTGTTTAAATTTGTCGGTAACTTTTAATACTGGTAATATTTAAGTGTGTTTCGGCAAGCACACGCACAATCCTTAATGCGTAATGCATATCGGAATTGTAGCTAGTAATGGGGACGGCTAAAGGTGGGCTGGTGACAGTCGGTAGAGGGGGTCGCTTTCCCTCCTATGTATGCCGATATGCGTTGGCGCAACTCCTTCAGGGTTCCAATCAGAGCTTTCCCAAACCTCCTGTTGTAACTCACCTTCATTGACATGGTAAATTCATCCAACTCTTCGATTTCCTATTTTCCTCATTCTTTAAGACCGTACTAAAATCCACTTCATCACCAAGGAACATTTTCAAAAACATTTATTACGATACGGAGAAAATATTAACTGCTTGGGCGTCATTTTATAAACAGGTGTTTTTCGATTGCAAGTAACGCTTGCAGTCCGCCTCTACCATTGCAAAAACGAAGACTCGTTTGGAAAACTTTTTATTTAACTTAAATGTAATTGTATTTCTCTGCGGTGCGGTATTTCAACTCCTGGGCGAGATAAGGAGGATAGTCTATCGGTTCCAGGGATTGATACGGGTTAAAAGTGCCTCGGACGCCACTCAAAGATATACCACAGTCCAATTGAGCCAATACTGAACTCTTGTGCGGTTTTCAAACGGAATGCTCCAGGTCCCTCAGTGGAATATAACTTCAGGGTTTGAACGGCGGTTGAAGATGTTGCTGAAACTTAATTATTTCAGGCGGAAGAGCGGTTTCTCGGTTTACGAACAAGCGTCCCCCAGGTACCCTATGTTGAAAAGTCTCATTTGAACTTATTTGCAATAATGCAAATTCAAGAACCAAACAACAGCTAAGTGATTTATCTTAACTTTACTGACAATAATGTTACTATTACTCAAATTAATTGTTTGCCTTACATTGACTTTCCTGACAATAATGTTACTATTACTCAAATTAATTGTTTGCCTTACTTTGACTTTCCTGACAATAATTAAAACACTAGAATTTATTTACAAGTCTGATATTTAATTACTCGCAAACCTCAAATCTGATCAAACAAATTGGCTGTCTAGTGGTAGGTACGTTGTGCTATTTGACTGAGATAGGCTGGATGAGGTTATGTGTTGCATCATGTGGGGCAAGTAAAAAATTAAACTACTCAAATTAAAATTAACGGGCTTTGCGCAATGGTGGTTCAGCCCGTTATGTACTATTGTGGGAAAGAACCACCAATAAAACCCACTTTATTCATAAATAAGTACATTAACAAATCGAATAACACAAAAAAAAAACAGTGAACGGGTTAAATATATAACAAAACACCATTAAAGCAGGATATAGTGCGTACAAAATTATAACATTAAGAGAAAAATAAATGAAAAGTAGTTTAGTTACACATAAGCACAAAAAACCCATGTAGTTACACCCACAATGGTGTCATAAATAATCAGAATAAAAATCGTAATACCAAAAATGTTGCCCTTTAAAGCCAATCATGCCGGTCTTTAAGTAAATCAGCACATAAAACAATAAGGCAAATTACGGTACATATAAAATACAACTGTAAAATTGCACAGGTGATAATAAGGTAAAGGCAAGGCAAAAGAAAGTATACACGTACACAATTGTTTAGTGTCTACTAAAGCATAAAATACATACGTAGAATTACAATAAATTATATATAAAGAAAAATTAGTTCACAGGCAAACAATTTTTCTTAACCAACTGACACTAAAAAACTCATTAAATAAAGCCTTGCAAGAGTAAGTTGTAAATAGATCATAACATCGTGACCGATATATAAGGTTAAGAGCCTTAGAAAAATACATCGTCGCTTTCACAGGTTATACATTCATCTATACAACAATAAAAACAGTAAAAATAAAATTCGAGGTGTTTAATGGTAATCTGGACCCGGGGGTATACATACACTCGGCAATTACACATTACAATTAATAACCGAGCAGTATACTGTACCCGTTCGCCCACGTCCACCTCTACACAAATATAAATATAAACAACAATGCTAATTCACATAAATACAAGAGCGAGGAAGCCCTGTACTGCCTTTTATTTTGGCACATTTCAGCCTAATAAGCCCGCGTGCGAATGAGATACCTTTGCAAGGCAATGCTCGATTTTTAATACGTTATATAGGCTTGTAGAATTATTTGCTGCCAGCCTTAATTTATATAAAAATACCTACTTACACTTGAATTGATCACAGACACAAATCGTTAACATACGCGGTTTAACTTCAAAAAGGGTGACTGTTATTTATAGATTAATATTTGAAAAACACCCGAAAGAAAAGACAAATTAGCGTTGGCTAATTGAAAAGAAAATGTGCACGCAAGAAATATTTTAAAGACAAACTGTTTACAATGAAGGTATTTAATTAACTGAATCGATCTTGCTCGGTCGACACTGTCTAACTGTACCTCCCTCTCTCCCCGGTTTCAAACTAACTATCCCGCAATCAACCCCCATTTTCCAAAAGTAATAAAAAAACAAAAAATTATTATGTTGGAACAGTTTCAAATTAATTATTGAACGACATCTTAATTTTAAAAATATGCATTCGTCCGTAACAAGCACTACATTTAGGTTTCAGTTTCAATGTACCAAACAAAGATCCCTTTGAATTTGTACTATGTTCAGTCGCAATTAATTATTAAATCAATGACATTTTTACATCAACAGTGCGCGTATAGAAATTTTCAACAATTCGTCACGCCAAATATCAATTACATAAATTCCCACATTTCTTACAGAAAATAAAATATTCCGAAAACATTAGCAAATTACGACGTATTATCAAGATATTAAAAACCACTAATTATCTTTACTATCGCGGTAACAATGGCGTTTGACAAACGTTTATTACAATAATAAAATTTACGCAGTCCGCTACCTGCAAGTGCCTTATAAATATTATAGCCAGTGTGGACCGTAATCTTGCAGAACTATAGAAAGTAGTATTGAAGTTTCGAAAACAAGAATGCTAAGAATACTTCGCCACCACAAATACAAACCATATAAATTTAGGCTTGTTCAACATCTACTTCCTGACGACGCTGAACGCAGATTAATATTTTGCAATTGGTACTTAGACATGTTAAATATAGTACCCAACTTGGGAGGAAATGTCATATGGTCAGGCTAGGCACATTTTAGCAATTCAGGTATTTTAAACAGGCGCAATAGCAGATTCTGGTCTCAAGAAAATCAACACCAAATATTCCCCCAAAGACAACAAAGACGATTTAGAATAAACGTTTCCTGCCTTAGATTAGGATCAAAAAATTAAATTTTGCGTTTTCGAAGGCAACGTATCGCTCCTAGATATTAGGACATTTTAGAAATGGTTGGGCCTGAATTATTAAATGACATTTCCAACAGGATGGAACCCAATCTCACAATGCGCAAATTATACGCTCGTTTTTGGAAAACAATTTTGGTAATAGATGGATTAGCACTAATGGGCCGATGAGATGGCCTCATAGGTCTCCGGACAGTTTTAGATTTCTTTTATGGGGTTACTTGCAAAATAAAATATACCAAACTCAATAAGATAACATTGAACGGTTGACAAATTCAGTTCGAAAAACTTTCAGACATTTACAGGATCACCCTCTTATTGTGCTTAATACTATAGAACTAATTGGAAGAGCGTGTGAAGCATGTAAAAGACAGAATGGTCATCAGTTCGAACATCTTTTTAGTAATTTATATTGGGCTTGTAAAGTTGTATTATGTTTAATTTTTAATTTTGTGTTTTTGCATAAAACTTCCTAACCCTTAACCTTGTTTTTTCATGGCAACTATATCATCAAAATGCTAAATTAACGGAACATTCATTTTTGAGGTTAATAATGCAAAATAAGTGCAACACAATATATATTTTTTGAAAGCTGAGAGTAAGCTCTACTATATAATAAAAATATATAGCGTGTGGTACACCCTACATGTAATGCCTATATCTATTTCCAACACTAACGTCAATTTTTTTGAGTTTTCTTAATTAGGCGCTATACTGAGTACCTTTGTGATAAATCAGTTACTTTGCAGTTGTGGGTGCTGTAAATAAATTTAAATATCAACTTATTGGCTTTTCATGGAATACAAAATAATAACAATTTTTATTGTTACGAAATAATTTTAACATCATACTTACTAGAAGGAAATATCCAAATCTTCTTATTTCAATAAAACATCTGAGGAAATAGTATTTTCAAATTTAATTTACAAGAAGAAAAGCAAAAGAAACATAGATATTAGGTAGCAACAAAACGGCAAATAAAATGGTCTAATGTCTACAATAAACAATACTGTCGACGGTCTCATTCGATACATAACTGAACTCTTCTTAAGAATGAACATAGCACTTTCCGTAATATTTGTGATAATATTGTTCTAAATGTAGTACGTATCCACTCTTTCATATGTTCCGGGGTTGTTGCCCTGGTATCGTAAACAATATTTTTAATGTAGGGCCACAGAGGAAAATCAATACAAGTTAAATCTAGGGGCCAACTTTGAGGTCCCTTCTCCCAATCCATCTATTTGCAAAGCTGTGATTTAAATAAGTGCGAACGTTAGTATGAAAGTGTGCTGCAACACCATCTAGCTGTAACCACAACTTTGCTGGAATATTGAGATGAACGTTCTCCAACAGTTCTGACAACTCCTCCATTAAAAGTCGCCAATATTCTATCCCGTTTAAATGACCATAAAAAAGTATGCCCTATTATTTGATCTCCAACAATTAAGCCCCATACGTTAACAAACCATTTGTGCTGGCGATCGACTGTATGGCTAACATGGGGGTTTTCATCATTGTAATAATGATAACTGTGTCTGTTAACCAAGCCGTTATTATGACACGTAAATTCGTTAGAAAATAGGACAAAATAAAAAAATCTTCTTGTGCGAATTTATCCACAACCCATAAAAAACTCCACTCGTTGATAAAAATCCGTGTCAAAAACGGGTTGATTGGATATGGTATGGATGAAAATTTTGTTTCTCTAGTAATCTTTGAATGCTACTTCTACTAACTCCAATTTTGAAACTTAGTTTACATTGACTTACGTGTGGATTACAGAGGCTAATAATTGAAATACATTATTTTCGACACGCTTTTCTTTAATATGTTTTTCATATGCCACACCTCCGGTTCTGCGAAAATCTCGAATTAGTCGTTCAAAAACAACCTTATTCGGATCATTTCGCTGAGGATACCTGTGAGGTTATGTTAATGCAATGTGTATCTGTAATATTTTGATAACGTATGTAACGTGTTTTGAATGTAGCTGAAGTGAGTTTGCATGAAAGGATTTTTTTTGTGTATGCGTAATGCAAGATGATGTAATTGATACGCCACTGGATTTAGTAAGACATTGGTTATCGCGTGAAGAAACATTTGAATACTGTAGAAAGATTTTCATTTTGAAAGCGTTAAATTTGGTTGAGAAATAAAGTTTCGAGTACATTTTTATTGATACGGCACTGGTAAAACTACTGATTTTTTTGTTACTGTGTATGGAAGAATTTGGACTAAAGAAATGGTTGTAGACGTGTGAGTGAGTGAATTTATGACATATTGCTATTTTATTAACGTGCAGTAAGGAATATGTATGCATATTTTTTTGTAGAAATTTTTGTAATACAGTGCAACAGGAAAATTTAAGTCATGTTCAAGTATGAAGTTGTTAGAATGTGAGGGCGTTCGATAGATTTTACGGAAATAGAATTCGCCCACATGTGAGATTTGCATAGAAAGTTGAGATATAGTCTGGTTAATCTACAGTGTGAATGTAATTGCAATTGATGATTTCTTCGGAAATTTTTTAGTGAATTTACAAAGTAATTCAAGATGGCTACGTTTATTTCGCATCGTTTCGACGCGGTAAACAAACGCACGAAATACTCAATTGGTATAGGTAAATTGTGATTTTAGTGCAAATTTATTGTGACGTATTGGCAATACGGCAAATTTGACGGGTTAGCTAGTTGGTTAGAGGTTGTGAGTAAGAATTGCGCGCGTTGCAAAACCATTAAAATGGTTAGTGTCGGAGTTTATTTGTGAAGATTATAATCCTAGCAGAGCATGTATAGCGACTGCATTAACCCATAAGAGGATAAATCGTATTCACAAATAAATAATTTAATATATTGTGAGTTGAAGGAAAACATTAGTAATTTTCTTCAAGGAAATAAAGTGGTTGGGCAGATTAGAAGTTAACACAGCAAATATTTTATTATTAGTGTTCAACTATGGGGCATGTGATCTAATACCATTATAAAGAGAACTGAAGGTAACCATTTAAGTGACCGAAAGAAAAGTTGTAAAATTTAGTTAAGTTATTAGTGACCATCATTGACATTGAATGTGAACAATCGTTAGCAATACCAAATTGATTGTATAAAATCAACTAAGAACTTTAATCAGCATATGGAAGTAACCATTTTTCATTGTGGTAAACGTTTTGAAAGGGTAGACATCGCAGCATAAGATGATGCGATGTTAGGCTAAAGAGCCCCTACACCAAGTACGCGAGTAAACAAACCATAGACACTGCGTTAGTGAGCACTACAGTCGAGTGCGTAGGGCGAATACGGATACCTCTTGTGTTTTGGCCATAGTTCATCTGATAATTTAAAAAGGATTACCGCAAGGAGATCATATGGACTACAACTACCGCACCGAAAAAGG
Organism: Vesta saturnalis; assembly: GCA_036346205.1. Classification (NCBI taxonomy): domain Eukaryota; kingdom Metazoa; phylum Arthropoda; class Insecta; order Coleoptera; family Lampyridae; genus Vesta; species Vesta saturnalis. Next base: position 4,952,991 of record JARFJB010000862.1, read on the forward strand.
ATTAATTAATGTAATACGTAAGAATTACATTTAAATTTTATTGAACCCAGACAAGTACGATTATCTTTTAAGTACATTTTTTTTATTGCTGCGTTAATTATGGTTCATTCAAACAAAAAAAAAGGTAATCGAACTATAGCTATTTTGTTGTTGTTAGTGCTAGAAATTGGGTAATTTTAGTCATAATGTATTGATGTGTTTGATGGTTTCTGTAAACCACGCCATTGTATATATTTACCTGCGGAATTTGTTAATATATATATATATATATATACATATTATATATTATATATATATATATATATATATATATATATATATATATATATATATATATATATATATATATATATATATATATATATATATATATACTATTTTCACTTGAAACTCCGCACGCCAATATCTCGAAAACGAATAGAAATATTTAATTTCTGTAAAAAGTAATCAATGTATGGGGTCAAGTAGATGTTTTTCAAAGTTTAAAAAATTCGACGCCTACTAAGAGCTAAGCGTCGCGACGCGTCGAAAATATAAATCGATTGCATTGACTTTGAAATTATGCTCATGCGAAAGAACATGTTATTTGTAAACTTTTTTGTTATTTACTCGAACTTATTTATTTTACTCATTTCTGAGTTAAACTAATAAACAAAATTATTATAGCAATTAACTACATGATAAAACAAATTAAAAATTTTGTTCAAAATTGTGTCCATCTATTTTATTTTATTTTACTTATTTCTGAGTTATGCCGGTATATAGTAAACGTTTCTTGATTGACAAAAAATGCGATTACGGATGATTTTTATAAGAATGCCATGAATAATCAGTTACTGTGGCAACCATTGTTATCGCAATTTTTTTAAGTGCAATTACAAGTGACAGATGTTGCTATTGCTGTGTCAAAGATATTGTCACATTTTGTCATAAGAAATATTCAAATTTGTTCGGTATAAACAAAACTAACAATAATTATATAAAAATGGTTCACTTTAGCAATGAGGAAAAAGTAGACATGTTACTGGTGTTTGGAGAATGCGGGTCCAATTGTAGAGAAGCAAAAAGAGTTTACGCACAACGTTATCCGCATAGAAGAGTCCCCGATGCAAAAACTTTTTCAAGTTTATGTAATAACTTAAGATAATATGGCAGCTTCGTTAAACCTAAGAGAAATAGAAAAAAGAAGACTACAAATGATCAAAATACTGCTGCTGTAATTCAGCAGGTTGATAATAACCCCAAGATATCCCTATCAAAAATAAAAGAAAATACCGGTGTTTCCATAAGTTCATCGTGGAGAATTCTACATATAAACTCTTTTCGCCCTTACAAAACTAAACTAGTGCATAAATTATTACATTTGTACATGTATTTGTTCCTTCAGGCAATAAATATATTAACATATAATTCTGTTTTTTCTTAGTTAAACGTGTGGGTGAGGTATTAGGCGAGCGTAAACATGTAAGTGAGGTGACTTTGACGATGTGAAATACATAGGTGGCCTTCAGTAGGTGGCGATCACGAACGACCTTGACAATTTGTGAGAAGAATCGTCTTGATATTGTGTGAAAGTGGAAATGTGGGACCTTGGATAGTGGCGAGTATGAATGACCTTAAGATTGTATAACTTTTGGCGTGTGGTAACCTTGGAAATGTGGGAACCTTGAGAATGTGGGGACCTTGGATCTCTCCAATCTTACCTACTTACTACTAATCCAGCAGGTCATAGTGCAGAAACATTTCCTATTGCTTGAGATCTCACACAAATGGTTTCTGAACCCACAAGAATCCCTGATAACCCTAGCCATACTCCACATCTTCTAAATCTCTTTCTTACATCAAACCCACTTGTTTATAAAACTTTCGTTCTTTGTCTATGTCTATCTGACCATTGGCTAATAGAAATAAATTCTACTGTCCCTAATTCCGCTGTTGTATGCAACATTAATAGAACCTTGTGGTGTTTTAAGTCAGCTCGATGGAGTGATTTACGAGACTTCTTTCCATGGCGTGAATATTGTTTTAAGTCGTTCTCTTTTCGGATATTGCACTTTCAGTATCTGAAGGCATACCCATGGGCATGGAGTTATACATTCCCAAAAAACAGAATCGTATAGGTCACTCACGTTCCCAAGCCTGGTTCTATAAGTTTTGTGCTAATGCAATATCTTTGAAAAATAAATCTTATATTAAATGGAAATCTAATAAAACGGCTGAGTCATGCAGAATACGTTGGTGCTACAAATATCTGCAAAAGTGCCATCGCTAAAGCTAAAAAGTTGTTTGAACAACGAAAATGCAATGAACTAGCTAGATCTCCTTTGGCCAGTCTCAATGATTCTGGAAAAGATGTGCCCCTAATCAACTCTTCTTCATACGTTATGAAACCGATTCATATTCGGTACAAGCTCCTAGAATCGATTATCAGTAGGCTTGATCTCAATAAGACGACTGGCCCAGGCAGTATCCCAGCTATTGTCTTAAAGAAATGTGGCCCCGAACTAGTACCAATCCTATCTAAGCTCTATTCGACCAGTCTGTCTTCTGGGAAATATCCATCATCACGGAAGTTAGCAAATGTTCTACTCATAATGGTAATCTACCTTCTATGTCTCAAGATATTAAAGGTGCAACGCCAAATACAACCAATAAAAACATTCAATGTATTCCCGAATAGGGAAGCAATACTCTAGTTAAATTTAATGCTAACAAAACTCAGTTTGCTTTGTGTCTGCCAAAAAAGATCGATCACTTCCTGTTTTTTATTCAGTGGATTACCGGTTAAGGTGCCAAACTAGTAAGTGAAGTGAGGTGAAGTAAGTGCGAATCAGAGAGTAGTCAAGCGCTTGGAAAAAAATGAGAGTAAATGAATTCCACTCAAGTGCGAAACCAGTCCTTCTCAGGACTAAGCCTGGTGCCGAAAGCAGAGTCCGCTTACGAATCGTTGAGCTACAAAAACAAAAACTGTGGAAATAAGCCGATCAACTCAATTTCATTTTACTGTAATTGTGCATAGATTTTCGCAATAAAACAAAAAAAACGAATCTTGATTATATTTGGCCCTACTACACTAAAGCTTGTGTTAGTCTAAAAATCTAATAATTAGGGTTGATTTTTCTTACTGGCCTAATTAATATACAATGCCCCGTTAGGAAAATCAATCTTCCACTACACTACATATACAAAGTAGTTTTTTTCGATTTACTCATAAAGTATTATATTTTTACACTTATGTTGTATATCGAATTTGAAAAAAAAATGACTTTTTAATCACAAAATTATCAATTTTTATAATTTTTTGCAGTAACTTATTCAAATATTTTTCTTTATTTCAATTCTCAATTATTTGGTTTCCATGGTGACCACGAACAAGGAATACTAGATTTAAGTATGTAGCTCATTTTTATCACAAATTTTAAAATTGGGACTTTTTTGATAATAAGTATGAAACTGTTACGTGTAAGCAATTAAAGTTTTAAACAAACTTACCTTAATTTTGGACGTTAAATCGATCTGACTAATAAAAAATAGGGGTTTCCATTTGATTTTTCTGAGCAACTTGCATTTTTTGATAGTCTAGTTTAGATATTCATTTTTATTTTTATGAAAAATACAAATGTCATTTTTGCAGACTGTTGCAATAGACCTTTGCCTACAACACCTCAAAGTTTTATTCAAATTGTTTGACAGGAACAGAACAATTAACGAGTTATTACTAAGACCGCATCTGTCAATTTTTTTAGAAAAATGTTTTTTTTTCAAAACGACTGAAATTTCGTATCTAGTTTATTTAACAAACTTACCTTAAAATTCGACATAGAATCCAAAAATGTATTAATATACGGAGTGTTCCATTTAAAATAAGCGACTAAGTACCGACTTCCGGCATAACCGGAAGTGGTACGAACGTGAAAATATTTTAGATGAGTTAGCCCTAACATCATTACCCTGTCACCAAATTTTCAAAATTATAGTAAGTTTGGTTTAGCAGATACTCATAGGATCAGCTCCCAAAGGCGGACCCTGTATAGTGTTATGCCCACGTTATATATTTATTGCATGAATTGAGCACCTTTTCAGTATAAACTAAGGGTGGGATATGGAAAACCTGATGACAGTATACGGAGTCGCTATTGGTAAGATAATAGTAAATAATCAATTAAAACTGTTTGAACACTTTTACACATGAAAAAATTGAGTTTGTGCTAATTTATTAAATGAAACGGTAAAACCGTATTTATAAATGACATTGATGTCTTACAAATGATTACAAAAAATACATACTCGCCTCGAAAGAATAGACACGTAGCTTCGTGTTCCTAAACATGCAATTAAGATTTGAAACGATTATTTGCATTTTTACGTTTTCTCAAATGTCAAGCCCAACTTCAAAATATTTAGAAAAGTGTACTACACTACGTAATGACGCAGCCACTTTAGTAGGAAGCCTTACTAAGTAGTTTTGAAAAGGTTACGAAAATGACTACGACGCAGATTTGAAAAGCCAAGGTCTGGTGATCAAAACGCAATTACCAAAGGATCTAAAAATATTTATGAATCACTCTTAGATTATACGAGGTTGGTTTGACGAAAGAGTGACTTTTCAATAAAAAAATTTGTTTTAAGGCAAAAATATATTTTATTTTTTTACATAATTTCCTTTTAATTCTATACACTTATTCCAACGGCTTTACAACTTTTTTAAACCTCCAGAAAAATAATGTTTTGGAAACTCTGCAAAATATGCATTCGTTGCTTCCATTACTTCTTCATCTGTATGAAATCTCTGCCCTCCGAGCCACTTCTTCAAGTTTGGGAACAAGAAGAAATCACTCAGAGCCAGATCTGGCGAATGTAGAGGATGAGGCAGCAATTCATAACCCAATTCAATTAATTTATTGGATGCAATAACGTACGAACGAGAGGGCGCGTTATCATGATGGAAAAGAACTTGTTTTTTGTTTAGATGTGGTCGTTTCTTTCGTAATTCTGCATTAAAGCGTGTTAATAAGTTGGAATAATACTCGGCACTTACACCCTTCTGCAGATAATCAATAAGGATTACCCTTTGAGAGTCTCAAAAGACCGTGTCCATAACTTTGTTGGCAGAAAAAACGGTTTTTAGCTTTTTAGGGGCCCGTCCATTGTTTCTATTGCATTTTCGTCTCAGGTGTGTAATGGTGAATCCATGTTTCGTCCACGGTAACGTATCGACGAAATAATTCTCTTGGATTACGCTTCAACTTAACCAAACAGTCACTTGAAATCGAAACACGTGTATGCATTTGTGCTTCAGTTAACAAACGCGGCACCCATCTTGCACTTAACTTTTTCATATTTAAATATTGATGCAAGATATCATGCACCGATTCTGTTGAAATACGCAGTTCATTGGCTATCTTTCGCACTTTAACTCGACGATCACTTTTTATGATGGAACTGACTTTTTGATTGTTTCTTGTGAGGTAACCGTATTCGACGTTCCTGGACGTTCCGCATCTTCCGTGCTCATATGGCCACTTTTAAAAACAGCAAACCACTTGCAAACCATTCCATGGGACGGAGCAGATTCGCCGTAATATTTGCGTAATTTCTCTTCTGTTTGTTTGATGTTCTTTCCGCCTAAAAATAGTGTTTTATTAAAACACAAAATTCCTTTATCCATTTTTAATTAAATAACAAACGTGTCTTGTTTGATTGACTGTCCACTGACAGATTTTCACGAAATTTTGACAGTAGGCTTGTAAAAGATGGCTGAATATCATAATATCGTCATGTTAGGGTTGCCAACTTTTGAAAAGTCACACTTCCGTCAAACCAGCCTCGTATTTCAAATTGAATAACAGTTGACGTGCATTGCGAAGCAGACTTTAAGATTATGTAAATATCCCGACAGAGAACTTTCAATGAAATGTTAAATAATGGTTAACCAGACAGTGTACTCGATTCCAGTGGCGGGGGCTTATTAAGGGTAGTTTTTGGTTTTTATCAACTATTTCTAAAACAGCTGCATATTTCAAAGATATAAAAATACCTGGATATAGACCTTAAACATATCGATTAATTATGTTCTATACAATTTTTGATATGACGCGTAATTTAGCGACAAACAAATTCTTAAGGTAGAGTTTAAGTGTTAGTTCAATTTTTTTCATTATCTGAATAACGATTAATTTTATAAAAAAAAAGTGTAGACGTATTTTTTTTTAATTTAATTTACATAAATTTCGTTTACAAAGTTTTTTAATCTAAAGCGTAATAAGTGTAAAAATTAAATAAATATGATTGAAAATGCTGAAGCTGTATGTTACGTTAACACATATTTATGTCAATGAATCTGTCTTGAAGTTTTAAACGTCGTTCTGACATAGATTACTGTTTTTGTTTTTACAATGTTGCCTGTTTTCGTTATGACCGTATAAAAAAGAGGCTGCAACAAAAATTGAAATTAAAATTATTTGTTTTCTTTGTCACGAAATTATATAAGAAAAACAGAAATTGTTTCATATAGCTTCCAAGACATAGAAAATGCATTACGAGCTGTAGAAGATGGAAAAAAATTAGAGAGACAGGGCAAGAATATAATATACCTGAATCTACCTTAAGAAAGCGAATAAAAAATAAATCGAAAAGTTCACCCTGTTTGGGTCGCAAGCCATTGTTTTCAAAGGAAGCAGAAGGCGAATTAAGTAACTGCGTTCTTTTACTGGCAAAACTATTCTACGCTTTAACACCCAAATGTCTTAGAAGGTTAGCATTTCGATATTCCGAACAGCATAACGTATCGCATAATTTTAATAATCAGGCGAAGTTGGCTGGAAAAGACTGGCTTTATGGTTTTGTAAAATGATTTCCTCAGATAATATTAAGACAACCAGAAGGAACAAGTAGGCAATTATATACCTCCAATGCTGATATACCCACGCAAGAGAATGCCTGCGACGCTCCAAAAAATGGACCAATTGAAGCTTGCGCCATTGCTTAAAAAACGGGTGGACTAACACTGATACTTTTTTTCGAATGTTTAGCACATTTTGATAAGTTTATAAAACCAACTACAACCGATCCCGTGTTATGGACAATCACAACAGCCATATTTCTATTGCAGCATATAATTACTGTAAGCAAAGGAATATCCATATGGTTTCGCTTCCACCCCACACCTCTGACCATATGCAACCTCTAGACCTAGCATTTTTTGGTACTTTGAAAAATGATCTATACAGAGAATACGATTTATATTTAACAACTACTGGACATCAAAAAATAACAGAGTATGATATAACTGTGTTACTAAATAAGGCTTTCATGAAAGTTGCAACAATGGAAAAACTAGCTTCATGATTTCTAACTTGCGGAATCTTTCCACTAGATCCGGATAAATTTAATGAAAATGAATTTGCTGCTGCAAATCAAGTAAGAGAGTTTACAGTTGAGGAAGTTCCATCAACAACCGAAACTAGTAGAGCAGGTGGGTCCGATATGACACCACCACCAATACAATATAATGAACCGTCCACATCTAACTCTTTCTTGGATATGACTCCAATTCCAAAACAAAAAATGCAGAAGCAGTTAACAAGGAAACCCTGACAAAAACAGTACTCAGTAATTTTGACAAGTACACCAACCTTGGAAAAATTGGAAGAAGCTGAAGCAAAGCGGAAATTAAGAGAAGAAAAACTAAAGAAAAGAGAAAATGAAAAAATGTTAAGTCTACAGTTTGGAGATGTTTTAGTGACGATTCACCAGAGAGAAAATAAATCAACGGGATACAGAAACTGAAACGAGAACCTATACCTGATTCATCCGATTCAGAAGATATAGTTTCAGATTCCTGCGATGATGATGAACTGGATGATGCTGACTTAACCTTTTCACCAACACCTCTAGAAAAACCTACAAAACCTAACGAATCGTGTGGAATTTGTGGAGAATTAGGAAAGAGTTGAGAGTTATGGTATCGGTGTATTTTGTGTTCAACATGGAACCACGCCGACTACACAGGCGCTGAAAATTCCAAAGACTATAAATGTGACTTTTGTTTATTCTAATAATGTTTTTTTAATTACTTATTACAACAATAGTAAAATAATGTGTAATGATGAATTTTTTTAACATTTTTTTTACTGCACACCATTTCCCAATCAAAGCGCACCATTGCCCCGTGGGGTAGGTAAGGGTGCGCAAATGCATGTTTACACTTTACTCAAAATTGTAATTTTGTTTTTGAATTTTTTTACATTATTTCGTTACATACCTTTAGTGCAATAGTTACTGCTTGCACTAGTGTAATAGTAATTAACGTATTAAGTGGGGTAACCCAGTCTTAATTTCGAGCATATTTTTAAAATATGCGAGATTTGTTAAGACGGTTACCTCTCGAAACGCGTTCATTAGTTTATCGTTCATTGAGGCAATAATTTTGAATTAATAATGAATTACTAAAAACTGCAAAATCGAAATGGTACTATCATGAAAATGTGTGACGTTACTACAGTTTCTATTCTAAACAAAATAAAATCTTAAAATTAAAATGGAAACGCAAAACGAGTTTTTGTTATCCCGAATGAAATTAAAAAGATTGCTGCCTCCGCCATGGAGGAAATTGTCTCGTCGACATCTAAAGTAAGATACGAAAGAGAATACTCCGCATTCAACGCTTGGAGAAACCAAAAATGCGTTAAAGGAGTAAATGAGGAAGTTATTTTGGCATATGTCAAAGAGAAGGTAAAAGGTTCTATACCATTCCCCCCAATTACCTAAATGATCTTATATTAATTCATTTTTTAGTCTGGGAAGTCGGCGCCATCATCACTGTGGACGTATGTTTCTATGTTGAAAAGAATGTTACAAACAAAAGAACATACAGATATTGCAAAATCTGAACTGGAATTTTTGAAAAAAAAGTCCAAGAATTACATAGGCAATAAATCTTTGATATTAAAAGTAGATGTTATCAAGAGAATTAAACAAACATGTTTTTTTATTTGATGTAAATGTGCATGCATATTAAATGCGTGGATGCATGTTAAAGGTATTTTAATATTCGAAGATGCGATCATGTTAAATATTGTTTAACATTTCAATGAACGATAAACAAATTGATATTAACTATAACATGTTCCCGACAATAAAGAATCTTGCTTAAGTGCGCACCATTCCCCCACTTTTCTTTATCCTAAAAAAATGTTATTAAAATTAATTCATTTCTTCTAATTTCCATTTTGTGGGTCAAAAGGTCGTGTCGTGTTCCACACCAGATATTTTTAGGCTAACTGCAACCTCTTTTATACGTTCATAACGAAAACAGGCAACATTGTAGAAACAAAACAACAATCTATGTCGGAATGACGTTTAAAACTTCATTTCAGATAGAGATTAATACACACAAAGTCGTACGCTTCTATAAGATACAGTTTAACCATTTATTTTCTTAATGAATGAGGTATGACTATACATTGACCCTTAAAAATTATTCCATTATTAATTGTTAGTTCATTGTGATAGTTACTATACTTCTTAAGCCTACTACCTAAAGACCTACTGTTATTTGCCCAACCTGACCCAATGACTTCCATTAATTCTACTAATTCCTCATCTTTCTCCGTTTCATTTTTGATTATATTTAAGTAGTTATCTGACACATCAAGCATACCTGTGCTTTAAGCTCTTCGTCCCAACTTTATAACCCTTCAGATTCATTTAAATATGCTCTTGATAATGCATCTGCAATTACTAGTTCCGAACCCTTTTATATTTTAATTGAAATGTATACCTTTGTAATTGTATTAATATTCTTTGTAACCTAGCCGGGTAATGGTTTGTGGTCGGTTTCTACTATCACTTCTTTACCATAAACAAAATCATGGAATTTAGATAATCCAAACCACACGGCCAATAACTCTTCTTCAATTTGGACATAATTGGTTTGAGTTTGTGTTAAAGCTTTCGATGCATATAAACAGGATAAATTGTTTTGCATTAAGGTTGCTCCCAATCCTGACCGCAGCGCCATGTGTATTAATTGTATTTAAGAAAAGTCTTTTTGTTTAAAGTGCTTTAATAAACATAAACAAACTTTTAGAAAAATTAGTCACACACTAATAATCATGTCCCCATGTTTGTTTATCTGCTGCCTTGGTCCCCTTTACCATGTTGCCAACTATGGCTTGACAACAGCCACTTGCTGTAGGTTTGGCGAAACTGATTCCGATTTGCACATGTCTACTTTCGTCCTGAATACATTTCTCATTACATTTCGCGTATTATGGTTCGGCAAAAGAGATCATTTAGCGTCCTTCATTGCCATATTTTACTGACATCAGAATAAGATAATATCTTATTGACCTAGATACTTCAGTTGTCAAGTTACTATTAAATTACCAATTAACGTTTAGGTAAAATTACCAGGTGAGCAAGGATAACCCGAACCCGAATTACTTTCAGTTCTGACGAATCTTTTGTATTTGAGCCAGCTAAAAGGGGAAGATAAAAGTCTCTGGAAAAAGTTGGAAACTGATTTGTAACATTATGTTTCACATGTTAAGTGAGATGCAATAATAAAGTTCAGTTGAAAGATTTTAACAAATTTAAGAGAACATACAAATAAAAAAATAATTTCAGTTATGTCGGAGTTCTTAAATATCGACAAGAGTAATTTAGTGTCAAAATAAGGCTCTTTTTCCGCCTTGTTGAAATTCATGATGCAGGAGACTTAACCTATCAAAATAAATTAGAGTCCTCTCAATGTCCAGGATGTTTTGTTTATTTCTTCTTTCCCCATTAAAGATTTAGTATGCATCCTTCAGCGTTCTTTAATGTATACTATAAAGCTCCTACGTTTTTGTTGAAATTATCTGTGACTCAAGTAAAATGTGAAACCAATTTTTCACTATTAAAACTAATAAAAACTAGAGTTAATTCCAGTATATCACAAAACATTCTTGGAGCATTACTCATGGACGCGGAAAGTCACATCCCTAATCGGATAGACAATGGTAATGTAATAAACGCCTTTACAAATCGTCTAAAAATGTGCTTTAATATTTTTTAAGTTAAAATGTTGGTATCATTGTTTTGAAAAGAAACCTTATGTTCGTATAATTGGGTAATCAAACATTAATGTACGTTTGCTTTATTGAGAAATGGAACAGTGCAATTCAAGGTCATGATGTGTAGTGGGGCCCCAGCGCACGTTTTTCCTCGTAGGCCCAGATAAAGTAATCTAGCCCTAGTCGTAAATATACATTAAATCGGAACCAGCCGCAAACATACCGTAACAAAATTGAAATATAATGAAAATTTGCATCGCATGTTGGCAAAATTAGTACACCGTTCCACGATTGACGTGTTTAATAGTTATTAATGATACTAGTTCGATATGAACGTCATAATGAAACGCGTGTAAAGTTAAACCACGAGGCGTTAGCGTTCATATCGAACGTGTATCATTCAAAATTTAATCTACGCCAGTCCAAATAGATTTTCTTTGCATAGATTCGATTTGTTTACAATATCAGAAACGTTTTTGTAAATAAAAATTCAAAATTATTAAGTGCCCATATTAATCGATGTTATAGTTTGTCGATTGTTGCAATTTTTACGTTGACAACGTCATTATTTGCGTTCAATTTTGTCCTTTACGTGAGTTTCACGCACTGATGGACTGAATTTAACAAATTGTACAGAAATAAATAAATGTTGGTAAAGATTTTATAATGAAGTAAAAGTTGTAACTAACTTTCTTTTTGCCTGTTTTTTATTTTAAAGTTTGCGTGTTATTATGAGTTCATAATGGCACTGGGTGCTATTATGAAGGCCATAATGACACCCAAATGAAGATGATAAATATGTCATAATGACACTGACGTAGATTAAATACTTAATCCATTAGTTTTCAAACGAAATTCTTCGACGTTCTCAGAAAAGATAAAGCATGGTGTTCTTTTAACCGCATCTCCGTGCGTTGTTTCGTTTCGGAGATATTTAAATTTACGGTGGAACCCACAATCATATATATTTTGAAAATTATGAAATAGCACCAAAACGGCGCTATTTATCACCCAATACTTGTCATTAAGGTCACCCTTACACTCAATAGAGAATTGAAAAATGCCAAAAAATAACAAACGCCAACACTAAGTGGGACACACTGTATAGTCAAAGGTATGTTTAAATTATAAACAATTTGATTCGGTGCAACCTTCATTCGAATCCTTTTTTACATTTTTTGAGATAAGAGAGCTATAGAGCAATTCGTCTTAGGCACCTCTGCAATTGTTCAGTGAACGATGTGTTACGAGAGCATTGGTGGACGTTGTGACCAAATAGATCTAACGATCCGGTTGCGACCGGAAAAGAAAAGTAGAGGTCAACGTTGGTGGGCGATATGAAAAGTACATGTCGCTGGAGGTTGTGACCAGGGTGGAGGTTGTGACCAAATTTAAAGGTGGGCGTTGTGACCGGAAAAAGAAAAATGGACGTTACGACCAACGTCGTTGGGCGATAAGACCAGAAGGCGTCGGTGGAGGTTGTGACCAGAGTGAAGGTTATGACCAAATTTAAAATGGGCGTTGTGACCAGCGTGGCATAGCAGGTGGTGGGCGTTATGACCAAAGTGGACGTTATGGCTAAATTTAAAAGCGGACGTTGTGACCAAGCTGGCGGTTTAGAAGGCGGTGGACGTTGTGACCAGTAGACGTTGTGTCCTAGACTTCACACGAGTACACCAGACTCGTTGATCGTCAGAGTACGCACCCAATGTAACCGCATGCTTAGTCGGCAGCTAGTCGGCAGATGCTACTCTGTTGCTTTGGAGCACAGCTTGAATTCAACTTCATTTTTACTAAGCACCATTATGTTTTTCATTTTTTTTAACTTCATATTCGTAATCAGCATCTAAAAAACATAAAAATATATATTTCCATTGAAAAATGATGATTCTACAATTAATTGTAGACGATTTTTGAAAAATTGCGGTGAAAAATCAGTTTTTTGAGTTTAAAAAAAAAGCGCAGTATTTTCAATCTGCGGACGTTTAAATACAAATATATTTGAAAAGATTTTATTCAAATCCATGACTTCCCTAATTAGTTCCTAATAAACACCCTTTTTTTGTCTACGTTGCTCCACTATTATTTGTAGGGGAACACCAACGTTGTCACTACTAATGTAACAATTTTAATAAAGAATTGACTTGTATAGTCAAACCTGTCCACCAGAATCAAGTTCCGTATTGTGCACGTTCGTTCGGGTTGGGCGAAAAGATGCAATACCCGTTATGTCATTACATACACTCCCAATAGTTCAAAATAATTTGTTATAGATCGATAACTATTGCATAGTTATAAAGGGTGTCAGTTTCACAGTTAAACTGACACATATGATTATGTTCTGTTAAATATATTAGCTGAAATACTTATAGAACCTACTATTTGTATTCCTAATTCTTTGTCATCTTTTTGTTGACACTGGCTCTGAATTAAGTTTATCATTATTATTATCTAACTGTTTAACCATTTTAATTATTTACAATTGTTACATTGTTACATTCAAACGTAGTACATTTTATGTTATGCATAGAGGGTTGAAGTAAATACTTTATGACCGGGTTGTAGAATAATAATAATCAATTGTTTGGCATTTTCATACAACGTAATGTAAATAATTATTTGCACAGCTAGAGAAGAAAGTGGTGTTTTTCAACTCGAGTTCAAAGTGTGACACACGAGCGTATTATGTATTACATACATATGAAGTTTTAAGTTTAAACGATCATACAAACTGATCTGTTTCAATACAAATATTTAACATGCGTTCAGTATTTTCATTTACTCTGAAATGTTCAAACATTTCTAGAACGTGTTTCGTATGTTCTCACGCGTTCTCTCCATTTACCGGTGCGTAACAGATAATAAAAACGATCTTTCAAAATTGAACTTTCATTTTAATCTACATTACCCAGGGGGATATTAAAGGTAAAGTCACACACAGCTACTTTTGCTGCGGTGCAGCATAGAAAACTGCGCAACCCGAGTGAATTTTAATGTGAATACTCGTGCAACCTCAAAAGTAGCGAGTGCAGCTCGAGTAGCTGCAGTATTTTCGTGCTACCTATGCAACCTAAAAAGTATCCAGGTGTGAACGTAATTTTAAAGAGTTGCGGTCGCTGCAAAAAATATTAGTTTGGTTGAAACTTTTGCAGCGGTTGCATGTGCAGCATATCTATTAATAATAAGACAATAAAGCGAAAGTGGTAACGTTCAGTAATATATTGTGTTTTAAGCATATTAAAGGTAGGTAATTTTAAAATGTTCGTAATGAATAAGCATTGTTGCTTGTAATAATGTACCTATTATTCAGAAATTAATTGGTCCCGTGAACAAGTGCTAAAACTTCTAGAACTTGTTGAGGAAAATGAATGCTTATGGAACATATAGCTATCGCAAAAATTGCTACTATTCTTAAGATGTCTGTAGAAAGGAGACACCTCGCCTTTCACTTTTTGTAACGTCATTTGACCTTAGGAATTTCCGATGGCGTAGTTCGGCCTAGCGATTTACGGTAACGTAATTCAGCCTTCGGAATTTCCGATGACGTAATTCGATCTGAGGAATTTCCGATGACCGCGCCTTTCACTTTTGACCTTAATAAAGTTGTTTACCTTGAGTTCTTGTCGTGGACCCTTGGTGCAATTGTATGTGGGTTCCAACCTAATCTTATAAGGCAAGTGTAAGCCTTCGCCCCACCGTCATAAAAATTTGTATTCTAATAAGGTTGCCCTAACCTCGTAAGACAAGACTTGTGCTAGGGTCCGTGTCCCGGTCCCCTTTGAGTTAAAATTGGTTTTTAGCGCCATCTAGTTGTGTATAGACTAGCGAGTGTTTTCTGTAATAGAAGTTGATCATGCACGTCTCACTTGTTACGGAATTCTTAATTAAAACAATTAAAGTACTAAAAACGTTTTTATTTATCAGAGTAGTAGAATAGTTGAAAAACAAACGTTATACAGTAACTGTATTATCTCATCGTTTCGAACTAAACATGTAGTGAAAAACTTATTTACAAAATCAAGCATTGGTAAATTATTTATTCTAAAATACACAAAAAATCCTGCAGCGTGGTTTTGTTATACCTGAACCATTTAGAATTCTTCTCAAGGAAACGTAAATGGTAACCTAGCGGGGGTCGTCCAAAGGAATCAAAATATTCCCCATTACCTCCTCGTCAATGTAGATAGCAGTCCAATTCTGGCCTAGTTTGTTTGCTGGATCCGTGTTTACAATAACTGCACAAGGTCTAGGTACGTGTTGTGGCAGCTGATTAGAAGCACATACAAGTCGAAACACATTCTTGTGGAAGGGGATCGATTTCGAACATTTCAGCACTTGTATCGCATACATCTTTGGAGTTGGTATGCGCACAATCTTGCAGTAGTAATGCGTTTTCCAGAGCGTACATAGGCTCCTCGATCTTATGCTTTAAACAGCTATACGCCTTTGCTTCCTTTTTCAATTTTTTAAGCGGGAGGCTACCAATCTCGTCTAAGCTTAGTATTGGTTTATTAAGGAATCTTAAAAACAGGTGTTTTGCACTACCCTTAGCGTGAATTTTGTTAAACGGCAGCAGAGTTCTTATCAGCTCCTCTTGGAAATCATTGTATGGCACATAACCTGACCGCTATTTCAAGCCGTGATATTTATCCTCTAAGTGCCTTATCTGTCTTGACATGGGCTTTGATATCAAATAATCTCGAGGTGACTTTATCACTATCAGTAGTAACGAACCATGATCTGTAATCACGGCAATTTCTTTCGGTATGAATTCGTTATCAACACCTCTAAACCCTTGTACGTCCAAGTATGCGTCCATCTTCTTTCACTTGCTACTGGATACTGAAGTTTGTGAAATCTATGACCACATTCCGATGTTTGTCGATCTCAATCACGTTATCGAATTCGGCGTACACAGTTAACGGTTTCTACGAGAGCTTCTTCAAAGTCGACTTCTAGGCGAAGGGAACCGTTTATAACTAAATTCCTGTGTGTGCTAGCGTTTGCAGACAGGTCAGGGGTTAGGTCGAAGGCCATTAAACAGTAGCCGTTGGGGTAATCGCTTCTCGATATATCGTTGCCCTTATTCAAAAAATGAATACCCGTACCGGAGAATAAGGTGTGATATGCCCTTATATATAAACCATTTTTTTGCGACAAAACATCGTTTAGGTAACTGACCAAGGAAGATATTATCCAATGATTTTCTTGCTAAACTAGAAAAGTATTGCGGTCGGAAAAGAATCTAAAAAAATAAGTTGCGTTATTTTAATGTTTTACGACTCACGAAACCTGAAAAAAATTTTTAAAAATGTCTGTGTGTGTCGTGTGTCTGTGGTCACTCGCGAGCCGAAATTATAAGGACGATTTTGATGAAATTTTGAATGAATGCCTACGAGATAATTATGTCGACAAAACAATGTTTTAAAGGAAATAGGTATACAGGGTGTTATTCTGGGGGCAAATTTTCAAATTTTAACATAGAAGATTGAAATTCAGGTCATCAATAACTCGCATGAAATTCAATTTTTTGCAATTTTTAAAACTTTCAAAATTGAATGTGGCCGTAGTTACAGTCACATATACATTTTTTTTTGTAGAAGTTTATATTTCCGATACCGTGCAAGGTATAAAAGAATTGGAAATAGATATGCGTAGTTAAATAAAAAATAAATAAGTTATGGTAAAAATTTGCCTACATTTAAGCAGTTGAACTTAAGCAAGTATTCGAAATTGATTTATTCAAAATTCTCGCCAAGTATTTTTTTTTGTTTTTTTTTTATATTTTCTAGGCAATCAGCTACTCTTATGAATGCAACTAACCTGCTTCTTCTAAAGCTACTAGTATAGGACATCATTTTTTTTTAATTTATTTTAATATTGATATTGTTAGAACTTTCTAACTGTTTTGGTTACAGACTTGGGATTTTGGAAATAGAACTTTGTTCATTTGCGCTAATGAAATGATATTATCTTGATGAAAACACTGCTTCCGGTTTTTCCGAAAATTGTAAACATTCCTCGTATTGATGGTATAACATACACATACTCTTACTTTATTTCAAATGGAGCGAAATTTACTTTAAAATGATATGAAACAGTCCATAGTTATCTTGAAAGATAAGCAAGATATCTATTTTAATTTTCAACCTACATATAGATATGGTTATGCAATCGACTTTTTTTACTATCGCTAAATCGACTTATTAGCTCATTTTACAACGTATGGCCAAGTTTTTCAAGATCAACCATGTCTGGATGTGTCGGAAAGGGTGTGTATTAGGGCCAGTTTTGATTTTATTAAATATTTCTAAAACAGCTGAATATTTCAAAGATATAAAAATACTCCATATATTTTTAGTATTTTGTAAGAAAGTCCTGTAATGCACTAGCATTCACCTAGTTTGTATTATCGCTGTATCTGTACCTGTTACAATGAATCCACTTTCAGTTTCTAGTTAAGTAAGGCAAATGTAATTTGAAACAAGTAACTTTGGTTGTTTAAATAAGTTGTATAATTAATAAATATCATTTCTGAACAGTGATTGCTAAATTTTAATAGAAATACATGGAGCAAGTGATGATTGTCGTATTTATAATTATTAATTAATTAATGTGGTAGTTAACTTGCGTAATTTAATTTATACCTAATAGTAATATAGTTTATCAGTTAACTATTATAGATTTTTGGGAATCCTTTTTCTAAACTGTATTTTGTTGTCTAAATACACACAAAATCGCGTTAGAAAAAAACTGATAAAATGCAAATTAAATTTTATACATTTTATTGAAAATATCTCTATTGAAATTTTATTTTACGAATGAAAATGTGTGAGACATTATATTGTATTCAGTAGGTTTGGTTTTTACGCTTTCGTTGATAAAGATTAAACCATATAGAAATTCATAAAATTACTGAAATTTACGATATTTTGAGAAGTTTATATAAATGTATTATACAATTCAGTAACAATGCCAACGCTCATTCTGGATTGCAAATTTCAGGAATTTTAATGCAAAATATCTTATTCTACCCTTTGTCATACTTATCTCTCTTCAATAAGTAACATTTATACATAGTATGTAATCACATTCACATGTGTCAACATTTTTGAATTTAAACATGTTAAATCACTTTAATAAAAACCTACCACTTTTGACACACTTAATGACAAGAGGAAATGTCTCCTAACGATGGTGATCGTGTGTCACTTAAAAGACGGAACCAATTGAAGCCATTAGTGTTTTACTCAGATAATTACTATGCACTATGTGGGCATATTGCTCTCGTTGTGGGATACATTTCGGTCAAATTTATCTCTAATGAAACACTTTAAAGTCTTAACCAGATAGCAGACTAGATATAGTAATATACTTGCAGATAACATCTGCTAAAAATATATTTGTCTTGATTAGAGTAGCAAAAATTCAACATTATAATGGAAAGAGATAACGGAACTGTTTCAAACTGTAATAATTGACAGTTCTAATACATGTTAAATCAAAATAAACCTTGTATTTTTATTATATAAACTTATGTTTTGATAGCAATTGCAACTAGCGTTAGTAGAATGGGTCCTGATTCCCCTCCACGTTTAATCGGATGACGTCACAATTAAAAATGGTTTTCTGGCCACGCCCTTTTCCGGTGCCATCACGCCCGCTTTTAACACGTGACTCCGACCTCTCCCACGTGACCACGTCTACTGTCATCTGATTGATTCAGCGCGTAAACTGCTTCAGGCTGAGCGGATTGATTAGAGGGCCTAAGTTTGGAGCACAGCTTGAATTCAACTTCATTTTACTAAGCACCATTATGTTTTTCATTTTTTAACTTCATATTCGTAATCAGCATCTTAAAAACATAAAATATTTATTTCCATTGAAAATGATGATTCTACAATTAATTGTAGACGATTTTGAAAAATTGCGGTGAAAATCAGTTTTTGAGTTTAAAAAAGCGCAGTATTTTCAATCTGCGGACGTTTAAATACAAATATATTTGAAAAGATTTTAATCAAATCCATGACTTCTCTAATTAGTTCCTAATAAACACCCTTTTTTTGTCTACGTTGTTCCACTATTATTTGTAGCGGAACACCAACGTTGTCACTACTAATGTAACAATTTTAATAAAGAATTGACTTGTATAGCCAAACCTGTCCACCAGAATCAAGTACCGTATTGTGCACGTTCGTTCAGGTTGGGCGAAAAGATGCAATACCCGTTATGTCATTACATACACTTCCAATAGTTCAAAATAATTTGTTATAGATCGATAACTATTGCATAGTTATAAAGGGTGTCAGTTAAACTGACACATGATTATGTTCTGTTAAATATATTAGCTGAAACACTTATAGAACCTACTATTTGTATTCCTAATTCTTTGTCATCTTTTTGTTGACACTGGCTCTGAATTAAGTTTATCATTATTATTATCTAACTGTTTAACCATTTTAATTATTTACAATTGTTACATTGTTACATTCAAACGTAGTACATTTTATGTTATGCATAGAGGGTTGAAGTAAATACTTTATGACCGGGTTGTAGAATAATAATAATCAATTGTTTGGCATTTTCATACAACGTAATGTAAATAATTATTTGCACAGCTAGAGAAGAAAGTGGTGTTTTTCAACTCGAGTTCAAAGTTTGACACACGAGCGTATTATGTATTACATACATATGAAGTTTTAAGTTTAAACGATCATACAAACTGATCTGTTTCAATACAAATATTTAACATGCGTTCAGTATTTTCATTTACTCTGAAATGTTCAAACATTTCAAGAACGTGTTTCGTATGTTCTCACGCGTTCTCTCCATTTACCGGTGCGTAACAGATAATAAAAACGATCTTTCAAAATTGAACTTTCATTTTAATCTACATTACCCAGGGGGATATTAAAGGTAAAGTCACACACAGCTACTTTTGCTGCGGTGCAGCATAGAAAACTGCGCAACCCGAGTGAATTTTAATGTGAATACTCGTGCAACCTCAAAAGTAGCGAGTGCAGATCGAGTAGCTGCAGTATTTTCGTGCTACCTATGCAACCTAAAAAGTATCCACGTGTGAACGTAATTTTAAAGAGTTGCGGTCGCTGCAAAAAATATTAGTTTGGTTGAAACTTTTGCAGCGGTTGCATGTGCAGCATATCAATTAATAATAAGACAATAAAGCGAAAGTGGTAACGTTCAGTAATATATTGTGTTTTAAGCATATTAAAGGTAGGTAATTTTAAAATGTTTGTAATGAATAAGCATTGTTGCTTGTAATAATATACCTATTATTCAGAAATTAATTGGTCCCGTGAACAAGTGCTAAAACTTCTAGAACTTGTTGAGGAAAATGAATGCTTATGGAACATATAGCTATCGCAAAAATTGCTACTATTCTTAAGATGTCTGTAGAAAGGAGACACCTCGCCTTTCACTTTTTGTAACGTCATTTGACCTTAGGAATTTCCGATGGCGTAGTTCGGCCTAGCGATTTACGGTAACGTAATTCAGCCTTCGGAATTTCCGATGACGTAATTCGATCTGAGGAATTTCCGATGACCGCGCCTTTCACTTTTGACCTTGAGAAAGTTGTTTACCTGGAGCTCTTGTCGTGGACCCTTTGTGCAATTGTATGTGGGTTCCAACCTAATCTTATAAGGCAAGTGTAAGCCTTCGCCCCACCGTCATAAAAATTTGTATTCTAATAAGGTTGCCCTAACCTCGTAAGACAAGACTTGTGCTAGGGTCCGTGTCCCGGTCCCCTTTGAGTTAAAATTGGTTTTTAGCGCCATCTAGTTGTGTATAGACTAGCGAGTGTTTTCTGTAATAGAAGTTGATCATGCACGTCTCACTTGTTACGGAATTCTTAATTAAAACAATTAAAGCACTAAAAACGTTTTTATTTATCAGAGCAGAATAGTTGAAAAACAAACGTTATACAGTAACTGTATTATCTCATCGTTTCGAACTAAACATGTAGTGAAAAACTTATTTACAAAATCAAGCATTGGTAAATTATTTATTCTAAAATACACAAAAAATCCTGCAGCGTGGTTTTGTTATACCTGAACCATTTAGAATTCTTCTCAAGGAAACGTAAATGGTAACCTAGCGGGGGTCGTCCAAAGGAATCAAAATATTCCCCATTACCTCCTCGTCAATGTAGATAGCAGTCCAATTCTGTCCTAGTTTGTTTGCTGGATCCGTGTTTACAATAACTGCACAAGGTCTAGGTACGTGTCGTGGCAGCTGATTAGAAGCACATACAAGTCGAAACACATTCTTGTGGATAGGGATCGATTTCAAACATTCCAGCACTTGTATCGCATACATCTTTGGAGTTGTTATGCTCACAATCTTGCAGTAGTAATGCGTTTTCCAGAGCGTACATAGGGTCCTCGATCTTATGGTTTAAACAACTATACGCCTTTGCTTCCTTTTTCAATTTTTTAAGCGGGAGGCTACCAATCTCGTCTAAGCTTAGTATTGGTTTATTAAGGAATCTTAAAAACAGCTGTTTTGCACTACCCTTAGCGTGAATTTTGTTAAACGGCAGCAGAGTTGTTATCAGCTCCTCTTGAAAATCATTGTATGGCACATAACCTGACCGCTATTTCAAGCCGTGATATTTATCCTCTAAGTGCCTTATCGGTCTTCACATGGGCTTTGATATCAAATAATCTCGAGGTGACTTTATCACTATCAGTAATAACGAACCATGATCTGTAATCACGGCAATTTCTTTCGGTATGAATTCGTTATCAACACCTCTAAACCCTTGTACGTCCAAGTATGCGTCCATCTTCTTTCACTTGCTACTGGATACTGAAGTTTGTTAAATCTATGACCACATTCCGATGTTTGTCGATCTCAATCACGTTATCGAATTCGGCGTACACAGTTAACGGTTTCTACGAGAGCTTCTTCAAAGTCGACTTCTAGGCGAAGGGAACCGTTTCTAACTAAATTCCTGTGTGTGCTAGCGTTTGCAGACAGGTCAGCGGTTAGGTCGAAGGCCATTAAACAGTAGCCGTTGGGGTAATCGCTTCTCGATATATCGTTGCCCTTATTCAAAAAATGAATACCCGTACCGGAGAATAAGGTGTGATATGCCCTTATATATAAACCATTTTTTTACGACAAAACCTACGATACATCGTTTAGGTAACTGACCAAGGAAGATATTATCCAATGATTTTCTTGCTAAACTAGAAAAGTATTGCGGTCGGAAAAGAATCTAAAAAAATAAGTTGCGTTATTTTAATGTTTTACGACTCACGAAACCTGAAAAAAATTTTTAAAAATGTCTGTGTGTGTCGTGTGTCTGTGGTCACTCGCGAGCCGAAATTATAAGGACGATTTTGATGAAATTTTGAATGAATGCCTACGAGATAATTATGTCGACAAAACAATGTTTTAAAGGAAATAGGTATACAGGGTGTTATTCTGGGGGCAAATTTTCAAATTTTAACATAGAAGATTGAAATTCAGGTCATCAATAACTCGCATGAAATTCAATTTTTTGCAATTTTTAAAACTTTCAAAATTGAATGTGGCCGTAGTTACAGTCACATATACATTTTTTTTTGTAGAAGTTTATATTTCCGATACCGTGCAAGGTATAAAAGAATTGGAAATAGATATGCGTAGTTAAATAAAAAATAAATAAGTTATGGTAAAAATTTGCCTACATTTAAGCAGTTGAACTTAAGCAAGTATTCGAAATTGATTTATTCAAAATTCTCGCCAAGTATTTTTTTTTGTTTTTTTTTTATATTTTCTAGGCAATCAGCTACTCTTATGAATGCAACTAACCTGCTTCTTCTAAAGCTACTAGTATAGGACATATTTTTTTTTAATTTATTTTAATATTGATATTGTTAGAACTTTCTAACTGTTTTGGTTACAGACTTGGGATTTTGGAAATAGAACTTTGTTCATTTGCGCTAATGAAATGATATTATCTTGATGAAAACACTGCTTCCGGTTTTTCCGAAAATTGTAAACATTCCTCGTATTGATGGTATAACATACACATACTCTTACTTTATTTCAAATGGAGCGAAATTTACTTTAAAATGATATGAAACAGTCCATAGTTATCTTGAAAGATAAGCAAGATATCTATTTTAATTTTCAACCTACATATAGATATGGTTATGCAATCGACTTTTTTTTTACTATCGCTAAATCGACTTATTAGCTCATTTTACAACTTATGGCCAAGTTTTTTCAAGATCAACCATGTCTGGATGTGTCGGAGAGGGGTGTGTATTAGGGCCAGTTTTTGATTTTATTAAATATTTCTAAAACAGCTGAATATTTCAAAGATATAAAAATACTCCATATATTTTTTAGTATTTTGTAAGAAAGTCCTGTAATGCACTAGCATTCACCTAGTTTGTATTATCGCTGTATCTGTACCTGTTACAATGAATCCACTTTCAGTTTCTAGTTATGTAAGGCAAATGTAATTTGAAACAAGTAACTTTGGTTGTTTAAATAAGTTGTATAATTCATAAATATCATTTCTGAACAGTGATTGCTAAATTTTAATAGAAATACATGGAGCAAGTGATGCTTGTCGTATTTATAATTATTAATTAATTAATTAATGTGGTAGTTAACTTGCGTAATTTAATTTATACCTAATAGTAATATATTTTATCAGTTAACTATTATAGATTTTTGGGAATCCTTTTTCTAAATTGTATTTTGTTGTCTAAATACACACAAAATCGCGTTAGAAAAAAACTGATAAAATGCAAATTAGATTTTATACATTTTATTGAAAATATCTCTATTGAAATTCTATTTTTACGAGGATATGTCAATGAAAATGTGTGAGACATTATAATGTATTCAGTAGGTTTGGTTTTTATGCTTTCGTTGATAAAGATTAAACCATATAGAAATTCATAAAATTACTGAAATTTACGATATTTTGAGAAGTTTATATAAATGTATTATACAATTCAGTAACAATGCCAACGCCCATTCTAAATAGCAAATTTCAGGAATTTTAATACAAAATATCTCATTCTACCCTTTGTCATACTTATCTCTCTTCAATAAGTAACATTTATACATAGTATGTAATCACATTCAAATGTGTCAACATTTTTGAATTTAAACATGTTAAATCAATTTAATAAAAACCTACCACTATTGATACACTTAATGACAGGAAGAAAACGTCTCCTAACGATGCTGATCGTGTGTCACTTAAAACACGGAACCAATTGAAGCCATTAGTGTTTTACTCAGATAATTATTATGAACTATGTGGGCATATTACTCTCGTTGTGGGATACAGTTCGGTCAAATTTATCTCTAATGATACACTTTAAAGTCTTAACCAGATAGCAGACTAGATATAGTAATATAATCGCAGATAACATCTGCTACAAATATATTTGCCTTCATTAAAGTAGCAAAAATTCAACATTATAATAGAAAGAGATAACAGAACTATTTCAAACTGTAATAATTAACAGTTCTAATACACATTAAATCAGAATAAACCTTGTATTTTATTATATAAACTTATGTTTTGATAGCAATTGCAACTAGCGTTAGTAGAATGGGCCCTGATTCCCCTCCACGTTTAATCGGATGACGTCACAATTAAAAATAGTTGTGTAAGGACGTGGTCACGCCCCTTTCCCGTGCCATCACGCCCGCTTTTAACGCGTGACTCCGATCTCTCCCACGTGACCACGTCAACTTTCATCTGGTTGATTCAGCGCGCGCAAACTGCTTCAGGCTGAGCGCATTGATTAGAGGACCTAAGGCGAGGCACACCCCTGGTTTCTGAATGGTACTTAGACTCTGTCCAGCCTCCAGGATCTGTGCTCTGATTGAAGCGCTGGCTTAATCGTGGTTTGAGGTCTGGAGCCTGGTGATTACAGGCCCACGGCTCGGTATTCTATTTGGCTGGTTTTGCTTGTTTGTTTGTGGCGCCATCTAGTACTATATTTTTGAAACTAGTGAATGTTTTCTGTAATAGAGGTTGATGGTAGATCCACCTAGTGGTATACTTTAAAAGTAAATGTAGATCTCTGTACCGATAGGGCTCCGGAACTTATCTCAGCCCCTTACAGGGTCCCTTTGTTTGTTACAACGGGAAAACTGAAACTGAAATAATATTTTAATAATGGAAGCTTCATACCATCTTATAGCAACCCGCTAAGACTCCTAACTTGTCACAGTCTTAGCCCCACTGCAGAGACCCCCTTGTTTGTTTGTGAAGCCATCTAGTTGTATATTTTTAAAAAAGCTAATTGTACATTTCGTAATAGGGTCTGATCTTGGTCCCATCTAGTGGTATATTTAAACGTGATATATTTTAAAAGTAAATTTCTGTACTTGTTATGCAGGTAAAACTCCAAACTCGAATTAGCATTCTAATATTCCCCCCCTATACCATCTCATAAGACATCATTCAGGCCTATTTCATACCCTCTTTCTTGCACGTAGATCAAACTAACATCAGATTTGCGCCTTGGTCTGTATAGGATCCTCTAGCTGAAACAAGTTTCAACCGAGAGTCATACGTTACAGTCACCCTAAGTTGTACTTTATTTATTACAGTAGAATTGTACATGATATTTATTCTCTAAATACCTTATCTGCCATGACATGTATTTGATATAAGATGATCTCAAGGCGGTTTAACTAGCATCACCACGGTCTGTAACTATGGCAATTTCTTTCGGTATGAACTCCGTGTTAACACCTCTACATCCTTGCACGTCCAAGTATGCGTCTATCTTATTCATCACACAAAACTTCTTACACATCAAATTTTACTATTAAAAACTACAATATGCAAAGGCCAAACCAATACCTTACCTGAAAAAAGTTTTCCAAGTTACATTATTCATCTTCGTAACTCATATTCACAGCATGTAAACATAATAACAAAAATGATGATAACCAGTGTAATTGATCGCAACTGTACAACTTACATAGATCTGAGATAAACATAATACTAACGACTTTACAAGACAAGCTACGGCTTGTTTATGCTTGCTTTACCCCACTTTCTGACTGTGAATTCAGTTATATGCCACGCAGTCCTTATGATAAATTTATCACCATTGGAGCCGCGTGTACCCAATATGGTGTCTCATGGATGAAAATGTGTTCTAACGAGTTTTTTCGCAATATTATAGTTAGCATAGTTAAACAAACAAATTTTGCTTCTTTAAATAAAAAATATCGTTGTGGCTGTAATGATATTTTTTCACCATTACGGCAATCAACGTATTGAGCCTTAGAAAACGCACTTACTGGTTATGAGCCAAAATTAACTAACCAGACAATCAATTTTGAACAGTCCTAACATTAATGGCCTAATATCAATTTTATTTTTGCCAATGAACTATAGCAAACACTGCAGCTTAATTGGCTAATTATCAAGTTCTTTAATAAGCCTTCATTCAACTTATATTTACATTTGCCCTTCGGTACCCTAATTAATTAATAAGCTTATTCATTTGACCAGTACTTTAATAACGTTCATCCAAGTCTTTAATTCTACATAAAACTTGAATTATATTACTTCGCGATAAAGCTCTCTCTCTCTCTCTCTCTCTCTCTCTCTCTCTCTCTCTATCTCTCTCTCTCTCTCTATCTATATATATATATATATATATAACACACACAGGGTGACATAGAAAAAGTGCCATGCATAGTGCCACGCGATAGAGGACACTAAAATAAGAAAAAAGTTCCTATGAACTTAGGTCCGCAACGCCTTCGTTTAAAAGATATAGGGTATTGAAGTTTAATTATTTTGTTGTTTTTTTAAATATCCTTTTACAATGATGTAATAAGCGGACGAAATTTTGTATACAGAATTCAAATATGACCTTAGTTCTTTTATTACTGATAGAGGGCGCCACATACAGGTTTCCATCTTGTTTGAATCGGTCCTAACTTTTTTGCCTTATACTGTATGCCATATTTTATTGGAAAAATTTGTTTTCCCATCTTTTCTGCTTCAGAAAGGTATACCTTATTGAAGTCGCTAGGACCCAGGTTTACGAGAAAAATGCATCCGATCCATGCAAATTATCCAAAAGCGCCAAAGTAACTTATTTGCAAAAACAATGACATTACACTTCAACAATTAAATTTTAATAGCAACAATGAAGGGCAGTGATTAAAAAAAACATTACATTTTTAGAAGATGTTCAAACTGTTGTCCTTGTACTTGAATACATTTTTCAATTATTCTTCCTACGGATTGACGGCATCTTTGAAATATTCCTGGGTTATTACGGAATCTATCTGCGGATTCCATAATTCTTATCCATAGTTGCTCTTCATTATGTATTCCTACAGAATAAACATCATTTTTCATGAATCCCCAAAATGAAAAATCGAGGGTATTTAGGTCGGGACTACGAGCTGGCCAGGGTACAGGTCCTCCTCGACCAATCCACGCATTTCCAAATCTCCTATCCAAAAATTCCCTTGCCAATCGCGAAAAGTGAGCTGGCGCGCCATCATGCATGTAACGCATTCTCCCAATAGTAGCCAATGGAACATCCTCTAATAACGTATTTAGTTCATTCTCCAAGAAATTTCGATACAGTTCACCTGCCAATCGATTGGGCAATTGAAATGGGCCAATTAAGTAATTGTCAATTATACCTGCCCACACATTAATAGAAAACCCATATTTGTGACTCCTAATTACGGTTTGATGAGGATTTTCATCACTCCAATGGTGCATATTATGTAGGTTCAGAACACCATCACGGCTAAAATCAGCTTCATCAGTAAACAAAATTGAAGAAAAAATATCGTGTCTTCGATTTTGCAACCATTCGCAAAATTGTACACGAGGAAGATAGTCATGTTCTAATAGTGAATGAACCTTTTGGAAATGATACGGGCGAAGAAGTTGTTCATTGAAAATTTGTCTAACTGATTCACGGTTAACATTTCGTACCGCTGAACTTGTTTTCCTGGTGCTTGTTCTCGGATTATTTTCTAGCATTCGTAAAACAGTTTCTTCGTTTCGCGCAGTGCGACGAGTTCTGGAAATTGCACTATTAACTTTTGGTTTTTTAAAACAGCCATCTTCTCCCAAACGCCTATGCACGTCAATAAATATCCTATTATGAGGAATATGCCTTAATGTAAATCTTTCTCGATAGATACGTTGAGCTTCGGAAGAATTTGATCTAGCTTCGCCGTAACACATAATTATGTACCTGTATTCTTCAAAAGTGTAGTGAACCATTTTTGAAGGTAATTTTGAAAAATCAATAAGAGAATCAATGAAAAACTTAATCAAGAACACAAAATACCTCTAACAAGACAATAATATTTTGACAAGTGTCACAAATTTCGTTTTTTTTTCGTAAATTTCCATCGCCTGTTATTTTCATCACTCCAATAGTACATATAATTTTGTGTTCCTGAAATGGTTCACTATACTTTTGAAGAATACAGGGACATCATGTGTTACGGAGAAGCTCGGTCAAATTTCTCCAAAGCTCAACGTATCTATCGAGAATGATATCCTTTAGGACAGGTTCCTAATGTTCGAACATTTATTGACGTGCATAGGCGTTTGGATGAAGATGGGTGGTGAAGATGTTATTTAAAAAAAAAGTTAATAGTGGGACCTTCCAGAACTCGTCGCACTGTTGAAAAGGAATAACCTGAACACATTATTAGAAGATGTTTCATTGGACATTGTTGCAAGAGTGGACTTTATGCTTGATGGCAAGCTAGCTCACTTTTCTTGAGTGGTAAGGAAATTTTTTGAAAGGAGGTTTGAAAATAGGTGGATTTGTTGTGGGGGGCTTGTAATATGAACACTGCCCTTCAGTCATAAAAGAACTAAGGTCACATTTGAATTCTGCGTGATAAAAAGCCCCTGTATACAAAATTTCGTCCGCTTATTACATCATTGTAAGAAGATATTAAGAAAAAACAAAAAATAATTAAACTTCAACACCCTATATCTTTTAAACGAGGGCGTTGCGGGCCTAAGTTCATAGGAACTTTTTCTTATTTTAGTGTCCTCTATCGCGTGGCACTATGCATGGCACTTTTTCTGTCACCCTGTGTGTGTGTGTGTGTTATATATATATATATATATATATATATATATATATATATATAAGAGAGAGAGAGAGAAGAGATAGAGAGAGAGAGAGAGAGAGAGAGAGAGAGAGAGCTTTATCAAGTAATATAATTCAAGTTTTATGTAGAATTAAAGACTTGGATGAACGTTATTAAAGTACTGGTCAAATGAATAAGCTTATTAATTAATTAGGGTACTGAAGGGCAAATGTGTAAATATAAGTTGAATGAAGGCTTATTAAAGAACTTGATAATTAGCCAATTAAGCTGCAGTGTTTGCTATAGTTCATTGGCAAAAATAAAATTGATATTAGGCCATTAATGTTAGGACTGTTCAAAATTGATTGTCTGGTTAGTTAATTTTGGCTCATAACCAGTAAGTGCGTTTTTAAGGCTCAATACGTTGATTTCCGTAATGGTGAAAAATATCATTACAGCCACAACGATATTTTTATTTAAAGAAGCAAAATTTGTTTGTTTAACTATGTTAACTATAATATTGCGAAAAACTCGTTAGAACACATTTTCATCCATGAGACACCATATTGGGTACACGCGGCTCCAATGGTGATAAATTTATCATAAGGACTGCGTGGCATATAACTGGATTCACAGTTAGAAAGTGGGTAAGAAGCATAAACAAGCCGTAGCTTGTCTTGTAAAGTCGTTAGTATTATGTTTATCTCAGATCTGTGTAAGTTGTACAGTTGCGATCAATTACACTGGTTATCATCATTTTGTTATTATTTTACATGCTGTGAATATTAGTTACGAAAATGAAAATGTAACGGACGTTGCCGACCTAAGTTCATAGGAACTTTTTTCTTATTTTAGTGTCCTCTATCGCGTGGCACTATGCATGGCACTTTTTCTATGTCACCCTGATATATATATATATATATATATATATATATATATATATATATATATATATACAACGTGAACCAAAGAAACGTACCCGTGCTTCAAGTGTATATTCTACACTAAATTGAAGACGAAAAGTCAGATAAAATGTTTCTCTAAAATGTATGATTACAAAGTGACAGGTCCTCAAAGTTGAATTTTGAAAATCTTTTTTCGCAAATAACTCGAAAACCTTTAGGAATTTCAAAATACTATTCCCAATGAAAATTATTTCTTTGTTGACGAGGGTTTTTCTGGTTTGATTGGATTGTCTATGAATGGACTGAAAGTATTAGTTTTCACATTGTTCCCGTATACTTTCTATTCCAACTTTTTTGTGTATGATTTTTCATGTATTTTTTGCGTCCGTTATTCAATTTTCTGTAAATTTGGTCCTCTTGGTTGAAGTTGATAAAGTGAACGGTTTACGAGTTATTTACAATTTCATCAATCACGGTCAATTAAATACTACCGCACCAAAATTTAGTAAGTGGGAGTGGACTAAAAGTCATAGTTGTCAAAAAGTTAATTAAGTTAAACAAAGTATTCATTAACAAACAAATTAGTTGATTAAATGTTCGAATTGTTCACCGTTGACTGCTGTGCATTTACGAATTCTTTTCATCCCTTATTAAATTAGAACAATCAAAAATTCGTTGCTGGAGATGTTGGACGTTTGTAATTGGCAACGAATACACCATGTCTTTTAAACGACCCCAGAAAAAAAATCCATAGGGTTTAGATCCGGTGAACGTGCAGGCCAAGGAACCGGTCCTCCACGTCCAATCCAGTTTGTATTAAAAGTTCGATTCAATGACCTAGCAGTGAGTGTAAAATGAGGAGGCGCACCATCGTGCATGAAACACATCCGACCCCTAACATCCAGATGGACATCCTCTAGTAACTCGGGTAAATCATTATCCAAAAAATTTGTGTATTAATTACCATTTAAAGGTTGTGGAAAAAAGAATGGACCAATTAAATTATTACCAATAATACCAGCCCATACATTCACACTGAATTGCTGTTGATGATTGGTTTCAATCTACACGCGTGGATTTTGATAATCGTAATAATGATTGTTATGGAAGTTAAAGGTTTCGTTTCTGGCAAAACTTGCCTCATCAGCGAATAAGATTGTGGAATTTCGGTCATTATTGAATTTTTCTAGAAACCAACGTGAAAAGTTCACTCTTGCTTGAAAACCATTAATGGTCAAAGCTTTTATCTTTCGATAATGCAAAGGTCACTAGAGTTCCGTTTTAATAATTCTACATATCGTGGACTGATTTGAATTATTCTCTCTTGCCAATTGACGAGAGCTTGTTGTGGGATCAGCGTCAATTGCATCCAACACTCTTTGTTCTAAAACTAGTGTTCTTGCAGTTTGCCTCCTACCACTGTCTATTTTTGGTGGCTTCAAACAACCTGTGAGAACCCGATATGAATAGAATTTTTATAAATTGATAATATGAGCACTTTCACGAAGACGCCGGTCAATGTCGGCAAACGTCTTTTTATTCGGTATCCGCCGATTTGAAAATCCCTGGGGATATAAACGAACAGCTTCAGCACAATTCCCAAAAGCTCCGGCATACATTATGTGCATATCTGCCATTTCGGAGTTGGAATACCGATTATTATTCATTATGGATAAACAAGCTCTATGAAAACTGATCAAAAATCATAATATGACAACTATGACTTTAAATCCACTGCCCACTTACTAAATTTTGGTGCGGTAGTATTTAATTGACCGAAATTTGTAACGTACAAAATTCATCTGCGTAAATTCTGTTAAATTGCTGAAAAATTCATCTACTTTAACTCCTTCTCTATATGTACTAAACGCACTATTCGTACGATTCGTGTGTAACACATTACAGTAATTTTACATGTCTTCTATTGTGTAATTTAACAAAAATCCGATTCATATTAATAATTCTATCAAAAGTAAATAGGTATGACATCTGTCGGCGTGTAGCCAAACTCTGTACTACATAATGGTTGTAAACACCAATACTTTAAGTTAGTTTACGAAATTCTCGTAAGAGGGCGAGGTTTAATGTATCAAATAACCAATAGGAAAATTGTTTTATTGAACATAGATCACAAATTCGATTTTGATAACAAAAATTTTCACTTTCTTCTCCGCCATTTTGTGACGCTACGAAAATTTTGTGATTTCTTTTACACTTTCTCTACTAAACGAAATTATTTCGGATTATGGTAAAAGATTTCAAAACAATAGGAATTCCTACCAAATTTGCCAATCCTATTGATCGCAAGCTTTGCGGATTTCAAACAAAATTTGGTCGTGTCCAATAAGGGGTAAGAAGTACAGTTCTCTCATTTGGTACTAATTTAAAATCTTTCTTCTTAGGGAACGGAACACATACAATCTACAAATATAAAGCTTTAGATTCGAACCTATCAGGCTCGTCTTAACATTTATTGCACGTCTTATAACATAGTGGTAAGTTCATAAACCTTTCTATCTTCGTGCTTACCTACCTTTACTTTTTTTTAGCGGTTTTGTGTTGGTTCTGCGCTGGTTGTATGTTGGTGTTATGTTGGTTTTACGGTGGATTAGTTTTGTATTAGCTTCAATTAGAAGGAAAAATTACTTTTCTTGCGAACCTACTTTTCCTCATCTGTAACCTTCCGGTAACTTAAATGTGGAGTTTGGATTGGCTACGCTAACATAAGCCATTGGACATATCATATCGGGAGCGCTGCACCTGCTTTAGTGGCTGTCCCATCGCTAGAGTAAGAACTCTCGACATCAGATAAGGTCAGGGTGTTTATCCGTATTATTATATGTACTACTTCCATTATTGTCTGCGAATAAAGGTATAGATTTCAATTAGGATTAATAACCCTAAAACTGCTCACCTTAATTGTATCTGTAAATATGATCAGTAACCTCTAGCTAACATTGATTGATTTAGTATCGTACTACCTTCCTAAGCATATACTTTACTATTAGTTTCATTATCTGGGTAATATTAGAATTTACAGCTTTACTTAGTGATTAAAACTACCGTTATGTTTAATGTAAATGTCAGCTGCGCGGCAGACGAGTTTCATTATATAAGTATGCGCGTCACAATTTAAGTAACTGGATGTGTCTAAATAGTAGCATTGAATCTAAATTACCTGTGCCGAAATTATTACTTTCATTGTTGAATGTTTCTTTTTTCATAAAAGATTTCTTTGCTTTATCAAAATTAGGTTACGAGAACGATTTGGTTACTCAATTATTTATTTCTGGTTCTTTTCTTCCTAAATATTTGGTTATTGACTTAGTTTTTCTCAGAAATAAATAAGTTTGGGTTAATTGAATCGTCCCCATTTTCTTTCAGCAACCGCTTTAATTGGGCGGTTAAGTATTTAAATATTAATGTGTTTTATGTAAATGTCAATAAGTATTACTTATCTGTACAATAATTTTAGGGAATACTTCTGCTATTCGTGTACGCTGCGGCAAGTATTAGTCATTATTCCGTGTTTCATTTTCTTGTTATCTAAAACGCTTGTTGTAGCGAGAATCTATGTTTTCTTTCGGTGTACACAATGAAAGGTCTTTCATTAAGCAAAGGAAACGTTTTCAGTTAATTATTTAAACTTTTCTCTAGAACTAATTGATTTTGGGTTGCGTATAGTTACCCAGCAACTTGCTAAAGTACTGTAAACACTTTTGTTTTATTTATTGGGTATTTGAGTCAAATTGGGGGTTATTCTGACTCGCAATAGTACTACTTCGGTTCTTGCATTAAGTATATTGTAATACAAATATTTTTTTTTCCTTAATTATTAACAGAAATTGACACATCTGTGAGATAATCGAAATTTGTACAATGTTAATATAATTTTGTTTGTTCTGTGAGAATAAGTTCTACCGTTTTGAAAAAGTAATTAACGATAGCAATTAAATTTACTTTTACTACGTTACTTTGATAGTTTTGTTTGGTGAGTTTTCTTCCTCCTTTTTCTCTTCCTTAGTTCCTTACCCATCCACTGTACCACCGTGTATCCAGGAGTCGGGATAACGGTGTGGCCTAGTGTAGAGGGGCGATTCCTGGCGCCCAAAATTACTGCAAACTTATTCCTCTACGCACGATCCGTTAAAGACCTACGGCTGGGTAGTGAACTCTTTCTCTGCCTCCTTTGATAATAGACACACCCACGCATCCAGTGCCTCCGACGAACTGAGCTCCGACATTCTGTAATCTGTTGCCTCTGCCTTATTGGTACGTAATAGATTGATGAAATTTCAAATAACTCGTAAACCGTTCATTTTATCAACTTCAACCAAGAGGGCCAAATTTGCAGAAAATTGAATAACAAACCCAAAAAAGTTCCCAAAATACCTGAAAAATCACACACAAAAAAGTTGGAATAGAAAGTATACGGGAACAATGTGAAAACTAATACTTTCAGTCTATTCAGAAACAATCCAATCAAACCAGAAAAATCCTCGTCAACAAAGAAATAATTTTCATTGGAAATAGTATTTTGAAATTCCTAAAGGTTTTCGAGTTATTTGTGAAAAACGATTTTCAAAATTCAACTTTGAGGGCCTCTCACTTTGTAGCCATACATTTTAGAGAAAAATTTTATCTGACTTTTCGTCTTCAATTTATGTGTGGAATATACACTTGAAGCAGGGGTACGGTCCACGTTGTATATGTATATTTCGGGTCCGACATCGCTCTGGCGTTCCTTTCTAGTATCTTTATTATTTGTTGTAAAGAAAAAGTATAAAAACAGACTTTACCTTATTTTTCAAGCTCTAGAACCTAAAAATATTTTCATGTATACAGGGTGTTCCACTTTTGCCGCACAGCGCTCTACTCTTTTATTCTAGATGGAACACCCTGTAAATTATTACATTTTTGAATTTCCTGTTGAAATTGAGGCGCACTTTGTTAATCATACATGTCACCTAAAGTTCACCGTTTCGGCGTGATTTCACGTTTCTTGAAAAAATATTACGTTTGCGGCATACTCAGAAATGACTAATATCTCGCAAAGTATAATAGATAGGGACATGCGGTTTTCACTATTCGACAGAACATGAAAAAGTCAATAAAAACTGTTGCAAAGAATAATATTTTTGAGATACAGATTTTATACGGGTAAATTTTTGAGTTTCGAAAAATTTAATCATGGATAAGTTGATTTTTCTAAATAGAAAGGTACATAGACAGATGCGGGGTTTTTTTCACTTTCGATTTTATTAATACACACATGGGTCTATCTTTAGCCGTTTTTACAGAATTGGCGATTTTATATTTTTTATTTTCTTTTTTGCTATATCGCAGTAGCCATGTAACAGAAATACAAGAAAACGGACGAAAAATAATGTGTGTGTGTGTGTGTGTGTGTGTGTGGTGCGTGCGTGCGTGCGTGCGTGCGTGCGTGTGTGCGTGTGCGTGTGCGTGTGCGTGTGCGTGTGCGTGTGCGTGTGCGTGTGCGTGTGCGTGTGCGTGTGCGTGTGCGTGTGCGTGTGCGTGTGCGTGTGCGTGTGCGTGTGCGTGTGCGTGTGCGTGTGCGTGTTCTTTAAACATCATCACCCAAGAAACGTTAGAAAACACCAGAACTGTATTTAATTTTACTGCCTTGAGCAAGGTGGAGGTCTCTTAGAAAATCTTATAAAGTAGAGTTTTGAAAAAAGTGTATTCTGTTCATTTTTAAAAATAGCTGGTTTGTCAATAAGAATATAATGCTAAAGTTAAACCTTAAACTGAAGTTATACTATCAATGTAAATGTTAATGTTCTTGTTTATAGCTCTTGGTAAGTCTCTTCTTGGTTCTTCTAACGAGTAGTAATCGAACCATACCATAAATCTGAAATTACCATAAACTTCGATGTTTGAGGTATTATCAAGTATCAAAGTATTTACCCAATAGCTTTAAACAACACGCGACTTTTCAACATTATCTTAATTGCTTTGGTTTAGTTAGAAACGTTGAAGCTAGATTGAAGGATACTTAAGTAGTTCAAATTTTGTGCCTACATGCAAATATGTACAAGTGGCAACATCGGTAAAGCTTTGTCTCTCTCACACTCATATAATGCTTATTGGGTTTCTTTCTAGCTTATTATAAGTCAGACCCGCAATAAGTTTCCATACCTGTATACTAATTTTAAGATTATGATCTACATCAATTGTAAAATTCCACAAAATGACGAAAGCTTAATTTCACTAAAGGAAACTCATTGACAAATCAGCATATACTTTATTTTAATGATAATCTGGGATGTTTGTAGTTTTTTTTTACAAATTAATCAAACAATTTTCCACTAGAATCACTTTCTGAAAGAGTAAAGTATTATACGTAGTCATAACATTCTAACCAAGTATGAGTTAACAATGGAATTGTGTATAAAACTAATGTCTTTATCAAATTTAAATATCTGCCATGTAACCTTCCAACCTACTTACAAAATGGAAATTAAAAGGAATGAAATAATTTTGATAACCCTTTTTTAACAATAATTATGCAACCTTCTTTATAAGAAGTTCGTTACGAAAATAGTTAACATTGTAACCCCAAAAACAATAATCTATGTCAAACAGAGGTTAAAACTTCATGAAGACAGAGGTTAATAGACATCTAGATGCTAACATAAATTAAAAGAAATGAAATAATTTTAATTTCAATTTTAAAAACAAAAACAATTATCTATGTCAGAATGACGTTTAAAACTTCATGTCAGATAGAGATTCATAGACATACATACATGTTAACGTAAAAAAACTCCAAAGCCACATATGTAAAATTAAATTTTCTTTAATAAATACGTCTACACTTTTTCTTATAAAAATTAATCGTTATTCAGATAATGAAAAAACTTAAATTCTACCTTAGGAATTCTTTGACGCTAAATTACGCGTCATATAAAATTAGGTGAATGCTAGTGCATTACAGGACTTTTTGCAAAATACTAAAAAATATGCGGAGTATTTTATATCTTTGAAATATTCAGCTGTTTTAGAAATATTTAATGAAAACTGAAAACTGACCCTAATAACCCCAGCCATCATGGCCGATCTTGACGAAACTTGGCCAAAAGTTGTAAAATGAGCTAATACGTCGATTTAGCGATAGTGAAAAAGAAAGTCGATTGCATAACCTTTTATACCTACATATGTATATGTAGATTGAAAGTTAAAAATAGATATCTCGCTTATCTTTCAAGATAACTATGGACTGTTTCATATCGTTTTAAAGCAAATTTCGCTGCCCTTCAAATAAAGTAAGAATATGTGTATGTTATACCAGCAATACGAGGAATGTTTTTAATTTCGGGAAAAACCGAAAGTAATGTTTTCATCAGGATAATATCATTTGATTAGCGAAAATGAAAAAAGTTTTTTTCCAAAATCTCAAGTTTGTAACCAAAGTAGTTAGAAAGTTATAACAATATCAATATTAACTATTTGAAAATTCATATCTCCTATACTAGTAACAAAAAAGCACAGTTGCACTTACCATTATCGTCTCAATAGGAGTTTTACCAAAACATTATTTTTCAATAGAATTTAATACAACATTCTAATACTCTTATACGTGACAGTGCGTAGCATTTATCCTAACTTACATTCTGCACACACAAAAGAAAATTTTCTCGTGCAAACTTCTGCACACACAAAAGAAACTTCATTTACATCGAAAATACGTACCCTATGTTAACACAAGGTGGATGTGTATTAAATAAGTACGCTTCGTTGGTTTGGGCAGATTAAAATAATGATCGAGGAACGAGAAATGGTACTTAAATACAGTATGAAACTCGATTAAAAAAAGCTTTAGAAATAGAAGAATGTCAGAACCAGTGCATGACTCTTGCAGAAGGAAGCAAATGCAAATGTGGGACGATAAGGACAAACTATGTTCATGGTAAGTAAAATAAGAGGTAAAATACGGTTTCTGCTTACCCCATAAAACAATGGCGGGATGGCTGTGTATGTATCTATGCAATGTCCTGCGTCTTAGCTCCCGTCTTCTACTACATCTAAAGGATTTATATTACAAAAAATATTAAAATGGAGCAATAAAATGCTTGCTAGACAGCACAATCCCAAGTTTCTAACCAAAGTAGTTAGAAAGTTATAACAATATCAATATTAAATATTTGAAAATTCATATCTCCTATACTAGTAGCTTTAGAACAAGCAAGATAATTGCATTCATAAGAGTGGCCGGTTGCCTAGCAAATATAAAAAAATAAAAAAAAATTCTTGGAGAGATTTTTGAATAAATCAAATTTGACCCCTTAAATACAGGCAAATTTGTATCATATATTATTACATAAAAAATCTTTAAAGAACCTTTATTTAACTACGTATAGCTATTTTCAATTCTTTTATATCTTGAACGGCACCGGAAATATACATTTCTACAAAAAAAATGCATATGTGACTGTAACTGCGTCGATATTCAATTTTGAAAGTTTTAAAAAATTGCAAAAAATTGCTAGACAGCACATTTTAAAAATATTTTCACAAATACAGGGTGGCCCGTACGTCCATGAGAACACATACTTATATATTTTTTATGGAACACCCTGTAGATTATCCCAGATTTGAATTCTCCTCGTATCGTACATTACCTCAACAAAATTTCAGCATCTTATACCGAGTGCTTTCAAATATATGACAATTTCTTTATCTGAATGAACATGTATTGAACACGCTGTATCTTTCAAGAACGAACGAAATTATTATTATTTGTAGTAGGATATTTTACGTATATGGTTTATTTTATTTTTATACAATGGCTACACGAAATATTGGAAGTCGTATACAGTATGCTCAAAAATGGGAATCGTAGATTTTCTCGAAATTTTTAAATGGAACACCCTATAATTTTCATCGCCATGGAATAGCTTATTTGCTACTATATCCATTTTATTAAGCATTCTCTATACTCAAACAAACTCGTTTTTTTGCTTAAATTAGTAATTATGCGAAACTACCCGTTATTAATCAGAACTAAGCGTAAAGGTTATATCCTTTAAAGGGAACACCTGTATATTTTATTTCTATTGGGTGCGGAAGAAGTACGCAACGTCTTTTATATTCGTAATTATACCAATATGTTTCAAAGTTTCAAACAGATTCATTAAAATCAGTTATTAGACATAGCGAACTTATGAATAGTTTTATTTCAAAATTATTGTGACGTTAACGTATGTATAAATAAGGTTTTAATATCAATTTAAAATTTTTTTTATTAAAATCTATGTTCTATATGTCTTCCGTTTTCTTGGAGGCACAACTGAAGGCGGTTTTGAAAAGACCTTGCTACTCTTCTTAACATGTCGGCCGTTATACTCTCAAACGCGTTCCTTATTCTTTGTTGCATATTTTCTTGTGTAGTTGGCGGGTCTTGGTAAACGATTTCCTTAACATATCCCTATAAAAAGAAATCCAATTTAGTTAAATCGGGGGATTGGGGTGGCCAGTTACAAGGCCCTCCTCTGCCAGTCCAACGATATGGAAAGAATGCATTAAGATGGTCCCTGACATGAACGAAGTAATGGGCGGGGGCTCCATCGTGTTGCAATCACATTTCATTCATCACAGTTATTGGTAAATTTGCGCATAGATTTTGCAAATCAGTTTGCAAAAATCAAGATACATGCATATGCCCGTTAAAAAATAAGGTCCAATAACATATTCACCAATAATTCCGTCCCAAACATTTATTGACCATTTGTGTTGATAATCAACCTGCCTGAAAATCCTCGGAATGTGATCTAAATAGTAGTGGAAGTTATGGCGATTCATAAATACATATTTGAGGAATGTGGCTTCATTCGAGAACAAAACCTTATCAAAAAAGCTGTAAGTTATATTAATGTTATATCAATGTTACGTTGCAAAATACGACACGTAGCTCCAAATCCATATCAAACAGTTCTTGATGAAACTGGATATGATACGCATGAAAACGATTATCCTTCAAAATCCTTTAAACTTTTCGTTCACTAACACCTATACCATAACTAATTGCTTTTTAATAGTTTTCAAAAAATTATTTATTTAACTATTAAAGGAAAACTGACAGATAATCCTGAAACTATTGTTAATAAATTTAATAATTATTTTTCTAATTTAACCACGAATTTAGTTGATACAAGAACATCAAACTATATGGCACTGTCCAAGCTAAGTCTCTTTAAAAACAATAATCATAGTTCCTTCTTCCTTACTCCTACTACTTCAGAAGAGATTTAAAATATAATATCTAAGCTAAATAACACTTCAAGCGTGGGAACTGACCATATTCCTATTAAATTATAAAATCATGTCCTAATTACATTTCAGAAGCCTTGTCTTACATAATTAATCTGTTTTGAGGCTGGATATTTCCCTGAGAAGCTAAAACAATCTAAAATTATACCCTTGTATAAAAATAACGACAAAGATAAATACAAAACTATAGACCTATAGCTATTCAACCAGGATTTTCTAAAATCTTTGAAAATGCCATCAAAACAAGAATATTAAGTTACTTTGAAAAATATAAACTATTTTCTCAAAACCAGTGTGGATTTATCAATAAAAAAATCAACAGCTTCAGCACTGCATAATATGCTTAGTAATATTGTTAGCAATTTAAATAAAAAGCAATTAGTTACCAGTATAAATCTAGGTTTCTCCAAGGCCTTTAATCTTATTGACCATACCTTACTTAACTTATCTAAGATAGAATATTATGGTTTTCGATCAAATACTTTCTCACTTTTAAAGTCCTACTTAGCAGATCGGGAGCAGTGCGTCGAAATCGGATACCTGAATGGTAATAAATTTGGGCGATATGAGTCTACTACCACAGTAATTTCTTGTGGAGTACCTCAAGGATCATCCTTAGGGCCGATCTTATTTGCCATTTTTGACAATGATTTCCCCAGTAATATGTCACACTATACGACGATGTATGCTGATGACATTACCATTACATATCTTGCAAATTAATTGATGAACTAATAAGTAACAGTGAACAATCTTTAAGTAAAATTTTATGACTAAGTTTGATATTAATCACGTAATTTCAACTAAATTTTTAGGTATAACCAGTTATACTCAGTTTACATGGAAATATCATATTAGGGGAGTAACAACCAAATTAAACAAAGCAATTTACTGTCTTCGAAAACTTAAGTCTATTTGTGATGTTTCCACTTTAAGGAAGGTTTGCTTTGCTTATTTTGAGTCCACACTTCGCTACTGTCTAATCTTTTGGGACCAAACGCACAAATTGAAAGCTATTTTAAAATTGCAAAAGAAGGCATTATCTTTGGACTGTGTATACAAGACAATTGTAGACCAATTTTTTTCTGAACAAAAAATTAAGACAATATGTAGCATTCCTGTATATGAATGTTATGTTTTCGTGTTTAATAATGAATGTTATTTTTCAACATACTCAGATTATTCATAGCCACAATATAAGAAATAACTTTTTGAGAAATGAACTTAGTAAAACCACAGTATACCACTATTATTAAATTGTCAACTCAATTAGATTATATAATTGCCTGCCGCAATACATACGCGAAATTGACTATAGCCTCAGCTTCAAAAGAACTTAAACGGTACCTTAAGGCTCAATTACACGGTGCGAGTTTATTAGCTACTAGCTGGCGAATTTACTCGCTGTTCGTAAACTAGCTCCGTGTCATCTAATCACTAGCGAGGCTTACACATTGTAAAAAAGCTGCGAGTGAAGTTGAAATCCGGTCTACCTTACTCGCTACTCGCCGGCGTTTGAGCGAGCTAGCTAGTAAATTAGCTGCGTGCCATCACAGTTGCTAGTGAAAAAGCGGCAAGTCAGTAGTGGCAGAAATGTCAGAGGAATTGGTTATAGCCGGAGTTCTAGTTTTATGTAAATTTATTAAAAACGAGTTAATACGAACAGAAAATGAGAAAAATAAACTTCGTTGAAGAA
Source organism: Vesta saturnalis (assembly GCA_036346205.1). NCBI lineage: Eukaryota > Metazoa > Arthropoda > Insecta > Coleoptera > Lampyridae > Vesta > Vesta saturnalis. Next base: position 4,995,032 of record JARFJB010000862.1, read on the forward strand.
ATGTGTGGGTGAAACCGTGGATAGGAAGACGTTTAAGTTATGGTGCATCAAACACTTTACTGAAAGAAACAAACAGAAAACTGACAAATCTGCAATCAAAACAACACACGTGGTTTCTAATCGCGAGCGTATGGGAAGCTTTTAGCGTCATCGTCAACTAGCGCACTCGCCGACTCGCCGGCGAGTAACTAGCCGATTAGTAGCTAGTAAACTCGCCCCGTGTAATTGAGCCTTTTACGGAAACTACTTATTACTCCCTTCAAGAATTCCTTGAACGCTGAGACGATAACATTTTTTACACGTGTTTGTCAAATATTTACTGTTAAGTGTTGTATGCTTGCTTTTTATGTAATTATTTTTTATTAATCATATTCCTAGACCTTATAAGTTGTGATATTTCTGTGATAGGTAATTTAGGTCAGGACTTGTATAAACTGTGATAATCTGAGATTGCACATATCATATCACATAAAGATAGTGTATCGTATAAGTCATTAATTATGTATTTTGACGAATATTTGTCTATTTAATTTTATTATATATCGTTTCAGTACCACTGGTAAAAATGAAATAAAATGATGACGATAATAGACAGAGCTAGGATAGTTAGGCAAATTGCCTTTTTTTAATAAACGGTAGGATAAAAGGCAGACCCAGTCCGTTTTTGAATGCGTGCAATTCTTTTTCAGGATTCTGCCTTTTTTTGAGAAATTTCCTACTTTTCTTGCCTTTTTGTGCTTTTTATGGTATATTTAATATTAAAATAAAATTTAGATCTTAAATTTTCAATTAAAAAAAAAATTGTATTAGCAATTTTCTAAGAAATATGCACATTTTAAATTTCTGAAATAAATTGTAGAAAGTATAATTCTCAAGCACTTAAAGGTAGAGATTTAATGAGTTTTTGCCTTTATTGACTGGCTGGATATTTCTCAGAAGGATTATTTTTTTGAGATTAATTTTTATGACTTAATGAGGGGACCTGTATTGTCAGCAGAAAGTTTTATACTGACTCAGATAGTTAGCCACAACTTTTGAACGTGTTAACATTATGATTTGTGAAGTGCATCGATTGTATTTCAAGTGACTTTGAAATATAAAAATGCCAGCAGACAAGCAATCAAGAAGTGCCAACTATAGCCAGTGGGTAAAGTTAGATTCTAATTTAACAACGAATCGAAACCTACTTCTTTATCAAGTTTGTGAGAAAAATGTAAGCATGCCAATTTTTGTGTTTTATTAAATAAAAAACCATTCATTCATATTTAATACAGGGAAAATTATAATTGTCCTTTTTTATTTTAGATTAATGCGACAAAAAGGTTTCATGTAACGCAACATTTGTAGACAACGTTGCACGTAGGTAATGCAAACCGTAAAACTGCAAAACAACAATTAATATCAAATTCGGGTGGACCCATTAATCCAAAAAGCGGACCCAGTAAATCAGGCTTCTCATTGGAACTCTGTAAAGCTCTTATTGCTGCAAACATCCCGTTCTATAAATTAAAAAATGGAACATTTAAGTCGTTTTTAGAAAAACATACAAGCCAAGCGATTCCAGATGATTCGACGTTGAGGAAGAATTATTTGCATTTGTGTTACCGATCGGTATGAATACACAGTTTTAATTATTGAATTACATTAATTGAAACAACTCATTTCTTCTTTAGAGCATAGAAGCTATACGCTCTGAAATTGGATACAATTTTATGTGGACGTGCGTTGATGAAACAACAGTGAGGTATTACGAACATTAACGTATATTCAAACAAATTTTTCTTGGTTGTCCCACCTAATAAAGAAACTAGAAACAGTCGGACTGACACTTGTGGAATCCCTAAACATTGTACAGAAGGCAGTGGATCTCACATCGAAGGACCCTGGACCAGCAAAAATAAAAATAAAGGATAAACTTAAAGTTGTTTTGCAAAAAAAATCCTTCTTTAGAAAATTTAAAAATAATTTCCGAAATTCACCAGGGGATTCTATGTTTGATGTACTGTCACCACAACAAATCAGTTCTCTGAAATACGCTCCGATAACATCAAGCTACAAAAAAATTGCCTTTTTTTACTTTACTTTTGCCTTTTTAGTGTTTTTTTTTCTATCTTTTTTTTGCCTTTTTGCCGGCCTTTTTCGAGTTTTTATTTTGCCTAACTATCCTAGCTCTAATAATAAATAATAATATTTAGCTTTACGTAACTAACAATGTACAAAACTTATAGTTGATACGTAAATTGAAACTATTTTAACGCAATAGAAGAGCGTATTAAAAAAAAAGATACTAGTCCGATAATAAAAATGTCATTTAAATATTAAAATTTGTTGCAAATGGTATTATTAATATTAGAAACATATGTGTAATAGCAGCTTGAATATCTCTGAAACTTTGAAACATATCAGTAAAATTACAACTATAAAAGATGTTGCGTACTTTATTCCGCACCCAATAGCAGTAAAATATACAGCTGTTCCCTTTAAAAGAAATAACTTTTACGCCTAGTTTTTATCAATAACGGGTAGTTTCGGATAAAGATGAATTTAACTAAATTACGAGTGGATTTGGGTATAGGGAATTCTTAATAAAATTGATAGAATAGCAAATAAGTTACCCCAGCTACGATTCCCGTTTTGGACCATACTGTATACGACTTCGTGTAGTATCTAAAAAATAAAATAGACCATATACATAAAATATCCTACTACAAATAATAATTAATTTCGTTTGTTCATGAAAGATACAGAATGATCAACACATGTCCATTCCGACAAAAAACTGAATTGTCTTACTTAATATTTTTATTTGCTTATTTACAATATTGCAAAAGACTGTGCACCCTTTTTACATTTACTGCACTTATATTCACTATTTACAATTGACTTTCTAATGTCTCTCTTACCTCACTCCACCTACACTGTCTTCTTCTTTTCAATATTTCTTCCATCCACTCCGCTCCCCATCCTTTTCCTCCAGTATCCCCTCTCCCGTCCTCTCCTCTATCTTTACCTCCCTGCATTCTTTCATCGTATGGTTGATCGTTTCCACCCCCTCCCCGCATAGCCTACATACTCCGTCTTCATCACTTCTCCAATATTTATTGCCTCTTTCTTCATTTCCACGCCTAAATATCGCTACAACTTTCTTTTTTCTCCTCCCTTCTCCTTTCAAGTATCCTGGTATCCCTTCCCCTTGATCTTCCTATAGTTAGTATTGTATTTACCTTCCTTCACCTTCATCCATCTTTCCTGCCTTTGAACACCCCTTTCCCTTCTAATTATGTCCTCTCTCACGCTCACACCTTGCCTTCTTAATATCTCCACTTCTTCTTTCGCGTACCCATTTCTTCTACTTATTTCCTGCTCGTACTTCATTGCTTTCTTTCCTGCCTCCACCCTTATTTTTTCTGCTTGCACCTCCTCTCTGATGATGTATCCCGGTGTTTCTCTTTCCACTCCCAGTACTCGTTTCCAGTATTTTTCTTGCAGTCCTTCTATCTATTTATACTCCTTCCACCCCCACACTTCCGCCCCGTACAACACCACACTTTTTATTAGTTTTTCAAATAATAATCGCCTTTTCATTAAGTCCATTCTTCTACACTCCACACTTGCTCTATTAATTTATTCTCTTCTCTCACTCGTACTTTAATATTCTCTCCAACTCTATTGTCTTGTCTCATCGTGTATCTCAAGTAGGTAAATTCCTGTACCTGCTGTATCTCGTCTTCTCCCATTTCCACTCCTCCTTTTTCCTTTTTCCTCCCCCTTTTCTCAATACCATTACCTTGGTTTTGTTCCCATTTACTTCCAATTCTTTTCTTTTTAAATATATGTCCATAGTTTTTAACATCTCCTTCATTTCTTTTTCTTCCTTCGCTATTAACACTACGTCATCAGCGTATGCCAGCGACCACACTTTCGTGTTCCCCACCACCCTCCTCCTCCTTGTTTTCCCCTTTAATGTCTCCTCTAGATCTCCTGTGTATATCCCGAACAGGATTGGTCTCAGTAGGCATCCTTGCCTCAGTTGCTTCCTACACTTAATTCCCCATTCACCCTCACCCTATTCCTCGTTTCTTCATATATTTCTTCCATCCTTTCTATTAATCTTTCGTTCATCTTATTTTTTCTCAAGTGTTCCCACAGCGTTTGCCTGTTCACCCTATCAACTGCGGCTACAAGGTCTACAAATACCGCTATCATTTTTCCCCCTTTCTTTTCTAGTTCCTTATTTGCCATGTGTTTCGAAATGTATATGTTGTCTATCGTACTTCTTCCTCTCCTAAATCCTGCCTGTCTGTCTGGTAGAAGTTTCTTTTTTTCTGCTTCCACCTTCCAGTACCGTCGCGTATATTTTATGTACCGTGTCTAGTAAAGTGATTCCTCTGTAATTTGTCACTTGTGTTTTGTCCCCTGTTTTGTGCACCTGACATATGTGTCCTTCTCTCCACCTCTCTGGAAATCCTTCCCCTCTCCATATTTTACTTACTATTTCAGTCATTCTTTTTGCTACCTTTTCTCCTCCATATATCCACTCCTCAGCTTGTATCCCGTCTTCTCCTGCGCATTACCTTTTTTTATCTTCTGTATTGCCTCTATTACTTCCTCTTCTTTAATTGCTTGTCTTGCTTCATGTGTTCCATATGTCTTCTTGTGTTGTCGGCCTTCTTCTTCCTGTATATCCTCCCCCTACAGTAGATTCTTGAAATATCTCTGCCATTCGTTTATCCGCCCGCTTGCGGCCTTCTCCTCTTTACTTCCTTTAGATAGTTCCGTACGTCCTCTTCACTTTTTATATTCCTTATCTGTTCTTCATTTTCCTTTTTGTTTTTTTCGTGTTTTTCCTCTCGCATGTTTTCTTGTATTTATGTACTGCTTCTTTATATTCCTCTTTTTCTACGTTCCCTTTCTTCCACTGTCTTAGTGTTCTTCTTGCCTTCTTCTTGGCCTCCTTGCATCATCTGTCCCACCATTGCTTCCAACCAGTTTTATCCTCTTTCCATCTTTTAAACTTTACTTTCTCCGCTGCTTCCTCCATTATCACTCTCATTTCTTCCACGCTTTCTTGTACTCATTTCCCATTCTCTCTTTGTACCTCTGTATACTCTCTTCTGTCCATACCTTCTTGGTCCAGAATTCCTTTACTTTTCTCATTTCCTCTCTTTCTCCCCCTTACATTATCATTTCCAATGGCTGATGATCCGATTCGATCATCTCCCCTACCCTAAATGTTTTCACCTTTTCGTCCTCCTCTGCATTCGTTATGATGTGGTCAATTTCTTTCTTCGCTGTTCCCATTAATTACTTCCCACCCCCTTTCATTACACACTTCTTCCAGCTATTTTGCTTCTATATTTAACATTTTGTCTTCTGTCTGTCTTTTTTGCGCCCCTCTCTTCTCTTGTATTTCCCTTTCTTCGCCTATTCTCGCGTTAAAGACCCTCCTATTATTATCATACTTTTCTCCCTCTCTCCTATCAACACCTCTAAATTTTCCCTTGTCTCTTTCATCTTTCTAGTGTATACCGTCAGTATTTTTATATTTTCTTTTCCCCACTGTATGTTACTCTCCACCATCCCTCTTCTTTGCCGCACTTTCTCTTCATCTTCTTTTTCCAACCATTTTCTTTTTATTCCCACTATTATCCCTCCCTTAGCTCTTCCTTTTCTGTAGTTCCTTTCCGCGTACTGTACCACCCATGATAAATCACTTGGCCTTTCCCTTTCCCACCATTCCCAATCTTTTTCTTCGATCCATGTCTCTTGCATTCTCACCACGTCCTGCTCCTTGGCAAACTCCTAAAATCTTGATATTTGTTCTCTAATCCCGCTACGTTCCAGAACAGTATCTTTAGTTCATTCCTCCCTACCTATCTTCTTTCCCTACTTTCTCTTTGTTTGCTTTGTTTTTTTTTCATTTCCTTTACTCATTTTTCCGTTGCCCAGCCGTTTCGTTATCATCCTCCTTTCCCCTTTCTCCTACCCTCTCTTCTTTTAGTTTTTTGACCTTTGTATGTCCATTCTCTTCCCCCTCTCTCTGCTTAGCTCCTTCGTTCTCTCGTTCCATATATGTCTTACTCCGTCTATCTCAATTTTTCTGTGTCCGCACCATATATTTTTTCCTCATCTCTTCTTTCCGTCGCTCTGTTCTGTATTTCTTTTTGTACTTCCCTTTCTTCCCTTGTTAGGTCGTGATCTATGCAAATTTATGTGTTCCTCAGTTTTATCTTCTCATCACCATCTTCTGCTTCTCCTCCCAGGTTTCCATTTCCGCCACCACCATCTCATTTTCCCTCTCCCTGTTTATCACCATCACTTTCGTAATTTCGGTTCTTACATTCTTTATGCGATTCCTTGCTTCTCCGCCCCTTTATTACAATGTTGTTCTTCCTTTTTCATCTCTCCCCTTCGTCTGCGTTTTTTTCTAATTTTTCTATTCTTTCTAACAATTCTTGTTTTTCCCCCTACCATTCCTTTTCTCTTTCTTCGATTTGTTCTTTCATTTCTTTGAGGTCTTTCTTTATTCCCTTCATATTTTCTTCCATCAGCTTCCTCAACTCACAAATTAATTCCTTCATTTCTTCCATTTCTTTCTGTTCCTCCCTGTATTCACTTTGCACTATTACGCTGCTACCACCATTATAATGCTCTGTCTTTTTTATATCTGGGGATCTTATTACCTTCCTCCCTGTTCTAAACATTCTTTGCCTTTCCACCTCCTCTTCTTCCCTCTCCATTTTATTCATACCCTCCTTCTCTTGCCTTTCTGTCCTTTTTCTTACTTATTGCAATATCAAGACAAGTTTGGTGTCAAAATGTTCATTTTTTTATCCTCTATTAGGATCTATAATTAAATTTTCCGTATCACTTCCCGATACCAGCGCGCCACCTAATCAGTTTAGTTTTTGATAACGGAATTATTAAAGTTTTAAAAATTCCTTTTTCACTACCACTGAACAGATAAAAAGTATATCACATAATCGAAATCGTTCGCTTGATCTTACGGCACAAGGCTCACCCTTATCAGTCTATTCTTTCCTCACAAAGTCACTTTTAAATTCCTATTTTAAGCATCTTTATCGCGATTTTCTCCAAACCAACACTTAACAATTAAACTATCCAATCAACTATAAGGTAGTACACAAAAACTAAACTAAAGATCAATCCACAAACGTTCTTATAAGAAACATTAGCAGAGCACTTTCCAAACACTTTACCGGTACAAAGAAATTGTCATATCTTTGAAAACACTCGGTATAAGATGCTGAAATTGAAATTGAAATGTTATGTATGAAACGAGGGGAATTCAAATCTAGAATAATATATAGGGTGTTAAAAACTATATAAGTTTGCGTTGTCACAGACTAAGGGCCTCCATGTATTTGTGAAAGCATTTTAAAAAATGTGCTGTCTAGCAAGCATTCTTCTTCTTCTTCTCAGCCCTCTTCGATCCATTTTTGGATGTAGGCCTCCCCAATTTGTTTCCAATTGTCTCTATCCTCTGCCCTTCTCTTCCACATTAATCCTGCATGTTTCTTTACGTCGTCTGACCACCTCATCTGGGGCCGTCCTCTCGCTCTCTTCCGTAACCATGGGCGCCATGTTTGGATGATCATATTCCACCTACTATCTCTCTGCCTTGCATTATGTCCAGCGAATCTCCATTTCAGGCTAGCGACCCTTTGTCTTATGTCTATTATTTTAGTTACATTCCTTATCCATGTATTTCTTTTCCTGTCTCGTAAAGTGATATGCAGCATCTGTCTCTCCATGGCGCGTTGTGTTTTTATTAGTTTGCCCATATTCTTCTTTGTAAGTACCCAGGTCTGTGCGGCATATGACATGACAGGCAGAATACACTGATCGAAAATCCTAGTTTTCATATACTGGGGAACTGATTTATTTTTCAGTATATAGCTTAGTCGCCCAAAGGCTGCCCATCCGAGCTCAGTTCTTCGATCTTCGATGTACTTGGCTTTTGATTTTCTTTATTGGGTTTAATTATTTGCCGATATATATATATATATATATATATATATATATATATATATATATATATATATATATATTTGATCTACTTGTTCGAGTGTATGTTCATTTATTTTTATGTCCAATATATGGTCGGTGTTCGTCATCACCTTCGTCTTTGCTTTGTTTATTCTTAGACCTATTTTATTTGATTCGTCGTTCAGTTCTTGTATCATAGTTTCATAGTTTGTAAATCTCTCTCGTTTGTAGCTATCAAAATTAGATCATCTGCATATTTCAGATGGTTTAAATATTCACCGTTAATGTTTACTCCCATTTTTTCCCAGTTTAATCCCTTGAACATATCCTCCAGTGTGTTAATGAACAGTTTCGGTGAGATCGTGTCTCCCTGTCTTACTCCTCGTTTGATGGGTATATGATCTGTGTCATGTTGCGTTCGGACTGTGATTGAACAATCTTTATATATGTTATGGATCAAAGTCATATATCGATAGTCTACTCTGCTATTCCATAGCCCTGCTTCCATTGCCCATGTTTCGATGGTGTCGAATGCCTTCTCATAGTCAACCAGTGCGATAAACAGTGGTAAATTGTATTCTAAGGTCTTCTCTAACAAAGTTCTAACCGTCAAGATATGATCACTCGTGCTATATCCTTTGCGGAATCCCGCTTGTTCACGTGTCTAGTATAACTCTAGTTTATTGTTAATTCTTTTAGCTATTATTCTGGTTAATAATTTGTAGATCTGGGACAGTAGTGTTATAGGTCGATAATTAGACAGGTCGCATCTGTCGCCCTTCATGAAAAACCTATATACCTTCCTCTAGACATTTATTCAGTAATATTTTTAGGGTATTTACCACTTCTTTTCCCCCTTCTAAAAGCATTTCTTTTGTAATGTTGTCATTTCCAGGAGTTTTATTACTCTTCATTTCTCTTAGGTTGCTTTCTATTTCCTCTTCTGTTATTTCTGGTATGTCTTCGGAATTGACGTTTATCATCTTCTTTTGTAATTTTCTCTTGGTTGTTACTGGTACTGTCGTCTTTGATTCATACAAGTTTTTATAATATTCTTCTATTCGTCTCTTAATCTTTGATTTCTCCCTAACTTCTTCACCGTGTTCGTCTTTTAACGCTATTATTTGTGCTCTGCCCAATGTTGATCTGAGTACTTTCATGTTTATATTATTTTCTATAACTTCTGTTATTCTTTTTTCTTTTTTTATCTTTATATTTTGCTTAATGGTCTTGCGAATTAGCTTATTTAATTCTGTACATTCTACGGATTTTTGTTTCCCTTGCTGTATTAGGTCCCTCCTCTTTTTTAATATTTGTTTCGTCTCATTCGTGATAGGATCTTCTTTTTGTAATTTCTTCTTCGGTAATTTTTCACTAGTTTCTATTATCTCTGTGGTGAGAATATTATTTATTTCTACAATGGTTTTGGTTGCATAATTTCCTTGTACTCTTAGTTTCTCCGCAATGTTGTTCCGGTATGTTTCTTTATTATCTTTTATTGTTTCCGTATTCACTACCGACCTTTTATTTCTTATCCATTTCATCCGATTTAGCTTCCCATTTATCTCTATCTGTGCTCTGACTAACCTGTGATCACTCCCGACCGAGAATCTGTTTAAAACATGTACATCCTTAACCATGTTCTTAGAAGACGTTAAGATGTAGTCAATTTCGTTCTTAGTGGTGCCGTTGGGGCTGATCCGGGTCCATTTCCTTTGTGGTTTCTTTTTGTAAAATGTATTCATAGCGAATAGCGATTGTTGTTCTAGGAAATTATATAACATTTCTCCTCTGCTGTTTCTATTTCCGATTCCATATCTTCCTACTCTTTCTTCTATATCATCTATTCTAACTCCCAGTTTTGCGTTGAACTCTCCCATAGTTATTGTATATTGGGATGAGCATTCGTCTATTGCTTTGGTTATATCCTCGTAGTAACTTTCTACTTCGTCGTCATCATGTGACGTAGTAGAGGCGTAAACTTGTACGATCTTTATTTTTATTCTTCTGTTTATTTTTAGCACTACTGAAATAAGTGAGTGCAGCCCCACATTCCATATCTGACAGAACAATGTTAGTAAGATCGGCAACCGACTCTTTCTTTTATGCTCCTGATTTAGGGGATGTACCTTCTATAGATCTACCTTTAGACCTCCCCGATTTGCCTGGAATTGCTGATGATTTACGTTATGTAGATGAACATGGACAAAGTATTGCACCTTCAGTTACAACCACACCAAACATTCCAGAACTTCCACCATTAATAGACGTTTCGCAGGATAATAAAAATCAGATACCACAAAAATTAGTACCTCCACCTCCACCACCTGTTGAAATACCAAAAGTTCCTACCCCTATTGCATCAGATAATGAAGTAAAATCACCAGTTTTGCCTTCAGTGGATGTGAAACCAGTTGTAGAGGAGGTAAAACCTTCCGTTGAAAAGATGGATATTTCTATAAGCCAGATTCCAACTCAAACTGATAATGCTCATGGAAGCAAGCATTTAATTGCTCCATTTTAATATTTTTTATTATATATATATATATATATATATATATATATATATATATATATGTAGTAATATGTAGTAGAAGACAAATAGATAAACGTTCCAACTGCAACCGTAATATTTAACTACACTTGCTCAATTACTTGCAGTTTCGCATTTAATGTAAAAGCAAAGTTTATATAAATGTGTTAAAGCTGAATTCTTAGAATTATTAATAAATAAATCCAGTGCACAGTTCTTTGAGAATCTATTAGATTCAAACTCTCATTCACATCAACTTTTGACTTGAGGGAATTGGTGTAAAATAAAACGTAGTCGAAATTTTTGTTCTCTTCTAAAACGCAACACAAATGTCTGGAAGTAATACAGACAACGTGACTAAACTTAAAAAATTTATACAAAGCTATGTGTTTATTATTCTAAACATGATAGTGTTTGCGATGTCCTTTTTCGTTTAATGTATGGTATTCCTCTTAGGTCTTTTGTAGAAAACAATATTTTATGTACAATAGACAAGTGTTTCACGTATCTCTTATGCTATATAAATGAACAGTACAAGCAATTATGCTCAACGAAATGCCAGCCAACATTGTCCTAAGGTGAATTTAACACAAGATTAAAGAATTACTGTTTTCGACCTCTCTGATTCTCCGAAGTCTACGTTTTGACCTAATATAATCCTCCCTTATTTGTTAGTCTACGATTAATTATGCAAACTTGTTGAATATTGAATTTCTGAGTTTGAAATGAATCTACCAATTAAAAATGAGTTAGGAGATCTATGCAAACTTAGCCTTTGTGTAAATTTTACTTAATCAATATACTACGAAGGTAATGTAAATCAGCGACCCTTAGTATAATTTAAAATGAAGTTTTGTTACATTCAGTTACAAGTAACGGTTTCATTTATACCGCAATCATGATCATTCAATTCTCTGCTTCTTCACGGTATACGGTTATTTATTGTATATAATGCGAACACTTCGCCAAATTCCCATTTTTATTATGAAGCACTTCTTTTAGTTTTTCACCTTTGTATGTCCATTCTCTTCCCCTCTCTGCTTAGCTCCTTAGTTCCCTCGCTCCATACATGTCTTACTCCGTCTATCTCAATTTTTCTGTATCCGCACCATACTTTTTTTTCCTCATCTCTTCTTTCCGTCGCTCTGTTCTGTATTTCTTTTTGTACTTCCCTTTCTTCCCTTGTTAGGTCGTGATCTATGCAAATTTCTGTGTTCCTCAGTTTTATCTTCTCATCACCATCTTCTGCTTCTCCTCCCAGGTTTCCATTTCCGCCACCACCATCTCATTTTCCCTCTCCCTGTTTATCACCATCAGTTTCGTAACTTCGGTTCTTACATTCTTTATGCGGTTCCTTGCTTCTCCGCCCCTTTATTACAATGTCGTTCTTCCTTTTTCGTCTCTCCCCTTCGTCTGCGTTTTTTTCTAATTTTTCTATTCTTTCTAACAATTCTTGTTTTTCCCCCTACTATTCCATTTCTCTTTCTTCGATTTGTTCTTTCATTTCTTTGAGGTCTTTCCTTATTCCCTTCATATTTTCTTCCATCAGCTTCCTCAACTCACAAATTAATTCCTTTATTTCTTCCATTTCTTTCTGTTCCTCCCTGTATTCACTTTGCACTATTACGCTGCTACCACCATTATAATGCTCTGTCTTTTTTATATCTGGGGATCTTATTATCTTCCTCCCTGTTCTAAATACTCTTTGCCTTTCCACCTCCTTTTCTTCCCTCTCCCTTTTATTCATACCCTCCTTATCTTGCCTTTCTGTCTTTTTCTTATTTATTGTAATATCAAGTGTCAAAATGTTCATTTTTTTATCCTCTATTAGGATTTATAATTAAATTTTCCGTATCACTTCCCGATACCAGCGCGCCACCTAATCAGTTTAGTTTTTGATAACGGAATTATTAAAGTTTTAAAAATTCCTTTTTCACTACCACTGAACAGATAAAAAGTATATCACATAATCGAAATCGTTCACTTGATCTTACGGCACAAGGCTCACCCTTATCAGTCTATTCTTTCCTCACAAAGTCACTTTTAAATTCCTATTTTAAGCATCTTTATCGCGATTTTCTCCAAACCAACACTTAACAATTAAACTATCCAATCAACTAAAAGGTAGTACACAGAAACTAAACTAAAGATCAATCCATAAACGTTCTTATAAGAAACATTAGCAGAGCACTTTCCAAACACTTCACCGGTACAAAGAAATTGTCATATCTTTGAAAACACTCGGTATTAAGATGCTGAAATTTTATTGAGGTTATGTAAGAAACGAGGGAATTCAAATCTGGAATAATATCTATGGTGTTAAAAACTACATAAGTTTGTGTTGTCATTTGTGAAAGCATTTTAAAAATGTGCTGTCTAGCAAGCATTTAATTGCTCCATTTAATATTTTATATATATTTTCGATATATGTCATATATATATATATATATATATATATATATATATATATATATATATATATATATATATATATATATACAGGGTGACATAGAAAAAGTGTCACGCGATAGAGGACACTAAAATAAGAAGAAAAGTTCCTATGAACTTAGGTCCGCAAGGCCTTCGTTTAAAAGATATAGGATGTTGAAGTTTAATTATTTTTTGTTTTTTCTTAATATCTTCTTACAATGATGTAATAAGCAGACGAAATTTTGTATACAGAGGCTTTTTATCACGCAGAATTCAAATATAACCTTAGTTCTTTTATTACTGAAGAGCGGTAATCATATTACAAGCCCCCCGACAAATCCATCTATTTTCAAACCTCCTTTCAAAAGTTTCCTTACCACTCAAGAAAAGTGAGCTAGCTTGCCATCAAGCATAAAGTCCACTCTTGCAACGATGTCCAATGAAACATCTTCTAATAATGTGTTCAGGTTATTCCTTCTCAACAGTGCGACGAGTTCTGAAAACTCCCACTATTAACTTTTTTTAAACAGACATCTTCACCACTCATCTTCATCCAAACGCCTATGCACGTCAATAAATGTTCGAACATTAGGAACCTGTCCCAAAGGATATCATTCTCGATAGATACGTTGAGCTTTGAAGAAATTTGACCGAGCTTCTCGGTCAAATTTGCAAGCATCGGATGCATTTTCTCGTAAGCCGTTGGTCCTAGCGACTTCAATAAGGCATACCTTTCTGAAGCAGAAAAGATGGGAAAACAAATTTTCTAGTCGAAAATGACATACAGTGTAAGGCAAAAAGTTAGGACCGATTCAAGCAAGGTGGAAACCTGTATATGGCGTTCTCTATCAGTAATAAAGGAACTAGAGTCATATTTGAATTCTGCGTGATAAAAAGCCCCTGTATACAAAAGTTCGTTCGCTTATTACATCATTGTAAGAAGATATTAAGAAAAAACAAAAAATAATTAAACTTCAACACCCATCTTTTAAATCTTTTAAACGAAGGCGTTGCGGGCCTAAATTCATAGGAACTTTTTTCTTATTTTAGTGTCCTCTATCGCGTGGCACTATGCATGGCACTTTTTCTATGTCACCCCGTATATGTAGTAGAAGACAAATAGATAAATGTTCCAACTGCAACCATAATATTTAACTGCTCTTGCTCAATTACTTGCAGTTCGCATTTAATGTAAAAGCAAAGTTTATATAAATGTGTTAAAGCTGAATTCTTAGAATTATTAATAAATAAATCCAGTGCACACTTCTTTGAGAATCTATTAGATTCAAACTCTCATTCACATCAACTTTTGACTTGAGGGAATTGGTGTAAAATAAAACGTAGTCGAAATTTTTGTTCTCTTCTAAAACGCAACACAAATGTCTCAAGTAATACAGACAACGTGACTAAACTTAAAAATTTATACAAAGCTATGTGTTTATTATTCTAAACATGATAGTGTTTGCGATGTCCTTTTTCGTTTAATGTATGGTATTCCTCTTAGGTCTTTTGTAGAAAACAATATTTTATGTACAATAGACAAGTGTTTCACGTATCTCTTATGCTATATAAATGAACAGTACAAGCAATTATGCTCAACGAAATCCCAGCCAACAGTGTCCTAAGGTGAATTTAACACAAGATTAAAGAAGTGCTGTTTTCGACCTCTCTGATTCTCCGAACTCTACGTTTTGACCTAATATAATCCTCCCTTGTTTGTTAGTCTACGATTAATTATGCAAACTTGTTGAATATTGAATTTCTGAGTTTGAAATGAATCTACCAATTAAAAATGAGTTAGGAGATCTATGCAAACTTAGCCTTTGTGTAAATTTTACTTAATCAATATACTACGAAGGTAATGTAAATCAGCGACCCTTAGTATAATTTAAAGTGAAGTTTTGTTACATTCAGTTACAAACTTCATAATAAATGTGTAAAAAGTAACGGTTTCATTTATACCGCAATCATGATCATTCAATTCTCTGCTTCTTCACGGTATACGGTTATTTATTGTATATAATGCGAACACTTCGCCAAATTCCCATTTTTATTATGAAGCAATACATATAAATTGGTTAATATGATTAATAAAAATATTTATGTGAGTGCGTTAATCATTAACATTATTTTTGGACTACTACCCGATGGTATGTATGATAATCGCAATTGTAAAAATAAAATTTATAACGTTTACGTTATTTTCTTTAACCGACGTCGTAAAGAAATTTCATTGCTTTTTTTGTAGAAACGTGGGGTGTAATGGGAAATATGTTCGATATTAGATATTGGAGATGTCTTTTAAAGAAGAGCTCCTCGTGTCCAGATAACGATATTAAATTTTATCTGTATACAGCGTAAGTTTATTCGAAACTACTTTTATTAAAAAAAAAATTAAGAAATTTTGGATGTCATAAAACAAGTTTATAACATTTTATTATTTCGATTTAATTAAAATTGTTGGATAACTTGTATAACTTTATTTTATACATGAAAGATAGACTTATTTATGTGAAAATGTTTGGAACTTTTAAATCACATTTTACCAACATTGGGTTCAAACTGTAAGCAAAATTGTGTGGTAAGCGGTTTATTTTAGGTGAGATAGAAAGAATTATTTTTATTTGGTCAATGTTTAGTATATACAGGGTCCGCCAATAGTGCGTGGACGAAGCTTTATGAGTTTCTACAATATCTTTCGGGTTACAATTAGAAAATATTTTCGCAAAAATTACTACTCGTATACAGGGTATTGCAACACAAAGTTATATTTTTTTAAATGGAACATACCGTATATTATTATAAATTTGGATTCCCTGGTTAATTTTAAGGGCACTTTATTCACTATATGAGGTATCTTAAACGCGCAATTTAGGCGCTGCATTCGATTTTTTGAAAATTTAGGGGTTGAAAAAAATTGTAACAACCGTATCGAGAAATGTGTAACACTAAAATTTTAATGGTTGATTATTCATAGACTGTGCTACATAAAATCGTAAAAATAGTAATATTATCTTTTTTAATTTTCGAGATATCGTAATGCAAAGTTTAAGATTTTCAATAATAGATAAATTGATTTTTTTAAATGGAAAGGTATATATTGTTTTACATTGTTAGATAGGAAATTTAATTACATTTTTTTTGATATAACATTGTTGGTATTTATGTTTTGCCGTTTTTTGATAATCCAGCTTTTTTACTGAATCTGCAAAGTTTAAGAGTTTTAATCATAGATAACTTGATTTATTTAAATGGAAAGGTATATATTGTTTTACATTGTTAGATAGGAAATTTAATTACATTTTTTTTTGATATAACATTGTTGGTATTTATGTTTTGCCGTTTTTTGATAATCCAGCTTTTTTACTGAATCTGCAAAGTTTAAGAGTTTTAATCATAGATAACTTGATTTATTTAAATGGAAAGGTATATATTGTTTTACATTGTTAGATAGGAAATTTAATTACATTTTTTTTGATATAACATTGTTGGTATTTATGTTTTGCCGTTTTTTGATAATCCAGCTTTTTTACTGAATCTGCAAAGTTTAAGAGTTTTAATCATAGATAACTTGATTTATTTAAATGGAAAGGTATATATTGTTTTACATTGTTAGATAGGAAATTTAATTACAATTTTTTTGATATAACATTGTTGGTATTTATTTTTTGCCGTTTTTTGATAATCCAGCTTTTTTACTGAATTTGTCGATTTTCGTAGGTTTACATATGTATGTATAATTGTTTAAATCACATCAAGCTACGAAAACAAAAGAATATTAGAAACAAAATTCAGCAATAGTATCTATTTTGTCATTTCGCGTGTATGTTCAAACGTAACTGAGTTAATTACTTTATTGCAGTGTGAATGTTTGACGCTTAACTTTACGAACATCATATACGTAATACGTTTATTTAAGAATTATAATGAGTATTTTTTTGCAAAATGAATTAGTTGACATGATATTTGTGCTTGGAGAATCAAACAAAAATTGTTTATTGGCCCGTCGAATCTACGGGCAGCGTTATCCTGATCGAAGACAACCAAGAGAAGAATCGTTTCGCAATCTTTTAGAAAGATTTGAAAGTACTGGAAGTGTTGGATATCCTAAAAACGAAAGAGCTAAAGTTGTTACAAATGAAGAAAATGAATTTCGTGTACTTGTAGCTACAGTTGAAAACCCCCACGTTAGTATTCCGAAATTAAGTGACAATTTAGAAATCAGTCAAACTTCCTTGAGACGAATGTTAAAGAAAAATAAATTTCACCACTATCATGTACAATTACATCAAGAGCTGTAAGAACAATATTTTCAAAATCGAATTAATCTTTGCCAGTGGGTTCAACAACAGTTAAATGCGAACGAAAATTTTATATCGGGGATATTATTTACCGACGAATGTACATTTCATCGAAATGGATTTGTGAACAGACATAATTTTCATTTTTATTCAAATAAAAGTCCACACCAATTTCGGTTAGTCTCTCAAAATAAATGGTCAGTGAATGTTTGGGCAGGTATATTCGGCGGAACTATTGTTGGTCCTTTTTTTTTCAATGGCACACTCACTGGGGTAGAATATCATAATTTTCTAGAAAACGAATTATATCATTTATTGGAGCATGTACCTTTAGCTCAAAGAAGAGGTATGTATTTCCAACGAGACGGGGCACCTCCTCATCATGCCAGAATTGTAACCCAGTGGTTAAATTCGACGTTTCACGAAAATTGGGTAGGAAGACAAGGACCGATACCTTGGCCAGCTAGATCTCCCGATATAACTCCATTGGATTTTTTTCTTTGGGGCTTTGTGAAGAATAAAGTATATGAGGAAGAACCAACAACTGCTGAGAATATGAAATTGCGAATTAGAAATGTTTTTGCTACAATTACTCCTAATATGTTAGATCGGGTTGAAGCTTCTTTTATTACAGTATTGTCTAAATCAGCGTGGTCGACAATTTGAACATTTAATTTAATATTTTTTATCCAAAATCGATAAATTCAGTAAAAAGCTGGATTATCAAAAACGGCAAAAATAAATACCAACAATGTTATATCAAAAATTGTAATTAAATTTCCTATCTATCAATGTAACACAATGTATACCTTTCCATTTAAATAAATCAAGTTATCTATGATTAAAAATCTTAAACTTTGCAAATTCAGTAAAAAAGCTGGATTATCAAAAGACGGCAAAACATAAATACCAACAATGTTATATCATAAAAAAATGTAATTAAATGTTGTATCTAACAATGTAAAACAATGTATACCTTTCCATTTAAAAAAATCAAGTTATCTATGATTGAAAATCTTATACTTTGCATTACGATATCTCGAAAATTAAATAAGATAATAGTACTATTTTTACGATTTTATGTAGCACAGCCTATAACTAATCAACCATTAAAATTTTTGTGTTACACATTTCTCCATACGGTTATTACAATTTTTCTTTTCAACCTCTAAATTTTCAAAAAATGGAATGCAGCGCCTAAATTGCGCGTTTAAGTTACCTCATATAGTGAATAAACTGCCCTTAAAATTAACCATGGAATCCAAATTTATAATAATATACGGTATGTTCCAATTAAAAAAATGTAACTTTGTGTTGTAATACCCTGTATACGAGTAGTAATTTTTGCGAAAATATTTTCTAATTGTAACCCGAAAGTCCCACACAATCCTGCAATAAATAGTTTTGAAAACGATGTTGTATACACTCATAAAGCTTCGTCCACGCACTATTAGCGGACCCTGTATTGCAACACTGGCAGTACCGTTTCTTTTTTACTTTTCTTGCAATTAAAATACACAAGTACCCGCGTTAATTGTAGAACAATTACAGTTTGTGGCGTCAATTAATAACATTAGTTTAAATACGTTTCGCTTTAAAACATTTGTATTGCTTATATAAACTGGATAGTTAACGTCTTAGAAGTACTAATTATTTTTATGTTATTCCATTTATTAACAAAGTTTAATTATTTCATTTTAACAACAATACTCAAGAAGATGGAACAAATTTGTGTCAAATATCTACCAGAGCGAATCACTAACTTAATGCTTGAGAAGTCAAAATCAATTCGTGTAGACCTTTCAGATACAGAAATAAGGTTCTATAGAACATTTGAAATAATTTAAATTAAATAATCTGAGTAATAAGTGCTTAACTTAAGAAACATTTTACTATAGTACTCTTCTAATATGACAAATTTTATTTTATATTTAAAGATTTTAAATTGTTTTCGCATTTTTTCTAGTTAATCTAATGTATACAGTCAAAAAATAATACCACATAACATCTTACAGAATAAAATCCCCATAAAGACCGGATGTAAGATGCGAATGATACCGCCCATACCGCAATATACGTCAAAATAAAAAATTCAAAGTTCATAACATCTTTAAAATACTTAGCTTTTGGTTTTTTAAACGGTATATTTTCTGTTTATGTTTTATATAAATCTATACGTTTTGTAAACAATTACAATTATCGTCCTCAGTAAACGGTAATATCTGTAAGAATCGCTTGAGACATTAGAACTACAATTTATGATATATGAAGAAGATGAAAACGCAAACATAAGCTTGTTATTAATATAACAGTTTTGATAAACGTATAAAGCCAACTATGGAATCTAACTTTAGTAAAGACTAAATCCTTAATAAATCAATTATTTTTAAACTGCCTTGAAGATGACAAATCATAAAACCCTCTAACGGTAGAAGGCTAACAGTGAAGAATGTCATAATCAAAGTTTGATCAAATTATGATGTAAGTGTAAAGTTGTGAAAAACTTTAATTTGAAATTAATAAATGCATTCACATCGCAGATTATTTCTTTTGAACTGTGTTTATTTCATTACACGCAGCGGGAATTCTATTTTTTAGTTCGTCTAAATGCTGAATTCGCACATTAGGGTAATTAGTTGAATGCGCTGAAGTCCCATCCGTTTGGAAATAAGATTCAATAACGTTCAGAATCTCGATTCCTGGTACGATGTGGTCTCGCAAGGTATCTAGAAATTTTGGTTTAAGGTTTCCCTCAATAAAAATGGACCAATAAGTTTATTATTGATTATTCCAATCCAAACATTGACTTTTGCGTATACTTGTTCTCGTTAGATTGTGTGGATCTTTATGCGCCCAATATCTAAAGTTTTTAAAGTTGATCTCGCCAGTCAAAGCAAAAGAAGCTTCATCTGTGAATTATTGCTTCATTTGCATTTAGCAAATTGAACACAGTTTCACAAAAATCCGTTCTTCTTCCTTTATCTTCTTCAAAAAGATCTTGGTGATTTGAAAATTGACATGGTTTATAATGAAGCTCTTTTAAAGCCTTGTACACAGAACTATCTTTTTTCAACTTGTTAAAAATGTTGAGAATGGTATTTACACAGGGTATGGATCTTTTAGTGAATTCCACTAAAAACATGTCCCTTACGTTCCTCAAACTATTACCGTTCTGATACCACATTGCCATTTTCAATTTTTCTTCTTTAGTGTACCTATTCAGGATGAATTAAGTTTTTAATAAAGTGTTGGTGATAATTTGAGGTTGAAGTTTACCGGAATAAATATTTGATATTAGTAGAAGAAAAATTAATGGATTGATGGTAAAGTTTTGTCAAAAACTATGGAGATACAATTAAATGTAGGTAAGAACAGTAGAAGACCGGCACCTTGATCGCCATTTTGTTTTTGTGACGTCACCCTTGGGACACCTTTGGTCGCCATTTTTTGTATATGCCCACGTGGGGATCGTATTTTTCCCACCTGAGAATTTAATCTGTTATTAATATTTACTAGGGCCCTTTCTTTGATCAAGGAGATTGCATAATTGAAAAATTTATTTATGCATTGGGGGTTATATTCTAATAAGGGGCCCTAGTCTTGTAAGACGACACGGTTCGCGGGCTTCGCTCCTGTCATAAAAATTGTATGCTAGTAATGGGGAAGAATTAATAGATAAGACGTGTAAAGATGACAAGTGTTTTCATAATAATAAAAAAGATGTTTATTGTATTTATGACTATTAATTAATTTCTCTCTGAGGTTTAAATATCATTCTGATCTAGATAACTGTTCTACAGTGTGTTTTCGTAATATGGTTTCTTATCAAGGAAATAAAACCCTATACCTTAAACGATTATGTTCTATGCAATCTTTAAGACTGCATTTAAACGCTAGATCAAATTCTTTCAATATCTGAATAAAGACATCGAAATTATAACCTTCAACATTATACATATAAATGCGTAATTAAGTTACCATGCTTTAAACGAGTTCTACCTTGAGAAAGTTAAATTATGTGTACAAAGTCTAAGCAGAAATAAAAAGCATTGGATGGTTACACATATGCATTATAGTTTGTTTTACGATTCATTATGTACCTCCTTTAATAGTGCTATCAATTAAAGTAAAATATTAAAGGTCGACTGCTAAATTATATGCTCAAGGAAAATAAAATTTCATTAATACACATATTAATTAAAAGTAAATACTGAAGGTCGAGTGTTAAAATCATGTGTACAAGGTCTAAGCAGAAAATAAATGCATTAAATGGTTACACATATGCTTTATAGATTGTTTTTACATTTCGTTCTGAGCTCCTTTTAATGGCGTCAAAATTGTTTTGGATTTTAATAATTGACTGTCTTGTCTTAATATTAATAATGATTAATTCTCATAAGTAAGTGTGTGTTAGTTTAGGGATGACGTTTTAAAATCAATTGCATTACTTTTAACGTTCAGATTAAACTACGTAAATTGATTGATTATTGATATGGAATATCATACAGCAAAATATATTCATAGCCCTAAAGATCATAATAAAGATTAACTACTTCTTATTTATATAGATCAGGGTCGCAAAAAAGATGCTACAGTAAATTATCGAAAACATTCTCAAATCTAGGTAATCCATAAACTCCTATGTTAAATATTACTGTGAAGACTTTTTTGGTAGCCAAGACTTTTGGGATGGGTGCACTTCCCCTTATGTTCAAAATTAAGTAACACAGATGTAGGGCGTCGCAACTTATTCTCGGGTCTTCACTCCTTGTCGTGATCGGAGCTTGTTCTTGGACCTTCGTGTATCGTTGTGATACCCTTGTGGAAAATTTGAATTTTTATTATAATAAGCTGTAAGACAGATGTAGGGCTGCGCAACTTGCTCTCGGGGCTTTATCCCTTGCCGAGGCCCCATTGGCGAATAATTTGAATTTGTATTTTAAGTCTCTGCAGGTTACGGCTAGAAATATGAATTTGTATTGTAATAAGGGGTATAATGTTAACTTGTAAGACAGATGTAGGGCTTCGCAACTTACTCTCAGACCCTCGCCCCATGACCAAATATTTGAATTTGTTTGTGGCGCCATCTATGAGGAAGATTTGAACTTGTATTATAATAAGGGGGCCTAATGATAACTTATAAGATAGACGTAGGGTTTCGCAACTTGCTTTCGGGTCTTTGTCCCTGGTCCTTTGGCGGGAAATTTGAATTTGAATATGTATTTAAGTGTTTACATCGTGATTACTTATTGCGAAAAATTTGAACTTGTGTTCTAATAAGGGGCCTGTTGCTAACTTATAAGACAGACATAGGGCTTCGCAATTTGATTTCGGGTCTTAGCCCCCTGGTCTCTTAGTGGTAAATTTGAATTTGTACCTAAGTGTCCACATTCTGATTACTTATTGGGAGAAATTTGAACTTGTATTCTAATAAGTGGGCCTAATGTTAGCTTGGCGGGAAGTTTGAATTTGTATTCTAATAAGAGGGGCCCGCTATAACCTGCAATGACTTAAATACAATTTAAAATTTTCCTCCAAGGGCGAAGACTCGAAAGCACGTTTCGAAACCCTATACCAGTCTTATAAGTCAGCATTAGGCCCGCTTATTAGAATACAAGTTGAGATTTATCGCAATAAACAATCAGAATGTAAAGAGTGAAAGATTTAATAAAACATTAAAAACAAAGATGTGGCAAGGGGGCAAACCCCGAGAGCAAGTTGTGAAGTCCTATACCTGTCTTACAAGTGAGCATTAGGGCCGCTTATTAGAATACAAATTCAAATTCTCCGCCATAACCAAACAGAATGCAGACTTAAATACAAATTTAGGTTTTCCGTCGATGGGTACATCTTATTAGAATGCAGATTCAAATTTACCGCCTTAACCTACAGAGACTTAAATACAAATTCTGATTTTACGCGTAGGGGTCAGGACGAGGTGTCGAAGGTCCGAGAGTAAGTTGAGAAGCCCTACACTTGTCTTATAAGTTAGCATTAGGTTCCCCCTTATTAGAATAAAAATTCAAATTTCCCGCCAAGGGTCTAAGTCCCGAGAGCAAGTTGCGAGGCCTTATACCTGCTTTATAAGCTAGCATTAGGCCCGCTTATTAGAATACCAGTTCAAATTTCTCGCAATAAGTAATCAGACTGTAAACACTTAAATACATATTGAAATCCAAATTTCCCGCCAAGGGACCTGGGGCTAAGACCCGAAAGCAAGTTGCGAAGCTCTATGTCTTATAAGTTAGCATTACGCCCCCTAATTATAATACAAGTTCAAATCTCCCCTCATAGATGGCGTCACAAACAAATTCAAGTTTCTGGTCGAGGGGCGAGGGGCTGAGAGTAAGTTGCTAAGCCCTACATCTGTCTTACAAGTTTGCATAATACCCCTTATTACAATACAAATTCATATTTCCAGCCCTAACCTACAGAGACTTAAAATCCAAATTCAAATTTTTTACCAATGGAGCCTCGACAAGGGGGCAAAGCCCCAAGAGCAAGTTGCGCAGCCCTACGCCAGTCTTACAGGTTAGCATTAGATCCCTTATCATGGTACAAATTCGAATTTTCCGCCAAGGGTACCACGGCAATACACGAAGGCCCACGAACAAGCTACGATCACAACAAGGGGCGAAGAGCTGAGACGAAATTGCGACGCCCTACACCTGTTTTACTTAATGTTGAACATAAAGGGAAGTACACCCATCCCAAAAGTCTTTGGCTACAAAAAATGCCTTCATTCACACTATTTAACATAGGAGATTATGGATTACCTAGATTTGAGAATGTTTTGAATAATTTACTGTATCACCTTTTTTTGCGACCCTGATCTATATAAATAAAGAGTAGTTAATCTGTATTATGAGCTTTACGGCTATGAATTTTAAAGAAAGTATGATATTCCATATCAGTAATCAATCAATTTACGTAGTTTAATCTGGGTGTTATAAATAATGCAATTGATTTTAAAACGTCATCCCTAAACAAACACATACTCACCTATGAGTGCGGTGTAAAGAGGATTCCCAATGAATCATGATTAATACTAAAACAAGACAGTCAATTATGAAAAACCAAAATAATTTTTACGCCATTAAAAGGAGCTCAAAACGAAATGTAAAAACAATCTATAAAGCACATGTGTAACCATTTAATGCATTTATTTACTGCTTAGACCCTTGTACACATAATTTTAACAGTCGACCTTCAATATTTACTTTTAATTAATATGTGTATTAACTAACGTATTAATGCAATGTTATTTTCCACTTAAACCGTGAGCAGACAATTTAGCAGTTGACCTTCAATATTTTTTTTAATTGATAGCACTATTAAAGGAGGTACACAATGAAGCGTATAACAGACTATAATACATATATGTAACCATTTAATGCATTTGATATCTGCTTAGACCACACACAATTTGACGTTCTCAAGGTAGAAATTGTTTAAAGTATGGTAACTTAATTACTCATTTGTATGTATAATGTTGAAGGTTACAATTTCGATGTCTTTATTCAGATATTGAAAAAATTTGAGCTAGCGCTTAAATGCAGTCTTAAAGATTGCATAGAACATAATCGTTTAAGGTCTAGGTTTTTTATATCCTTGATAAGAAACCATATTACGAAAACACACCGTAGAACAGTTATCTAGATCAGAATGGTATTTAAACCTCAGAGAGAAATTAATTAATTATTATAATAAAATCCCCCAACGCATAAATTTTTCGTATAGGTAAAAGGTCACAATCTGTAGATGGAATCAAAAACAAATGTAATAATAATTTTAATTATGCAATCTCCCTTGATAAAAAAAGGGCCCTAATAAATATTAATAACAGATTAAATTCTCAGGTGAAAAAATACGATCCCCACGTGGGCATAAACAAAAAATGGCGACCAAAGGTGTCCCAAGGGTGACGTCACAATAAAAATGGCGGCCAATGTGCCGGTCTTCTACTAATATTACCTACATTTAATTGTATCTCCATACTTTTTGACAAAACGTTATTATCAATCCATTCCTTTTCTTCAACTTCAGATAGGGAATGTAATGTGTTGTAATTACTGTAATGTGTAATAATACAAAAGAACCCGATATATGTTAAATTAGTATAGTGCTGCTGTAACTTAACATACTTAACACTACATGATTTTTTTACTTTTTATAAATGGTATACATCCCAGCATCCGGTTAACCATGGATAAGGAAACTAATAGAAGTTTATCACTTTTTGACATACTGATAACTAAAACTTATAATTCATTATCTTTTAAGGTTTACCGAAAGCGACACACAACGAAGATATCTTTATAAATTATCAAACCACCACCCACACCAAAAAATTGGTGTACTAAATCATTAACGAATTTTTGAAAAATAACTATAAATAATTAACAAAATCACTACAAGCTGATGGATAGTCACATAAAAGATATTAATAATGTTATTACACCTGCTAGACTAACCATAAAGAAAACTTTAATATCGGTCCTGCGTTTCTTCTTTTTATAACTAACGTTACAGATGGTAATTAATTATGGCATTAGGACTGTATTTTAAACCTACACGAAAAATTAATGAACATTTAAGGGCACCTAACTCCAAACTCATTGTCATCTTGCGGAGTGTATAAGTTATCTTGTCCTTGTGAAACAGTATACATTAGAACCACAAAATGTAGCTTTGATACAAGACCTAAAGAATATACGCGATTTGTTAGATTAAGTCCACCAGAGAAGTCTTCGGGAGCTGAGCATGCTTCAAATAATTTAAATCGTGACAATCAATTTGATAATACGGAAATATTGTCACGACAAACCCATTATTATGTTCGTTTACAAAGCTATTTAAGATACATAAGTATTCTAATAACTGCAATAGGCAAAAAGCAAATCTCCGTTTAAACAGGTTTTGGCATCTTATAAGTAAAAAACTTACAATGGTACGTCCTAATGTTAATCTTTGCTTTGGTATTTCTAGGTTTTTTTGCTATGATATTTTCCTAGACCTTGAAGTAAATCATTTACAGTAGTAAGGCTATGAATGTTCTGGACCAGAAAGTGACGCCACAGCAACGTGAACGAGCAGTTAAGCCTCATCCCTCCAGTTGCAGTTGGTGGACCAATGAGAGACCTGCCGGAAGTAGTAGTCACGTTGAGCCAAAGGGATGCGAGGATGGGCCCCGCCCCTGTTAGGATGAGAAAGGGGGTTGTCCGATGAGAGACGTGGTTGGTCGTCTTTGGGATGTTGGAGAATGCGCAAGCGAGAAGGCCCTTGTTGGCGTTGATGATGCAGAAGGTGGCTTCTTCGTGTGAGTTCTTGTCACTGCTGCTGGCGAAGAGCTACTTTCGCGGAAGCTGACAGCTGCTGGTGAAGACATTGATGCGCTTACTTTCACCAGAAATATGAAACCTGAAAAAGTGGTTTGCTCGGTGCGAGATTCGAACTCTGGAGAGTTGGTATGGTAAACCTGAGCGGTACCTCTATTAGATATATGATGTAGAAAGCGGGATATCTATAGAAATGTTTATGTTGACGTCATACGACGTGGTTGGAAATTATAAAATCAATATAGAAAATCCATATTGAAAAAATGCATTTAATAGTAAAAATAATGAATTTGATAATAAATAACTGAATTTAAATTGTAGAATTAATACAGTAAAGAGACGTCATAGAGGTGTAACGTAACCCGGATAAAAAATCAATGCAGGGATAATTGTAGAATTAAAGCAGTAAAGAATTCATAGTTATGCATTTCGATGATAAATAATTGCACTTCAAATAAACAATTAATTCACATAAAATATTATAGTAAAATATTACACATATGAACTCGTACGTATACAAACACATTTATCTGTAAAACAACATACGGCATGACGTATATTATTATCATAGAATGATATACAAAATTAGTAGATCTAGACTTACGATATACCAGAATAACTCGTAAAATGCAAGGAATTTGTTAATAAATACCTACTTGCAATAATAATATTACCTCTAAATTAGCTTCCGGTTTATTTATCGTTTATTAAGAAACATAGTAATGTCGAAATTAAACAAGATCCTGCGTGACGTAGTTTCTAGAATGATCTAAAGAAAATAATTTCTAATTCTATTGAATAATTGCGCAATAATAAATAATATTTCTACACCGGATGTTCAATTATTCGATTTTTTCTAGAGCAATATATACTTATTATCCATAACGTAAAATTATCTCTGAAATAGTGTGGCGTAGTTTCTAGGCAGATATCTGCAAAACCGCAACATGCTGCGCGTGATGTATATAAGAGCGTTTAATCGCATCATGGATTAATCGTTATCACGCTTCTCAGGTAAGTTTCCTATATACATTTAGAAAATAATAATCAAATAATTATATCGATGAATTTAGGATTCATTGCTACTATTATTATTATATAAAAAATACCTCCTGCTATTGGAATTAGGTGCCGTGTGTTGGGTAAGATAATTTTTTATACTTAAAGCATTACTTGTATTGATAAATTTTTAGGTTTAAGTGATTATATTCTAAAAAGTGCGCCTTGATGTACTTAGTCTCTTACTATTCCAATTACATTACATCAGAATATTTATATTTGAAGCATTAATTATGTCGATATATTTTAGGTTTTAGAATCCGTTATATATTACGTGCTGCTACAGTTTTACCACCGGGTATTCAGGTATAATGTTTATCATTTTAGTAAATCCGTTCTTAATGGCTAATGACTGATCGAAAATGTTGATTCAGCTTTCAAAATGGTTGAGCATTTCTACACGCATCGCAATACTAATGATGCTACTAAAATCAGCAGAATTACTAACATCATTAACCATCGAGGATAAGAGGCATCTGACAAGCGTTGGGAAATTAGAGCGATTATAGAGTATTACTTAAGCAGTTAAGAAAACCAGCTGAAGGAGCATACATTGGAAGGTCGAGGGGCAGGATTTGGTTATGTCTTTCAAAACCAGGGTGAACTTAGGCATTATAATTAATTTATGACATATGACAGGAACATTTTTTTACGATAGTTTCGTTGTTTTCAGTTAAGATTAAGAATATTTTTAACATTCACCCAAAGCAAATTTTGAATTTTGTGCCATCTTTGTGAAACCATCCATAAATAATGATGATAATAACTTATGAATAGGGAATTTAGTTTTACAACGAGAAATTTTAATATTTTAAGGTGTAACTTAGAGAGGAAAAAATACTAATGTAATGAATTATTTAATGGGGCGACTGCTTCAGTTTGAAGAACAGGATAGTGGTTGGGCTCTTTCGAAGATCATCTCGTTTATTGTGAATGCAAACAGTACAACGCTAATAAGAGCAACCTCCTATATAGGAAATAAAAAATAAAAAATTCATTATTAATGTAAAAACAATAATGAAGCCCATTTCGGTTGGACTTCAGCTCTTTCCCGCTACCCTACACAGTGATCTCGTATCATCATATCCTTACTGCCCCCAAATTTTAAATTTTGAAGATATACAGTTTCCCATGACAAACCAAACCCCCAAAATTTTTAAAACAAAATCTCAGTTTATCCTTAAATGTTTATGCTCTTATTAGAAAGGACATAGCTACATATATCACAGTACCTGTATATTTGTGCGATGATAAGAAACAGCATCATGTTAATTTATTAATGATCTAGCAGAATTATGAAATTGAGGGCGAAGTAGAGCATAGGTCTAGTAGCTATAAAGCAGCGAATGAAGATGATAATGAAATAGCGAAATTTCATTTCTGCTGGATCATCTGGATTAATAGGTTCACAGTTAACGAATTGTAGAAAATTATATAAATGCAATAGATGTCTACCTTTTAATTCAGAAATTAAGCTCAGTAATCATGAATTAGATTGTAAGTTAATTATGAAGTGTAGGATAGAGATGCCTAAGCCGGGATCGAATGTTTATTTTAAGAATCGCGAGTTTAAGCAGACTGCGCCATTTATTTTATATTGCGACTTGGAATGTTTAATGCAGGATTTTAAAGATGACCAAACGGGAAATCCGTTAACTATAATAATCATAACTTCTGCAGCATCGCATGTTAACTCCACTGCACGTTTAAAACAATTCCTTATAAAAATTTTGGTTGCATCGGGGCGAGGAGTGCATTAATTGGTTTACGAATGAGCTGTTGGATATTGCAGGTAATTTGCAACAGTACTTTGACAATCCAATACGTGATATTGAAAGTGAGAGGCCACTGTCATTTCAGCGGTCGGTTTAGAGGTAGCGCTCATCAATGATGTAATATTAAGCATAAGGCCCCGCGAATAATCCCTGTTTTTCCACAAACTTTCAGGTTATGATTCACATTTCATAATAAAAGGTATTGCTCAAGCCATCCCCGGAAAAGTCACATAAGCTAAGACGAAAGATAGGATAGGATAAGATATGTATATATATATATATATATATATATATATGTAATTAATAGTTAAATTTGTTCATGAACGAGTTCCTAGAGAAATTATCACCTTATTTATCGTTTAGTGATTTCAACATTTTACGCAGCACGATAAGCCATTTGAAATATGAGCAACTGCAGTTATTAACTAAAAAAGGGATGTATCCATATGAGTATGTAGAGACGTGGGCTAAATTTAAAGAAACTAATCTTCCGGATAAAGAGAAATTTTACAGCAAGTTGAGGCAATCACATACTACGGATAATGGTTATGCGCATGCTCAAAACGTTTGGTAAAGCTTTCAAATTCAAAATTTAGGTCAATTTGTTTATCTGACATGCGATGTGCTTCTACTTGCTGGCGTATTTACAAATTTGAGAACTAAGTTCATAACGAATAAACTCGATCCGACATTCTTTTACATGGCACCCGGATACACCTGGTAGTGTATGTTAAATTACATTAACGCTAGACGGGAGCTGCTCACCCATGTAGATATGTTGTTCGTGGAAAAGGGTATAAGAGATGGAATAACGCAATGCTGTACTAAATATAGCAAGGCAAATAATAAGTATATGGACAATTACTATCCTTCACGCTGATATGGTTAACTTATATGGATGGGTTCGAAGCCAATGTTTGCCGCTGAACAACTTCAAATGGCTTAAAGAGGCACAATTAAATGCATTAGCTTCGAAAGCGATATTGAATTTATCAGAGCAAAGGATTAATCCGAACAATTTTCTTGATCGCCATGAATATATTCCATTCTGCATGAACATGGTACTCTACCTGGTGGCAAAAATAGGAAACTGCTCGCAACGTTACATTCTAAGACTAAGTATGTCATTCATTATCGTAATTTGAAACCATGCCTTCAAGCAGGCCTTATGCTTGAGAAAGTTCATCGCACGATTAGCTTCAACCAGTCACGTTGGCTTAAATAATATATAGGCATAAATACGAGGTTGCGAGCAGAATCCACTAACCCATTCGAGAAAAATTTATGCAAGCTGCTAAATAATGCTAATTTCGGCAAAACTATGGAAAATGTGAGAAATTACAAAATGGTTTAACTTGTTACCAGGTGGAGTGGCAGGTATGGAGCCAATTATTACATTTCCCAGCCGAATTTACACAGAAGATAAATATTTGATGAGGCCTTCAAGTTATCTAAGGTGCAAAAGTACTTTAATAAGCCAGTATATGTGGGAATGGCGATTTTAGGTATATCTAAAACATTAGTATATTATTTCCACTATAATTTCATACAACATCAATTCAACGATGATTGCTTGGAATTATTATCTAAGGGTACCTATAGCTTCGTGTACGAGAGCAATGCGAGGACGCATATGATCTTATACGTAATAACGCAGCAGATAACGTATATAACATTGCAAGGTGTAATAGTAAAGTACATTGCTTAGTGACTAAGAAGCGGGGATATTCCAAGCGTCACGCAAAGCAGCATCATATCAAAAAGCCAGGCCGTTTATAGTACAGAGCAGCGTAAAGTCGCTCTTACTAATCGGGAGGGCGAGAGGCATTTGTTACCTAATGTCATCGATACGCTGCCTTGGGGACATTGCAGTATCCTCGCTACTATAGATTTAGGTTAAGAAATTAGCTATTATGATTATTATCATGTTATAGGTTAAGATATTAATTATTTATTATATCGTAGACTTAGATTGCTAAAGTGTATATTATTATACATGTGTGAAAATATATACATGTTACACAAAATCTGATTTATTAATCCAGGAACCATGTGATTTATCCACACCAAGCCATCGAACGTATAGCTGGTTCTCCTTACGACGTAAAATTTTTCGCAACGAGAAATATATCCGGATGAGCTGTTTTCTGTAGTTCTTCAGCGTAAAATTGACTTAGTATCGGTTTAGCTTGCAGACCGTCCAGTAAATTCGTAACGGGATTAGCAACCTTCACCTTAGCAATCTTAAATAGTTCCGCGGAAAAGTAAAAGGTGTAGCCTTTCGCAAGTATTGATTTATATTTAGAAATTCGAACGTAATCGCCAATTTTATATTTTGATATCCCCATTGCCTTAGTATTATAAAACATCGGTAAGTACGTTGATGCCGTATCACATTTAGGCTTCATTCTAACCGTAGAATACACTTTATTAGTATATTCGGAAGTAACTTCCTGTAACACATCTAACCACTTGTAAAGCTAAATCGTTTGAATAATGCGTTTTTCAACTCTCTTACAGCCCTTTCAACAATGGCCGCCTTTTTCACACTATATGTTGAGTAATGATGTATTGCAAACTCTTCATCAACTCTTCAAAATGTTTATTATAAAATTCACACCCTTGATCCCGAAGTTATCGGGAGCTCTACCCTCCTTGAAAATGGAAGTCATCGCCTCACAAACTTCGACTTTAGAGGGCGTGTCCATAAATATTTAGAGTAGCAGTATATCACTGTTAGAATATACTTATGATTGCGGTTCTCTTCAGCATAGGGAATAAATTCGGCTAAATCCGTCGACCAGAGATCATCCCGATGGTTAACGATTGTTCGTTTCCTTATGAAATTCTTCCTTGCAGGCTTATACAATTTTTCAAAAACCGCTAGTTCTAGAAACATTACTGCTAATGCAACTTATTCTCGATATTATAAATATCTCTGCTATAATTAATTTTTTCCTCAAGTTTCGGATCCCGCTCAACTAATAACTTTGTAATCGATATTACTCTTTATTTTAAGCTCTAGAACTTCTTTGAATTTATCAATATACTCTTAGGTGGCTACATCCACATTTAGGATTGGATCGATAACTTTCAAGAGTCTTTAGCTTGCGCATGGTAATTGCCGTCCTCCGCTAATTTTAAATTGGCCTTATCTACGTATCTCCTAGATGCCGCACGATCTTCTAGGATGGGTTCAAAGACATTGCAAAGTCTTTTACCTTCAATATCCACCGGAGAATCTCCGATATCCAATTTATCTAAGTTTGCATCACAACTTCCCGTATGTATACGGACTTGTTCTTGGTTCCCACGGATCAGTAATTATTCTACATAGTAGCGAAGTAGAGGATGATATTGCTCTAAGAATTCATCGAGCGGTCGCGTTAAATTAGTTGATTCCACCTGCTCTTCCATTTCTTCGATGGGATCTGTTCCAGCAATAACGTCCGCTTTGACGAATGACGTAGCACCGGTTTCAACGAATAAAGGTGCAATAGGAGATTTGAACTTGAACGTAGCAGGTATTGACGTTGCGGCAGGTACTTGTTTGAACTCTGATTTCACGGGTTCTACTTTAATTTATGCGCTAGCGATTTGCTTGAAAAGATCCAATTTAGGTTTACATGCAGTTTTCGCTAAACAATTTGTTTCAAGTTCCCTTCCATTCAATAATTCAACCATATGTTAATTGCATTACAATTTTGCGTTAACTTCCGCTTAACCACCCTATCTTGACCATCCACTGCGACTAACTGCATGCTGCAACTGAATACGCATTATAAGCAGGTGATATCAAATTTGCTCCGATACCTACCGTAATCAAAGTCTTTTACAATACGAAATCGTACTTAGTATGCCAACATTGCGAGCACATTGATTTAAATTGATCGAAGGTCATGTCGATACCTACGTGCTCATTATATACATGCTTCAAATTTATGTAATCATGTTTAAATGTCACTACCATATTCACGTTATCGCAAACCAATTGCTTAGGAATCTTCAAATACGCTTGACAGATTTAGATGATTAGGCTGCTTCTGATGATGGCCCTGCTTCAAGTAAACGTTCTTCAGTTGATTCAAATGCTGATTTGACCTCTATAAGCTCATGAGTAAGTGAAGAGCTAATATAATCAGCTGATGTTGATCTTTCTATTTGTTCTACGCACTCTTCGATTAGTTCCACATTTTCAAGTGATACTTCATAATCTGGGTCATTTACACTATCATCTAGACCGCTACAAAATTCCATAATTTGCTGAATTTCCTCTTCCGTCAACTTGTCAAATTTCCACGATTTATTGTGAACATCATATCTAGGTAATTTTGTCAATAGAGATAATTTTCATGCAAAAATATGCCAAAAAATGTTTACATATAAAAGATATTAAAAACTATGTGAACCCCAGCCATCCCGCCTTTTGGCGGGTTGCTTTTCAGGGCCACTAATAGCCACTAACTTTTAGAAAATCTACAATCCACTCTATTTTTAAGTAAATGGAAGTTATTTTATACTCACCAATAATTTTTTGATGTCCGAAAAGCAACTAGAAATATTTTTAATAATATGACAAAAAGTGGATGGCAACGCCGCATAATTATTCCGTCTGACCTTCACCACATATCGTGTTCAACTGAGGATACGTCTCAAACGAACGGTACGATCAAACTGAATTCTCTACCAGTCAATAAAATAGAGCAGACAAATGGCTGGACTGCCGGTTAACGACAAAATAATGTTTATGTTTCGAGTTAACTTGATTTAGATGTTACCCGCCAAAAGGCGGTCTCGCCTACTAGAGGGTTAAATAAGATTGAGCCTTAAATATCTGACACTCTGTATAACATTAAAAAATTTTTTGTTGTATATCTCAGCCTGTGGTGTTAGTAGTTTTTAGTCCAAATTTTACTAGATTTTATTTACACGTTACATAGTTATTCAGCTTTTGCAAAACCTCCGTATTATTTAAAAAGTTAAATATTTCTCAAATGGCAAGGCTTAGGTATAGGGAACTCTGAATAAACATGAATTGGAATTGAGTGTAGAATTCAAATTTGTTAAAAAAATTGGACCTTTCCGTTTAAAAAAATATAGGCTTGGGAAATACAAATTTTTGGATCGCCCTGTATATTTCAAAATATTTTTAACATATGCTTACATAGACCCTCTACATAGATGACTGAAATAATCGCGAATTATATCTTTATTGGGATACGAGACATCGTCGATGCTCATTATAGAATTCAAAGCGACCTCTTCGGGCATGAGTACATCCGGCTTGTCGTTGAACGCATTATACCTAATACCTCTTGTGTATTTAAGTACGTGCTCTAAGTATTTATGCTTAGGCTGCTCGAGCGACTTAGAGTAAACGTATACATTTTCAAATTTTAAGCCATGCCGTGCCTCAAATAAGGTAATCATGACATTAGTCTTGCCGCACCCGAAGGTCCGCAAATAATTGCTCTAGTTGATGCTGAAAAGAGACGGCCATGTTTTCCCGCAACTTACGAGTTCAGGAAATCGTAACCGTCTACAGGTAGCTTTTGAGGCTGCTTCGTCAACTTCATCATTCAGTTTCTGATAGTATACTGATAAGTTCACATGCTTAATAAACAAATTACATGTTGAACTGCTTATTCCGGGTTATCGATATTGCGCACCAGGAATCAAGCTATAGAAACGTTTAGCTCGAGGTTATCCCGGTACAAATTCTCTAGACGAAGTTTAAAAAAAACACGATATAACCTATCATAATTCAGACGATATAACAACTCGTCATCAAGCAGATGGGGTGCTTGAGATCAAGCTTGGAATCGTGTACGTCTGAAGGATTCCAGTTTTGGTGATAAAACAGCAGCCTTTGCTGTAGCGAACGCCATGAAGGTTAAAACTACGTTGAGTATGATTGCTGAGAAGACAACGAAGAGATGTCAAACGTCTGCTTAAAGATGGTAATCTGAAGAAACGGGCGCCGTTGTCTAATAGTTGGAGCAGAGGTTGTCAGGCAGCTGGCCGGACCTGTCGGGTAGCAAATATTTAATACAGTTATTATAACTATTTTATAGTATTTGTCATGTGTTTGTGACGATAAGATAACAAGGTGACCAATTCTTTATATACCTGCTTTACGACCAAACAGAAAATCAATACTTTCAAAGGTACTATTTTATGATTTTTTTTTCTAAAAGAATTCGAGTTTTACATTTTATAAATGCAGCTTTTTCCACCCAATTTTTACGAAAGTGAATTTAAAAGAAATTAAATAGTATTTACATGGGCTTTCTTAACGAACTATCTATTTACAGGATAATGTTAATTTCGGTGCATTAAGATATTTTCTAATTACATTTAGTAATTTGCGGAAATTGTATTAAAAACAGATTTGGTGGTGTTTACGAGTGATTAAACTCTTTGAAATTAAATATGAATGCTTTCGTATTGTGTATTCTGGCACGGGGGGCTTCTAATTTCGGCAGCGACGACAATAGCTACCTGTGATGCCTCTAGCTTGGGGGGACCGGTTTTAATAATAGCAATAAGGTATTTGAACCTGCAGGAACGTTTAGTTTAGAGATTATCAGGTACAGGATAAACCAAACGTTTTACAGGTACGGTACTCTTGAACAAGGATTACTCCCTAAACTCAGGGTTATCACGACTTGCGATCAGGATCGGATGCAGGTTCAGGACTTCTGACTTTCTCCTAGCCTGGGAACGGCGTAAGACCTTTATGTCTTAGGGACATTTCGGTATTCAGGACTGTTAAATAAACAGGCTGATAGAATAACGGAACGTTTCACGTGTGTCGGCATTTAACAAAGTGTTAAATCAGGATTTATGCCACCGTCTGGATATCTTATGCGGTTTCAGGACTTCTGCTAAGAAGTAAGCTTCAAACGAAACTTATTTTAAACTGATTAATTACGTTTGGTGAGATGGAAATACAATACTGTTTTACGTAATTTCTTCGTAATTTACGAAACTGGGTGACCGAATTATGGTCTAATTTCTGGCGGCTTGTTATTTTCATTCTGTCAGCCTCCTGCACGTCGGTCATTCTGCTACAAGTGTATGAGGAAAACTCCCTGAAAAAACCTTATACAGTGCAACAATGCTAAGCAGGTCGTGCTACCACTGCTCTATTAACTCAGTGTGAGCGTCTCTAGCGCGTGTCGCGGTTTTATAGAAAACGTGGCGAGCTGGGTTGTTAGACTGGAAGTAACTCTGACACAGAAAACTCTCAACGTTTTTGAAAATAACGTCGGAGGGGATATATATATATATATATATATATATATAGATTATTTGATGATTTCTGTAATTTAATTAAATCAGGTTAATTAACAAATAATTAATTCAAATAATTTTTGTAAAGGATGTCTTTACATAGTTACATAGGACTAGAATTATTTCTAATTTAAATTTTGGAAATTTATTATCGTATCTAATATTTATCGTTTGATAGTTGTGTTAAGTTAATATCTACTTGTAAGACGTTAAGAATTATATTTATGTGCACTACATAAAATTAAAATTTATTAACACATTAAATATAACAGTCTTGTTATGCAACTAACTTTTACAACCCTGTTGTGGTTTTAAGATGAGTGCCAATTCAAATACGTTTTAAATATCTATTTTGTGCAATTGTTTTGTCAACATATCAAATTTGGTAATTGTAAACTTAATATAGGTAATCCAAATCCATGTAGTATTACCGCATTGCAATGGAGCATGCTGAAATAAAGACGTTAAATTTAAAAAAAGACACAGACACAAAAACAGGCACAGACACGGACACGGACACGGACACGGACACGGGTACGGACACGGTACGGACAGACACGGACACGGACACGGACACGGACCCGGACACGGACACGGACACGGACACGGACACGGACACGGACACGGACACGGACACGGACACGGACACGGATACGGACAAAGACACATTCACAGACACAGACACACAGACACACAGACACACAGACACACAGACACACAGACACACATACACACAGACACACAGACACACAGACACACAGACACACAGACACACAGACACAGACACACAGACACACAGACACACAGACACACAGACACACAGACACACAGACACACAGACACACAGACGCAGACGCAGACGCAGACGCAGACGCTGACGCAGACGCAGACGCAGACGCAGACGCAGACGCAGGCGCAGACGCAGACGCAGACACAGGCGCAGACACAGACACAGGCACAGATACAGACACAGACACGGATGTGTTGCATGTTTTCTTTACAAGTGTATTAAAGAAATGAGTATTCTGCCAAAACTAAAGGAAATGAGTATAATGATACCTTAACAAAAGTAGAAGAGGATTAAAATGTCAACAATATAGGGTACCTAAATAC
Organism: Vesta saturnalis; assembly: GCA_036346205.1. Taxonomy (NCBI): domain Eukaryota; kingdom Metazoa; phylum Arthropoda; class Insecta; order Coleoptera; family Lampyridae; genus Vesta; species Vesta saturnalis. Next base: position 5,032,887 of record JARFJB010000862.1, read on the forward strand.
AGGGTGTCCCATATAAAAATTCCAAGAAAAATGAATTTGAATATTCGCAAGTTTCAGGGCGTGTAGAAGCATCATGTATAAGAAACCCACTTATGCGTCCGATGAAGCACTTAAACACCCCTTTGTCTTCTGTTGTGTCAGTTTTTGTTAAAATAATTAACGTACTTATAAGTAATACCGCATGTTATGGAACCATATTTTTCTACAATTTTAAACATTTTTCGACTTAAACAGACATCTCAATATAGTTTAAAACTAATTACCCTGCCATGGAGAAAAATTTTACGAGGAATCCAAATATGCAATAATATATAGGGTGTTCTGTTACATAAAATTAATAAATATTTTGGTCCGTCTTTATAGTAAAAAATATGGTAAAAAATATTTTTAAAATGTAGACCGAATCATCACTTATAACTTTTTTAAAAACAGTCTTTTTATATTTTGTAAAATAATCAAGGTGTGGTACTTTGTCACACTATTGCACCACCCTGTATGTAGGTTAGATGATAATTAGTCTATAGTCAAAAATTCTATCTACTCCGCTTGAACTGTACATAAGTATATTGTTTATATTAGAGTTTGTGATTTATTATTGAAAAATTGCATTCTAAAAAGTATGTTTACTAAATATTAAACAAAAATTGCCGGTCTTATTTATCATCCAAATCAATTAATTTAATACACGCTAACAATTGGGTCTGACATTGCATTAGGCACAGAAAAATTGCATTAGCGTGAATTTAATAGATACCGTAATGTATTATTACAGTATTAGTGATAAGGTATATTAGTACAAACACAATAATTAAAGACAATTGTTAGTAATAATCTACGCCTTATACTATTTGTATGCCGAATAATTGCCATAAGATTGGGTTATCGTTACTTTCGATAATGAGAATTGTATCAACATTTAGAGCAGTACTTCTGTTCATTTCAGATTAGCCCTTCTGTAATAATGTAACTTTTTTGGAACTCCCTTAATTCTCTTCGAGGCAAAATTAATAATTAAAAAAAAATTTGTATTAACGTCAAGTTCCAAACTATCCAATTTCAAACTACTTTGAATAATTAGCGATGCGATACAAACCAATGTACCGATTAATTATGTTTTATTAAACTTATTTTTAAGTTGTTATTTTAAGAGATACTATTCCGTATAGGTATTTCACAAAATTAAAAATTAGTAATTACTTTTGCAGGTATTTACAATCGACATATGCTACAAAAGAAATTATGTACAATTTAGCATATGCTTGACAAACATAGCTCTGCGCCTATTCTTGGGCAGTGGTCGATAGAGAGATTGGAACTAGAGTAGTCACTTAAATAGAAGACGTTCAGTGTTCACTTCAATAATGAATAAAAATACATGACGACTATTTAAATAATACATATATTTCACGTACTTTAAGCTATCGAAACGGTGATTAATTTGTACCTGGATATCTCATATTATGGTTAATTAGTAACGTAAATTTTGGCAACTGAATTATCTATAATTCTAGATCTATAAATGAATCAATACATTCTTATCTTTCATTTTAATATTTTAACATTTAACTTGAAACTCGAAACGCATAAAAATACATATGTTATTAGAAATAGCTACTTGATTAAATTACCTTTTTTTCATGATCATACAATAATAATGTTAACAATAATTGTAATAATTATATCTTATATTATAGTTTCAATCATAATAAATAAATTTTTAAATCGACATTTATCAGAGGATTAAACATTGAATTAAATTTCCTGCCAATCTTTATTGCCATACCTTCATTGCAACTTTTACATTTAATAGATGAAATTAACTCTCCAGAAATTACAATTAAATTTTAAAAGTGTTGAATTTGATTCCTATATAATCGTTAAACTAGAACAAACATTAAATTCTTTTCGACTTTTAGATGTGGCTAATCGTTTATCTATTCCCTACAATTCAATTACACGAATAATTCTTTCATCAATCGTGCACGCGTTGTATCTGTCTTTTTCCCTTCCGAATGCGTCTCTCTTTGTGTACGCAGGAGGTTGAAATTCTCATCCGCGGAGCTATCCTTATCAAGCTATACTTGCGTTCAACTCTTACGAAAAAGGGGCATAGTATATGGTGATGATCTGGTGATAACACTTTTGTTTAACGTTAGAATTTAGCATATTTTCACATTTCTTTAAAATGCGACGTTTCGGGGTCTGGCTTGGTTGTCTACGTATCATTTATAATTTGTTCACAATCAAAATTGTGCATACGCATATATCTTCATCTGCATAAGGAAGCCATGTGCTGACCCTAACAGATTTTTATCATTAAAAAAATGTAGCTTTTCTTTAGTTAGGAAAAATAACCTTATTAACGTGTTTTTATTCTAATTTATTTTACTCTCTGTAACTATAATATAATATATATTAATATAATGGCCCGTTTGGGCCATAGCCAAATGGCGATAATGACCTAGTTTGTACTTCATAAGATTTATAAACTGTTGGTTTTTTGCAGTATTCTCCCATATACACTTTTTCCTCAAATAAGCATCGACGTACAATATTGAAGTCAGGCAAGCAACTGCTCGATAAAAAACTATTTAATACAATGCTCTCAGCGAAATAATAGCAACTCCTCCGGTGACTACACGAAACTACAAGAATAATTTATAAATATACCTGATAACTAATCACACCTAATAAAAATATTTACTTGGCATAAGCAAAAGTGATAATGGATCTTCACGAATAGTCAATTTCGGCATGTCCACACATCCCGGCTGAATAGGTCCTCCGTGATTAACAAAAAAGTCTACATGTCCACTGTATAAAGGGCTGCCATACACATAATTGTCGGAGTGTATAATGTCCACAAAGTTGGCATCGTTTGAATCTAATCTGTATGATCTACACATTGGACAAAGGAAACCTGGACCAGCTGGATCCAACCCTGTAATTCTTCCTATAATACCCATACACATTTGTTTAAAGTGTCTTGAAGATATTCCAGCAACATGCGCACCCAAAGAATGACCCACTATATGAATTTTATTTGGATTTATTCCAACTACAGTACGCAAAGTACACATAAACGATGCAATATTAATAGAAACTGCTGGTACATTACAATAAGCTCTTGAGTAAGAACTAATGTAAGAACTGGTTTCTGCATACATACCCCAATCAACTATAACTACGGTATGCTGTGATCCGTAACGTTTAAGGTACGCATTTTTTATTGTTTGAATGTAGTCAATATCTTTATTTGCACCCCAACCATGAATTATGATATTAACCGGTTTATGTTTATCAATACCCAAATTTCCTGATTTAAGTTGAACTACATCGCTCACCGAGTACATCCAATATTCAACAGCAGAAGTGTCATTAGTACAATTATTGGAAGTGTAGTTCTGTAATAATTTCCCTAGAGGGTCCTCTGATAAACAAGAAGCTCGTTCATTACAATCATCGAGGTCAACTAAAAATGAATGTACAGAGTCATAATTAAAACCAAAATATACATTACCCTCGCGTAGCAAAAGACAGAAAATGAAAATTGGAAAGATATTTGTGGGTATTTCCATTTCCTTTTTATGTTAACGACACACAAAATGAAACTAAATTTTCGATGAACGCCTAACAAGCTAACGATATACTACTATAAGTTTAACCTCGCATTGTCATATTTGTACGTTTCCTGATTAAGTATTTCGATTAATTAACTCATTTCTTTGCTTATCGCCCGTCAATTTATCTAAACATGAAAATAAAAAGATATGCTACAATAGTTACTTGTTTCATTAGTTCAAAAAATGGCAATTTTCGGGACGACTAGTTACTGGATACACGTTTTTTATAAGAATAAATACATTTTTTTTCCAGCCACTTTTAGCTTTATTTGCAGTTCACTGCAAATTTATATTATTATTGTACTTTTTAGTGAAATATAAAACACCATGTAATTTTTAATTACAATTCATTGGATTTTACCTCTATAAATTTGATCCAAATGGGACAGATGGAACGCGAACGTCGATTCAAATTCTGTTCATGATATATATTCACTCAAAACTTTTGATTAACCTTACACTTGCTTAAAACGAATATAAAAAGCAAAATAATGTTGAATACCAATACTTGCTCATGACAAAAACGTTGTTTGTGATGAATATGTGAAAATTTTGAAATTGTATATATTGAAGTACTGGTATTCCATGAACGTCATTTACACGTAAATTATGTATGATCAAGGTACAATTACTTTCTTTGCTAGGACAAAATGTAAAGTGTGTGCGTTTGCGTATGCGTGTGCGTGCGTGTGTGTTACCACAATAAGACAAAACAATAATTACAATAAAATTATTAATTCCTCGTTCACTTATATTATTTATTAATCTGTCAACACAACTGTCTGTTTTTATGACTTTACACAGCACGTTGCGTGAACACACCACACGTCTTCAAAATGTTCAAAATTGCCTTTTCCTAAGTACCAACGGCATTCACTTGTAATTCTTGTTTTTAGTCTAGTTAAATATGTTGTTTTATAATCAAAGCTTCCATTTCCACATAGAAACGTGAAACCAGTCTTGTAAATAACGCTTTTAGCTGTACTGTTTAGAAAATTTGAAAATTTATGTTGTGGTAGGAGCTTTGAAGGGAGACCACAGTATACATCGTCTGTTGTACATTTTATGCTTATTAGTTTGAATACTAATTTCACGTAGCTCCTATTTCTGCTGTTCTAGGATGTGTTAATAACATACGCCATGAATTCCCAATTTCTGCAGGTCAAAATGGATAATTGTTAACGCCTCTTTCACCACATCTGTGTAGAAATACGACGTGTATGTGTATGTGTATGTGTGCGAGTGCGTGTTCGTGTGCGTGTGCTTGTGTGTGCGTGAGTGTGTATGCGTGCGCGCGCGCGTGTGTGTGTATTGTGTATGTTTTGTTTGTATGTATGTGTACGTGTACTGAGTGTAGTGTACGTGTACTGTACGTGTCGTATGACGTGTATGTACGTGTACGTGTGACGTACGTGTACGTGTACGTGTACGTGTGACGTGTACATGTACTTGTACGTGTACGAGTACGTGTACGTGTACGAGTACGTGTACGTGTACGTGTACGTGTACGTGTACGTGTACGTGTGACGTGTACGTGTACGTGTACGTGTACGTGCTACGTGTACGTGTGACGTGTACGTGTACGTACGTGTACGTGTCACGTGTACGTGTACGGTGTGACGTGTACGTGTACGTACGTGTACGTGTACGTGTACGTGTACGTGTACGTGTACGTGTACGTGTACGTACGTGTACGTGTAGGTGTACGTGTACGTGTACGTGTACGTGTACGTGTAGGTGTGTACTTGTGTACGTGTGTGTGTACGTGTACGTGTACGTGTACGTGTACGTGTACGTGTACGTGTACGTGTACGTGTACGTGTACGTGTACGTGTACGTGTACGTGTACGTGTACGTGTACGTGTACGTGTACGTGTACGTGTACGTGTGCGTGTGCGTGTACGTGTGCGTGTACGTGTACGTGTACGTGTACGTGTACGTGTGCGTGTACGTATACGTATACGTGTATATGTATGTGTACGTGTACGTGAACGTGTGTGTATATGTGGATGTATAAGCATACGTTTTAAAGACAATTTAATTTTACATAAGCTAAATGAGCGTTAAAAATGAATTAAACAAATTTTAAAATGCTTAAACAACGTCATGGGATTTTTTTATAAAACTGGAATTTTTCTTCAAGTTAGAATCTATATGTGTATTTACCTCTATCTGGCAGAAGATTTGAACGTCTATGTAACATCAATTATTTTTGTTTTTGCAATGTTGCCTATATTCATTATGAACGTATATGCAACCAGTAGTTAATATAAGCGATAAGACTTGTATTGTACCTACGTATATACATCAATAAGGACGGGCATGATTAGTTTAGGGTTTTGCACGTGTTAATCACTATAACAATAAAATTAATAACCGTTTAATAACAAAAAAGGAAAGAAGAGCTATTACAAAAATTGAAGTCATTCGCTCGTAAAACTTTTCGTCCTTAGAAGATTCGTACTCCTGCAGGCTTTGAAATTTGATTTAACAATTATTGAAATGCGTATCCCCGGAAGGAAGCCGCCAAACCGTTAAATTTGAGTACTAATTGACTAATTCCTTAACTCTTCCGGAATCAAGTTTGACTAATTGCACGGTTACTAATCAAATCGAATTATTAGTAATATATGTACAGTATATTCAGAGAAAAGTGTACGATGTGGGATTAGCATCTTTTTTAAGTTGGGTTGTAACAAATTATGCAACAAACGACGCAACGGGTAGTTAAAAAAGCTTCAATATGGGCGATAGTTGATAGCACTGGAGAAAGTGCCTTGTAACCTCGTTTATTACCTACCGAACAGAAAATACATTTTATGTAAGACCGGGCTAAATTGATTCATAAAATGTAGTTTACATTTGATGAATCAATTTAACGGGCGTAGAATGCGACTTTAGCGCCCGCGAACTATTTAAGCACTCGCGAGCGGTAAAGTAAATGTCTTTTTTTTGTTTTCGATATTCACATTCGGTTAATAGTTAGGTAAAGACGGCGATCACCTGTTCTAGTCTTATTGACCTAATTGCTATGGTAACACAAACGTATGTATACAGATTATTGTTTTCACATCTTTCCTAGTCACAATAACAGTAACTATTTTCTCTGTAACAAATATAAATTATTTCGTAGATTATTATACACGACGAATTTTGGTAATATCGAGATATAAAATTCATACAACTTAAAACAACATTTACAGTAAGCTGCTTACAGAAGGTGAAAAGAAAAAGCAGAATACATGTTATTAATCAATGCGCATTGAAATAATCTTGCGTAATGGCTATTTGTGGATTAAGAGCGGAAAGTGCTATTTTGCCGCTTGAGATAAAAGGTGGTCGCGCGACGCAAACGTTATACTCATTTAATTAAATTCCAAATCTGAACGAAAATGCATCAATGTATTGTTTACAAGCATATATAAAGTCAAACCTATATCTACAATAACCTTCTTAAAACTAACGTATAACAAATAAAATCTTTATCAGAATTAAACGCTAGTTTGCGTTTAATTCTGATAGTCAGATGTAAAGTTTCGAGAAATAAAACACAAAAACGTTTTATTTATTAACACAAACAAAAAGGGTTCTTGTTTATTTTCATTGAAAAACTGATGATGTAAGGCTGGCGTTCCTTTCACCGGTAAAGGAGCTCAAATAGGTTTAGAGACTGCTCTTCCGATGATGTCACTTTGCCGGCATTCTGAAACCGTTCTCTTTTGTTGTCATCTTTTCTTATACTTCTCATTTTCTTCCATTAGTTAATGATTTTAGAAAATAACTGTTCGATATATTTACACTATACAGTTGTTATTTAATTGTTCAGCTTTAATCACAAGCGGCGTGCGTAACAAACCGAAAACGAACATTTTCCAGAAGAGGCCAGGTTAATCACAAACTACTATGAAGATACCTACATTAGCCGAAGACAAGAAGGCGGGCGGTAAAATCCACCTTTTTCCAGTTCCGTTGTGGAGTATGCTTCAACGAACGGTGGACAGGCAGCATCGTACTAACAATGCTGTCTAAAGGTGGCATAGAATCTTTCCAAATGGACATCAATTTATGTAGTGTCTCAAAACACAACAGGGGCGTCATAACTACGAAATAGCTCAGTTAATCTCTGGAAATCTCGGAAATCCACAAATCAAGAAACGTGACAAAGCTTACAATTATGAATTTTAAAACATCTCTTCTCTGTATGTATACATGCTTCTTATAAATTTATTACAATAAATTAATTAAAATATCTTTTATTCTCTAACTGCATTCCGATCGCGGCACTTGCTTATGAACACCGCAGATTAAATACGTTTTGGAATCTTGTAATTAAAAAAAAAAACGAAATGGTAAACCTTAATTTTAATTTTATCTATGGAATCTAATTTTAGTAAAAAATAACTCGATCTTTAATAAAACTAAACTACCTTGAAGATGACAAATCAGAACACCATTTAACGGTCGAAGGTTAACAGTAAATTATGTCATAAACAAAGAGCAAATTAAAAAAATTATGATGTAATGCAGTGAAAAACCTTAATTTGAAATTGATAACAGTATTCACAAATAGAAACTTGAAATACCAATTTATTTATTGTTGTTTGGAGACACGGGGAAGAAGCGCTATATGAATTTTTAAGTTTTATGAATGGTATCCATCAAGCATCCAGTTTATCATGGAAAAGGAATCTAATGGAAGTTTGCCATTTTTTGACACAATAATATCTAAAACTAATAATTCACTGTCTTCAGAAATTATCAAACCACCATCCACGTCAAGAAATTTGTGTAATTACCGAATTTTTGAAGGATGAATATAAGTATTTAACAAAATCACTAAAAGTTATGATATTTACTTAAGGATATTAATAATCTTATTACACCCCCAAGACATAACCATAAATAAAAACCAGTTGGTACTGCTTTTCTTCCTTCAATAACTAATGTTACAGATAGAATTGAAAAAATCCTAACTAATAATATGAAAATGTTATCAAGGCAAACGCATTGTTATGTTCATTTACAACGTGAAGCTATTGAGATATATAAACATCCTAATAACTTCAATAGGCAAGAAGAAGGTCACCGTTTAAATAGGTTTGGGATCTTATAATTAAAAAAAGGCACAATATTACGTCTTAATTTTAATTTCATCTTTTGGTATGTCTAGGTTTTTTGCTGTTTTTGCTAGACCAATTATATGTTAGTTACCACGGCACTATAATAATTTAACATACATATATAGTTCAAATTAAAAATCATATTAAACGTACTACTCTGTTTTCACTGTAAAATAATAATAACAATGATTAACAAAAACTACTTCTTTGTTAGATTTGACTAGATCTTTAATTGGTAGGTATGTCAAGTTTCTTTTTGTGAATGCTTTTATCAATTTCAAATTAAAGCTCTTCACAACTTTACACTTAGATCATAATTTGATTAAGTTTTGTTAAATTAGCGGTTTGAGTGTTACATTTTTCACTGTTAGCCTTCGACCGTTAGAGGGTGTTCTGATTTGTCATTTTTAAGGCAGTTTAATAATATTTAATTTATAAAGGGTCTAATTATTCTTTACTTAAATTAGATTTCACAGCAGGCTTATGTTTGCATTTGCATCTTTTTCTTATAGGTATCATATATTTATAGTGGCGGCTAAAATCCAAAAAAATTCAAAAAATCGTAAATTTTCCTTTTTGTCATGTGTTTCTAGTTTAAAATGCGGTATTGAAACCTTACAGGTGGATTTTTTGAAGCTAGAAATCTGTACTTTAAGATGGTATATTTTGTTTCATTTGAAAAATTAAGTAAATAGTCAAATTTTGTAAAAAAAACTAAAATAAATTTCTTAGTATCCAAGATCCACGAAATTCAATGTTAGTAAACTTTAATAACATTGAAAAGAAATTTTACTTAACTAAGTGGCATGACCAAAATAAAAGTATATTCAGCAAAAATTTTTCATTAATATTAGTGTAATTTCTAGAAAATACAAAAAATAACGTATTTTTCCGAAAATCGAACCAAGATTCATTTTTAAAAAGTAGTTTCAGGTTGAAATAATAAATATCAGTTTGAAAATATTATGTAACGACGAAAATACAATATTTGATGTGAGAGACAGATAGAACATTAAGGAACGCCTGCTCGGTGAATAGCGCTCACCGGGCTCAGGCTGCTATATACGTTTTAATCAGTGAGAATTTTGAAAATAGTAGTTCACTTTCAGTGTTGTGAAGCCAAGAATATCAACCACGTGTTTTTGTTTCTTGTTTTATTTTTTATTTAAAAAGAATTATTTTTTAAAAATTGCAGCAATAATAATAATTATACATTTTTATACATGTTTTTTCAATTTTTACAGATTGCACGTTGACATATACTTTTGTGCCAGAGAGTTAACAGTGATGTTATTTTCAAAACACTCTTTAATGTACCGTTTCGTATATTTGGTTTAATGAATAAAATTTAAAATTTAAATAACAAGATGGAATAATTATTTTAGAGTATAAAATGGACTCAAAAACCCCTATAATGTCAATTTTAGAAAAATTACTTTTAAATCGCATTTTAAAAATTGGTTAAAATTTTTACTTTTTAATTTTTTTTAACATCATTTTTAAAAACCCAATTAAATTTGAGCATTTATAACTTTTCATTTTGATGTAATTTAAAAAGTTTTCATTTAATCGCTATTTATTCCTAAATTTTAAGAGTAATTTGACACCACTATAATTATATTGTTTTCGTCATCATAACATAACCTAAAAAGAAAGTAGAAAATCTGTACCTGCAGTATTTTTCTATAATTTACTAAAAAAGATGTATAACTTTTATTAGACCAAACTACAAACCCATTGTGATGAGCTAAGTTATCTTACCGAACAACTATAAAAATGTAAATGTTATTAATTTGTAGTAACGTACCGTAACAGTTTGTAAGTCAGAATATTCTTTCTTAAAATTCATATTACCATTTGTTTTTAGATTATTTGAAAACCTGCAAAATGTAAAATATAATACAAGAATCTCGACTAATTAATATAAATTTAAACTAAAATGTTTTAATTTTTGATATACAAATACAGGCAGGGTACGCAACGAAATCAATGTGCAGTGAGCTCTATTAACGCTAGACGTTTACTGGACTCGGAGTGGTAACACCGTTGGGTGCCCCAAATCGCCCGTATGGCAAAGATAACCGAAGTCACTCAAATTGTACTCGAAATAGGTATAGTTCAGATCGTTCCCCGGAACATAGTTTTGAGCATTAGCATTGCATGCGCGCCTGATGTGCGGAAGGAAAGTTTGATACCATCGTTATAAAAAAACGTAAAAATAATAAAATAAAATACTGCACTGAATTATATGCGAATTTCTTCCTGTGTTTATCTTGGTTGTCTTGTGCCCTTTAGTACCAACCGCCAATGTATATTTGTTCTAACATCTTAAACAATTCTTAAAGATTTTACCACTACTCAGGACGATAACTGTAATTGTTATCGAAGCGTATGGATGTATATAAAATATAAATATAAAAATACACCATTTAAAAACCCCAAAGCTAAGTATTGTAATTTTGTATAAGTATAATAATGGTAAAAGGGTATATTTTCACATTTCAATGCTTTATTAGACAATCTGAAACATTAAGAAAACGAAAAGCACAATTACTACTATCATCACTTACTTTTTTATTACAATGGCCTGACGAAAAAATTATACCAAAATTTCTCGATAACTGTAGAAACGTATAGATTTATACAAAACTTAAATATAAAAATACACCATTCAAAAACCCAAAAGCTAAGTATTTTAATTATGTATAATCATGGTAAAAGTTTACATTTTCATTCATGATGTTGTCAGATTGGTTATTGAATTGTGATATTTTTCATTGTTAGACCTCTTTGGTACATTTGTTATGATGCAGCTAGATATTTAATTGGTGCTTTTCATTAGCCTTCGTCCGTTTGGGGATGTTCTGATTTGTCATTTTCAAGGCGGTTTAATAATGTTTGATCTATTAAAGGTATAGTCAATATTTAATAAAATAAAATTAGGTACCATCGCTAGCTTTTTCCATTTATGTTCCGTAACTAACTATTATTGTGGGCTTATATTTGCGTTGTCAGATTTTATATATCTATTTGACATAGTAATTAATTGTTTAAAACTATTATTTACTGAAGGCTATAACTGTAATTGTTATCGAAACGTGTAAATTTACAATCAAAATTTACGATTAAATACCCAAAAGAAATTATTTTAATTCTATATAGTAAGTTTAGAAAAAAAAACGTTTATCAGGACGCGTACTTTTTAAGTATTACTATTCAACATGGGTGAATTTTTATCCCCCATGTATTCTTACCACCCTCTACCAAGATTTGTGATATCTACCAATATTTTAGTATTAAATCTTGATATGTTTAGACAGATTTGATATATAATCTACATAAATTTAGATAGAAATTTACAATAATAGTAAAGGAATGATTTTCTTGTTGTTTCATCTTTGAGAATTTTTATTAGGATTGACGTCCCTGACTGAACAATATCAGTATCAGTAATATGTGTATGTGTAAATTTGTTTTGGTCGAATTATATATTTGTTCATTATACATCTGACAATAATCAGTTATGATGGTTTCAACACAAGGACTCAAAACTTCAAAATAACAATTTGTTTGGTAACTATCGCATGTGGCATATTTTCCAGTAATGTACGAGTAACACAATGCCATCTTTCTACTTTGTGTATTCATTCATATTTTAATACGTTGATGAAAGAAAAAATGTAATAATATTTATCTACTATTAGCATCATGTAATGTCATTTAATGACATATCGTAATGTCTTACTTTACCGCACTAATGCGGTAAACTATCATTTTACCGCACTGTTGCGGTAAAGTAAAAGTGAGAATGAAGTAATTGCTAAGACAAAATTTATTAAACTGTTTATTATAAACATTAATAATGGAATCCTTGCAATTATCTTGATCTGAACTTATTTCCAAAACTGTCTATAGAAATAATTTTGACAATCTGAGTTTGATTAAACTTTACAGTGACAATTATGCAATACGCGTGCTTGGATAATAACTTGCTTAATACATTTCGGCCTCGTTTGACATTTTCCCATCGCGTAACGTAATATAAAATATTACGATACTTAAACCGTAAATAACTATTATGTATATTAATGGTAAACCAGTTACGATATTGCATATTAAACAGCTTCAAAAGTTATGATCGAATAATTACTAGATCTTTAATAGATTACATACAGTCATTTTTACGAGTCAGAGCAGTTGTCAGACTGTCAGAGGATGCCGGCGTTTGTCAGATTGTGACAAACAGCAGTTTGACAACTGTCAAATCTTAGCTTCAGGGGTTATGTTTATTTTATTACAATAATAAATGTGTTTGTAATAAATGTGTGTTATGTCAAATGTTTAATGTCAGAAATACTTGACAACACCGGACAGAATTTCCAACCTAAATCAGTTCTATCTGCATCCTCTCATGCACAATAGGTGGGTTCTAAAGGTGGTAATAAAACGAAGTTAGTTATGACGCAACTGCTCTGACTTGTGAAAATTGGTACGTTATGAAATCGTTAAAAAAGGCATCCAGAACGAAATAAAAACGGTACAACCAAATACAAATTTAATCAAACTTAATTACATTTATAATATCACTACAATGTTATGAAACATATTTGATGCAAATGGTAAAGGATTTACTCAAGTTCTAACAACTAAAAAACTAATTTCGTATATGTCTAGGTCTTTTAATTCATTTAAATATAACATTAGTACCTAGTGTTATGTAAACCCAATATAATATAAATTGTGCATTAACGTCTTTAGATTTTTTTATTTCTAGTGAAGATCCATACACCAGAAAAAGAATAGATGTAAGAAGCAACATCGCTTTAAGTGCCGCGGGATGGAACCATAACAAATACAATGTAATTATAATTCACGGTTTTAATGGAACACACAATTCACCCCCATTAACGCTTTTGCAAAAAGGTATTGGTAGTTTTTAATGAAATATACAATAATAAATCGCATTTTAGCTTACCTTAGTAAAGATCATAATGTTTTCTTGGTTGACTGGCATAATCTTGGTCGATTTCCTTGTTATCTATCGGCTTTAGCAAATTTAAAGTTGGTGGCTCAATGTTCTGCTCAACTGTACGCATACATTATGGATCTAGGTGGGTTTGCAAAAAAAACTACTTGCATTGGGCATTCTTTAGGTGCACACATTTGTGGTATGATGAGTAATTATCTTACCATCAAGCAGTTTAAAATTGTAGGTAGGTATTTCAATTTCCATTTTGTTTCTGCATTGCTTCATTGCGTAACTACATAGTAATAGTTTTTATTAGACAAATAAGACTAATTATCTATTTATACTACCTATATCTATATATCAGAATTACACATTTTCAATTTTACACTCGGACTTCTTAAGCGCAATATTTACAGTTGATTTGGAGCATCCTTCTTGTATAAATTTGATTTATTAATAGCAAACTTTTTTGGGTGTAGCGTGTACATTTATTGAAACTAATCACTATGTTATATTTGTATATCAGTAAATTTGTTGACAAATTGAAAGTAAAATAATCAATTCTGTAAGGATTGGATCCAGCAAGACCATTAATAGACCGATTTGGAAACAGAAATTTTAGATTATCACAAGAAGATGCATTTCATGTGCAAGTAGTACATACGAACGCTGGTCTTTTAGGTGAAGAAGGTGCTAATGGGCACGTTAACTTTTGCATTAATGGTGGAATGATGCAGCCTGGCTGTAAAGGGAACTTTATACGTAATTTCGCAATATAGTTTGTAAAGCACACTAACCATTCTGTCTTAAAGGTCGTGCGCGATGTAGCCACTTTCAAAGTGTTTGCTACTTTGCTCAAGCTGTAAAAAATAATAAAATGTTTTATGGAATACCATGTACCTCAACTTGCCCTAAGAAAAATTCTTTAGGAATGCTACCAGGAAAGCCAATTGCTATGGGACCTGAAGTTCCTTTTAGGTAAGGACATAAATTAAATGCGCATTTATTTAATATAATCTGCTTACTAATTGTGTTTTTTATAGCGCAAGAGGACAATATTGTATTAAAATTGATCACGATAATGATTGTAGTTTTAATTAAGTTATGTTTTTAAAAATAGTAGACATACGTTTTAAGTAAATATAGTGACACCAAAATCTATTCTTGCACTCGACTATTGGATAAGATAACCATCAAAGGTTGTTACAGGTGAAAACGGAATTAACACTGGACGTAACAGATAATTAGAATGTGCCGACTGCTCAGTGAGATATAAGGGTCGTGAGGGTATTATAGAATTTAAATATTTAGGGTGGCTTGCCGTATTACCGAAAGTGGTAAATGGGTCACTTTAAAGAAAAATAATCAAAACGTCGGATAATGGGGACTGTTGTTAAAACAAAAGGGAGAGCCACCTAGGCGCACGCAAAGTACAGTCAGATAAACAGACAAATTACTTACATTACCGGGTTTGACTAGGTGCACCTAGTAAAGATCTTACCTATAAAAATCTACAAAATAGTCCACATTCAAAGTAATAATGCGGTGATCAAATCAGCTGTTACAACGGCATTCTTTAATCTACCTTTACGTTACTGTGAACCAAACGCACTTGAACAAAATTAATACGTAATAAGAAAATATTTCGCTAATTATTGAAAGTAAATACATGCGACTAAACTAGTGATTTAACAGAATTTTATCAATTAACTGAAAAGAAAAACAAACACAAAGCTAAATAATCGCTATTGAAAAAAGCTCTTTTAATTTGTTACGTTAAATAAATGCTTAATTACAAAAAAATAAACATATCACTTCAAATTATGAATTTTCCATTGGATCACTTTCAATAATAATTGGAAATGTTAGGTAAATAATCGCTTAAACGGAATCAAACTTGCAAGCTCTGCTTCCTCTAGTCTTAACGTAATTTTAAATTTTCAATATAAAGTTGCTTATTAAATCTCAAAAATAAAAGTGTTAATTCGGATTAGTTAAAAGTTAACGTCTTACAGCGTGTAATTTTGAATACAATTTACATAGAAATAACCACCTAAAAGAAACAATAATAAATCGTTCAATGCACGGATGAAGGCAATTCGTTATAAAAGTTAATGGCTTGAAACATTCAAATAAAAAAAGGCGTTTATCCGCCTGTAACTCCATAATTTAATTAATATTGTCAAATACAAAAAAATACAAGATAAAGAAGCAAACAAAAGGATTGCTGATATTTTGAGGACTTTAACCCCAGAGTGAAGGTCAATTTGAAAGGGAGATGGTCTCTTTATAGTCATCAATTACAGCAATTCCCAAGTGGCAAGTTCACTGACTTTAAACTTTTAACTAGCCGGTTAACGGATTTATAAAATCTATTTACACAGAACCAAAGTGATCACCGATAGTTTAGAGTCCTGGTGATATTAATTATTTCACCTGACGATATATACACTAAATCTTATTATACGTATTTACATAAGTTCAGTGAGTACTTGTCCATTGACAAGGCTGTTAAGCAAAGTAAATCAAAATTAAGACTACTCAGACAATAAAAATCCGCAAAAAGGAGTAAATCTCTAAAGATAAGGAAGCACTACCATAAACACTATCCTAATCTCGAATACGATAAAGGTCTGGCAAACCACGGTAACACCATCACCGGACAAGGGAAAATCCAAAAGCAATTTAATGGGACGCTGCCCAAATTGAGAGCCTGGTACATAGGAATTTTGTGTCACTACCGCCTCACAATCACGTTAATTACTTCGACCTTCGGCCACATCTTTACTGCTATACAACTTAAGATTAATTGACCGCGAAAGAAATTTCTGCACTTACATCATATCTTACACACTTGCGTCATATTTTTTTAACATAAAGCTTTCACATAGGAACGGCACTATCAGCTTTCATGCAACTAAAACGGAATTATTCCACGAATGTTATGCATTTATTTTCACTTCAGGACATATTGTAACTCAGATCAATTTTCCATTTCTTCAATGCCAAATCTTAAGAAAGACTCGCGGCACCATTTCCCAACTGTGTCTCAAACTGATGTTATTAGATACAACAGCAACTTAATAGTCGCATCTTATATCGCTCTAAACCCCTTTCGTAAATTTACTTGACAAAAAATTACGCTTTTACCATTGAGTTTTACTCAATACTTTTACTTTTAAACCTATATTCCAACTAAATTAACACCAACAAAGAAACATTTTAGATCCAATACGAAATTTACTTCGAACTAAGCTTAATAAAAATCAATAGCAACAGACACGTCAATTTTCTTCTTACTTTATGATCATTTTGACACCAAAAATTCGATAACGTGAAATCGAGAAAAAGAAAAAAATATGGCACTGAAAGATCAACGCAAGACAAGGTGATGCGTTCAGTTAGATGGATTGTCGTAACCCACACACTGTAGAAAATTCTGTTTTCTAGGGTAACGTTAGTTTTAAGGCATCCGTTCATAGATAACTTGATATTCAAATTCTAGATAAACAACTTTTCAGAAACTATTAAAATAATGTATATAGGAACCTTTATGTAAAAATTATGTGTATTTAAAAAAATACAGGTTGTCCACAAACTCTATTCATAAAAGAAAACTGCAGATTGTAGAGCTGATTGTATGTCGATCTAATATAAATTACCTTAATACAAAAATACTTCCTAAGAGAGCTGGACCTCTTGGAAGATGGCGCCCTAACATCGATTTAACTCAAATATCTTCAAAATGGTCTCCCTTTAAATGATAGCGTTCTGTACATTTATTTAGTGGAATATGCCCAATCGTATGGCGTGAATATGATTTTTTAGTTGTACTCATAAGCAGCTCGTTTGGGCGGGGCATTGGACATTGTTATTCATAAGTTTTTTGTTTTTCAGAATTTCGCAACTTTAACAATTTAAAAAATTTAGATTTTTTCATAAAAGAATGATACTCTTGTCTGAAATCGCTACGACGCACCGTTTTCGAAATAAATAGATTTGAACTTTTCATGTGTTAATCATACTTTTATAAAATTAACTAACGAATTCATTTACAGTTATGAAAGATGGCTATGGAAAATAAACAAAATAATAATTGCGTGAACGTCAAAATAATTAGTATTACAGATACTGGTTATGGTTAAAGTGTCAAATAAGTTTTAAGTGAAAGATTTTTTATTGTTTAGATACATTGCCGTAAATACAAAAAGTTGAATATTGTTAGAATGGTTTCGTTTAGTAACGAAGAATATGCCGATATGCATTTAGTGTACGGCGAAATGCAATACAACGCTCGGGCAGCTGCACGTAGATATACAGATAAATTTCCTGGTAGAAGACATCCTGCTCCTAAATCATTTACGCTTCTTCATCAAAGAATTAGCGAAACAGGATCGGTAATTCCTAAAAATAATGAAACGGGAAGACATGCTGATTTAATGAAAGAATATCAGGATGATATTTTAATGGAAATTGAGCACAATCCCAAAATAAGCATAAGAAGGTTGGCTGCAATGTATCAAATTCTTCTCCAAGCCTTGCAAACAGGTGATTTTCCTGCTCGTGCTGATTTTTCCAATTGGATGCAAAATAAAGAGAATCAAGACCAAGATTTTTTTTCTTATATTTTGTTTAGTGATGAAGTCGCTTTTACAATGCACACTATTACTCTTATGTTGATGAAAACCCTCATGCGATAAGGGAAAGTAAACATCAGAAAAGGTTTAGCATTAATGTATGGATAGGTGTTCTTGGTGATAATTTGCTTGAACCTGTAGAATTGCTTAATCGTTTAAACGGCGAAGAATATCTCAACTTTCTACAAAATACTTTACCGGATTTATTAGATGATATTAGTCTGAATATTCGGCGGAACTTGTGGTTCTTACATGATGTTTGTCCGGCTCACTATGGCAGAACTTTTTCAGATAACAATTACCGAGAGCGATGGATCGGAAGAGGTGGTTCGATTGCTTGGGCAGCAAGATCTCCAGATTTAAATCCTTGCGATTTTTGTATTTGGGGATATCTAAAATCAATGGTTTATTCCCCACTAATAGAAACACGCGATCAGCTTTGGAGAAGAATTCAGGATGCCTGCGACGGAATAATAGGGGAATTTTTGCAAAAAATCGGCAATCTTTACATAAACGAATAAATTTGTGCATAGAAAGGTATGGTCGTCATGTGGAGCATCTTTTGTAGATTCAGTTTTGTGTTTCATGCTTTCAGTTGTCATTTTGAATTTTTTTTATTAATAATTGTGTCAGCAACATTTTTTTGTATTAAAAACGATTATTTTTTACCCGAGTTTATTTCTTGCTTTCTAAAGCAAAATTAATTTATGACATGAGAGCAGTTTCACGTTCACGCAATTGTTATTTTGTTTATTTTCCATAGCCATCTTTCATAATTGTAAATGAATTCGTTAGTTAATTTTTTAAAAGTATGATTAACACATGAAAAGTTCAAATCGATTTATTTCGAAAACGGCTCGTCGTAGCCACTTCAGACAAGAGTATCATTCTTTTTAAAAAAACCGAAATTTTTTAAATGTTATGTTAAAGTTGCAAAATTTTGAAAAACAAAAAACTTATGAATAACAATTTCCAATGCCCCGTCCAAACGAGTCGCTTATGAGTACAATTGAAACATCATATTCACGACATACGATTGGGCATATTCCATTAAATAAATGTACATACAGAACGCTATCATCTAAAGGGAAACCATTTCGAAGATATTTGAATTAAACCGATGTTAGGGCGCCATCTTCCAAGAGCTGCAGCTCTCCTAGGAAGTATTTTTGTGATAAGGTAAATTACGTTAAATCGACATAAAATCAGGTCTAGAATCTGCATTTTTCTTTTGTGAAAAGAGTTTGTGGACACCCTGTATACCCATTGGCTTCCAAAACTAAGATATGTAGGTTTAAAAATCTATAAACTTTTTTACAAAAGTTTAGTTATTAACGTGTTACACTAAAAGTAGATTACCTACCTATCTACTACGATTACAGTTTTCAAACATGTCTAGGGCTGCGAAAAATCCCAGTGCGTAAACTTAAATTTGCGGTTAATTCTCGATATATATGGACCAATAAGACATAGCTTTGTAAGTTATAGTTTTTAAATGGCATAAATAACAGTTTCAACGTCAAACTGGAAAAGCACGGTTGAACTAGTGCTATTATACTCGCCTGGCATTTGGTTTGGGGCAGGCTCGATTCCCGGCACATTTATTTTTTTTTTCTGTTAGGTTACAGTTGCATTGTTTATGTTTTTTTTTCCTATTATAACGTAGATTTTAGATTTTTATACCTAACTACGAAGTTGTCAAACAAGGAAAGGCATGATTGGACCGCATATGTCGAGATTTAGCCGCAAGTAAACTTAATGCACTTGCAAACTTATGGTTTGCACTTAGATTAATGAATGCCAGATTTAAGATTATTACCATGTCTTAATTTTTATTTACAATTACAGTTTAAAAAAAGAGAACAAAAGAACGGAAAAAGGGGGAACTTACCTTTGCTATTTAAACTGGAGCTACGGATAACGACGGTACCCACGAAGGCCGACTAACTTCTACGGCGAGGAGGTTCGCTGATGATCTTACGTTAGTAAAGAAGCAAATAAAGAGACTATACGGTAGGGCGCCAGTGAAAATTTATCTCTTCGTTGAGTAAAAAAAAGAAATAATTTCGGATTCTATTCTACTTCCGCGATATAGTTAATCCGTACGTAGGTAGCTTCGGAAGATGTTAAAATAATTGCTCTCGAATTCCCAGCACACAAAACAAATTTTTATTTAAAGAGATAGAGGTCAAAGAAACAAAACAAAACAGATAACAATATACACACAGTCTTAATCCTAATTTATGTACAATATCGTAGTTAATAACAATTTTGGCTAAAGTGCAAATTAAAATGACAAAAGGTAAGATGATATCGTCTCAAAGGTAATACAGTATTAAAATAATTTCAATTACAAATAATCTACGTTACACAAAGCCAAAATCTTAATACTGAAGGCTTAAACTTTCTATAAAGTTAAATTTAAGGTTTGAATTACAACAAAAGAAAGTGGGTAATGAAATAAGTTTGTCGACGTGCTAAATACATAAACAAAGTTACGATAATTGAACGATAAGTACCTACCCCTGCCTTTTCTGTTTGTTTGGCTAATTAAATGGCATATAGGCGCAATAAATTCTTATATGGAACTTTTCGAAACTTTTTTTAACGCTTTTATTCATCTCACTTTGTCTGTCCGGTTCAAACCTTGTAATTGAACTTCCTGATCTCCGATTGAGCTGAAATTTGGCATACATTAGTATTCTAGATGACAATACACGGATATTTGTTTTTTGCTTTGATTTTTGCGGCCAAATTTGGCCAAATTGGTCGAAAGTTTAGTTTATGAAGCTAGGGCCTTGACATCTAGGACTTAATATTTTGGCATAATACCATGCACAAAAGTATACGACGAATTGAGTTCAAGATCAGGGGGCTGCATTGCAACCTAATTTGGCCATATATGGTCGAAATTTTTGGTTATAAAGCTAGGGTCTTGAAATTCAGGACTTAATCTTTTAGCATAAGACCATGCACAAAAGTATACGACGAGTTGAGTTCAAGATCAGGGGGCTGCGCCCCGGGGGCTCAAAGTAGTGTATTCGGTCAAAAAGAATCAACTATTTATGAATATTTATGAATGGCTCAGTTCTTAAGTTTTCAGACTCTATTACTCTGTTGGGTATGACTGTATCTTCAAATCTCTCATGGGTTGACCATCTTCTGTCAGCTACCGAAACAGCTGCTCGTAAAATAGGCTTTTTGTACAGATCTAAGCAGTACTTTACCTCTCGACAACTCCTTCTGCTGTATAAGGCCCAAATTCGGCCTCATCTGGAATATAATTCTCACCTTTGTTAGTGCTAATACGCTCTCGATATCGTTGATCGTATTCAAAAGAGAGCGATTAGGCTTATAAATGACCCGTCCTTAACTTCTCACATACAGTCCCTTGAGCTTAGAAGGATGGTTTCAGTTCTTTCTTTGTATTATCGTTATCACAACGGCTATTGTGCTGTGAATTACATTCTTAATACCATCTCCGGCTATCTTTGCGAGAAACATGGTTCGCTCATTCACATCATCAGTATGCAGTACAAACTCCACTTGTCGTACCAAACGGGCGCAATCCACATTTTTCTACGGCTTCTAAACTCTGGAATGATCTTAGTTCCTGTTTTCCTCTCACTTATGATATGAGAAAATTTAAGGTAGCTGTTCATAGGCATCTATTGGCAATTAATTATCCCTCTATCCATCCTCCTAAGTGTTCCTGAGTGCTTTAGCACGATAGGCCTTATTTAGCCTGTTCAGGTCCACAATCATAAAAAAAAAACTCTCCTGTTGACCTGAATTTCGGCATATATGTGTATATTGGCCAAGTAAGTTCGGAATTTTTGTTTATAAAACTAGGGTCTTGAAAAATTGAGTTTCATTATTTGTTGGAACACCCAAGCGACTAAAAAGTAGAAAATAAAAATAAGTAAAACAAACATTTTTAAAAAACGCTTTTATATCCAAATGTACTAAAAAGAATAAAACAATGTTTTTATCTACCCATTAAGTAGTACACGGACACCTCACCTTTCCCTTTCTTACGTCACAAGTCCCGCCCCCTGGGACACCTCACCTTTCGCTTTTTTATATGCCCACGTGGGATCGTATTTTTTTCGCCCCTTTTGGTTGTATTAAGAACCTTGTTTATGGCTTCTTTTCGGAGGTCATTTTCAACCCTTGATGGAATTTTCACCCTAATTAGGACCCTTTTGGATGTATTAAGGAATTTTTTTAAGTCACCCCCGGAGGATAGGTAAATTAACCTGTTGTTATTCAAATGTGAATGTACGATTTCGCAATTGGACGTAAACAATAATAATAAACACTGTGCATATTTTACGTACATGTATATATCGGGGCTTTTAGACATCACAGACTAGATTAGTTAGAGAGACGCAATGCAATTACGAAGCTGTATAATTAAATTAAATTACTAACTCAGAATAAAAACGTCTATCACACTTTTCGTGGAAACCGTCAACAGCCAAAACCAAATATATATTTGCACAAATAATCAGAAATACCTCTGCCAAAAAAACGGCTTTAGATTTTATAATCAAGTTAAGCATGCATGCTGACCGCTTATTAGAGTGCTATTTTTAAATTTTCGGAGTTTACCGATAATGGTGTTGTCATGCCGTTGTAGCGTACACTATACATAAACCTGTAGGGAGAAATTTACTCGAATTAGGTACATTGTGGGTAACATTCTTTTTTGAGTTATGACAGGCGATATGAGAAATTTAAGTAAATATAATGACGGGTATAATTATATACTGACGGTTTTCGATGTATTTTGTACAATACCGTATAGATATGATGTGTCTTTAAACAACAATATTTATATGAAAATGTAAACTTTCACCATTAACACTCATAATAAAATACTTATCTTTTTTGGGATTTTTTAATGGTGTACTTTAAATTATACAATCTAAACGTTTCGATAACACTTACAGTTATCTTTGTCAGTAGTAATGTTTGTTAAAAATTGTTAAAGATGTAGTAAACAATTTTGTCAAATTTGAAAAATTAAAACATAAACATAAGCCTGCTATTAGTATAACAGTTTGGAAACATAAAGCCAACTATAAAATTTTTTAGTAAAGAATAACTAGGTCATAAAATTAAATATTATTAAACTGCCTCAAAGATGACAAACCAGAACACTCTACGACGAAAGCTAACAATGAAATTTGCCAGCCAAAAACACATTTAACAAAATTTAATCGAGTTATGATGTAAAGTGTAAAGTTGTGAAAACTTCAATTTTAAAATGATAGAAGCATTCACAAATCCAAACATTACATCAAATAAAATAACCCAGTTAAATCTAACAAAAAGATATCTTTATCAATAATTGGAAGTGTTATTAACAATGAAAAGCACAATGCAGAACGTTCTTTGTAATTTTAATTTCAATTTAATTTCAACTACTTATGTTAAATTATAGTGCTGTGGTAATTTAACATATAATTGGTAAAGCATTTGCTTCAAGGTCTAGGAAAAACACAGCAAAAACCTAACATACCAAAAGTTGAAAACAAATTAAAATCAAGGCGTATCATTATGCTCTTTTTTAATTATAAGATGCCAAAACCTATTTAAACGGAGATTTTCTTCTTGTCTATTAAAATTATTCGGGTGTTTATATATTTCAATAGCTTCACGTTGCAAACGAACATAATAATGGGTTTGTCTTGACAATATTTCCATATTGTCAAATTGAATGTCATGATTTAGATTATTCAGGGCATGGTCAGCCACAGCAGACTTCTCTGGTTGACCCAATCTACAAAATCTCATTGTTCTTTGCGTCTTGTATCAAAGCTACGTTTTGTGGTCCCGATGTATACTTTTCCACATGAACAAGATAACTTATACACTCCGGAAGATGATAAAGGGTTTGACACATCTTTAGGTGATCTTAAATGTTCTTTAATTTTTCTTGTAGGTTTAAAATAGTCCTAATGCCATATTTGATTAGGATTTTTTTAAAATTCTATTTGTAACATTAGCTATAAAAGGAAGAAAAGCAGTACCAACTTTAAGAACTGGTTTTTTCTTTAAAGTTACGCCTAGAAGGTGTAATAACATTATTAATATCTGTAAGTGAATATCTATTATCTTGTAACGATTTTCTTAAATATTTATATTCATCATTCAAAAATTCAGGGTCACAAATTCGTTTTGCTCGATCTACTAAAGATTTACACTAATTTTTTGAGGTGGATGGTGGTTGGATAATTTATGAAGGTATCTATCAGTGTGTGTCGGCTTTCTGTAAACCTTAAAAGATAGTGAATTATTATTTTTAGATATTAATATGTCAAGTTAATGGTAAACTTCCATTAGTTTCTTTTTCCATGGTAAACTGAATACTAGGATGTATACCATTTATAAAAACCAAAAACTCATGCAGTGCTTCTTCTCCATGTCTCCAAATAACAAATGTGTCATCTACATATCTTTACCAAACTGAAGGTTTTTTAGGTGTATTTTGTAACGTTAATGTTTCAAATTTTTCCATATAAAAATTAGCTATAACAGGACTAAGGGGACTACCCATTGCTACACCTTCAATCTGTTCATAAAATTTACTATTCCACTGAAAATAAGTTGTAGTAAGACAGTGCTGAAAGAGAATGGTAATGTCCTTTGGAAAAAGATGATCAATGTATTCAATAGTTTCTTTTAGAGGTACTTTTGTAAAAAGTGAAACAGCAACAAAACTAACCATTATATCACCCTCTTCAATTTTGAAACTATACATTTTTTCAACAAAGTCGGCAGAATTTTTAATGTAATGGGGTGTTTTTCCTATATGAGGTTGTAATAATAATGTAAGATGTTTTTCAAGGTTATATGTAGGAGAACCAATTGCACTAACAATGGGCCTTAAAGGAATATTAGGTTTATGAATTTTTGGTAAACCATATAGTTTTGGTGAAATAGCTTCAGAGTTAGATAGTTTCTTTTTTATTTCTTCAGGAATAGATGATAATTTAATCAGCTCTTTAGTTTTTAAAAGAAACTTTTTTGTTGGATCTTTTGGTATTTCACGATAAGTTTCTGGTCCCAACAATTGTTCTATCTTAGTGTTATAATCGTTCATATTTAATATAACAGTTGCATTACCTTTATCTGATTTTAATATTATAATACTTTTATTGCGTTTAAGATCAAGTAAAGCATGTCGTTGACGAAAGGATAAGTTGCTCTTTGGAGATTTTGTTTTACTGATAGATACCTTCATAAATTATCCAACCACCATCCACGTCAAAAAATTAGTGTAATTAAATCTTTAGTAGATCGAGCAAAACGAATTTGTGACCCTGAATTTTTGAATGATGAATATAAATATTTAAGAAAATCCTTACAAGATAATGGATATTCACTTACAGATATTAATAATGTTATTACACCTTCTAGGCGTAACCTTAAAGAAAAACCAGTTCTTAATGTTGGTACTGCTTTTCTTCCTTTTATAGCTAATGTTACAAATAGAATTGAAAAAATCCTAATCAAATATGGCATTAGGACTATTTTTAAACCTACAAGAAAAATTAAAGAACATTTAAGATCACCTAAAGATGTGTCAAACCCTTTATCATCTTCCGGAGTGTATAAGTTATCTTGTTCATGTGGAAAAGTATACATCGGGACCACAAAACGTAGCTTTGATACAAGACGCAGAGAACATATGAGATTTTGTAGATTGGGTCAACCAGAGAGGTCTGCTGTGGCTGACCATGCCCTGAATAATCTAAATCATGACATTTAATTTGACAATATGGAAATATTGTCAAGACAAACCCATTATTATGTTCGTTTGCAACGTGAAGCTATTGAAATATATAAACACCCGAATAATTTTAATAGACAAGAAGAAAATCTCCGTTTAAATAGGTTTTGGCATCTTATAATTAAAAAAGAGCATAATGATACGCCTTGATTTTAATTTGTTTTCAACTTTTGGTATGTCTAGGTTTTTTGCTGTGTTTTTCCTAGACCTTGAAGCAAATACTTTACCAATTATATGTTAGATTACCACAGCACTATAATTTAGCATAAGTAGTTGAAATTAAATTGAAATTAAAAATTACAAAGAACGTTCTGCATTGTGCTTTTCATTGTTAATAACACTTCCAATTATTGATAAAGATATCTCTTTGTTAGATTTAACTGGGTTATTTTATTTGATGTAATGTTTGGATTTGTGAATGCTTCTATCATTTTAAAATTGAAGTTTTTCACAACTTTACACTTACATCATAACTCGATTAAATTTTGTTAAACGTGTTTTTTGGCTGGCAAATTTCATTGTTAGCTTTCGTCGTAGAGAGTGTTCTGGTTTGTCATCTTTGAGGCAGTTTAATAATATTTAATTTTATGGCCTAGTTATTCTTTACTAAAAGAAATTTATAGTTGGCTTTATGTTTCCCAAACTGTTATACTAATAGCAGGCTTATGTTTATGTTTTAATTTTTCAAATTTGACAAAATTGTTTACTACATCTTTAACAATTTTTAACAAACATTACTACTGACGAAGATAACTGTAAGTGTTATCGAAACGTTTAGATTGTATAATTTAAAGTACACCATTAAAAAATCCCAAAAAAGATAAGTATTTTAACAATACGTTAAATAAAAAAATTACATTATGTTATTAATAGATGCTCAACTAGTTCTGTTGCCTTAATTGGCATTAATTTTAATAATGAATGACATAGTCTGCATCTTAGTAGTACTGGAAAGAAAAATGTTAACTATAACGCATTTTGTAATTTTAAAAGTTTTCAAAAAAACAATATTAGCATAAATTTAGTTGACAATGTAGTTTCTCAAAATAATTATGTCAAAGAATCTAATATTATTGCATTAGAAAATTGTGACAAAATTAGTGATGCTAATAAAAATAATTCGGTAGCGTAGGATTTCTTGTTAGTACAACTAAACCAACCAACAACGTGATAGTACCTACAATTTTAAATAATTTTAAGGGTAGTAAATGTCTTGGAGTTTTACACCTAAATATTCAAGAAATTTCAAAAAAAATGTTAGATTTAGAAATTTTTTTATCTCAATGTCCCAATTTAAACGTGTTATGTTTTAATGAACATTGGATCGTAGATAATGAACTTATTAGTATGTGCAATGTAAATGAGTTTGTCGTTGCCAGTTATTTCATTCGTAAAATAAATCTTAGAAAAAAAATTGTGTTTCATAAACCTTAACCAAACAGAAAACTTATGTATTGAAAAAGAATTTAAATGTAGTGGCATTCAAATTTTAGACTCACTTACTTGGATCGTGTCAATCTACCGTATACCGTCTGGTAATATGAAGTGCAGCTTGAGCGTTTGCTAAATTTAATCGGTGGAAAAAAGCGGGTTACAATTTGTGGCGACTTCAACATAAATTTATTGGTTAACTCGAGAGAGGCGGATAATTTTCTATCCATGCTTGGTTCATTTAATTTTAAACCTTACTTTAATACTCCTACAAGAATTACTTGTAGCTCCCAAACGTGCATAGATAACATATTTACAAATTTTAAAATCAACGCCCCGATTGTGATAACATTTATATCGACTTCTCAGACCACAATGTAGTGCTACTTTGCATACAGGCAATGAATAATCCGAATACGCAAGTTCTGCAACGAATATCTAGGATAGGTAGGCGTTTCAACAAATAAAATTTAAATAAACTTTGTAATGCGTTAGCAACTGTGGATTGGTCATCACTGTATGCAAACACAATGAGTAAAATAGAGATATTCTATGAGCTATTTATGTTTCATTTTAATAAAGCTTTTCCAAAGAAAAGGCTTAGTGTTAAAATTTATAAGAAGAATTGGATAACTGCTGGCATTAAAAAATCAAGTAAATCCAAACCTCAGCTCAGGCACTTACTGTTTTTCCACATCCTATTTTAATAAATCATTATCGCTCGTATTGTAAGGTACGATTTAAATGTGTTTTAAAAAATGCGAAAAAAATTTATGTAAGTAACCAAATAAGAAACTCGTCTAATGTGGCAAAATCTACTTGGGATACTATTAGATAAAGCCTTAACGCAGACAACGAAATCGAAAACGTTGAGCTAAATTTGTGGGCCCGGTTCAACAAAATACCTCAGGTACAAATTATAGTTCGAAACAGTATCCGAATAAAGGGTCGTCTCTGTTCCTTACTCCTACAACACGCTAAGAAATAGAATCTGTTATCTCTACCTTAAAAAATACATCCACTACAGGACATGATGAAATACCTCAAAATATTATTAATTTTTACTTTGAATGCGGTATTTTCCTGACATTTTAAACACCGCCAAGGTTCGTCCACTTTATAAATGTAAAGATAAACATAATGTTGTTAATTACCGTCCTATAGCTGTATTATCGCCGGTTTCTAAAGTATTCGAGAAGGCATTAAAAGTCGTATTATAGATTATTTTGAGGCAAAAAAATATATTAGCGTGGAGCAACAAGGATTTATTGCAGGTAAATTCACATCTACTGAACGACATAATGTATACTGCTAGCATCAATTGAGACTTATCAAAGGCATTTGATATGATTGACCATGAAATCTTGTTACATAAGTTATCCCACTATGGTATACGTGGACCAGTTTTAAATGTAATCAAGTCTTACCTTCACTCACGTCTTCAATATGTAGAAATTGTTCATAAAAATGTTAACGTAATATCCTCATTTAAATCAAGTTCAGAAGTTCCTCAAGGATCTGTTTTAGGGCCTGTACTTTTCGTAATTTTTATAAATGACCTACCGTACAACATTAATTTAGGTTGCCCATGTAAAACAACAATGTATGCCGATGACACAAGTTTTGTAGTAACTGGGAGTTCACTGGAAAACCTAAAATCTAATGTAGCAGAAACCCTGTCTCAAGTACAGCATTATCAATTTGGATAAAAGCAACGTTCTACTTTTTCAAAATAATAGATCCCCTTTAAATAGTCAGTTGGTTGGGAACAAGAAAATAACCTTTGTAAATTCGTGTAATATACATTGATTACAACTTTAAATGGCAGGATGCGCCGCCATTAGACTAAAGGTATCTCTTGATCGTACAAATTTAACCTTTAACTCAACACCACTTATGAGAAACGTTTCCTGATTAAATAAAGCCTAGTGCACATAACCAATCATCTCAATCTGTTTGCTGGTCGCTGCAAGTACTTGACGTTTCGAGAAACCGTTATTTGCATGTCTCATATACGTAAAATTTCGCGACACAAGGCTCTCCGCGAATACTGTTTCGCTATCCCCACACCAACTCTCCCCGGACATAACCGAGATTGTAAGACAGGTGTAGGGCGTCGCAACCTGTTCTCGCGTCTTCGCCCTTTGTCGTGTAGCAACTTGTCGTGGGCCTTCGTGTATTTTTGTGGTACGCTGGCGGAAAATTTGAATTTGTATTTCTATTTAAGTCTCTGCAGGTTACAGAAGAGGAAGGAGAGCGATGAGGTAGAGGAGAAGGACGAGTCTCAAAACCATGATGATGATAGCGACGAATCACGGTGTAAGAAGAAGAAGACCTATAAAGGATATGATTAAATAAATGATGTATTGTTGTTTATAATAATAATATATTTTCAAACGCTAAGCTTTCCTTCAATTTTTGTTAATAAACTTGTTTTTCCTAACGGTGCTTGAACCTGCACTAACAATGCTGCAGTTAATGCGAAAGGGCAGTTAGATGGGTAACTACAATAAGTGTGAGATTGGCTTTCATTTGCACTCTGTGACTTCAATCATACTGCTATTTTTTGAATTGAGAGCTGATTTTGTATGATTAAGTTAAATCAGTTCGGTATTTTTGAATTGTTAGTTTTAGCAAAGTGTAAGTTAGTCCAATCAGTATTTTTGAGCTGTAAGCTAGTTTTCGCAGTTGTAAGTTATGATTTGATTGATTGAGATTGATTTGGTCGATTGATTGAGATTGATTGATCTGATTGCTTGATTTGATCGAACGTGATTTGTTTGAGATTGGTCTGCTTAATTGATTTGACTAATTTGATTTGATTAATGGATTTGTATGTTTGAAAAAGAGACGAGGAAGAAACGAACACGATAAACCTCTATTACAGAAAACATTCATTAGTGTTTACACCACTAGATGGCATCAGAAAATCCCTAATTAGTCCTAGAAATATACCGCTAGGCGGCGCCGCCTCTATTACAGAAAACATTCGCTAGTTTAAAATATACCACTAGATGGTGCCACAAACAAAACCCTGATTAGTCCTAGAAATATAACGCTAGATGGTGCCACCTTTATTACAGAAAATATTCATTAGTCCATACACAACTAGATGACAACACAAATTCAAATTTCCCAACAGGGGGCCACGACAGGAGGGCGCAGGCCCTAACACAGGTTCCTATGTTTGTCTTATAAGTTAGCAATAGGCCCCTTATTAGAATACAAGTTCAAATTTCTCGCAAGAAGTAATCAGAATGTAAACACTTAATACAAATCCAAATTCAAATTTCCCGCCAAGGGACCTGGGGTTAAGACCCCCTATGTCTGTCTTATAAATTAGAATTAGGCCTCCTTATTATTATTATACAAGTTCAAATTTTCCCTCATAGATGGCGCCACAGACAAATTAAAATTTTTGACCTAGGGGCGAGGGCCTGAAAGTAAGCCCTACATCTGTCTTACAAGTTAGCATTATACCCCTTATTATAATACAAATTCATATGTCCAGCCATAACCTGTAGACTTAAATACAAATACAAATTTAAATTTTTCGCCCATGGCGCCTCAACAAGGGGCAAAATCCCGAGAGCAAGTTGCGCAACCCTACACCTGCCTTACAAGTTAGCATTAGGCCCCTTATTATAATACAAATTTAAATTTTCCGCCAAGAGTACCACGACAATACACGAAGGCCCACGAACAAGTTGTAACACGACAAGGGGCGAAGACCTGAGAACAAGTTGCGACGTCCTACACCTGTCTTACAATCTCGGTTATGTTCGGGGAGGGTTGGTGTGGGGATAGCCGAAACAGTATTCGCAGAAAGCCTTGCGTAGCGAAATTTTACCAATATGAGACATGCAAATAACGGTTTCTCGAAACGTCAAGTACTTGCAGCGACCAGCAAACAGATTGAGATAATTGGTTATGTGTACTAGGCTTTATTTAATCAGGAAAAGTTTCTCATAAGAGGTGTTGAGTTAAAGGTTAAATTTGTACGATCAAGAGATACCTTTAGTCTAATGGCGGCGCACGGTTCAAATTATAAGACGCGAATTATGGACGCTAGTTTACTGGAGAGACGTGTGCAAATCAATCCAACCATTCTAATAGCGCGCGCTAAAGCTTTAGAAACAACTGCAGCAAAATACTCTGTTACAAGGACCGAAGTAAAAGTGCTAACTATACCTGTGGGCATACAGCGATAATCATTGGATGTCTTCTTGGGTCAGTTACCTAAACGATGCATCGTAGGTTTTACCACAAATAAAGCCTTGAGAGAGATAATGTGTAAAGGTTATTGACTTTGGCATTAACTGTAACCCCGTTAATGCGATTCTTACCTATATGAAAGCATCGCATCGCTAAATTTTTGGTGGAGGTATTTCTGATGAGACAGAACTTTTATGTATGTAAAATAATATAGAGGTAAAATCTAGCTTAAATAAGAGGACACAGGCAATTCGCTGCATACATCACAATATTAAATAACCTGTTTGCGCAAATATATATTTGGTTTTGGCTGTTGACGGTTTACACGAATAGTGTGATAGACATGTTTTTTCTGAGTTAGTAATTTAATTTAATTATACAGCTTCGTAATTGCATTGCGTCTCTCTAACTAATCTAGTCTGTGATATCTAAAATCCCCGATATATACATGTACGTAAAATATACACAGTGTTTATTATTATTGTTTACGTCCAATTGCGAAATCGTACATTCACTTTTGTATAACAACAGGTTAATTAACTGATCACGCAATACCCATTAACTGTTTTATTATCATTATATAGAATATAACAGTGTATTTAAAATCAATTGTGTATGTTATCTTTATCTTGATTAGATTCTATAATATCAGAAAAAATCCCGCGAACAGATTCCCGTCTTACAAGACTAGGACCCCATATTAGAATACAGCCCCCAATGCATAAATAAATTAGGTCAAAATCTGCAGATGGGAATAAAACAAATGTAATAATAATCATGCGAACAACCCCTTCAATAAAAACAACCCTAATTAATAACAGATTAAATCTTTTATTCTCTGAACACTGCATGCTCACGCATTTACCTACCCTGAAGGGGCTAAACTTTAAAAAATTTCTTAATACAGCCAAAAGGGTCCTAATTAGGGTGAAAATTCCATCAAGGGTTGAAAATGACCTCCGAAAAGAAGCCATAAAAAAGGGTCTTAATACAACCAAAAGGACACTACTTAGGGTGAAAATCAAGGGTTGAACATGTCCTCCGAAAAGAAACCATAGGGGTGAAAGAACACAATACACGTGGGCATATGAAAAAGTGAAAGTTGAGGTGTCCCAGGGGGCGGGACTTGTGACGTAAAAAAGTGAAAGTTAAGGTGTCCATGTACTACTCCAGTAACATCAAAAATTTTTGCGACTAAAAATAATAGTGTGGGGCATATAAAAGAGATTTAACTAGCCGCGTATACAAAAAAAATGTAAAATGTAAAAAAAAGGTAAATAAAATCATGTTCTTAAATAAATATGCAAAATTTACGTTATTACCACAAGAATTAAAATATAGCTCAGCCAACAACTTCTACAAATTTAGCCTTCCAATGAATAAACGGTATGACTTAATTACTGTTTTTAAATTTCTCAAATAATTTTTTTTTTTCACATTTACGACAAAAGTTTATTAAGACCGCAACAAAAAGATCAACAGGTGTTTATCCATTAACATTCACGAAATACAAAGAAACGGATAGTTGTTATTTCAACACAATAACACATGTAAACAATTAACGTAAATCCGATAAAAAAAGATGGTTATACGACCTGTATTATTGGAACTTCTGATTAATTATTCATAAGCTTCTTGTAAATTAACCACAAGGTGGTAAATACGATAGGCACTCGATGGAAATTTGCCGGTAGCGGTAAGCTTACAATCAGTACATGAATAGATGCCAAAGATGACAGATGGCAGGTAGTAAAGAACCGAAATCAATCACTTAATTTTAATCCGTAAGTTAAGAGATAACTTAAGGGGTATATGGAGAGCGCGTATAAAGATCCGTAAAACTGTCCAACTTTCTGTTAGGTTTAGACAGTTACATTCAAGTTTAAAGAAATTGTCAATACTGGATATTGTTTGCCATATTAACCGTGCGTAAATATTTTCTTGACAATCATCTTAATTTTGAAAATAATTACCACGATTAGTAAAACTTACTTAAAGATCTCAGTTGGTAAACGAGATATGAACAAAACTTTTGCGGTTATATGTTTCTTTAATAAACTTGTACAGCTGTGCGTAAAGATATTTTTCAACTATTATAGTAATACAGTAAATACACAAAAAAGTAATTAGATTTTGAACAAAATTTCAATCCGCGAATGTAAAGTTAGGCAACTTACATGACACCAATCCCTAAGGCGAAATTATTACTACTGAATATCGACAACGCTACCTGCTACTGTATGACTAATTCGTTTCTAATAATTGCATCCAAAACCCACTGTTGTTATTCATTTTTAATCTGAAGGCAACTATGGTTTGGTGTAATTATGACTTACTTTATACTTTGTAACACACAGTCGTGTGAATGTTATATAAATATAAATTGTATTAGTTATCAGTCTTATGTATTGTTTACGGAATTGCGTTAGGTAGGTATGTTTTTTTTAAATACATAAATAAAATTATTATTTATTATTATTTTATGATTATATATATATATATATATATATATATATATATATATATACACTAACTGACATAAAAAGAAGAACACCCAGTGATAATGAATATTTTGTAAACATTTTTTGGGAATATGTTTGTTTATGTTAAGATAAACAACGATCAATTTTTTAGCCATATTACTCTAACGGTTTTTGCGTTAACCTCTTTCAATAACATTTACGATCACGTAACCTTAAATTAATTTGTAACTACAGTTGTCATGTAAGACGTGTAAAACACATTTCAAAAAGCTTCTTTAATTGAGTCACGATGCCTCGAGTGCGAAGACGCCAATATTTTCGGCAGTTAACCAAGTTTTATAGGGGTCGAATTGCGGACTTACGGGAGGCTGGTTTGTCTCTAGCAGTCTCTATTCGGGCATGGAACCAAGAGGGCCGTACACGAAGAGCGAGAGGTAGTGGACGTCCGTGAAGAACCACAGAGGCCGAAGATCGCTGTCTTAGAGTATTGGCTCTACGGGACCGCTTCTCTTCTACACGGGCAATTGCGGACCAGTGGTTTGCAGAACATGGAAGGACGATAGGATGCGAACTGTTTATCGCCGGATAAGAACCTTTGGACTCTTTTCATACCGTCCCCATTTTATGCTACTACTGACTCCTGGGCACCGACGTGATCGTCTAGCGTGGTGTAGAGAACGGGTAAATTGGGACCAAGAATGAAATTCAATTGTCTTCTGTGATGAGTCCAGATTTAGTTTGGGCATGCATGACTGTCGTGCAAGGGTGAGAAGACGACGTGGTGAACGACAAGGTCCCCAATTTTCTGTGGAAAGGCATGTGCACCACACAGTTGGAGTTATGGTATGGGGGCTATTGCTATTGGAAGTAGGTCACCTTTGGTCTTCATTAGAGGTACATGACCGCTGCGCGCTATATCCAGGAGATCGTAGAACCCGATATTGTATCTTACGTTCAGACCATCCCCAACAGCACATTCCGATAAGAAAACGCACGACCTCATGTTGCTAGGGTTTCTATGGCTAATTTTGAGGCCAATCAAGTTGCTTTGTTGCCTTGGCCACCGAGATCTCCCGATCTTTCACCCATCGAGCACGCCTGGGATATTATGGGAAGAATATTACTCAATTTACCCCCCACCCCTCACCACAAACTCTAGTGGCTCTGTGTTATGTTTGTAAACGAGATGGCAGTCGATTAATATTATTTATTGTAAATCTGTTGTATGACAGAAAACAAAAGATACATCAACGCTTCCATATCAAAAAACACTTACTTCATTATATGACAGAAATTACCAATCTAACAAATACATTATTGCCACGTTTCCTTTCGTACACTACACTCTGCAGCATGAGACAGATAGCATAGGATGAGATACCTCAGGAGGAAAGCGATCACCTCATTAGAAGTATACCGAGACGTGTTAATGAGTGCATGATATCGTGGTGGCGCAACACATTATATATATATATATATATATATATATATATATATATATATATATGCAAACGAACAAAACTTCAGTTAATTATGTAAAAAGTTATAAAATTTTATAAATGGACAAAACTTTTTAATCACTAATCATGTAACAAAATTTAGAAAACGAACAATACTTGCGTCCAAATGAATGCCTTATTTTTCACAGTATTTGACAAATGCTTCTTGTGCATAACAAGAATAGCCGTTACTATGGTAGTTGATTATGATGTCATTGCAGTTGAATTACCACTGTAATTCGTAACGTTCAATGGGATTATTGTTGTAATCCTAACTAAGTTGCATTGCTGTATAGCAGTAAATTATATATGAGGGAAATATTCAATCTTACTTAATTATTACACAGATATTTTTGTCGTTTTGATTGTTTGGAGTTATCGTAAACACTAACCCACATTCACGCACACGCACGGACGACGCAAGCACACATACATACAATAAGTTTAATACCAATAACACGAAGCAGAACAAGATTATTGGTGACCTGAAGATGACAAATCAGAGTTGG
Source organism: Vesta saturnalis (assembly GCA_036346205.1). NCBI lineage: Eukaryota > Metazoa > Arthropoda > Insecta > Coleoptera > Lampyridae > Vesta > Vesta saturnalis. Next base: position 5,069,174 of record JARFJB010000862.1, read on the forward strand.
TCAAAACGTCGTCGAATCAATGAAGGTTCTTATATGAACCCTATCAATTCACAAGATCACATACCCGAAAGAAATGGAAATATATATATATATATATATATATATATATATATATATATATATATATATATATATAATAATAATAATATGTTTTATTGCTGTAGTACATGTTATAGAAAAAAACACTTTACAGAAGTCTTAAATTACAAGATTCAAATTTTGAACACTATAAAGGCTTTATTTAATAAAGAACTTAATTTTCCGTTATATATATATATATATATATATATATATATATATATATATATATATATTGACATATTATGTCCTAATTGACCTGTTTTGCACATATAAAAAAATATAAACAAATTATTACGTAAATAAGCACATTAATACATCAACAACAAATCTGAATCTGAAAGAATTTTTTATCCAGTTTTATTTTTACGTGGACTTTTGCTTTTTAAAAGTTCTCATAAACATTTATTTTTACTCTTGTTACCTAAAACAAACTTTGTTAATTATTTCTATGGAATAAGAATAAATTTTGGTTGGTTAAATTATATTGTAAAGTTAATTAATTTTGTTATCTAAATGGTTAAATGTTTTAATTTAGTGTAAATCACATCAAATTTAAAATGTATTTTTCAAAAAGAGAAATGTGACAAATTAAGTTAAATAGTTATAATAGTAAATGTTATGCGTGTTTGTTATCACTTAGAGTTTTTGTTTGATTTTTAAAAATTTTATGTTGACATTCACATTAAAAATTGCAATAAGATGCTTTGGTTTTCTGGTTTCATCTGAAATAAGTATATTATAATTAATAATAAGAAATAAATATGTTTGAATTGCACTCACCATTATAATTGGGTATGTAAAACAAGTTAATGTGTAGTAGCGGTGATTGTGGAATAAAGGCTGGAATGGTGTTCAACTTGTAACAAGAAAAAAAAGGGCTAAATTTAAAAACTTTAATAAATAATATAGTGTTGTTCGTACTATGTTATAGATAAAAAGTAGAATTTTTAAACCATTGTCACACTTTCATAATGGGCATGTTGATTTGCTCGAATATACGATTACAATCACTGAAGTAAGATTTGTGAAGGTGCCATAATTCTCACAATTCTTCCTCAAGATATTCCTGGTCATCTACGATTTGTATAAAACAAGTAAAAAAAAAGGCATTATTAACAATATCGTACCCAACATGTGGTGGACAGCACAAAAGAATTTCTTGGGCCAATCAAGAAGTAAGGGAAGATTTAATAAGCATCACTTACCTGAAAAAAGAAAAAATTCCGCTTGCTGCATTCGACACCTGCTAGAGGGCATAACCATATGACTACAGGATCAGTCCAGTGGCGTTTCTTAGGTAGGTTTAGTATAAATTTAATTAAGAATAAGTTTGTTATTTTATTGTTTTCCTGTGAAATCGTCCACGTCAAAGAATTGATTTTTTTTTGTGTCGATTAATTCACTCGCATTATTAAGACTCACTTTTTTCCTGGGATTATTGTTTGAAATTCATTTGATCCTTATTTAATTTTAACAATTTAAAATTTTTAATCAAAAACAATTTACCTGAGATTTATACTGGTTGGCGCTCAACACATATTAACTGTTATTACAACAAATTTTAAAAATTGTATAGTTTTAAATTTAAAACCAAATTAACAAACCATAAAAAATATATATATATATATATATATATATATATATATATATATATATATATATTGAGAAACCTGACAGAGTCAGACCATTGATAGTGAGTTTAAAGCACAAAGCCACGCCACTTTTACAAACCTGTGCCGTATATGTGGCACAGCTTTGTTTTGCCTTATTTTCCGGTTCAAGGTCGTTTCACTGATGTTCTCATCTCTGTTTAAATAAACTATAAAAAAAACTAGATTTAATAACATTTAGAGCGAGTATATCCGTCCTAATAGAAAGGCGGGAAATCAGTTTAAAGTTTCAGTTTTACTGGTCTGGTTTTGTATGATTCTTAGTAACGTAGTACAACGATTTGCCGTAGGGGGAGTGGAAAATCGCTTAATTTGTATATCTGTATATAAGGAATTTCATACAAAGCCAAATCAGTAAATCTTTTCAATTATCATACTTAAAAACAATATCAATGGCTAACATTCAAATAAAACAGAAAAAAGCGAAAGTTTATATTTGAAAGAACGTAACCTCATTGTTTTATCCGCTTTTTAACCGGGGAATCACCTATTTGTGTATCCTGCGTATCCTCGCCTTATTTCCATTTATGTCCTTACGTTTAGTTGTCGGGCATTTCTACAAGTGGAAGGTTGGCTCGTGCGATATAAACAAAAATTTCTTCAAGAAGTAAGTTCATTGCTTCTCAAGGCAAAATAATAGGTAAGTTGTTGATCAATTTAATATACATAAAGTAATAATAAAATAATTTAATCTATTGTCATTTGAAAATGTAATTCATAAATTAGGTTGAAATTAGGATAATTTTTGAATTTTTTTCTTTTCTCTGTTAAAAAATGATTGTAATTTGAGACGTTCTCTTGCGTTAAAATAAACTAAAACTGTGCATATTAAATTTCATTTCATTAAATTGTAGTGTTTATTTTTGCAATAATTTTATTTTGCAAAAATTCTAGCAAACATTTTTACAATTATTTTCGGAAGTCTCTAATGTGTATTATACTATTATAGCGTAAGTACATGCAGAGACATTAATTTAAACTTCACTCAACTTTCTACTCTCCTACTTGTTATTTAAAATGTAAAATATTGTTTCGAAACCGAATTTCTCAAGGATTCGGAATCCCATACCTAGAATTATGTTCAAATAAAAACAAGAAACAGTTATTGACAAGAGACCCCATCTTCAATTTTTTAAATGAAAAATATTTTTTTTATATTTGGCTAATTACTGGCGAGTTGTTTTAAAATATACCGAGTGTCCCAAGCAAGTAGCTCGCGCTTATAACTTTTTGTTATTGATTTTTTAATCAAATTTTCAGGATATGTTTACGGCTCAAAACTATGTTATTCGATATCATGACTAACTCGATGCGACATTCGGTTTATTCCGAAATGACCCCAACTTTCGAATTAAAAAAAATCCTGTATTGTAATTTTCTCGATATTTCAATCTAGAAGCCACTTTCCTCTAACCATGACTCACGTGTCAGTTTTTCAAGTAGTGTAGTACGTTGATTTTTTAATTTTTATTTTTCAATCTAGCGGTCTTTGAATTCCGAAAAATGACTTCTTGTTGCCTTAAACGTTATGGAAAAATATTAGATCACACTTTTATCGTCTCACGTTTATTTTAGAGGCCACTGATTTTTTAAATCTTTCAATTATAGGCCAATTTAAATGGTGGTCTTGTCAAGCTTCATTTCTAGCTTACTCTTTCATGTTTAATTATATATCATAAAATTAAGATTACATTTTGTAATTTGTGTTACATATCCTAGAGGTTTACTATTTTCTGAAGCACCCTGTATGAACAAAATCACCATCCAAAGAAAATTCGGTATGTTCTTAACTTTTAAAGGATTTTTTTCATAATGTCAAAAGAATAGGAGTTAAGGGGGGTCCATTTAAGATCCGACACCCTGTAACTACCGAAAAAATATAAGAGATTTTGATCAATATAAAATGGACGAAGGAATCGCATGAGAGATTAATAGAAATTTTTAATGATAGTGCGATCTTTACAGCGAGCGGCTCTTAACCGTTTGTAATTTTTTTCAGGTCAACTTTTAGGAAAGGAGCGCTGCCAAAAAAATGAGACACTTAAAAGCAATGTAGAAAGAAAAAATATAGTTGGTAGTAGTCAACCCATGGACTTACCAGATTTTTCTTCACCTACCCAGAAAATTAACATAGTTTCTCAGTGGGTGCTCGACATAAATTCCAATAAGTGGATGAAAGCTCCAACAAAGACTGCTGACAAAACACATTTGAATTATGGAGCTAATGAAACTGTTTCATATAGCAATAAACCAAATCAAACTGACAGTGGTAATGTAAATGATCTGCTGCACAACGTGACTACAAATATGACATCCTCAGAAACATACCTCGATTCTTCAAGTCCAAACGACGCTTGCGAAACTTCAAATCGTGTACCTTTAATTGGAGTTACTTCTGAATCCGAAAAATCGATTATTTATTATAGCGACCTTGGTGAATTAGATATATGCCCCAGTAAAAATGGAGAAGTTAACAGTCTGAGTAATACTGAATCGTTCCCCAGTGCATTAAAAACTACAGTGCCACGAAAAGAGTCAGTGGCTAGTCTACTAACAGATATTCCTATTATTGTAATTAATGATGAGCCATACCAAATTAAGTTTCTCAACTTTGACTTTTAGAGAGAGAAATTTTAATGGAAACCCCAGAAACCACTGAAATGAGGCAAAATTATCTCACAACCCAGGAGAGCAAAGAGATGCTTGATTCGTTTGTTAAAACAATCTCACCCAGTTCTATTCAGGTACATAGGTTTTTAGATTCTGTTTTCTTTTTTAAATTAGTTGTTATTTCGATAGAATTCTGATAAGAAATCTGTAGTATCAGATGACTATGAAATCCCAGTTCACTCACCGATAGAATTTAACCTTCCATCCCCGCAAGTATCTGAATGTCAATTAATGGTAAAATAATTCATAAAAAAGAGCTTAAAATTTATATACTTTTTATAAATTAATTTGTTAGGAACCCAACGAGTTTGAAAATTTCAATCGAGGTGAAGAGATCTCAGAGAAACAGGTGAAATTCGTTTTATAATATTTTAATTCAATAATGTAATTCCTATTATTCTGTAGGAAGAGATCGAAGTAACAGCAAAAAGAAATTATTCCGATAAAAGAGACTTTTGCTTCTTTTGTGAAAAGGATTTTTCCCATTTCTCTAGACACATGTTTACCTGTCACTAAAAAGAAATTGATGTCCAACATATACTTTCGTGGAATTCAAACTCTCAGAAAAGAAAAAGTGCCTTAGCTACTTTAAGAAAAAAAGTAAACTTTATTAGAAATAGAACAAGTGAGAAATAGAGGCCTGTCAGGAGGGCTGTAAAAAATTATTCGACTTCTAAATCTGACTTTTTGCCATGTTCCCACTGCCTGGGCTTTCATAAGAGAAAAAGCTTATTTAGACACACTAAGACATCCTGAAAATCACGATGGGCAGAGAATTGGACAACGTCAGCATTCTCAAAGTTTAGTTAGTTCAGGTAGTTTAGGAAACTACCTATAAAACAGTAAACTGTTTTATAGGTGACTTGACATCAAGTTTAACTTTTAAAAAGTATGTTTCAAAAAATTTTGAGACCATTTATTTCAAAAAGAAACGTTTATTCTGACAAGATACAAAAATAATTTAAAAAGCAAGGTATTTTCAAAAGTTAACATCATAATAATACTTAAACCTAAATTAACAATATTTTTACAAATGTAGTTAACATATTTGTTTATAAAACATTGTCATCTACCAAATCTGTCAAAATTTGGAACGTTCTCGGCGAAGGAGCTATGGAGCTGGCAGACATACGACCTCATTTCTGTGCACCATCGATTCGTCTATTACGTCAGGATATGAAAAATTTTGTTTTGCTCAGATAGTTGTACTGCCACCGTTGTCCCATCTATTTTTCTGATTCTAAATCTTCTACAGAGGTGCTCTCCCTGGAGCAACATTTAGTTTCTTCCGTCTGCTGGACTTACTGGGTTTTACATTTCTTGTTGTTTCAAACATATCTTTTAACACATTGGCAATTTCCCGAACAGGCCTGTGTTGAGAAGGGATTCGTTGTAAAACAGCTTCTCGATCGATAGGAATAAGTCCTGTGGCTTTGAACCCGGCTTTTATGTTATCAGCATTTTTGCGCCTAGTTCTACTAATGTTGCTATGAGTAGACCAAGGAATCGATCTTTCCTTATGGGGCCAGGTTGTGTTTGCTTCCATTTAGTTAAAACAGACCTCCATTTACACTTCAGTGGTCTGAAATAGCAAACATCTAGCGGTTGCGTTAGATGTGTACTAATTGGGCAAGAGAACAAAGCGAATATTATTGTTTTGGCACTCCTGTATGACAGTGATGCTAATGTGGCTGACTAAATTGTCACCGATCAACACCTTCGGTCCTTCAAGTTGTTTTTAAGATAAAGGAGCACAATACATTTAAACCAGTCTTCGAGAAGGTGTAGATCAAACCATCCAGATTTGCTGCGATTGTACCGGGCGTTTTCGGGACCATTTTCTGTCCACGTAGACCACAGATGATCTGCCTTATATACAATATAAGGCGGAGACATAACTCCTGATCCACTAACGGAAAACATCACACTCGTTGAAGATTTTGTGTGGTCCATATTTTTTCGGCATGTTTAGCTGTGCGTGGAACAACAACTTTGGTTCGTCCAGGGTCATCGGTAAAATATGTCTCGTCATAATTCACGATATTTTCGTCAGGAATGTCTTTTAATGTAACAGCCAACTTATCAAAATATTCACTTAAAATGTCAATAGAAACAGCAGCACGACTTCGCTTTATATTTTCTGATAGGCGAATGGATAGCTCGCTATGACGAGTAATAAACGCGTAGTACCAACTATTACCCGGTCTGTTATCGGTAAAAGCACCTAATCTTCGTCCTTGTCTGTTTAAATAATTTCGAACCAGATCTTTAATATTGTCTTTATCTAAGGAAATCCACTCGCAGCAAATAAAACAGCATCTTTTAGAACCACTTCCTCCTCCGTTGTCAATGAAGTCTGGCCCCCATAAGTTTTCATATTTTTATTTTTAAGTTTTCGATATAATGTCGATTTTGATATCCCGGTATTACTTGAAGCCTCCGCCAATGTCCATCTACCAGTGCGTATATTTGTTAAGGCTTCTTCTAATTCATCTTTAGTAAAATCGTCGTATTTTCGCTTTCCTAACACTCTCTTATTGCATTTTGTCAAGTCACCCAAAATCTGTAACAAAAAATGAAAAAAGCATTACTTAACCTCAAAAAATAAAATCAACAGACCTGGGGTTCAGAACCCGTTGAGAAGACAATAAACTATTGTAAAAAAAATATTACATGTAATTTACTCATATGGATACCAGAGGATGACCTTAATTATCAAAAATCGTGGTTTTCTTACCTATTATTCAGTATTTTTTAGGAGCCAGATAAAACACCTGTTTTCAACTTTTAGCTACTGAAAACATTACTTCATCATTGTGGAATTCTTCAGAAATTTTTCTGAAGTTTGGGCGTTTACCTAAAAGATTCCAAAAATAAATGTCACACTGTGTCTAGTCACCCCTACGATTTCAAGTCATCTAACTCTACGGTATCGAAGCTTTTACTTTTGGCAACTGCTGGAGGATTGGAAAAATTCAAAGGAAAAACTTTAGATGAAATAGACGTAGATCTAGATCCAGTCACAGAAGAAGTCGACCAAAATGGGGAGGATATTTGTGAAGACATTATAGACCGAAGAAATAGAGAGGAGAATGAAGATATTACTGAATCTGTTGAAGAAATTCAACCGAGTAAAGCAGTTGCTGTTGATAAACACGAACCCAATACAAGGCAGCCTTGGTCAATGGAAGAAAAACACTGATTAAAAATCACTTCTCCGTGCATATCACACAGAAAAGGCCTCCAAAACAATATGAAGTTGAGTCTTTTTATGGCAGAGCATTCGGGAACTTTTGATAAGAGTAAATGGACATCGATTAGAGCTAAAGGTATAAGCTCCACCATATCGCCTCATTTTTCAATTTTAATTTCTTTTATCCATTGAACGTTATTGGAACAGCAGGGTTCACAAACCGTGCTCATAAATCTAAGATATTCTATAAAAGTTTTTTAAACACCAAGTTTTTTTTAATTAATATTTTTTATGTATAAAATTCCTTTATTTGAAATGAAATGCCCAATTTCTTGTTAAATTTTAGAGTTCTCTGACTATAATAGTTTAAACGTTCTTTATTTTCCTGAAAAAAAAATAATTTGGTATGCTATAAAGCCAATTGAAACTAACACATTTTAAAAACAGATGGTAGCTCAATAGTATGACAAAGGAAGATATTGCAAAAGGAATTATAGTTAGAAAAAACTGTAAATACAAAAAATGTTTTAAAATCTTAGGAGGCACAATGCTAAAATAATTTGGATTATACAGGGTAAACTAGAAAAGCAGGGCGAGTACCAACTTTCTTATTTTAAATGAATTACCCCATTTGTCATTACATTTACGGGTTCTACATAAAATTCTACACAACTTTTATGTAACATACCCTAGTCGATATTCAACGGTTTTCGAGAAAATTGCGGTTGAAAATCACCGTTTTCGCAGTTTGAAGGGATATGGTTCCTAGGCTGAAGTTTGAAGAAAACGACTTGCACATTCCTATCCCAACTTTTGATGATCTATCAAGTGGGTTTTTTTCAGATTTGACGCGTATCTAATTTTTATACCTATAAATTTTTGACAGATTTAAATTTTCAAAATAGTACTACAGTAAAAAATTACGATAGACAGATGCTTCATTTCCTTCAAACCTCAATAGTCTAGGAACTTTTCAACCGCAATTTTCTCAAAAACAGTTGAATATTGACATATAAGGTATGTTACATGAAAGTTACGTAGAATTTTATGTAGAACAATGTAATAAAAAAAATTTGGTACTCGCCCTGCTTTTTTGGTCCAACCTGTATACTCGAAATATTTTTCCGTTACACACCCTAAGATTCTAAAACATTTTTCTATTTGCACCTTTGTTCTAACGGTAACTGCTTTCGCGTTATCTTCCTTTGTCGCAGTATTGAGCTAACCGATATTTAGAATCCTATGCATCATTCTAAAATACAGCAGAATCAACATTTACGATCCAAAAACCGTGGTTATTCGATAATATGGCCAATTAAATTTAAAAAATAGACGGCTAACGTTAAATACTGACAGACAAGTGACACAAGGTTGGACACGAAATAACTTGAAAAATTTACAAAATGTCCATTTAAAATTCGAAAGTTGGGGTCATTTTCGGCCAAACCGGAAGGCACATTGAATTGGCCGTTACATCAAATGGCGCAATTTTGGATCCTAAACGTATCCTGAAAATATTGTCGCAAAAGAATAACTAGCAAAAAGTTACATGCGCGGTCCAGTTAGTTGGGACATGCGATAACAAGTAGCAAGTTTTGTACTTCCTAGAGGTAACCGAGAATATTAGATTAAATGTTAAGCGCCTTTTTATGACAAAGAAATTGTTTGTGAAGCTTCTACTGTTTTTTTAATTAAACCAACATATTTATTTACTTTTCAATTATATATTATAATATGATTCAAATTTGCGTTCAAATAAATCTGTTTCCTAGCTCTTAAGTGAATAATTAATAAAATAATTTATTATCACCTTTTTCTTTATTATTGCTAATTCCAAATGATAAGGCCAAATTATTTCAGACTGAAATGTAATTTTCTATGCATTACAATATTTTACATTGTTTAATTAATCATCAAAATCATGGCAACATCGCTTTGGTTTGACTTTGTTAGCAGAACTATATAAATTTGTATATTTCGGCTTAGATTTGTATGGATTTCCTATTTGGCTTGGCTTTGTACGGTTCGTATCGGTTATATAGAAACAAATATTCAAAATCTATTTTCTATACCTTTATCATTTTTTATATATTCCAAGAAAAATTTTTCGATAACGGGAAAGGGGTGGACCAGGTTTGCATGGATTTCCTAATGGTCTGACTTTGATGGAAAAAGCTATATATATATAAATATATATATATATATATATATATATATATATATAGGGAGATTATGATGCCTCTGAGAGAAAGTCCCAAAGCAGTGAGCCATTTTCCCAGCTTATCTTCTTCATCTTATTATTAATATACATACTTTTTTACTTTGCTTGTTGAATTTGTTGCTTTAGCTCGAGACAAATTTATTATGTACAGATTAACAATTGTGTAGGTATATATAAATTTTGCAGAATTGTTTTCAATGTTATTAATTTTATGGCAATATATAGTTTAAAGTTTCCCTCTGGAACTTGAACTGTCAGATATATTTATATAGATGTTTGTGATTATTATAATCTCACAATTAATGGATGAGCACTAGCGCAACAGTCGCTATTCACATTAACATATACTAACTGGTTAACATAAATAAATGATAACTGTTTTGATGCACTGACTATTACAGAAAGGAATGCTGCAATTACTTATCACTTTTATGACACTAGCTCAGGTCAATATTTGATATCGTTTTAATAACCAAACATAAAGAAATCTTCATCAGTAAACCCATTCATTCAAACAGATTACTATTATTGAAATCTAATAGCGTTTTCCACTGGCAAGTAACGAATCAGTGTTCGTATCAGCATTGCACTACTCCAGTGTTGCTTACAACATCCGTAGATCTGAAAATGGTCAACTCTGAGTGGAATACACAAAATTAATTGGTATCGGAAATATAGGTTATGTTTAATGTGCCGTAAAATGGGGTTACTGTGTGACTGCTGGGGTTACTTTGTGACACACGCTCTTTTTCCCGTACTTTAAATCCCGCGCCGCGAACATAAGCGTCCGGAAAGGGACTTACCGCGCAATAGACTCGCCTGATATGCCATGATACTTAGCGGAAGTCGGCAGAAATCTCAGGCACGTGTGAGACACTGTACAGTGATAGATTAAATCTTGTTGTGTGGAGTGCATTGTTGATTTCCCGTAAACTTTGTCTGCTTGACCTGTGCCTACGAAAGATACAGCAACTACTGTATGTACATTTGATTGTTGATACATAGGCTAAGTAAAACTGTAATATAAACTTAATCAAGACATGTTTTTTTATGATGTAACAAAAAGACTAAAATGCCGACACTTTGTGGGGCAACTTTGTGATGCGCTAACTGTCACTAAGTTACCCCATTATGTTTTTAATTAAAATTATATGCAGTTTTTGTTGATTTTTCAGCTTTTAAAGCAAAATGAGGATTTATAAAAGGAAGCTCGGTACCCGGAAGTACCAAAATTATACTGAAGAAACATTGAATAATGCTGGTGAGTTGGTTCTTTCAAAGAAAATGTCATTGAGGGCAGCATCTGAAAGGTTAGTAGATAATCTCTCTTTATACCGATACATTGTTGATTTTCTTGCGCAAAATAGATGTTAGCATGTTTTATACGTGTTCTTCCTTTCTATCTTAGGTTTAATATTCATCGGAACACCTTGTGGCTGAAGACCAAACAGAATCGGGAACTACGCGATCTACCAACACGAAAGCCTGGCCGTCAATCTGCTTTTACGGTGGAGGGGGAGAAGAGTTTCCTTGCCCATGCAATTGCAATGTCTTCATTTGTCTTCCCGGGTACAACTTTTGACTTCCGTTGTGTGGTGAGGGAGTATCTCGACCGAACGGAAGAAAAGTTCCTAGTTTTAAAGATGGTAACTTCCTGGTAGAGAATGGGCTATATCTTTTATGAAACTCCACAAAGATATTCTCTCTGAACGCGTGTCAAAAAACATCACCTATGCAAGGGTCTCAACAGATGCAGAAGTAATTGACACGTTTTTTGCCCATCTGGAAAAGGAATTAGACGGTATTCATCCCGAAAACATCTGGAACTACGATGAAACAAACGTGCAGGATGATCCGGGGAGCAAGAAGGTAATAACGAGAAGAGGCGCAAAGTATCCCGAAAAAATTCAAAACGCATCAAAAACGTGTACCTCGATTATGGTTTGTGGAAGTGCTGCGGGAGAGTTGGCTCCGATTTACGTTAATTACAAAGCAGATAAGATGTGGTCCACCTGGACAGAAAATGGACCAGAGGGGGCCCTTTATAACAGAACCAAATCTGGTTGGTTCGATCATCAAGTTTTCGAGGACTGGTTCGTATCAGTTATGCTCCCCATCTTGAAAAAGCAAGATGGCTCAAAAGCTCTCCTTGGGGATAATTTAAGTTCCCACATCAGCCTCAAGGTGCTTCGCCTGTGCGAAAAGCACAATATTAAATTCGTCGCGCTCCCACCAAATGCGACTCATCTACTGCAGCCCTGAGATGTGGCCGTGTTTCGTGCTGTGAAAATAGCTTGGCGTTCAGTTTTGACGACATGGAAAACATCTACCTCTGGGAGCCGCTGCACATCCGTGCCGAAGGACGAACTGCCCGGTCTATTAGAAAAACTGATCATCGAAGTAGATAAAACTATCGAAAAAAATCTGAAATCAGGATTCCAGAAGACCGGGATTTTCCCTCTGGACAAAACGGAAGTTCTCCGGCGGCTTCCTAAAACAGTTCTCGAAGAAAGCTTGGAATCTATGGCGTACGCGGTAGGTGATGCGTTCTTAGAGGAGTTAAATAAGAGGAGAGAAGAGGTGACTGGAAAGCAGACCACCAAGAGGAGGAAGATGCTGAACGTTCCAGCGTTGCCGACGTAGAAGAAGCTATGAAATCGAAAAAACCGACAGACATACAGGCCAACACTTCCTCAGGTACCAGTACCATAAATAAACGACCAAAGAAGAAGCCTTCTATTGAGGACAACAACGCAGAAGCAATTAGTGACAGCGAATCTTCCGATGACGAGCACAACCACAACAAGAAGTGGTCGGAAGAAGACCCGGGTGGCTCCGACATCACAGAAGGTTTCGACGACCTGAGTAGTACGCGGACACTTGTTTCCGCCATCTTGGATTTTGACGTCACAAGACCGCCCACGTGGGAGACCGGGTTTTCCACCCTTATTTTTACTCGCTTACGTGTACGACGTATTTTTTTATCCCTATTTTTACACACCCGCGTGTGAGACCGTATTTTCATCCCTAATTATTTTTTATATACCCTCGTGTGAGACCGTATTTTCAACCCTTTTATCCCTAATTATTTTTTACATACACCCATGTGAGGGACCGTATTTTCAACCTTTCTTTTTTATCCCTAATTATTTTTACTCGCTTACGTATAGGACGTGTATTTTCATCCCTTATTTTTAATAAAACTTATGACGCCGGTTAAAGTTGTCACCTAAACATATGGCAACACTGCTTTGGATTTTGACGTCACAAGACCGCCCGTGTGGGGGGATGTTTTTTTTTCAACCCTTGATGGACTTTTTAACTCTTTTGTTTGTATTCAGGGCCTTTTGACAGCAATTTTTGTGTTCACTTACGTGAACGACGTACATTTCAATCCTGACAGTATTTTCAACCTTTTTGTTTGTATTAAGAGCCCTTTTGATGGGGAGCCCCTAAAGGATAGGCAAATGGATGCGTACGTAGGATCATATTTTTTACTTATTTTTAAGGTTTAATAAACGGTAGGATATTTTTGGTATTAAAAGAAGCTAATCAAGGTAAAGGTAACGTATACGTTGATTTAAAATACACTATTAAATTCTATAATGATAATAAACAGTTAATGGTATTGCATCATCAGTTAATTACTCTGTTGAATGTGAATGTACGGTTTAGCGACTATTTAATGTGTTTTTATTATTAAAATTTAGTAGGATTCCGTATTGAATTTTATCAAAGGAGATTGCATAATTGTTGTTATTAAATTATTGTTAGATTTCTTTTAATCCCCATCTACAGATTGCGGTCCTCTACCTGTTTGAAAATTCCTTTGAATATATTTTAAAATGAAATTGCTTTAAAAATAAAATGTGTAATTAACTAATTGGTTAACCTGCTTACAGCAATAGTAATCATCGAAAACTAAGGAATGTCGCTTTTATTTATTTACCTTTTAATACGTATCATTTACATGCAATATATTTTGGTTTTAAATATGAGTCACAATGTGTCGCAATCCTTTTTGCTTTAATTATGGGTCATAATTAAATCTAGTTGTCGCTCAAGGTAATCACTACCAAATTAATTAATCTCATGTACAACAAGAAACTTAATATCAATAATGTATAACAAAGTATTTTTTATAATGCCATTTTTCGCATAGTTTAATGTCCATGTATGGGTCGTATTTTAGCCTTGGGAGATCGGATTTGGTCTGGGTCAGACTAGGGGTTGGTCATGCATTGGAGATTGTATTCTAAATTGTCTCCTGTGAAAGTCAGCTTTACAAAAACACAAACACAATCACAACCACGAGCACGAGCACAAGCACAGGAACAATTACAAGCCCAAGAACCAACCCATCCACAAACACAAGCACAGGAACAAACACAAGCACAATAACCAGCACGAGCGCAAGCACAGGAACAAGCACAAACACAAGAATCAACATAAGCACAATCACAAGTACAAGCACAAGCGCAAGCACAAGTACATACAACAAACAACAACGAAACAAACGAAACACGAAAATCACGAAAACAAACGAAAAATTCGAAAAACACGAAAATCGAAAACGAAAATTCGAAACACACGAAAACGTCACAAAATAACGAAACACGAAAATCGAAAGAAACACGAAAAAGAAAACAAAAATTCAAAAACAAACGAAAAAATCAAAAACGAAAACAAAAAAATTCGACAAAACGAAACAAAAACTGACAAACACACGAAAACGAAATTCGACAGAAACACGAAATCAAACACGAAACAATCGAAACACGAAAAATTCACAAAACACACGAAAAACAACGAAACAAAACACGAAGAACAAACATCAAACACGAATGAAAACACGAAAATTCGCAAACACAAATGAAAACGAAAAATCGCAAAACGAACACAAAACAAAAAATGCACAAACAGAAAACACGACAAATTGCAAAATCAAGAAATGAACATAAAATCAAACAGAAACATGCAAACTAACGAAAAAGAAATCAAACACGAAAAGAAACGAAATTGCAAAGAAATCATGCAAGCACGAAAGAATTAGCAACACGAATATCGAAACAATTCGATCGATACGAAACGTCGAAAATGATTCGTTATACGAATTGAAATCGAATCATTCGTCATGATTTCGAAAGAATAATTCAAAAGTTTCGCAAAACGAAATATCATTCGAATGAAACATTAGCAGAAAAATTCGAAACACTTGAAATGCAATGATGTCATTAAGTACGAGATTTGGAAGACGCTTCTACTAATTAACACTTTTGCTATCTCTGATTTTCAGTGTTTATTCATTTTATCGCATTTTAAGTTTTTTCGATGTTATGCGATTTTTTTATTTCTTGTTTTCGATTATGGATTTCTTTTATTCGTGTTTGCGATTTCGTGTAAGTTCTGACGAATTTTCGTTCATTTTCGTTTTACGAATCGTTTTCGGTCGATTCTGAAATCGATTTTCGTTCGATTTCTGTAATTTTCGTTTTATTTCTGCGATCGTTTCGAATTTACTGTATTTGTATCATTCGTGAATTTCATGATTTCCGATGTTTCGTTTTGAACTTTCGTTATTCAGTGTGATTTCGTTCATTTTCGTGATTCGAATTCGTTTCATGTTTGCAATTCGTATTTGTTTCGTGAATTTCGATTTTTCTGTTTCGAATGTTTGCAGATTGTGTTTGTGTTCGTTATTTTCGTGATTTTGTCATTTTCGTTTTGAATTTTTCAGTGTTTACGAATTTTCGTTTTCGTTTTCTGTTTGCGAATTTTTCGTTTTCGTGTTTGCGATTCATTTTGTTTCATTTCGTTTTCGTGTTTGTTCGATTTTCGTTGCTTTTCTTTTGCAAATTTTCTTTTTCGTGTTTCGAATTTTCGTGTTTCGAATTCTTTCTTGTTTTGCAATGTTTCGTATTCGTGTATTTTCGTGTTTCGATTGTTTTCGTGTTGATCTTGTATTGATCTTTGTTTCGTGTTTGCAGATTTTCCGTTTCGTGTTTCGATTTCGTTCGTGTTTGCGAATTTGATTTGTTTTCGTGTTTGAGTTCTTTGTTTTGTGAATTTTCGTTTTCTTTTTCGAATTTTGTTTTCATTGTATTTGTTTCATTTCTTTGCGAATTTTCTGTTTTCGATTTTGTGCTTTGAATTTTGTTTTGTGTTTCATTCGTTTAATTTTCTCTTTGAATTTTCGATTTTTCGTGTTTGAATTTCGTTTTCATGTTTGAATTCGTATTTTCGTTTCGTTTGTTCGTTCTTTGCAATGTTTACGATTTTCGTGTTTGCGAATGTTTTCGTTTGCATGTTTTCGTTTTCGTGTAGATTTTCGTTTTCTGTTTGCGAATTTTCGTTTTCATTTTCGTGTTTGCAAATTTTCGTTTTCGTGTTTCAAATTCGACATTCGTTGTTCGTTGTTCGATTTTCGTTTCGTGTTTGTGAATTTTCGTTTTCATTTTCGTGTTTGGAATTTTTCGTTTGAACGATTTCGTGATTTGCGAATTTTCGTTTTCATGTTGTGTCGAATGTGTTCGATTTTCGTTTTCGTGTTTGCGATTTTCGTTTGTTTTCGATGTCTTTTCGGTTGCATTTTCGTTTTCGTGCTTTGCGAATTTTCGTTTAATTTCGTGTTTGAATTTTCGTTTTGTTGTGGATTTTCGTTCGTTTGTGAATTTTCGTTTTCGATTTTCGTTTGAATTCTTTTGTTCTTTTCGAATTTTTTTCATGTTTCGATTTTCGTTTTCGTTATTTCTTTGATTCTTATGTGTTTGCGAATTTTCGTTTCTTTTTCGTATTTGCAATCGTTTCGTTTTCGAATTTCGTTCGATTTTCGGAATTCGTTCATTTCGTGTTTGAAATTTTCGTTTACATTTTCGTATTTGCGAATTGTTCTGTTTATTTTGTGTGAATTTTCGTTTCATTTTTGTTTGCGATTTTCGTGTTAATTTCTTCGTGTTTGCGAATTTCGTTTTCATTTGTTTCGATTTTTCGTGTAATTTTGCGTATTTTGTGTGATTCGTTTCATTTCGTGTTGCGAAATTGTTTCGTTTTTTTTACATTTATGTGTTTCAATTTTCGTTTTCGTGTTTCGTGTTTGCGAATTTTCGTTTCATTTTCGTGTTTGAATTTTCTTTCTTTTCGTGTAATTCGATTTCGTAATTTTTTTCAATTTCGAAATTTCGTTTAATCTTTCATCGTGTTTGCGAAATTTTTCGTTTATATTTCGTGTTTGCGAATTTCGTTTTCAGTTTTCGTGTGCATTTTTCGTGTATTTCGATTATTTCGTTTTCTGTGTTTGTGAATTTTCGTTTTCATTTTCGTTTTGCGAATTGTTTTACGTGTTTGAATTTTTCGTTTTCATTTTCGTGTTTGCGAAATTTTCGTTTTTCAAATTTATTTTGTTTGCGAATTTTCGTTTTTCGTTTTCGATTTAAGTTTACGATAAATTTCGTGTTATGCGAATTTTCGTTTTCGTTTTCGTGTATTGCGAATTTTCGTGTTCATTGTTTCGATATTTGTCGAAATTTTCGTTTCATTTTCGTGATTTCAGATTTGTTCTTTTCGTGTTTGTCGAATTTTCGTTGTTTCATTTTTCGTAGTTGATGCGAATTTTCGTTTTCGTTTTCGTGATTTGTTCGAATTTTCAGAAGTTTTACATTGTTCTACTTGTAGTTGTGGAAATTTTCGTTTCATTTTCTTTGCTCGAATTTGTATTTGTGTTATGCGAATTTTTTTGTGTTATTTCGTGTTTGTGGCGAATTTGTTTTTTTGTTAAGCTGATTTTCGTTTTCGATTATTATACGTTATTGATTTAAGATCGTTTAGAACAATTAACATATCTCTGTTGCGCAATTCGATTTCAGTTAAATTCGCCATGTTTGCGAATTATTCGAAATGCTTTTCGTGTTGAATTTCGTTTACATTTTCGTTTTGCAATTTTCGTTGTCATGAATATTATGTGTCGATTAGTTTCGATTCATACGTGTTTGAATTTTACCGATTATTAACAAAGGATTTATCGTGTTTGACATTTCAGTTTTAACAAATTTCGTAAATGTTTGACAATTTAATCGTAAATAATAAAGCGAATCTTGTTTCATTTCGTATTTGCAAATTATCATGTTATTCATTTTTCGTGTTTAAGCAATTATTGTTAAATTCGTTTACAGATTTTTTTCAAAGTGTTTGGAATTTTTCGTATTTCATGTGGGATTTCTAGTAATTGCGAATTTATCGTTTAACGTGTTATGCAATCTTTCGTAAATTCATTTTTCGTGATTTCGAAATTTTGATAAACTTAATGCGTGACTTTTTGACAATCTATTACGTTAAAATTCGATTTTCAGTGGTTGAAAAAATCCTTTCGTGTTCTTCGTGTAATTCAAAGTTTCGTTTCATATTTGTAGTTGAAATTACTTGCGTTTAAGTTTTTAACGAATAGTGATAAATTACGTCTTTACGTAAATATTGAAACGAAAGTGATATTCGTTTCAACGTTCGTTTTAAAATCGATGATAAGGTGAATTTTCGTTTATCATTTTCGTGTTTGGAATATTCGTAAGTTTATCGTGTTTGGAATTTTAAAGTTTGTAAACAATTTCGTAGTTAGCGAATATATTAACGTGTTTGAACTTTTCGTGGGTTGTGCGAAAATTTATGTGTTATGAATTTCATATGCTGTCATACGATTTTCTCGTTTGATTTTCAGTTCGTTCGTCTTGCTGAATTTTCGTTTCGACATTTTCGTATTGTGGATGATTTTCGTTTTACTGTGAAACTTTCGAGATTCGAATTAAACTGTATTCGTGTTTGAGTCAAAATGTTTCGTTAAATTACATTGCCTGCAGACGCTTTTTGTACGAAAAAGTTTTTCTTGACTTGCGTGACGGATTTTGTGTTAAGTGACTTGTTACGTTTACATGTATTTGTTAAATGACAATTGTAAAGTCGCTAAAGCAAAAAAACCAAATGTAGATAACGTAAAATAAACCTTCGATGGTGTACCTTTGTGCCACTTCTTTTTTCCCGTTCATTTTTATCCGAAAACAGTACTGTCACAAAGTTGCCCCACCCATAGGAGCAACTTTGTGACAACTTTTAACCTAAATATAATTGTTTGTGTTAAAGATGTGGACTTTTTGAACTTAACATGGTGCGAGGGAAGGTTGTAGCAACGTAATTGCATTATCAATTCGAGTTATTGTTGCTAATTTTTCCGCGTAGGAACGAAAATGTTCGAAATCCGTCACACAGTAACCCCATTTTACGGTGTTCAAATTGTTTGTGTTATTGATGCTATTTCTACAGCTTGATAATTGAACTTTTTATTCATCATGAGCCGTAATATTTACTTTAAAATTAATCAGGATATCGTAACAGTGTCCGTAGAAGAACATATATTTAAAGAAATAGCAGTATGATATACATCTTAAAATATTTATCCTTTTTCTTAGGTAGAATTCAACGATTATGCCTATCAGTATATCGTATCATTAATTGAAAGTAATTCTATTCAAATTGAAGATGATATAGAACTTGTTAGTATGTCTACAGATACAATAAATTTGTAAGTAACTAATTATGTGCTAATATACCACTATAATTATATTTTGCAAGCTTTCCATAGGCTAGTTACGATAACTATTCTGAAACCGAAAACAGAACTGTTTACTTCAGAAGAAAAAATTCAAATAAAAACAACTCTTTTGTACAGCTGAAATTTATCAAAGTTAGATATAACATTAATGTTATATTTCAGAATGGACAACAAATGAAACTAAATATCTTCTAAACCAATATGAACACACTTATCTATGGAAAAATTTAAGACTCAAAACCAAAGTGTATACAAATATCTCATGATTTAAAAACCTTCGTAAACGTTGATAGGACATCAATGTATAAATCGCTACAAAACAATTATTAAGCGAAAAAAAGCAGTAGGCATCTAGAATGACAGTGCTTTATGAATTTGAACTAAATAAAATCAACGTATCAGATGACAGTATAGAACCAGAAATACTTTGCGATGCTACTAATATTAGTGTAAAACCTGATTGCAATTTGGATCATAATAATGATGAAAAAACAATCAATAAAAGAGATAATATATCACAAACATTATTAAAAATTCACAAGGGAAAATAAAAAAACAAAGAAAGAAGACATAAGGAAAAATTGTAGGCACTGAAGAAATTAGGTAACCAAATTTTGAAAGATGACAATAGTAGGTAAGTTTGGAGACTTGTGGAATACACCACAAGTCCAAGGTCCCACATTTCCAAGGTTACCACCTTATCAAGGCTACCACCTGACCAAGGTCGCACAATTGCAGTGTCTGACCTACTTTCACAAAGCCCCACAGGCCCAAGGTTATACAGCAGCGACCTACTTTACCAAGGTCACACACCAGGAAGTCCACTCGTATGCCCTACTTCCTCGAGGTCCCACAAGCTTACACAGTACCAAGGCCAGTCATCTCTTACATTAGCAAGGTCATTTGTGATGACCACGCACTGAACGCTACCTGTGTCTATTCACCTTACTTTACGCTTAGCTGGTACACACTCTAGAAATAAAAAAAAATGAAACAATATATTAATATATTTATTTCCTGTATAAACAAAGACATGTAAAATTGTTCAGAAATATGATTCTCTTTAGGAATAAAACATTTTGATTTAGTACAAGTGCAAAAGGTTCTTTCCACTTCCGTTTCATTACATCTGCGTGGACGTGGTGCTGGTAACTGAGCATACGTGCAGTGTGGTGCCCATCGGAGATCCTCCTCTAACGGATTGTCAGATAGCTGCCATCGGTTTATTCTAACCCAACAGGAATCATTCAACCATGTCATCTGCAGATGTAGAAATGAACCCTGCCACAGCAAGTGATGAAGGCGAGTGAACTGCAGACCATGTTCGATACGTTAGTAAGCGTTTATCGAAACAATTGTAATACTGAGGATAATAAAAGTTTGGTGGCACGTCGCACTTGTTTTAACTGTTGAAGAAGGTAACCGAATGACAAAATAATTTATTACATACAATACATAGCAAAAAATATTAATAGTCCACATAACAGACTTCGTCACACAGGTAACACGAGTCATCATCATATACATCATATAACGTGGTTAGGGGTGCTCTACATGATGAGCACCAGTATTCATCATGTGATATGTGGTAAAAATTGCCCAAGTCTCTATATGGGTGTGGCGGTAATCTCGTGGTTGCAACGTGGAGTAGCAGCATGGCATAAATACATACCACCAACCAGTTGATAGCGACTGTACAGGGCGATTATGTGAGAGTAATATGTAAAATTACTACCCGAGACGTGTTCGTAGATTCGCTTGCCCAAGGTGTCAAACCATGCCGAATTCCACTTTACATCTTCATATTGCTTTCGAAACACTGTTGTTGTAGTAGGTGGTAGCAATTCTTTTTTTTTCAAATTTTACCCAGTTAGGTATAAGTTTACATACTCGTCCGCACTAAGATTAAGTAGTGATAATGGTTGGTGGACCTCAGGCGTATTCTAATCGTCTTGAACAAAGGTAGCTGACATACTGAATATGGTGGAAACTATACAATAGTTTACGTTATTATCCCTCCTTTTTAACTCAAAAAGGACCTTGTGGAGGCGTACGTAACTTCGTGTAAGAAGGTTTTGAATTGAAGAGGAAGGAGATCTAACCTTAACCAAATTATTGGCAGAAAACCTTGAAGCAGTATTGACAGGTAGCCTTGGAACAGTGAAGCTGTCAAGGTCGTTGTAGTAATACGTGCTTATATGTCGAGATCACGTCACTGACCTGTAGGTAAAAAGAGAGAGGGGAAGGTGGGATATAAATACAGAGCGAGTGCATGTGAAGCCAGTATCGTACATAATGGAGAACATCTTACGTCAAGCGGTAGAAAAGGCGAAGATTGCCAGTATTTTAAATTCAAGTGGGTGTCGTGATATTTTAATTAATAATGTGCATTATTACATAAACAAAAGTAAGTCGAAGTATGTTAGTGTGGGTCTGTCATCTCAATTCAATTTTGAAGCAGTCGTGAAACTTGGTGGATCTAAGAGTAGTGGAGTGACGTTTGATAAGAAGGAATGGCATTTACTTATGGACAATCAGGGAATAATTATAAATTATTTCTACACACTTGAAGGACCATGGCTACCTACAAAGATGGGCTCGAAAACTGTATCGTATGAAACTATTAACAAGAAGAAAGTTATTCGCATCATTGATTGTGAAGAATCAGAAATCTATTTAGTATGGGAGTCTATAGAACAGTTATGGATACTTCTTAAGATAATAAGTTATCGATTGGACCTAATACCTACTGTGAACTTTTCATTACTTTATGATAAAATATGTGCAGCAGCGGAAATGTCTGAGCTTGACATTGGCAGGTTATATTCGATCCCAATATAGTATGTTTCATGGAAATTCTTGAATTTGCCAAGGAAAAACTGAATATTGATATAGAAGTTGCCAAAGCTGAAAACTAAAAAGTGGGGGTAACGAGTATATAGAGAACAGGGATATATAATATATGTTAGTTAATATGTGGATGTGTTATAATAGTGCAGAGCCGTGGTCTGAAGCTGTGGACTGTGTTAGTGCAGTGCAAAGGCTAATATGTCAACTTCAATCATTAGAATTTGATGCTGAACATGAAAAAGTGTATGGGATGGGTAGGTTTAGTAATGACTAGTTAGATAATTTAGTTAATAAGTATGGGGGAGGAATACGTCTTTGTGATAAATACTTGCAAACGCATGATGATGGTGTAATGTGCATTTGTTGTATGGATCGATTAATAGAAGACCTTAAGGAAATATCTTTGGAGCAATTTGTACACGAAATAGAACGGTATTTACCAAATTATGAGTCATTAGATGACGACTCGCCAAGTGAAGAAAGTGTACATTAATGAGTCCAAAAACGTGGTTCACTGTATAATAGCATGGAACCTGGCGCATAAGCAGGCGCGAAAAGGTGAATGAGAACGATTAGCTACAGATTCTGCCCGATTTAAAAAAAGAATAGAAGACTGATACTATAATCTCACCAATGCTCGAAAATCAGCAAAGTCAATGTGTGTTTGTCAAACGATTTAGTAGTGTGTAGTGTTTAAAATTAAAAAAATTATTTATTGCATAATAATAGTACAACATATAGAAGTAAGCGTACACAACGTATTATATAATGTCTGTGTTGGAAATCCAGGAATTGTGAGAATTATCAAAACCCAACTACTTAACAAGAGATTTATTCCCTTGACGTCGGATTACACGTTCAACTAGGTGAATGTCAGGATATTTAACACTTTGAAGTTCCGGTTTATGAACCGGAACTTCAAAGTGTTAAACATCCTGACATTCCTTGAATCTCTTCGGCCTTGAATCTCTTCGTCACGACTATCGCGTAAAGTGTAGATGATGATTGGGCGTTTTACGTCGATATTTGAAAGATTTCGTAACTCCAATTAGGTGTGTAACCCTTAGAGAATATGCTTCTATATTTGCTAATGCGTACATAATCCCCCACTCGAAATTTAGGTGTCTTAGTATCAAGAACTTTAAGACATTTTAAATAGTTCAAAATATCTGCAACATTATTTTCCGTTACATCTACCGGTTTGTATCCTATTGTTCTGGAATTATAATCGGTCAATATGAGGTAATATTGCTAACCACTTGTAGGATCCTTGCATACTGAATGTTTTCCACATTATTGCTTTAAGAGTGCGATTTACACGTTCCACTATACTACTTTTCAAAGTGAAATAACTACTATAATGATTGATATGGAACTTTTTCATCACTTTTTTAAATTCTGCATTATAAAATTCTGTTCCCATATCAGTTGGTATATGTGTAGGCGTTCTTTGCAAACCAGACAGAAGTTTATCCATTACATCCGCGACTAGTTTACCATTCTTCTGTTTGATGGGGAATGACCAGACATATTTCGAGAAAGCATTTATTACCACTAAAATGTATCGAAATCCTTCATTCACTCGAGCATATGGGATCATTTCCATTAAATCAGCTTAAAATAGATTTTTAACCCTCTGAGTACTACACAATGCCGCGGGAAATTTCTCCTTGCTGGTTCGTGCAGTTCTTCAACATCAGCTTTACTCATTTTTCGCTTTGGATTTTAGTAGAATCTCTATGATGAATGGTTGTTCTTTCGCAAATTCGACACCTGGTATTATAGGTTAAATCACAGCTTCCTTATGAATAGTTCGATTAAGTAGATACAGCGGCGTCGTATATAGTAGATCATCCACTTGAAGATGAAGAATGTGAGGTGACCACATGCAATGCGTTGTTGTACACTCTGTGTAAGGAAACAAATATTTACCATCTATACCCAATGGAATATCTACTGTCTTCTTATGCAATAAACCTTGCAAGGTAAAATAAGTTTCGTAATATATATCACCTGGTTTCGTGCCATCACTGTGCGTGACATCACTGTGATTCTGAGTAATATGTTTACCAAATTTATCTATTGTCATTTGATGATGTAGGTGTCCACCAAATTTATCTATTGGCATTACTGGTGGACATGCAGTACTATCTTTAGTGATAGTCGTTGTAACAATGAAATGAAATGAGTATAGCAATAGTTTTATAACAAGAGATGTTACTTTATTACTTTTACGTTACGTAGTTCGTCAATTATATATATTATTTCGTTGTGATTGCTAGTGTTTCATGCTGACATTGATCCAAATAATTTCCCTTACCAATCTACTAACCTATTCGGATTATTCCAAGGTACAAACTCAATAGATTTGTTATTGTAACGTAACAGTTGCATCCCACCTACTCTTTTGTACATAGAAGTTGTTCGAGACCTGGTGGCTGGAGGTGCAAGTGATGAAGTAGCAGAAAGTTTTCTAGGTTGAAGTAATGGTCTAATGATCTCAGTGTATTTCTTACTATTATTTCTTCTGATTTGTTCATCAGGGTTATAATTACGTCGGGCAGCATTTGTACGACGCAAAATGTCATTGTATTGCTGTACATCATACTTGTTGAATCCCGTAGGCACTTTTTTAAAGAGTAGCTCATATAATCCCGATGTTCCCTCATAGTCTAAGGATGATCCATCAGGAAGAGCGATACGAACATTTTCTCCCACGAAGTCTAGTTCAGCATCGCCAATAAAAAATTTCTCTGCTTCCGGAACAAAATGTACACCTATGTCAAGTCATATTCGTCTTCGGTATCTGTAAATATACCTTCGACATAGTACTTCGCTAATCCTTCAGACTGATTAAGATACTCTTCAAAGGCGGGTAGCGATCCAGTAGCAAACAGTTCTGCTTTTAATTGTTGTAAAGTAGGAATTTCCACCTCGTTGTCAGTGGTATCAGCACTCACAGCTTCCTATGCAGGTCGTGGTATGGTGTCAGGAACAAGAGTACGTGGCACCTTACGTAATCCAACGGCTTAGGCGTATAAATTTCATTAACCTGTGCAATGGGTTCCGTTTTTCCTACTTCTGATGTATGGGGTTCAGCTTTATGAGAGAACCATCTTGTTTAGTAATCAATTGTGTTAATGGTTGTGTGATTGGTTTAAAGTGTGCTTCCATTGCACGTTCTGTAAGTGCAGTGTCTTCTTTCAAATTAGCATTTTTTAGTCGCACACTCTTGCGAGCACGTAAAATGTCTTGTACTAAGCGCTCCTCCATTACGACTGCATGGATACAGTACTACTGCAATATTTATAATGCAATGAAACAGTCAAATCTTTTACGGTAACGACCTGCATTAACGTCACTTTCTTTATCAATCACAAGAAATACAAATTTGTCACACCAGCAACAGAAACACAAGTCATTAAATCTATCAAATGTCATATCTACATTAACGTGATCAGCATACACGTGCTTAAGATTGGTGCTATATTGTTGAAACAGAATAAGTAAATTTGTATTATCACGTATAAGCTGTTTTGGAATTGAAGAATAAGTTTGACACAGATAGAAAAAATCATTATTTCGATGTCTACCAAAACAGAAATGATCTCTTATTTCATTTTGTTTATCATTATTGAATTTTTACGGGAATCACTAGGGGATATAACATTACTATTAGCACTGTATTCAAAATACCCCACTTCTTTTCCTTGTTCGATGTGATGCCATAATTTTTGATAGGTAATTCTGCATCTTTTGGAATGAAACGGATGTCACCCATCGTAGTACTGAACCAGCGTTTGGATGCTGTTTATACATATATATATATATATATATATATATATATATATATATATATATATATATATATATATATACGCGCCATATGCATAAAACTAGTTTAGTAGTAGGGGTGTCAGTCAGTCTGGTATGAAGTGTAGCTCCTGGTGTAATAGTAAGAGAAAAGGTTCAGGATTAATTAATACCATTGAGTAATGATGTAGTAAAGAGGCGCAATGTTACGGGGAGTATTGTCGATGGAAAATTACACCGAGAACTAAGCGGCGCGAGTATCACGTGACCGTCTTTCACTACACGGTCACGGCAGTGACGACACATGATACTCGCGCTGAATTCTCAAGCTCGTTTACTACATCATTACTCAATGTTAATACCTTAATAAACAAATTACACGTGAAGTTGCATATACCTGGGTACAGATACGGTGGACCAGGCATCCGGTTACAAAAACGATTAACTCGCGGTGATACAGGTATTAACGAATTGGACGAAGCGTGTAAAGAACACGATATTGCATACTCCCAGTCCAACGATCTAAGGCAGCGCCACATAGCCGATAAGACTTTGCAACAAAAGGCTTGGAATAGATTTCGTTCCACAAACGCCTCCTTTGGAGAAAGGGCTGCAGCATTAACCATAGCTGGTATAATGAAAAGAAAACGGACAATGGGAATGGGTAGCAAACCACGGGCAGGAAAATAGAAAGTGGGAATAGGAAGCAAATTGCGACGAAGAAAGCGTGCTTCTAGAAACAGAGCAATTTCGTTTAACAAAGCAATCCTTTTAGCGAGATGGCGTGTTGGTGGTAAACTTCGATCATCGTTAAAAGCAACAATACAACAAGCCTTAAGCGCTCTGAAACACAAAAAAATATGATGCCCAAGAACAGAATATTACCAATACCAAAACGTGGGGGATTTATACCCCTTATTCCCCTCTTTGCAGCATTAGGAGCTTTAGGTTCTTTGGGTGGAGGTGCTGCTGCAGTGGCGAAGGCAGTTACTGACGCAAAATCCGCGACAAAAATGTTAGAAGAAACCAAACATCACGATCAAGCAATGGAAGCAGCAGTCTTAGGAAAGGGTTTATATATAAAACCATATAAACGAGGTTTAGGCTTATATTTACAACCGTATCCAAAAAAACTCCCACTGAAGCTGGCACGTCACGCCTTTGAGCTATCAAAATTTGTTAAGCAATTAAAGAACCCCTACTTTAGAGGAATATATATGCGAGATAATTTACCTACACGGATTCATACAAATGAATGTGGTATCGTGAATCTGGATGATCAAAATAACAAGGGAACACACTGGACAGCTTACAGCAAGCGTAATAGACATGTTACATATTTTGACAGCATAGGACATATTAAACCACCCTTTGAATTACTTCATTATTTTAAAAGTGATGGTAGCAAAAACATAATTGATTATAACTTTACCAAGGTGCAACACTTAAACACATACAACTGTGGTCATTTGGTCTTACGATTTTTATATGACTGTTCATTGTGATTGACAGTAGTCGTTACGTGATCGTAATGTCGTACACATTTACCGGTAAAAGCTCTATCTTGCAAGCCACCTTTAATCCACCGATTTTTCTTGATAATGATGCGGAATATGTAATGGGGCTGACTACATTTGAATCTTTCAATACTATACAAAACGTTACTTCAAAGAATAACAAACTTGTATTTGGGAAAGAGAGAATTACAATACCACCAGGATCATACGAAATCACGGATTTGAATAAATATATTAACGAGACAGTGAAGGAGTCAAGAGGATATATTACTTTACGAGCGAATAATACTATGAAAGCAAATATGAAAGCACCCCATGACATTAACTTCAATGTAGAAAATTCGATTGGACCTATGCTGGGATTTAACAAGACTGTTTACCAAGGTAAAAAAAAGTGCATAACTCTGATAATCCTATAAGCATTATCAAAATTAACTCATTAATTATCGAGTGTAATATAACAAGTGGCAGTTTTAAAAATGGTGAGTCATCACACATAATTCATCAATTCTTCCCCAGTGTACCAGCTGGATAGAATAATTGAATCCGTTCAGCGATCACAGCATTGACAGCGCATAACAAAGCATTCTTGAAAGTCTCGGTTTTACAGTACTGCGATGAGTATATTAAACGTTAACGAAAAAGTTATCTTTGATAATGCGATAGTAAATTCCGAACTCCACACCCATCAGCCATATACTACGAGATTTGTAAATAATGATGAAATCAGGATACCCATTCAAGAAGACATGTGCACTATACCATCAGAAAGCTATGTCTACGTAGAGGGAAGATTGTTGAAACAGGATGATACTGTGTCTAACACCGCGCGGTCTGTTAATAATGGTATCGCATTCTTATTCAGTGAAATTCGATATGAAATGAATGGAATAGTGGTAGATTCCGTAACTAAAGTAGGAATAACGTCGACAATGAAAAGATTGGTATCATTGACGTCTAACGGTCTCGCTCGTTATGAAAATGCGGGTTGGTTTCCTACCTCAAACAGCATACTAACAAATGCACAAGGCTATTTTAATGTTTGTATACCTTTGCGACTGCTACTCGGCTTTGCTGAAGACTACAATAAGGTGATTTTGAACATTAGACAAGAACTGGTTTCAATTCGCAGTAATACTGATAACGACGCAGTAATTACAGCTGCTGAGGAATCATTAAAAGTTAACGTAGATAAAATATATTGGAAAGTTCCGCATATCATTCCAGAATTAGCGGAGTAATTCGCGTTAACAAGTACATTGATAAAAATGTAAATACTCCAGTAGCATTTAGAAGTTGGGAAACTCACATATATCCCGCCGTTCCAGCAACAGATAAGCATACATGGGCAATCAAAACATCTACTAGTATAGAAACACCTAGATACATTTTTATAGGATTTCAAGCTGGGCGAGAGAATAATGTTCTGCAAAATATGAGCAGATTCGGTAAATGTGCACTAAATAATATTCGGGTGTTTCTTAACACGGACCGTTATCCGTATGACAATTTAAACGTTAATTATGATAACAATTGCTTTGCTACGTTGTATGAAATGTTCGCTAAATTCCAAATGTCATATTATCAAAGAGATGGTCAACCATTACTCACACCTACGCAATTTACGTCAGCTGCACCATTGATAGTGGTAGATTGCTCAAATCAAAAAGAGGCATTACACTCTAAAGCTGTAGTTCTTCGTGTAGAATTCGAAACATCAGCCAACATACCCGCCAATACGACCGCATACTGTGTTATACTCCATGACCGTTTAGTTACGTACAACGCGTTAACCAGAGCAGTACGACAATTGTAATACAATGCCCGTCGTGGTTGATGGACAAGGGTTTAAAGTTTCAAAAGCTTTTATACCGAAAAAACTCGCATTTTTTAATGGAAAACATATTACTCACTATATTTTTAAATCACCGTACCCATGGCATACGTTAGGTGCAGAGTCGCCGTTCAGCTTCTTGGTTAATGCATAACCTGCACTGTATAAAATAGGAAGAGGGGCATACACAGTCACATCACTTTCAAACAATTCTCAACCGATTGATTCAACCAACAGATTCTGTCTATGTCAAGGGTAGAGAGATAGCAGATTACATCAGAAACTGTTTGCCCCAGTCCGTTATTGAACTTAATGAACATCCCGCTCTTCCTGCTTTGCAACCAGTTTGTTTCTATTCATGCTCAATGATCATGCAACTGCGCTCTGGCTAATGTATACTATCTGTGATACATATGTAATGCAATAAACTCTGTACGCTTTTTTTAAATAAAAATTTGTAAATGTTTATTATGTTTATTTCTTTATATCACACACTATTTTGTACAATCTGTATATATTCTCTCGATAAGGAATTGTTACATAATAATAATATATATTCCACAAAAAACGGTATTGCAGTGACTACTCAAACTGAGATGTTACCTTGGTTTGCAGATTACCGTTAACTAAAATTAATACTAGTTTCCTTATGGAGATAATATATCTAAAGCTACCAAGCAAGTGTCAGTACCCAAACTATCGTATACCTTCGGGATCATACAAATTCATTTCCCTAGCAACCTCCAGTAAACCGCTCAACGGATCGACGTTCTTCAATTCGGGAGTTTTCCAATGCCCCCACGCCAATGTTGAACATGTATCACGTAATCGATACCGTTTGTCATCCTGGGACCTAAAGTCAATTTTGTTTAACATTTCTGTATATATATCAAGTAACGTTGATCGAAACACAAGCATTTTACACATTACTGTTTTATCAGACGCCTCTGCAACAGCTTTGTAGTCTACCTCCATCAACACTTTTTGAATAACAACTTTCTTAAAGCCTTTAGCTTTCTTAACGACTTCGTGGTCAGCAAGCTTTAAACAGTATGATTTTGATCCAGCACCATAAAAATATTGGATCACTTTCCCTGCATACTCATCTTTCATTCTTCCGACGACGGATGTATTCATTGTAATACCATGCAGACCGTTTTGATAGTTGAATGTGTCATATTCATCAACATTATTTCGCATATGGGCATACACATCATCAGTTGTTATCTCGACAATTAAAGAATCTGTGTCTGTATAGAGCAACGTTACATTACTACCGTAATGACTGCGCAAGATATCGTAAAAAAACGATACATTATAATTTTCGAAAGATCCAAAATACTAAATCCGACATATATGGGTTTGTCATACGTAACGACCTGTTTCGACAATTCCACCGCAAATAAGTTGTTCGTGAATTGAATAACATTTTTAAATTGTGGTTTCGCGACGTACCGTGCTAGACCCACACGACGACCGTATTTTCCCAATGCGTTAATAACTTGATAACTCTTCTTTTGTCGACATCCTCCATTGTTTTACCAAATACACCATTGTTCATACATTTAAGAAATCCTTTTCGTATTTGTTCTTTGCTTGATTTCGGAGAGCTGTGTTAAGGTCTATGTATGGTACTAGCCATGGACTTTGACGAAAGCGTAAAACCCTATGAATATGAGTAACAATTAAACCATGCTCTATACATTGTTTTAAATACCGGTAATGTATAACATAATTGGTCTTATCACACAGGTTCGGAATTAACTTCTCCTCCTTGGAAGTTGGTGCGCAAATCATTTCAGGGCAAAAAGGATACTCATTATGTTCATCATGCAGGTGGTGTGGATAGTGTATATCTACCTCTAGTACATACCCAACATTGTCTTCATAAGTAATCTTCAGTACATCAAATTTTGTTATTTCCTCTTGAGTTAACCATATAAACCCATCGTGTGGAAGGTATTGCCGCATACTCCATCCGTACAAGTTCGTGGCATTCAAAATTTGTCATAGGATGGTACCGTGACATCATCCAATTTACTAAAACTGTCTACGTACGCATAGGGGAAACTACCTTTCTTTCTAAGATGAAGTCTGCTCGTCTGACAAATTTTGAGATAGCGTATCTAACGATGCAGCCATAAACCTACAACTATCGACGAATCGCAAATTTATAAAAAAAATTTCCCGCTGACTGCGGCTGTTTACAAATTCATCTACAAATATATGCTTACCGAACGTTATATATTTTTCACTATTAACAGGAAGAACGTTAATTTCTTCAGTTTCACTTGCTAACTGTTTGATGAACAGGTGGACATCATAACCACTGAGATTATGGAAAAAAACTGGCATGAATGTTGGTAACTAATAGTTTAAATTACAATTTGAATGTACCGCACCACGATACCTCCCAGTGAGGTCACAATGATCTCGCACTTTTGGATTTGTAAGATCATCCGTAAAAATATTGTCGCATATATAACAATTTCGACTTTGTTCATGTATCACCTGTTGTTCATCAGTTAGTGGTAACTTGGAACAACAGTTTTCAAATGCTCATTATATATCCGTTTCACATCACTCGAGTCGTGTAATAAATACCTGCGCGGCATTAACCCCCCTGTACAGTTCTAATTTGGACCACAAATCGTTTACACCACACTTAATACAATAACTGAAAGAGTATGGCTCATGTTTATACGTCTTTATCGTAAACGGTTGTTCAGGATCGGGTTCAGCGGGATCTACCGGTACTAATAGCGCTTCAAAATCTGCATATATCACGAATGGCAGAAACATCTGCTTTTGATACTTCCGAAACGCAAGTATATTTTCCGCATAGAACTCCCCAGTTCTGTCTTTTTTGTTTGTTTTACGTCAGGTAATTTTGTGTACACAAAGTTGCAGTCCTGTGAGAGGTGACGGGTTAATTGGTCCTGTGTTCTAAAATAATAAAAACATGAACCGCAAAAATGTATCGCCCCATTCCGCCGGATTATTTGGTTCCTAAGTAAACGAGAAAAATTTTTGATGCATACATAATGCTGATTATCCGTTTGGTTACTGCCTAATAATAGTAAATTAACATGAACTGACTGTTGGGCTTAGTATAGTAGAGCGGACACACTACCTCAGTAATACGATGACCATCACGATACGTATTCTCCAGTCCATAAACATTGATCGAGATATTATTGTTGGACTCGAACGATGCAGTGTTACTCAACTTAACAGGAAAATTCTACACCATTCCAGTTGAATAACGTTCTGAAATCAGGGTAAGAAGTTGTCCGCTGTGGTGGACCCTTCGGTGTCACTAAAGCTGCTACAATAGCCCATGCAAAGCAGCAATTATCAGTATTCTTCACATTCACTGTGGCATGTTTATGTGAAATTTCAGGCGAGACATTCATATAGGATGAACCCGTAGTGGGAGAAATTTCAACATGTTTACCTCTAAATATACGAAATTCACCAGCGACCACCCTACAAAACAGCATATATTAATAATGCACTACCCTACTACTCATGACACACTTACCAGAATCTTTATGCTAAAATTCAGATTGTTTGGCATCCAATATTACCATTATGCTTTGGAAATAATCATCCACCATCACCCAACACTTAGAATATCATATTTAGTCTGAAATGATTTAAGTTCCGTGCTTTCTCTACTGTTCAAAAAGTACAAACCAAATAACTCAATATTGCATATTAAGGAGAAGTGTTTCTGCAACTGAATTTGTATTACTTTCAAAACATTGACTTCCACGTCCCCCATAAACGTTTGCACATCAGTGTTACTATTGCTTGGGGATAGTCTATACGAAACAATCCGTTGTTTAAACGCATTCCGAATAACTTCAACCCCAGTAGCAACGAGTAAACATAGATTTGATTTATGGCTGTTGCTTCTCAGGTGTCCTTGAAAAGCATACCGCGGTACATCTATTGAACAATCAGTGCAGTGTACAATATCAACACTTGTGTTACTCTTTTTTTGTACAGTCATTGCGTTAATCTAACTTACGCTTCCTTGAGTTGTTCAAACCTGGTGGCCCTGGTTTCGCAAAGGAATCACTATCACGCTTGTGTTCCACATTGTTGCACCGTGTTGCTACCTGTGGTATGGTTTTCCGACACAACCTCCTGCGCTCCAAAAGGTAGGGTAGTTACTGGTATCCTTATCCAACATAAGGTTTTTGGTGTCGAAGTTGAGAATCCTTTCTAGAAAATTTCTTCAGACATTCACATTCAAACACTTTGTCAAGGTCTATAACAAAAAGTATATACATAAGTAAGAGTTGTGTTACGTCTTTTGTTATGATTCCTTTAGTAACACGCTATTAGTTTTTTTACACCTTTGCTTCCTTTACTTTATTTGATTAATTACAACTGTTATCAGAAGAATCATATCCAGCGATACGAACGAGGACGCAACGTAACCAATCGCCAGGAATGGAATTATGGCATATGGATATCTCAGGTTGAGGGGTATAGTAGTGTACGAGTTGGATAGGAAGGGTAATCGGGATCGAGTGTTGCTGCTCACACATATTCTACCCAGCATTGTAGATCCCCCTACTATGTGTTTTGGACAGGAAACAATGGATTATAACCAATTGTTTTCCAGAAACTTCGCAGCGCAAGTAGGGCTCAATACACTCTGAGAAGATACTGCGTTTTCCACTATATCCCTCACCGGTAATGGCGCAGGTAACTGTAGCATCAGTGCTGCAGGACTCCTAGATATTAATAAGTCATTTATCGACCATTCATTACCCAAGAAGTCTGCAGCATCCGCAGGACTGAAGATGCTTTCTGATGATGTTTCTATTTGCTCCAATTGTATCGAACAGTTCATCGAACTCCACTCCTGATCAAACTCTTCGATACAAATGGGGCTCAAGACACTCTCAGAAATATGTTCCCTGGACTCTACTTCTACCGAAGAACTCGGGTACGACCACTCTTCCATAAATTCTGCGGTAGAAGCAGGGCTCAGCAAACCCTCGAATGGATTTCCTACTACCCCGCCCTCTAAGCGTGTTGTCGATGTAGACGCCTGTCATCGGGTATAACACCCTCAGAGGTCTGAGTAGTCGGAGATACAGCAATCCCCAGCACCGGTTGCATTACAGGACTGGCAGAGGAATGGTGATCTGCAATTGGAGCCCATTCTTCTTCAAATTCAGCAATGCAGCCAGGACTTACCACATGATGCACTGCTACCTGATCTTCTCTCACGAGTGACGATGTAGTCTCATACGGATCACTTACAGGTTCTAGGGTGGGCTGCATGATAAAACCACATCCAAGTCGTCCGCTGGAGGTGGTGTATCTAAAAACCGCAAAGCTATTTCAGTCATCCTGATCATTCTCCACCAGGTCACCCTCAGCACCACCTTCATGGAGTAGCTCCATCACCTCCTGCACGTGATCGGTATGAGGTCTTGCTGTCAGCAACCCCCGTAGGATGGGGGTATTATCACGGGGTACTAGGAGTATATTACTAAGGATCGCCGTACGTGTCGCACCTAGTAAGTCAAGAAACATAAATTACTTATCTGGTACAATAGGTGCAAGCGCTTTCTTACCTCTGTTAACTACACGTGCAGTATTAATCTCTACGGCGCAAGCTGCATTTTGGTTTATACATTCTAAAAGCAAATATTCTTCGTGTAAATAAATACATCAAGTAGTATATAAGATTTTGAAAAGTTTTTAAGTCCCAACAATCTACACTTTATTGAAATTGTTCACAAAATACTTTCATGAAAATTTTTCTAAGTTCCAACAAGAATTTATTGAAATTATTCTAAGCCCACAAAATACTTTTATGAAAATTTTACAAGTTCAAAAGAATTTATTGAAATTATTGTAAGTCCACAAAATACTTTTATGAAAATTTTAAAAGTTCAAAAAGATTCAACAAAACAAAATTATTGAAGTTCACAAAATAATTTTATGAAAATTAGTTACTCTTGTTGTGGCAACGAACACCTCAAAACTGGTGACTACGACTCTGACGTGCTATTGGATCCTGTCTACAGCTACGATTCCGACGACTATGACAATGACGCTCTCCGCCAGCAACACTTACTTACCCAGACAGACTTCTGCAACGAAACCATCGTGGAAGAGAGCAGCGATAAGGACGACATACTGAACATTATACCACGTAACATATACAGACGTGACGAAAGCGCTCAAGACCTGACCGTACAAAAGCGTGCACAGGAAATGGTACCTGATGATATACGGAACGACAACGCTGATTCTGACAGTGTTCCAGATGACAATGACGCCGACGTTGCTCAGGAGGTCCAGCACCGCGGTGATGACGCTGACGGTGACCTGCACGGTAGTGACGACGAAGAAATTGACGATACCTGGTTTTGGAAAACCCACATTCCTGACTATTGGCCGCACTGTTCTTCCCCCCGTTTATAACATGTGTGCGAAGGCGTCGAGAGACAGTGCCGCTCAAAGCAATTCTGCTTTTTTGATAGTTGTAGAGTGGTACTGGCTCTTTTACGCACATCGCATAATATCATGGGAACGTCTCACATTCACGGTATGTATTCCCTTCGTACTACTTTTATAATACCACTTCTGTCTTTGCAGCTGACCACAATAATACCATTCGTCCGGAATTATGATGTCGTGATTACGGAGAACTCTCATGAAGAGCAGCTCGACCGGGCCCACACTAGGCTTCTAACATTATACCTAGACTGGAATAGTGTTATAAGCCTAGCTGTACTCAGTGGTTATGATCACGCCATTATACATCTAGAGATGATATTGGAAACTGTCGAAGAGATTGCAGGATTGTACGAATTGATCCATTTTCGTAATCTAGCTCTTCGACAAGTGGTCTTTCTTAGTGATCGAAATAAACATAGTAAGTATGACTGGCACAGATCTCCAAATACTTACGCTTTCTTTTCAGAAATAACCCTATATATATATATATATATATATATATATATATATATATATATATATATATATATATATATATATATATATATATATACAGTGCGTTCAATATAATCGGACGCACTCAATAACTCTTTTGTATTGCATTTCACAAGAAAGTGTTTAAATTAAATTAAATTAAACAAAATTAGTTATAATTAGCGAATAAATTGTTCAAAGTTGCCACCATTCTGTTTTAGACATGATTCTAATCGTCGCCTAAGTTCATGGTTAGTTGCTTTTTTGATTTGCTGCGTAGTTAAATTAACACATGCAGCTGTAATTTTACTCTTTAAGTCTACAACATTTAAAGGTGGATCGGCATACACCACTGTTCTTAAATGACCCCACAAGAAAAAGTCTAACGGTGTAAGATCCGGTGATCTCGCAGGCCATTCTACCGCGCCGTTAGTTCCTATCCATCGTTCATTGAACGTTTGGTTAAGATATTCTTTTACTTTCAACGCGTTGTGAGCTGGAGCTCCATCTTGCTGGAAATACAATTGTTGTCGCAGAAGCAGAGGAAACTCATCGAACATTGTTGGTAGCACGTTATCTAAAAATTCAAGATACCTATTGGCGTTTAGATTACCATCAAAAAAATAAGGCCCTAGTAATTGGTTTCCAATTAAACCGCTCCAAATATTAGTACCCCATACGGTTCGATGGTTAATTTCCATTGACCAATGAGGATTTTCGTCAGACCAATAACGATTGTTTTGTTTATTAATAACTCCATTATTTGTAAACTTGGATTCATCTGTCTATAAAATATGATCTAAAAATAATGGATTGTGATCACATTGCTCAACTATCCATGCAATCAAAGTTAATCTCCGATCAGAGTCTTGAGGCCGCAAGTGTTGAACCAAATCGACTTTACACGGCAGCATTTTGAATTTTTCTAATGTCCTGTGAATTGAGCCAACTGATACACCTACTTCTTGCGCTACATGTCTAATAGATGACCGTGGATTTACTCTAAAATAACCCAATATTTGTACTTCAATATCTTCGGTCAAAACATTTCTTTGTTGGTCTAAATTCTGATAATTTACTCCTGGTAATGTTCCACGCATTCTAAGCGATTGTTCAATTTTTCGTATGTAACTTTCGGAAGGATGGTATCTATTGGGATATCTTTGTGCGTATAATTCTACCGCTCGTCGAGAATTACGTTTACATTGACCGAAAATTAACAACAGGTCAACTTTTTCACTGTTATTCATTTTAAACAATTATTTCGATTGAAATCAAATTAAACTTTTGTCTGATTGTGAATTGCAATAAACGAAAAAACAAGTGCGATGCGATTTTGTTGACGTACAGCGTCGCTGCCTACGGTTTTGTTTGATTCTTCTAATCGTATAATAAAATTGAAAAACTTTCGATGGCATTTTTCTCTAATTTTTTTTTATAAAACCCTATAAGAATTTTATACGTATGTATTGAGAAAAAAATAAGCAATGCAAAAATATATATACAGTGATTTAAAAAAATAAAATTGTGCTTAAAAAATTATCCAAACCAAGCACTTAATAGAGTATTTGTAAATGAATAAAAAACTATTTAAACACTTTCTTGTGAAACGCAATACAAAAGAGTTATTGAGTGCGTCCGATTATATTGAACGTATATATATATATATATATATATATATATATATATATATATATATATATATATATATATATATATATTTATTTCATCAGAGGATGATGACTCTTCTAATTCACTAGGTAACAGTAATAATTGGTTATCTGCCGCCATATTTGCAAACAACTAGACCCAACTACCAGACTTTAAAAAATGAGCCAGTGGGATACAAAATTGACACTAGGTGCCAACCCAGTGCATAAAGGACTAGCCAGTGGAAAACGCTATAAGTTGTGTATCCAAATTAAAAACAAATTGGAACAAATTACATCTGAGGCAACAAATTGATTGCAACATTTATCAATGGCTAAACAAGAAAATTAAGGTGACCAATTTTAATTAAAAAAAAAAACAAAGTAAAACAAGCTACAGTATAATAAAATACACTTATGACATTTATTATAAATCTTAAAATAATTATTTAAATACAGAGTATGTTTAATCACTATCAGAACCTTCACTAGAAGCGGGGGTACTTTCTGCTTCCTCCTCTTCTTCATCTTCATCATCAGATTTCGATTTCTTCTTTCCCTTAGATTGTTTAGTTGGTTTCTCTTCTTCACTTTCATCTGATTCAGACTTAGCCTTCTTTTTCGATTTTTTCTGAGATTTAGCTGGTTTTTCATCTCCACTTTCATTATCCGATTCAGACTTACTCTTGCTTTTAGATGTTTTCTTTGATTCTTCTTTTGCACTTTCTTCTGAATCAGATTTGCTCTTTGTTTTAGGTTTTTTCTTTTTATCTTCGCCACTGTCACTTGCTTTACGTTTGCCACTTTCCTTTTTATCATTATCATCATCCGAACTGCTGCTATCATCATCACTAATATATTCTTTACTTTTAAATGATCCACTAACTTTAGGTGGAGTAGAAGAAGTGGGTTTCTTTGATTCCTTTTTCTTCTCTGGTTTTGAAGTAGTCGTAGTAGCAGTGACACCACCAGAAGCTTTCCATTCTTTCATAGCAATCTCATAGTCTTCTTTTGCTTTAGCCGCCTTCTTTTCCCATTCAGACTTATCTTTCATTTCCTTCCACATCTCACCTCCTTTCTTTGCAATTTCAGTAACTGTTATTCCAGGATTTTCAGATTTAATTTTTTCTCGTGTCTCATTTAACCATAACATAAATGCGGTAACAGGACGTTTAGGTTGACCTGTATTTTTAACTTTTTTAGTGCGAGATTTCCTTGGTTTTTCAGATACTGTTTTGGCTTTCTTTTCTTTCTTCTCTTTCTTATGTTTCTTTTCTTTCTTTTCCTTGTCACTACCTATAAAATAGTTTATTAACAACAATAAATTTTATAAAAATCTGTACCTCCTGAACCAGATTCTTCATCAGAAGTAGTAGATGGGTTACTATCAAATTCTTCAGCAACATCACTTTCAACTTGACCCGGGTTGAAATCTTCATCTGTACTGCTGCTTTCACCTTCTGATTCATCTCCGCGTTCTTGCGCTTCAGCTTTAACACGTTCAAGATAAGCATCAGGTGCTTCATTATCTGAGTCACCAAAGTCATCGTTGTAATTAGCCTTATCCTTCAATAGTTTTATAACTAAATGTAATATTGAATTAAATGCGTAACTTACTTTTTGACCTCTATTTTTAACGTGAAGTTTTTTTGATGTAATAAAATCAAATAACTTTCCATACTGTTCTTTTTCGATACTACTGAAAGTATGAAGGGTTCCCGACTTCAATTCGATTTCAAAATCAAATGAACGGGTATTACCACCACCACGTGCAAAATTCACTGAAGCAACTTCTTCAAATCTAATGTGAATTGGAGGTTTGTGAACATAAATAAAACCACGTTCCAAAGGGTATAGATATCCAGCTGCAGCTTTGAATGAACATCCAACTGCAGGAGACCCTGAATGGCTTTAAAACAGTAATCAAAATTCCTGTAATATTACTAAACAAAATTTATTACCCAACAAAATTACCAGGTCCAGTGAGTTTTCTATTCAAAATATTTTTCATAACCTTTCCTAAAACTTCATATGTGGGACCTTCTAATTCTTTCTCTAGTTTATCACCATATTTTTCTTTCAGTTCTTCCCTATTTAACGTGAAAATTAATAATGTTTTATTTGTAATAAAAACTTACTCTGTAAATGGTAATTCAATTGAAGTCTGTTCATCTACTCCAAAAAGAAGTACTAAAAAATGATATCTTGTTTGGCCTTGTTTGATAGGAGGATCTAAACTGATAACAAAAAACATTTGGCGAGTGTCTTTATGTGGTAATAAAAATAAACGCAAAACTGTGGACATTGGAATCTTGTAATCAAATGTTTTACCATGTAATTGAAAAAATGTTTGGAATATTTTAATATCGTAGCGACCACTGAAATATTTAATAATATTTTGAGCATAGTGATATTGTGAAGTTTTATACATACCGTGGTGTGAGGCAGTGAATTTCTCTGAATATCGCAATTGCATCGCCAGATACACTAATGACACTTGCTTTATTCATAACTTGCTTTTGGAATGCATCAACTGGATCAACATCTCCTGCTAATTCACTGGCCGGTATGAAAAATCTCATTTCCATTAAACTCACTGGTGCATCGTCATTCTTAAGAGAAAATCAATTAATCAGCAATCGCTACAGTAAACATCTATACTAGATTATAGATAAAAATATTAGGAGAAATATTTCATAACACCATAGTGCAAATTAATGATGCAGTATGACTGTAATGATTAGCTTATTTTCAATGCCAAGGTAACCGTTATTTATCATTTCAGAGAATCGTTTATTAATGAGAATTATTAAGCATCTCCAAATCATGCATTAATAGGGTCTACTAATAAACGATTTAAATGAAGTTGATAGGAGGCGCTGCATTGATTAGTAAGAAACATCTAACCATAGACAACACAATATAGATGATTAACTCTAATAGCATGACCGTGGGGTGTATTATAGTTTCTTCCAAACCACTAGAGGCGCTTTAAGCCATCCGAGTTTTTACGATTATTCTCGATTACTTTTTATTTTATTTGTTTTGTTTAAGTCCCATAACCTTACTTTCATGCGCTAGTTTTAAGATTTTGTGTTTTTCTTTAGTTTCACTGTGTGGTGTTGCAAAGTGATGGTTCATCAAAGCAGTTTTGGAAAATTAAACATTGGCAGACAATAATTTGTTCTTTACCTAATCAATTTTGTAATATTTAAGAGTTCAAACCTTATCCTTAAAAGGTAGGCATTTTTAATTACCCACATTATGCAGTAATCAACAAAATGAGCTTCATTGTATTGCAATAATTAATATTTAAATTTCAGATGGTTGGAATTTATTCAGTTGATGGTTGTTAAGTAAAGAAAAACATCGATTTGAATCCTAAAAGGATCCTCAATTATTAGAAAAGTGGGTCAAGTTGTGTGGAAATAAGAGACTTTTAGATTTAACACCAGATAAAATATTTTGTAGAGTTAAAAGCATTTTATAGAAACAGATTTTGTGGCACATAATAAACTTGTTCATGCTATTCCATCATTATATTTACCAGGTAATCAATGTAATTATATTTTGATTAAAAGCATTCACTAATTTTGCTTAGGTTTGCTTCAGATGAAAATTCCTAGTCTCTATACCAAGTCATTCATCAGAGGTATCTACTTTAAAGATTGTTATTCTGATAACCCTATTGCAATCGTGGATGAGTCAGTTAACAAACAGGTGAATGTATTTAAATTAAAGATCTTTATATTAAAAATGTGTTTTTAAAAGCGTTAGATTATAAGCATATTCTTGATACATAGATTTTGTCACTAGAATAAAATTAATTTCAGATCCAGAATATTTACTTCCATCAACAATCTTAATTAGCCTGATGAGAATTGTTTAAACTGTGAAAATTTTGGTTTAAAAAATGAAAATGACAATTTAATCAGGACCCATTAGAGAACTTTTTGGACAAATACCAGCGTGGGGCAAGATATGGAACCCATCATGTGAAGCTTTTGTGACTTTATTTAAGAGTTTATTGGTTAAGAGTTTAGCTGGTAAACATAGTCGTAGTAGTAATTGTCAGGATGACAAAACTGATATGTTTTAGCCTGAAGAATCTTTTAGACCAGGTGATGGTTTAATATTTATATTTACTTATAATTATAATTTATTGTTTTTATTTTAGGATACATCACATACTCGGAGTTAGAACAGGTGCAATTTGTGCTACTTAGAACCTGTCGGTTTAAATACATTGAAAACCAAGTTTTATACTGTGTTTTGGGTTTTGTTTTGAAGAAAATCAAGCCGCTTGTAAAGGTGTAGCAATTGCACTGACGGCTGTTTAGCCTCACCTAATCCAAAAGCTTTGCACTAAAAAGAATATGTTGCCAAAGGGGACTAACTACGTTAGTAGTACTTTAAAAGCAATTGTCCTTGATTTATCAGGATATTACATTTTATTATGTAATAATTTGCACCGAAAGATGATAGTAACTACTGTTCTAAAAACAATTGGAACAAAACAATTCACATGTGACCAACACAATAGTTTAAATGGCCTTATCATTAAAAAGCTTGTGAAGGTTAATTTATATAATATTATGAACAGCTTAATAACATATTAAAGCTAAAAGACAAGAAAATTACCAGCAAAGCTCCTGCACTTTTCATGATGCAAGGAGGTTTGCTTTAAAATCAAATTCAAAAAAGTATAAAGTATTGAAAAATGTATACAGGATGATTTTTACTAGTTCCAATTATAAGTTTTGAACAGCTAGGACTTTAGATTTGAAACTTGGTACTTGTAGGTTAACAATAATGTCCTTGTAAAAACTTTTTCTATTTTGTTGTGTATATGCACTGAAATAGTGTAATCATGTAAGTTTCCTGGTGTGAAATGTTGAGTAAAATTACTTGAAATAGAAACTAGGTGAATGCTAGTGCATTACAGTACTTACTGTCTTGCAAAATACTAGAATAACAAAAACTTATAATATTTAACTTTAGTCAAGTTGCTTTGGTATGTGTGAATCCTTGTGATATTGCAGGCTCACATTCCATTAATATAAGCAATTGGACTGTAATCTCATTATATTTAGAATTACATAAAGACAAAATTTACATCGATTGTTGTATCTCGATAGCTCAGTTGGTTAGAGCACTACTCTAGCAAAGTAGATGTCGTAGGTTGAAATCCTACTCGAGGTAAACTTTTTATTTATGTATTAAATAAAATTAATAATATTATTTGTATATTTACTTTTGAACTTGTTGTTCATAACAAAAACTTATTATTTAACTCTTAATGACATTTGTAGAAAATAATTTATCATACCAGTTTTGTAATATGTACTAAAATAATTGTAAACATGTAAAAGTCACAACCTTTATGTGTTAAAAATTAAAGATATATTGTTTAAATAAGAGTTTTTTTGGAGGTGTATTAAAATATAAATATATTACTGTAAGAATTATCTTCAAATTTATTCTAGTAAGTT
The DNA here is from genome assembly GCA_036346205.1 of Vesta saturnalis. Classification (NCBI taxonomy): domain Eukaryota; kingdom Metazoa; phylum Arthropoda; class Insecta; order Coleoptera; family Lampyridae; genus Vesta; species Vesta saturnalis. Next base: position 5,112,728 of record JARFJB010000862.1, read on the forward strand.
TGCCAAAGGAAATATTAGTCAAAAATTCATAAACTCATAAAATTATTTTCCTTGTAGTTTTATCATTTATTTTAGACAGTTTAACTCATGTATAAAAAATCGCATATACCACAGTGCAATTATCAATTATCGTGGTGCCATTGTGTCTCAAAAATAAAGTTTGCATTGATATGTTTCTAAATTTCCTATTCTTTAAATTGTCTTGCCGAATTACACTCGAGGTTTGTATACCGGGTAAATTTGTGTTGTTTAAATTCTAATCCGTTTTCTTTAGCAATTTGCTGGAAAAATTGTTAACCTAAAAACGCTACACCTTTATTGTCGCGTTTTTAACGGTTAACAATTTTCTCAAATTATAAACAATTTTATTAAACAACCCAAAGTTACCGGTAATATAAACCTCTTGTGCAATTATGTGACAAATCTTAAAATTCAAATATTTAAACTTTCCCGCCATTATTAGGAACCAATCATTGTTGACAAATCGGTAGCCAATCACAATATTAGAGTTTTAGTTTCTTCCATACCACTAGTTGGCGTTAAATTTCTAAAAAATAGTCTGTTGAGACAGTTATCTATTTGTGTTGTCTATGCATCTAACAATGAATCTATAGCGTCAAGGAATGAGAACTGTCAGGCGTTCTGTACTTTCATTATGTGATGGCAGCCTGGTCAACATAACATTTTCACTTTGGAAAAACAGGAAAGTTAAAGAAAGCGATTCTCTGAAAAATCTTGTAACGAACTCGTGTAATAATGTGCGATTAACGATCTCGACTTTCAACATCTCGTCGTTAAGGCTGTTTTATCACTCGGGACAACTTCAGATTTCAAGTAGGTGGTTCACTATTTTTAAAGTCTGCCCTCCTACAAGATACACGTTATCACTCTAATGCAACCATTTTTTGTGCGTTGTAGAAAAGAACAAAATGTAAGTCGAACGCTTGTCAATCAACCGCCCTAATTTACGACATGTAGAAGACCTACAATTGGTTGACGCACTTTCAACAAATTGACAGGCATATTACAAATACACGTGGACCGGTAACATCTGGGGTAATTCTTAGAAACGAATCTACATCCAGTTTATCGGTGCATATTTTTGCACTTTTCTCCAACAGATGTTTAGTACGTGAATGTGACTGAACAGTTTCTACGTTTATTATTATTATTATTATTGCGGTTTAATTACTGTAATAGCAGATGGAGCATGGTTGAACAGATCATATAAAGTCAATTACGATGCTCTCTCTGGCGTGGTAAGTTTATTATTTTACAACACACCTAAAGGTTATGAGTGTGTTAACATATTATGCTTCAGGGCTGCATAGTTGGTGCAAAGACTGGGAAAATATTATTTGTCGCATGCCGTAATAAATACTGTCCAATATGCGCAAAATATGAAAGGAACAGTAATGACATTCCCACCCATCAATGCTTCAAGAACTGGAAAAATAGTTCTACATCTGACATTATTAAGGTTTCAAGAAGAGTGTAGAAATGCAGAATTTGAAGTATATTAATTTGGTAGGAGATGGAGATAGTAGTGTTTATAAAAAACTTTGTATTGAGAGGCCATATGGTCCAAAAACATTAATACAAAAGGTAGAATGTACAAATCACCTTTTACGCAATTATTGTTCACGGCTAAGAATTATTGTGGAAAAACGAATAAGTTCTACTAAATAGATTGTAAACATAGAACTAAGACACATTGTTAAGCAGTGAATGGAAAAATTAAGAATTGACATAAAATGCGCCATGAATTATCGCAGACAAGAAGATTGTGACACTGAGAAGCATGTTTTTTTTGTGAACATTCGAACTGTAGCTCCTAGTTTTGGCCAGGGTCCCAAATCGAACGAAAAATGCTACGTCCCACAGATGATTGAATGCGGTCTAATGGGTGATCTACAATCATTGGTAGCACGACTCATACAAAATGCTGGCAGCTTGATTTTAAACTCTACAAACAATTTTTTTTGTTTTTACTTTGTAACAACCCTTTTTGAGTTGTATTAAATTATACCTTAATTTAAGGTCTTTCATTCATTCTGTTATAAATATAAGAAAGTTTTCAATTATTGAAATATAGGTATGAGGTAGGCAATTTAATTTGCATTTCTTTTTAGGGGTTTATAGTATACTATAGTATATTTCTTAAAGGTTTATACTTCCACTTCCATAAATTATTGTTTTCTGATCATTTGATTTGCGCAACGCGTCATCATCATCATCTGACATCATCGAACTTTGAACGCATCCATTTTGCTGACTTCCTGATGAATGTTGAAGCAGGAAGCTTTGTTTTGGTTTTCCACCTAAATTTTAGTGTAAAGTGCCATTAATTTAATGGCACTTTTATTTTAGTTCAGTTTTATTTTACTTTTACACTTTTAATTTCACCGCTTTTGATTACGCATTTAATTTTACTGTTGCGTACGATTTCATTTTATGATTGCAATTTTTATTGGAAAATTTCAAGATAATGCATTAAACGGATTATTCAATTTCAAGAAGAAAATTTATAAGGATAATTCCATTTTATGGGTGTGGTTGACAACATAAAAGCATTGTTATTGCAATATATTGCGCAATATATCACAAGGATTACGTCATCTTAGTTTGCATTTCTGCATTATTTTTTTATAATACCAGGGATTCTCAAGAAGATTTTGTATATTTAGTAACAGGTATTTAATGTTTAATGATTTTTTTAGTATTTTAAGGTTTTTACAATTAGTTTTTAAGATATACTTTATTTAACCCTTTCACTTTATATATTTAATAAACATAGTTGTATATTATTATAAGTTTTGTTATGAACGAATAAGTTCAAAGGTAAATATGTAATTAAAAATTATTATTAATTTTATTTTATTTTTATTTTTATTTTTATTTTTATTTTAATTAATAATAATTTTTAATAGTTGTATATTTTTTATTGTTTTACATTTTGATAAATTTTTAGTGTAAAACTCGGTTTAGTTATTCCGAGTATAATTAAAAAAATAACTTGGCGTCCGAGATCATTTTATTAGTGTTACATTGCAGCATTTTTATTATTTATGTCATGTGAAAATAATCGAGCAGAATTTAGGGTAATCAAGCAAATCAAAAGAATGTTATTCACGTTAATCTACCGATTTGAGTCGAAGGCATTATTTGTGGTGAATGGTTAGTATCTCCAGTTAGTTTAACGATTTGTGTGTGTTCGGAGAACATTTTTACTCTTATTACGTTATTATATTATTTAAAATTTATACCATTTACACGACTATTTTATAACATGAACTTGCAACAGGTGGCGCAAGCTACATTATTTGAAAAAAAACGTTACGTCAATCAATTTGTGGTGTTTTGAAATCAATTGTGAGTGATTTTGTGGTGTAAACATTATTTTATAAAAAGTGACACTTTACAATGGCGAGTCCAGTTGATCTCCGATTAGTTAAGTGAGTAAAATTTTACTTTTTTCAATTCAACGTATAAAACAAGTTAAATAGATATTGAGGTTATATATATTGCAAATTTAAAATCAAAACTTAAAACGGTTTTTGTTTTAACCCTTGTTAAACTTGAATGTACACGGGTACATTTATTCACTGTTAAATTTTTGCAGCGGTTTAACCTTGAACGAGCTCTTAGCCGAATTAGAAGAAGACATTCATGCTACTCCAAGTACTTCTACTAATAATGCAGCCGGGATTGTAATTTTACCTCCCATAAACGCGAATGATGACCTCACAGATGAGGATTCAGGAGACGAACAAGATTTAGAAATAAATAATTTACCAGCCTCACAATTATTAGCCGAAGCCGAAGTTTTCTATAACGACGACAAGGACGATGATGAAGAATGGGACGAATGTGATAAATTACCTCTATCACAGTATGTCAAATCTAAACAAAAAAAATATTATATACAAATGGGAAAAGTCTGATCTCAGCACTCCACATTTCAATAAAATATGGGAACCTGTTTTCACGGTCGCAAATGAAAGTTTACAATCGCAACTCTTTTCTAAATTTTTTGATGATGAAATTATAGAAATGTTAGTTTGTTTTACTAATATGATGCTTTAAAGCGCAATAGGAAGGCTGACATCACAATATCAGAAATGAAATGTTTTTTGGGAGTGTTATTATTGAGCGGATATTGTACTGTTAGTCGTCGAAGAATGCTGTGGGAAAATTGTGTAGATACACGTAACAACGCTGTTGCTAATGCAATTAGTCGAGATCGTTTTGAACACATTATGATCAATATTCACTGTTGTGATAGTGATAATCTCGACAAAAACGATCGGCTTTCTAAGGTTTGATAAAATAAACAAAAAATGCTTAGAAAATGCTCCTCACGTGGAACAACACAGCATTGATGAAGCAATGGTTCCATATTTTGGTAGACATCCCGGTAAGCAATTTATAAAAGGAAAACCTGTAAGGTACGGCTATAAGCTGTGGGTTGGTGCGACATATGGGTACATTGTCTGGTTTGAACCCTATCAAGGAGCAAAATCGGAGACGGTTGAGCATAAAACTTAGGGCTAGGTTCTTCAGTTATTATGGACCTATGCTGATATTCTTTGTTCTAAAATAAGGGCACCGTATCACTTTTTTTTTGATAACTGTTTTGCGAACGTTCCATTGATTGAACAACTGACTAAACGAGAAATCAAAGCAACAGCTACTCTACGTGAAAATAGAAGAGCTAAATGTCCGTTGCATACTAACAAAATATTCAAGAAAACTAGAAGAGGAAGCTGGGATTTTCGATCAACTAACCAACGTTTAATTGTTATTACAACCTGGAACGACAACAACATAGTAAACGTATCCAACTTTGTAGGCGTGCAACCAACGCATACAGTCTCTCGCTTTTCACGGACTGAAAAAAAAAGGATCAATATCGAACAACCGCAAAATATCAAAGTTTATAATAAATTCATGGGTGGTGTTGATCGTAGCGATCAAAACATGAGTTTATATAGAACACGAATTAGAGGAAAGAAGTGGTACTTTTCATTGATTGCACACATGTTAGATTTGTAAGTGCAAAACGCATGGATTTTACATAAAAAAATCGAAAATGGAAAACTAGATCACTTAGCTTTTCGCAGAAGGGTAGCTATGGCACTGCTTGAAACCAACACTCAGCGAAACTACAATAAATGATCTAGACACTCTAATATGGAAAACGTTGACTAGGTATGATAGAATGGATCACCTTGTAGGAACTCAAGAGAAACCAACGCGTTGCAGAGTGTGCCATAAACCCGTTGCAACTATTTGCACTAAATGCAAAGCCGCACTTCATGTGCAGTGTTTTATTGATTATCACTCACGAACATAAAAGTTATAATAAAAGACATTATTTAACATGTTATTTTTGTGTGTTTACAAAAAATAAAAGTTTTTCTTAAATATTAATAATTTCAATACCTATATGCCTACTGTTTGTTTAAACGAACACCACTTTTTTAATATAAAAACGTTTTTTTTAACAAAAATTTTTGATTACACATTAATTCTTGTGCCAGTAGGAGAAACATATCCAGAATTAAAAAAATTCGAAAAAAAAATTTTCAGGCATATCTGGGTTAAACATCAACAACAACGCTGCCGAGACATGCAATTCTGTTGTTTGTAAATTTGTAGGAGGCAAAAGACAGAATTTTTCAATTAAAACGAGTTACAGTGCTCGATGTAAAGCGCCAGCTCTCTCTTACAATACCCAAGAACAGTAATTTAGCCGTGTACATAAAGTTGCTACGGACGAAGTCTATGCAAATATACCAAGCTTTATATGTGTAGAGTTAAACGGCGCAAGGAGACAAGAAAAGTAAAAAGGCAACTTTTTCGAAGCAGTAAACGTAAAACTTTGGTTTCTGCTGACGCTGATTATGGTATGATAGAGGACGAGGAGGGAGTTGACAATTGTGATCTAGAAGAGCGCATACAAGAACTTATTTTGCCTCAACCTTTCTGTCAGAGAAATTGAAGAATTATAATATAAGACAAAGGGACAATCCTCAAATCTATTGTGGAAAGCAGAAAGAAGTAACAGATGCTTCTGCTTCTAATTTTGGGATAATATGCAGAAAACGAGATACCACAAACCCAAAAAACATTATACAAAATAAAATTAATTCTGCCTTTATTGGTTCAGTCAGTAACATGAACGTGATGCGAAACTGTAATTTGCATAAAAATATAACATCCCAATTACTGAATGCGGCTTTTTCGTTTATGAAAAATGCTGGGTGCATTACCAGATGGCGAAGAGACATAATAATTGAAATTAATGCCCGTATTCTGCAGCTAACCTATCAATTGAAGAAGCGGCGTTGTTAAAAAAAAAATTACGTACCTCGCCAAAGATAGCATAGGAAATCTTCAAGTACAAGGGCAACTGGAAATTAAAAAGACAATTTTGTTATTTCGTTATATGGACTCCTAAAGACATACTTGTGGAAAAGGTAATGTAGGAAACTCTGATGGTAGTAAACGTCTAAGTATAAATTGTGTTTTTTTTTTCAAATAGAAAAAGATGAAGAATTTTGTAAAACAATGATGGTCAAATTAAAAAAAATGTTATAGGAATGAAATGCTTCCAGTATTATTAAAAAATAAATAAATGTTTATTACCACGAACTTTCTTTTTCTATAGTCTAAGCACAAAATGACTCATATATTTGCTGTTTTATATTTTACTCACCCTATTTATCGTTTTTTTCTTTTGTTTTTTGAATCCTATAACGGTGTTTACTATTCTTAGTAATGGCTTGAAGCTAAAAAATCCGGTAAACCAAAGGACAGTATGCAGTTATTTTAATTTTAATTTATATAACTGAGGGACATCTAATTAAAAAATTCAAATCACTCCGCTTTTACAGTGATCATTTCATGTATACATGTCGAGAAACTCAATCAGAAGCTTTCATGAAATGTGTTGTTGTGGGAAATAAAAATTGATGTGCCAGTCGGTTTCATCTGTCGAGTATGATGTTTTTACTAAAACATAAATGTTTGTATCTGCTTTGGAAACAAGCCCGCCGGCCGCCAATAATAAGCCGAAGAAGCCAACAAAGTCCAACTAGTTTATATGACAGTTGTTCTATAGGTAATCCAGCGAAAAAAACCGACGCACATCATTAATTCAAGTAAGTAGTTCCAACGTTCTATATTATTTCTATCTTTTTTTAAGTTATGTTGACATACGAAATAGTAACATGAATAATTAGTTGGAACTAGCAAAATTAATTTATGACGTGCTGGATACCTACATGTTATTAATGTTGTCTGTGAAATGATATAAAAAAATATAACGCGTAGCCGATTTCTTTTTATAATACTTTTATTGAAACATTTAGTCAATCGTGTTGTTAGATAATACCACTCGTTTTGCATACTCTGTATTGTTGTGATTATTCAACACGAATTTTCATTTCAACAAATCCACAGAACTATCGTAAACATTCAGCCACTTATAATATACTACCTACTGGAAACTTAACGTTTGTTTGAAATTGCTTAGCTACCATAAAATATACAAAAATCAGTTGTACACTTCAAACATCTTCACAGATGTTTCAAGAATCAGTTTGGAAGGTTCCGCCCATAATGTGTACGGGCATTTCACAATTTTCCAAGAGTTTTCAGTGATGAACCACGATTTATCCTTTACATAATGTTAATTTTTCTCATTGATTTTTAAGTAAAAAATAAAACAAAAGTAAGGTCTCAGAAAATTACTACCTATGTTGTGCAAGAATCGAAATTTGGGTTTATAAGGAAATCCATTTTTATATTATTTTACGTTTTAATTGAATTAAAGACAACGCAGGTAAAAATCAAAACAATTGTTCCTGCACAACATAAATAATGTCAGCTATGTATTTGTGCAAAATCAGTTCTAAAAACAAGCGAGATAAATTTACACAAAACTAATAGCGCTCCCAGAGAACAGCCTTAATCGCCTTCATTAATACACTTGATGGTTAAATAACTATTAACTACTGGGTTTTCATTAAGAACGACACATTTTGTTTTTCAATTAAAAGACTTGTGGGTTAGTTATTATTTTATTTCAAATGAAAGTACAATCGATGCCAATACTTATAGAATACGACATCGTTCAAATGTCCGCTGCGGAAAAGCTGGCACGAAAATACACTGGAATTTTCCATGACTCGAGCACAAATCGGCCTAAATACCAGAAACTTCGCGTTCGACATTGGCCTGCAGCTCTTCTAACGTTGCTGGCTTGTTGGCATAGACCAGCGATTTAATGTAGCCCTAAAGAAAAAGTCTAAAGGGTTAAACCACGATCGCGACCCGTTGCGCTAGATAACTCGCTCTCCGAACTAGGTCTTCAATAATTCCATTGTGTCGTACGCTGTATGGCACGTTGGGTTTTCCCACAAACCATCAAATTCATAGCGTCATTGGTAAACATATATTCATATCCCCTAGCAATGATGGTTGATGGTTGTTGGTGCCGTTTTCATCAAAAAAAAATGGGCCGATGACGCCGGCGGCAAATGCACCAAACAGTTAATTTTTCGGATAAAGTTGTCTCCTGCAATCACTTCAGGTTGCTCACTCGTACATCGACAATTTTGCTTGTTGACAAAACCATCGAGCCAGAAATAAGCTTCATTGGTGATTTTTGTGAAAGTCGTCGCAGCTTGGATCTAGTCCAGAGCCCAATTACGAATATGCGACGCTTAAAATCGTCGGTTGGCTCCAGTTATTGAATCAACGCGATCTTATAAGAACGGAGCCAACGTTCCGCTAATATTTTCAACTTTCACAATGATGTTCAACGCTATAACATGAACTCATTCGTATGAACTTCAATTAGTATTATGACGGCTGGATACCTAGTTATTATGCAATGCGTAAGTTGATTAAAAAATATAACCATTTCTTTAATAATACTTTTATTGAAGTTTCGTCGACCGAAAATTGGTAGATAAGGTAACGTAGTCGCGAAAACGTGTACTTTAATTAAGTTGAATAATTTTCAAACGTTAAAAGCCGTATCTATCGAAACTTCAATGCCATAGGCTGAGTTCTAAATGTGAAACAATTGAACGTTTGTTTGACTATTCTTAGACCATAAAACAAAATACGTTGCTCTTAAAATAATCGTAGCAGGAATTTAAATACTCTAAGTTCAGTCTAAATTATAATTAGGTAATGTTCCAAATTTTACAATTACAAATAGTTAAGTAAAAATTAAAAACAAAAGTATGTTAGAAAATTACTCCTATTCAACTAGCTCAGTTCGAGGGTGGTTCTTACTTACAAACCATTTTTATGACACTCGTACTCCATTAATAAAAACTGCGAGTCCACATGATATCAAAGACAATAATGCCGTGAACAACTAAATTAATTAGTATGTAATTTGACAAAACTATCAAAAGGCGGAAAACATTCTATTAAATCCTAATGCGCCTAAGCGCGAGAACAGCCTTAACGCCTTCAAATCTGAAGCTGATATATAAAGTCTTGATATAAACTGACTCAAAGAAAGCCACACCATATTCCCTTCTTAAATATCTTAAACGCCTATGAAACATTTTTTTTCAGCCAATAAAAAAAATATTTTAAAGAGTTCACACATCAGTTTCTACGAGAAACTATCTTTCAGCGGGATCTTCGACAATATGCAAATTAATCAATATTAAAGATTTGTCATCCGGTCAAATAATGCTTTACATTAATCCAAACAAACTTTGATATTCAACTTAAGAATGTTTTAAATCAAACTGATTATTACATATACGACTCCCTTTATTATAATAAAAATGTAATGGGTTCACAAGCCAAACTAATAGAAAAATGTTTTACGACAATTGAACAAAGCGTTACTCAACAAAAGATAACGACTCAATTAATTATATCCAAACAATTCCCACGATGTTTATAATTTTACACAGTAAAACAATTTCCCGGAATCCGGTAATAGAACATAATAAATGTTTGAATTACTCGTGTGTAATTAGATTGTACCTTTGCGTATGAATATCACGCACGTGTGTAACCGAGTTAATCAAATTATTGACAAATCATTTAAAACAATTTCCCATAATTGGTACCCATAATTGGTACGAGCGTGTGAGAATGAATTCCTATTAAACTGTGATCATGCTTACGTATATGGCAATGAATACCTAAAGAAGTAGATGCATTAAACTGTGTACAAAGTGATTTCAAATATCCATTATATTTAAAACAAATTTGTCTTCATTGTTACACAAAACTGAAATGGTTTGGTATATAACTCCATTATTGTTTAATTAAAAATATGTATAGCATTACTATTTGCAATTGAATTCACATCTTACATAAAAAATTGCAATCTCTATTTTATTCAATTCATATAAATATATCGGCACAATTATTCCGTGAGTAAAATTAATTTGAGGAAAATAATTAAACAGTTAATAAACGTACTCCGTCCGCATAAATGATTTGTCGTGTTGTTAAAAAAATTACGTACCTCGCCAAAGATAGCATAGGAAATCTTCAAGTACAAGGGCAACTGGAAATTAAAAGACAATTTTGTTATTTCGTTATATGGACTCCTAAAGACATACTTGTGGAAAAGGTAATGTAGGAAACTCTGATGGTAGTAAACGTCTAAGTATAAATTGTGTTTTTTTTTTCAAATAGAAAAAGATGAAGAATTTTGTGAAACAATGATGGTCAAATTAAAAAAAATGTTATAGGAATGAAATGCTTCCAGTATTATTAAAAAATAAATAAATGTTTATTACCACGAACTTTCTTTTTCTATAGTCTAAGCACAAAATGACTCATATATTTGCTGTTTTATATTTTACTCACCCTATTTATCGTTTTTTTCTTTTGTTTTTTGAATCCTATAACGGTGTTTACTATTCTTAGTAATGGCTTGAAGCTAAAAAATCCGGTAAACCAAAGGACAGTATGCAGTTATTTTAATTTTAATTTATATAACTGAGGGACATCTAATTAAAAAATTCAAATCACTCCGCTTTTACAGTGATCATTTCATGTATACATGTCGAGAAACTCAATCAGAAGCTTTCATGAAATGTGTTGTTGTGGAAAATTAAAATTGATGTGCCAGTCGGTTTCATCTGTCAGTATGATGTTTTTACTAAAACATAAATGTTTGTATCTGCTTTGGAAACAAGCCCGCCGCCAATAATAAGCCGAAGAAGCCAACAAAGTCCAACTAGTTTATATGACAGTTGTTCTATAGGTAATCCAGCGAAAAAACCGACGCACATCATTAATTCAAGTAAGTAGTTCCAACGTTCTATATTATTTCTATCTTTTTAAGTTATGTTGACATACGAAATAGTAACATGAATAATTAGTTGGAACTAGCAAAATTAATTTATGACGTGCCGGATACCTACATGTTATTAATGTTGTCTGTGAAATGATATAAAAAAATATAACGCGTAGCCGATTTCTTTTTATAATACTTTTATTGAAACATTTAGTCAATCGTGTTGTTAGATAATACCACTCGTTTTGCATACTCTGTATTGTTGTGATTATTCAACACGAATTTTCATTTCAACAAATCCACAGAACTATCGTAAACATTCAGCCACTTATAATATACTACCTACTGGAAACTTAACGTTTGTTTGAAATTGCTTAGCTACCATAAAATGTACAAAAATCAGTTGCACTACACACCATAATGTGTACGGGCATTTCACAATTTTCCAAGAGTTTTCAGTGATGAACCACGATTTATCCTTTACATAATGTTAATTTTCTCATTGATTTTAAGTAAAAATTAAAAAAAAAATAAGGTACTCAGAAAATTACTACCTATGTTGTGCAGGAATCGAAATTTGCGTTTATAAGGAAATCCATTTTATATTATTTTACGTTTTAATCGAATTAAAGACAACGCAGGGAAAATCAAAACAATTGTTCCTGCACACATAAATAGTAATGTCAGCTATGTATTTGTGCAAAATCAGTTCTAAAACAAGCGAGATAAATTTACACAAAACTAATAGCGCCCCAGAGAACAGCCTTAATCGCCTTCATTAATACACTTGATGGTTAAATAACTATTAACTACTGGGTTTTCATTAAGAACGACACATTTTTTTTCAATTAAAAGACTTGTGGGTTAGTTATGGAAATGATTTTATTTCAAATGAAAGTACAATCGATGCCAATACTTATAGAATACGACATCGTTCAAATGTCCGCTGCGGAAAAGCTGGCACGAGTAAATACACTGGACCCAATTTTCCATGACTCGAGCACAAATCGGCCTAAATACCAGAAACTTCGCGTTCGACATTGGCCTGCAGCTCTTCTAACGTTGCTGGCTTGTTGGCATAGACCAGCGATTTAATGTAGCCCTAAAGAAAAAGTCTAAAGGGTTAAATCGCACGATCGCGAGCACCGTTGCGCTAGATAACTCGCTCTCCGAACTAGGTCTTCAATAATTCCATTGTGTCGTACGCTGTATGGCACGTTGCGCCGTCCTGTTACAACCACAAACCATCCAAATTCATAGCGTCGGATTGGTCCCAAACATACTCCGATATCATATCCCGTAGCAATGATGGTTGATGGTTGTTGGTGCCGTTTTCATCAAAAAGAAAATGGGCCGATGACGCCGGCGGCAAATCCGCACCAAACAGTTAATTTTTTCGGATAAAGTTGTCTCCTGCAATCACTTCAGGTTGCTCACTCGTCCACATGCGACAATTTTGCTTGTTGACAAAACCATCGAGCCAGAAATAAGCTTCATTCGAAAAGGTGATTTTTTTGTGAAAGTCGTCGTCAGCTTGGATCTAGTCCAGAGCCCAATTAGCGAATATGCGACGCTTAAAATCGTCGGTTGGCTCAGTTATTGAATCAACGCGATCTTATACGGACGGAGGCCAAATCCTTCCGCAAAATTCATCAAACTGGTCACAATGATGTTCAACGCCTGCTATACGCACTCTCTCGATATTTTCTTCACTTCGAGCATTACGTCGTCGCACAGGCGCTGGGACATTATGCAATGCGTAAGTTGTTTCAATTTTTGCGCCAAATCAATAGTCCGTCTTGTTGGACGGTTTCGTCGACCGAAAATTGGCGTAAGCACAGGTAACGTAGTCGCGAAGAACGTGAACTTTAAAAAAAAAGTTGAATAATTTGCAAACGTTGTTGAAGCGTGTATCTCTCCATGCTTAAATGCCATAGGCTGACGGTTCAAAATGTGAAACAATTGCGAAACAACTTCACTCCTATTCAGAAATGTTAAAAACAAAGTACGCCGCTCTTAATGAAAAACTCGTAGCAGATAATAAAACTACTCTAATCATTACCCGTCTAAATTATAATTAGGTAAGCCATCCAAATCGTACAATTACAAATAGAAAACTGACATAAACGTAATCGTAAATATTGTAAATAAAGTGCATGTTATTCAACTAGCTCAGTTCGAGGGTCAGGGTTCTTACTTACAAACAACTATTATGACACTCCGTACTCCACTTAATAAAAACTGCGAGTCCACATGATACCAAAGACAATAATGCGTGAAAACTAGCTTTCTTAGTACTTAACTAATTACAAAACTATCAAACGGCGGAAAACATTCCTATTAAATCCTCGGCGCCTAAGCGCGACAGCCATCACAACCGTCTTAAATCTGAAGCTGAACTATATAAAGTCTTGATATAAACTGACTCAAAGAAAGCCACACCATATTCCCTTCTTAAATATCTTAAACGCCTATGAAACATTTTCAGCCAATAAAAAAGAGTTCATACGTCAGTTTCTACGAGAAACTATCTTTCAGCAGGATCTTCGACAATATGCAAATTAATCAATATTAAAGATTTGTCATCCGGTCAAATAATGCTTTACATTAAACCAAACAAACTTTGATATTCAACTTAAGAATGTTTTAAATCAAACTAATTATTACATATACGACTCCCTTTATTATAATAAAAATGTAATGGGTTCACAAGCCAAACTAATAGAAAAATGTTTTACGACAATTGAACAAAGCGTTACTCAACAAAAGATAACGACTCAGTTAATTATATCCAAACAATTCTCACGATGTTTACAATTTTACACAGTAAAACAATTTCCCGGAATCCGGTAATAGAACATAATAAATGTTTGAATTACTCTTGTGTAATTAGATTGTACCTTTGCGTATGAATATCACGCACGTGTGTAACGAGTTAATCAAATTATTGACAAATCATTTAAAACAATTTCCATAATTGGTATCCATAATTGGTACGAACGTGTGAGAATGAATTCCTATTAAACTGTGATTATGCTTACGTATTGGCAATAAATACCTAAAGAAGTAGATGCATTAAACTGTGTACAAAGTGATTTCAAATATCCATTATATTTAAAACAAATTTGTCTTCATTGTTACACAAAACTGAAATGGTTTGGTATATAACTCCATTATTGTTTAATTAAAAATATGTATAGCATTACTATTTGCAATTGAATTCACATCTTACATAAAAAATTGCAATCTCTATTTTATTCAATTCATATAAATATATCAGCACAATTATTCCGTGAGTAAAATTAATTTAAGGAAAATAATTAAAGCAGTTAATACATACGTACTCCGTCCGCATAAACTGATTTGTCTTGATTAAGTTACATTCTATGGAATGGATTTGACCGTAAAGATGCGCCTATGTGAATTAATTTTTTTAAAGAATGTCACAGGTCAACTTAAATAAATAATCTCGCGGAAGAATGCAACTCTCGTTGGCAAATTGCCAATAGATGTTACATTTTCATAACCTTACAGTCTGCTCCGATTGTTAATGATAACAAAATGTTTTCGAATGACCAACATTGCTAATTAATCCAATTGTATATTTAAAGTAAAATGTTTGAAGTACTTGATAATAGTCTGGTAAAAGAGAAGACGGCAATTATCTGTTCCAATATACTAGCTATTGTTGAAAACACAATGAGCTTAAAGAGGGAAACTGTAACCTTTGTCATCACCATATATACCGCCCCCCCCCCCCCACCCGAAATAATTCTTATCGAGCCCCGAAGTCGACCTCCTCTGAAAACACTCAGTGCACTCGTTTGAAACCGCAGAGGTTCAGTATTGATCGAAAGAAGAGTTGAACTGATCCATGTATTCCGTTTCAACCCCTGGAACCGAGAGACCGACATCAGTATTTACTTATTTTAAGGCTCTTGTAGTTAAAGAAACTACTTAAAAAATGAAGGAAGCTACTTGATTTATAGTAAAAATGAAGTATCACCCTTGGAAGGTGAGTAGCAATAGAATACTGTAAGTACTGAAGTAGGTGGAGTGTAAATCTACCATAGAATTTTGTTCAGTGCCGTGAGGACAGCAAAGGAACCTTGATGATATTCAATGGTCCAGTCAGTATCTATATTGAGATAATAAAAGAATGTCCCAAATCATGAGACGTACTGTAAAAATGTGAAGTTAAGAAATAAAAATTTGCTAAAAAGGAACACTTAAATCAGTATCTAATTCGTCAGTTAAGGTTTACTAGACAAACACAGATTTTAAAGGTTCGGTTTATTAAGAGAAAAGAGGTTAATGTAATTTAGACGTTTCATCTGTAATTTTCATACTTCGTCAGAGTAATTAAGGGTTAATAAGTATACCTTAGTTTCAAAACATTTGCAGCAAATTGTTATAAATGGCCAAATAACGATATATTCAATTTCCTTGTTAAAGCTAAGCACATGTAAAAGTGTAAATAAAAGTCTGGAAACGTAACTTTTACTTCAATTCGTTTTTAATTATGATTAAAATTAATCCAATATTGTGGCGGTTTCGGGGGGGGGGGGGGGGAAATAAGTTATGGTGAATCTAGTCGGCGATCTGTGACGGTGAATTTTTCCAAAACTGCTGGAGAGTCGTAGAAGGGATCGATACCCGAGACTCCCGCTAATATGGCACGCTATGTAAACAGAATGAAGTTAACTGCTCAAGCGTCGTAAGAGAAGAGATAACTTTCTTCCCTTGCACGGGTTCCCTTTTCTAATAATACTCGACATACGTTGATACTATTCGCCTCTTTGGTATCGTTAATCGTTACATTGTTTTACATTAAGAGAGCGCAAATTGCATTTCTTAGTTCAATATATAAATATTTCTTGTCTTACTAGGTACTTGGTTTTAAATGTAAAAGATAGAAACCAAAACTGTTTGCAGGTCGCATATAAATCCAAAATTATTAGTGGTTACTGACAAATTACCAATTTATTATAATTTAATCAATTATACATAACTTATTTTTTGGATTTTAGGTATAATATACGCATTCTTTAAATTAATTTATTCTTGATTTTTATTTTTAGTTAATTAAATTAATAAAGAAAAATGGATAATCGAAAACGAAAATTATCCACGTTAGATTCATTTGTTCAGAAAATTAAAACAACTGATGATTCTCCCACAAATCTAATTATTTTGCCTTTTTGAAACCGATAGTAGATTAAAACCAATAATCGAAAGTATAATTTATTTGGGGAAACAAAATATTCCCTTACGAGGTCATCGTGACGCTGGTTCCCTCTTAAATACAAAATCTATTACAACCGAGGGTAATTTTCGTGAAATTCTACGTTTTCGAATTGCAGCTGGTGACATAACTTTAAAAAATCATTTGGAAAACAGTCCAGCACATGCCATCTATATACGTACCACGACTCAAAATCAGTTAGGTAATTACTTTATGTGTTGAAGTAGTTAAAGATATTATTTTAACACAGGTTAAGAAAGCAACTTATTTCAGTATAATGTTCGATGAAACCACTGATATTAGACATATTTCACAATAAGATATATGAAATCTGATTGCTCGGAAATGAATAAAGATTTTGTGGAATTCACTGATTGTCATAATGATAATTATGTTACTCATGAGCCTACACTTAGTGGGGATATTTTGGCAAAAACAGTTTTAAAATTTTTGAATAATCATGATTTTTTTTTTTAATTGTATCGGAATTGGAACAGATGGATGTTCCGTTATGATGGGAAAATTGAAGGGTGCTGTATCTATATTGCAGTCAATGTTGTCCAACGCCTTTAGAACACCATGTTTCAACCATGCTTTAAATTTGTCCATATCAAAATGTATGCAAGTACAGGCTGCTTGTAATGCCATTTGCACCATTAAAGAAGTAATTTCATTTTTTAATGCTTCGTCCAAGAGACACCATGTGATAAAGGCTGTGAATAAAATCATCCTAGTCCATGTGATACTAGATCGTTCAAACGACATGATTCTTTAATAATATTTAAAACATGCTTTTTAAACATTGTGCAGTTATTGGAATTAATCTCGTAATGGGAATATAGAGAATCTTCTAATAAAGCTGAATTGCTAAAGAATTCGATTTGTACCCTAATTATGACAGTTACGCTATGCTCTTTGTCCGATATTTTTAGTAATATGGTAACTTTGAGTAGGTTATTACAAACAAAATCAATGGACAAATTTTACGCTAATAACTTGATAAATAACACTATTGATGTTTTATCAAATAAGAAGAAAAATGCTGCCACATCGTTTAAAACAATTTATAATGATGCAGTAAATATTTTAAACGAATTACAAATTGAAATGACGAAACCTTGAATTACCAAATATTAGAGAAATAGACCAAACATGGATCAACCTATTATAGAGGATTATTATTGGGGATAATATAACTAGTGTTATGATTAGCATCAATGTTAGCTCGAGTTAAAACCGACGAAAATTGAACGAGTGCGAAGCAAGAGTAAAGGCTTTAACGAGTGGTATCAACGATTATTAATCATAACACATGCTATATTTGGTAAGAGAATATAATGAACGTTAATAGAAAATATATAGTTCTAAAGGATTTGTCACTTTGACACTATTTTATTCATTGAAATCATGCGACAGTCAACATGCGGTGATAAAATTATCAACCATTTGATAGCCTATTCTGCGATTTTGTTTTTGTATTTTAACCAATGAAAGTAATCAAAAATGTACCATGTGACATGTGAATTATATTCTCGGGAATAATATAACTAGTACTATGATTATCATCAATGATAGCTTGAGTTAAAACCGATTCAAATTGAACGAGTGTGAAGCACGAGTTCAATTTTCTAAAGGTTTTAACGAGTTGTATATCGATTATTAATCATAACACGTGCTATATTTGGTAAGAAAGTTTAATGAACGTTAATAGAAAATATATTTTTTTAAAGTCTACAATTTTAGATTTGTCACTTTGACAGTAAACTATTTTATTCATTAAAATCATGTGACAGTCAACATGTGGTGATAAAATTATCACCGATTTGATAGCCTACTCTGCGATTTTGTTTTTGTATTTTAACCAATGAAAGTAATAAAAAATGTACCATGTGACAATGTGAATTTGAATAATATACTGAATATATATAACTAGTACTATGATTAATCATTCAATAATGAGTTAGCTTGAAGGTTTAAATACCGATTCATAATTGAACGATTTGGAAGCTAGAGTTATAATTTTCTTAAAGGTATTTAACGAGTTGTATTCATAACGATTTATTATAAATCATAACAACGTGCTATAAATTTGGTACACGAAATTTGTTTTATATGAACGTTAATAGAAAATTATATAACATGTGAATTATATTCTCGAATTAATATATGCTTACCTCTCTTGGATAATATTATTGCGGATCTGCAATATAAATTTAATAAAGACACGATGAACTTGTTCTATTTTAACACAATAATATCTAGTGTTTTATTGGCAACAACTGACTTTAAAATCTGTTGCAACATATTTAAATAAAATTTTAGCTGAAAATACACGTGTAAGTGCAATAGCAATCAAGTCTGAATTGGAATTTTGGAAATTACAATGGCAAAGGGAAAATGAACTAAAAGAACAATTAACAGAAAATGCTTTAGATGCATACAGAGAATGTGACGCCAATATTTACCCAACATTAAAAATAATTTTACAAATATTATGTACCCTGCCCGTTAACGTTGCTTCTGCAGAAAGAAGTTTTTCTGCACTGAAAAGATTAAAATCGTAGCTGTGAGCCACTATGTGTAAAGAAAGACTAACTGGGTTAGCTCTATTACATATTCATAGATATATGGATATTAATATTGACAATATTATTAACAAGTTTGCTGGAAAACAAAGAAAAGTAGATTTCATTATTTAAGAACTATTATAAATCGTTTTTTTAATAAATTTAATTATAAAAATCTGTTTCAAATTTTACAGAATATTTTATTATGTTTTTATATGTCCTATATTTATTTTGGATGTGATATTAATTTGTTTTTATTTAAAATGAATAGAATTTTATTTTGTTATTATATAATATTCCTTTTTTATACAAATTATATTTTTTGATGTTGATTTTTTTGTATTTATGGAATAAAAAAAATAAGTTTTTTCTTTTTAAAATTACCCCCCCCCCCCTAAGCCAGTTGGCTGGTGATCCAATAACAAAACAAAATTCACAACTTACAAATTAATTACCAATAAAGTAGAAAAGTTACAAATGCACTACTCGATATGTAACGGATAACTATCTGCACATTTTCACCTTATTCAATATTGAAAGGACAAACAATGCAGATTAACAAAGAATGTCAACTGAATAAAGTACATGGAATTATACAGTAATAGTACTACAATGAACAACTGTGTCTTTTTCAACAATCAATAAAATGCAAAAAACTAGTTAACGTTAGGACAGAGGAGATAGAAACTGGGTCAATCCATATCAAGTGGTCCAGAAATAAGTCATTTGGTTGCTTCAAAATTTTTATATTTTTTTCTTGAAAGTACAATTCATTGTAAGTACAAAATATAATTATTTTATTTTTCAAAATTTTATCCAGCGCATGGCGGCCATTTTTCTGTTTGTGGAACGCTCACTTTCAGCGATTTCAGAGCTCTGCGCTAAATTAAATATCTCCGTTTCTATTCATCCTAGAACATTAAAATAAAACCAATCTCTTCAGAAAGATCTGAACTTTAATTAGGTATTATGAGTATGTATTTAAAACTAAATGTATAGATCTTAATACCTGTTCAAATTTTGACGCAACAAGATTACAAAATGGATTTTCAAACATATTTTTATACAAGAAGGCAAATGTCTATGTGTTTGTTATTTTTTATCTGATAAATATAGGTGAGTACTCCAAATTTTGAAAGTTTCAAGCTGTGGACTTGCATGGGGTTTAAATAAAATTTTCAAAATTGTAAAATTTTCAAAATTTCAAAAGTTTGAAACTCAATATCTCTGTTGGGCATGAAAATAAAAATTTGAAATTTCTCTCAGATTTAGTACTAAGTAAGAGTATCATCCTATAAAAATTTCATTTTGTGGACTCAACTGGTTTCAAAGTTATAAAACATTTAAGAATGCTAAAATAAGTTTTATATCCCTAACGACATAGCAGAATATAAACTTATTTTTTCAGTATGTTTTATTTTAAAATTTGTAAATAAATGTGGTACCACATGTTAACAAACTTACCTTCATTTATGTATCTAATTAGACTTGAGAAACTGTGAAATTTCATCACACAATGCTTGCGTAATATTGTAGGTACGCCCTGTTGCTGTGGTCAGCTCTAATGGTGTGAGCTTCCTCAATACATTTCTTAAGGGGACCCATGCTTCATCTCTCTTGCTCAGTTTAAATGAAGTTCTTGGTCCAGACGGTTCAAAAAAATGAACATAATAATCATTGTGTTCCAGGTTTACAGATTTTATCTTTCCAATCCACCACTGTTCGTCATATGTACAGGCAATAATATCCTCTTCCTCCAAATGGAATGAAACGTTCTGTGACGTTAGCATCTCAATAAATTTCAAGCATTTTGATGTTCTAAAGCACTGTACTTTGTTGCCTGCCACAGGTACAAATCTGTGAAAGGATCGTGTTCGGGAATTGATAGACATTCTTTAAATCGAACCTGTAGTTCTGATTCGTTTTCGTTACTTCTTCACTGTCTACATAAAAGTATTGAATACCTTTTAGGTTTTCAGAACAAAAGTGAAACATGTCTATAGCATTCAAAATTTGGTTGTCAGTTGTAGATTGCAGACTCTTTTAGTCACTTCCTCTTTGTAGTCCCGCCTACACCATGGCAGGCATTTTTCCCTGCGCAGTAGCAAAAAATGCCACTCAGCTGGTATTCCAAAATCATTTTCGTGGTAGCAGAGATTTAGAAAGTTTTTCTTATTTTTG
The DNA here is from genome assembly GCA_036346205.1 of Vesta saturnalis. Lineage (NCBI taxonomy): Eukaryota > Metazoa > Arthropoda > Insecta > Coleoptera > Lampyridae > Vesta > Vesta saturnalis. Next base: position 5,134,017 of record JARFJB010000862.1, read on the forward strand.
TATTGGCTGCTGGATCCATCAGTAAAATATATTATCTTTTGATGGCCGGTACATTACTTTTACGTCTTCAATAAGGTATTTCTGAAATGTATGAACTACTGCAGATGGTTGCTAATGATACAAAGGCTATGATTTTTACCAGTCCAGAGTCTTCATCAAAAAGTAATACACAAAAGGTGTACAGTAGCTTGTTTGGTAACCCAGTGAAAACTCTGGATCTCGTCTTGTACTACAAAAGTAAAATTTTCTGAGAAGTCAGCTACAACAACACAGTCTTCCTTGGTCAGAGTACTCTTTATGTCTTTAAATGAGGCTGACTGTATTTTTGAAACATAGTGGTGGGCTTTTAAATCATTCACTTTACTTACGAGTGATTCTAGGAACTCTTCACGAGGCTTTGTCAATGTGATCATTTGTGCACGGTCAACAGTGACCCATTGCTTGTATACAATATCGTCAGGCATTTCGTTCATTTCATCTGATTCTAAAAAGTATTTACAAGTGGATTTTATCTCCACATTCCTCACATTCACCCATCATACATCCATACTTATTTACATCACACACTAACGCTTCAATCAAATCTTTGTAATCAACATTAAGCTTAGCTCCGTCTACCATAAGCTTTACATTTTGATGGTAGGAACAAACACAGACACTGTGTGTTCCTGAAGCTCCTGCTATAATGCACCACTTGGGTCGGAGCTCACAAAATTTGGAGCGGCCAATTTTAATATCGGGATACGTTTCCTTGAACTTAGACATAGAATTCCGTAACTTTTTCATTGTATCGAAGAGAGTTTTACCACTTTTCTCTTAGCCAAGTCAGGCATAATACCTTGTTTTTAGATAGGTCTCTAGCAAGTTTAACAAGACGTTCAGACACTTTGAATTCTTGGCTGATTTTGTTCCTAGACCATGAAGGTGGTAATAAACTTATTATTTTAATTTTTCTTCTTTGTTGGAAACCTGACATTTTCTTTCAACTTAGTTATTAGCTGCTCATACTCATTACTATCAAAATTATGTTCATTCTGCATTGGTGAAGGGTCAGCTAAACACTCATGGGACTCTTCATCTAGATTTGCATACAATTTCCTTTTTAATGTTTCAGAAATTTTACTTACTTTGGATTCAATGGCACTTCGCCTTTTGTTTGAACTTAATTTTCTGATTTTTGAGGCTGGGGATATCCCTAAAGCAGAACAAGTTTGATCCACAACATCAATGGTTTTGGAATCTCAAAATTTGGGTCGTCTAGTTTGTCTAAAGGATCTTCATCGTCTGTAAGCTTAAACAGTTTTTTATTACAGGTTGAGCATAATGCTTTCCCTGGTATGAGGTTCACTTCAGTACTTTTAGGTCTGAATAAGTGTGTCAAAGTTATTTCTCTTAAACTCTTTTTTACAGGTTTTCTATGACATTTTAGGGGATCACAACATATTCTGCCATAGAGATGATAATATTTGTCTAAAAATTTGATTTCATGATATTTACAGATGTTTACTATGCTATCACTTATTCTGAACTTTAACACTTGTTGCTCACTATCACTAAATTCACTAATTACTTTGATTTCTTTAGGTACATCTCCATAGCCACTCTTGTGACACTCTTCACTAATATATTTGCCAACACAACACTCCATTCTTAAAGAATTAAACAAACTACAAAATTAGATTAAAGCCTAATGGTACCACACATCCTAATTACTCGGCAAATGTAATGAGACTGATCATTCATCACAGCAGAGCAAACTGCACTTGTCCAGACATGAAAGCTTCATGTCTCTGCATGAAAGTTTCACGTCCTGACACAACAGCTATTTGTAAGCCTACTTGTGACTGAATATTTCAGTTCACAAAAATAGTTTTATGATTGAATATTATAATACTGTATAGCCTTTTAGATCCACAACAATTGATTGATACTAAAATCAAATTATTAGATTTTACATAGCAAATTTAAGAAAGTAATTTTTTCTTTCACTATTAACCTAGATTTTTGTTTTATTATTTACTAAGGTTGAAATTTTTTCTATAAAAGGCAATACCTTAGTACAAGTTATTAAGTTATTTCTTAAAATATAACATTATGAAAAAAATACATTGAGAATGTCAAATATGTTGCGCTACGCTATTACGGAAATAATACTTATTTTAGCATTTTCAATGTTTTATAACTTTGAAACCAGTTGAGTCCACAAAATGAAATTTTCACAGGATAATACTCTTACTTAGTACTAAATCTGAGCCAAATTTCAATTTTTATTTTCATGCCCAACAGAGATATTGAGCTTCAAACTTTTGAAATTTTGAAAATTTTACAATTTTGAAAATTTTATTTAAACCCCATGCAAGTCCACAGCTTGAAACTTTCAGAATTTGGAGTACCCACCTATATTTACCAGATAAAAAATAACAAACACATAGACATTTACCTTCTTGTATAAAAATATGTTTGAAAATCCATTTTTGTAATCTTGTTGCGTCAAACCTTAAACAGATATTTAGATCTATATACTTAGTTTTAAATACATACTCATAATACCTAATTAAAGTTCAGATCTTTCTGAAGAGATTGGTTCTTATTTTAATGTTCTAGGATGAATAGAAGCGGAGATATTTAATTTAGCGCAAAGGTCTAAAATCTCTGAAAATAAGCGTTCGACAAACAGAAAATGGCCGCCATTGGCTAAATAAAATTTTGAAAATTAAATAATACAAAGTACAAAATGCAAATTTTGTACTTCCAATGAAATGTACTTTCTATGGTAAAAATATGAAAGATAATAAAATTTTGAAGCAACCACCTTTGGACCACCTGATATGGATTGACCCAACTATGAAAATGGAAGTAAACATAAATAAAACTAAGACTATGATTGTGAATGAAAAACAAAAAGAAGAACAAAGAGGAAAGGACATAAAATGTAAAAACAGGAATTTGGAGACAGTATCAGTAACGGAAGATGGAAAAATAGATGCAGAACTAACAAATCAACAAAAGTTCACTACAGCATAAAGAAAACAATACTAGGCCACAAAAACATTGACATACAAGAGAAAAAGAAGATACATAATATGCTAACATTACCAATAATAACATACGCCTGAGGAAGTTGGACACTCAGGAAAAAAGACGAAGGCAAAATAAACATTATGGAAATGAAACACCTCAAGAAAATGGTACGAAAAACCAAATGGGATAGGGTAAAAAACGAAGACATAAGAAAAACAAGCCAACAAGAACCAATAATGGAATACATAAAAATAAACCGCTAATTCGGTATGTGCACATACTAAGAATGGAACCAAACAGAATTCCTAGAAGAGTAATGGAAGTGGGAAAACCAACAAAAAGACAAAAAGGCAGACCTAAAAGAAAGTGGATGGAACAAATCAAAGAAATAGGATTAGAAAGGGGAGTAACAATGAAGAAGCGAGGGACAGGAAAAGATGGAAAGATTGGATGTGGGACTAGTGACCACTATCCGACACCCGAAAGGGCATTAAGTATTAGAGAAATCAAATTTACAATTTCTATAATTTAATCCAGCAGTCACTCACAATTTAAATTTGTAAAAGTTGCACTTCTAAGGTGCAATCATTTTATCACATTTTGCAACCAAATCATCAACTAATATCTATAAGCATTTATTATTATTTTATAATCAGGGATAATACAACTAGTGCTAAGTTATTATGGGAGACAACATGAGTTAAAGCCGATGAAAACTGAACGAGTGCGAAACACAAGTTCAATCTTTCTGAAGGCATTAACGATTGTTACCATAAATAATATGGATAACACAAGTTATATTTAGGAAGAGAATATAGTTCACTAATCACATGGCGTCGTTTTATCCAATGAAACAGCATACTTTCCTTAGTAATGTGTCTATTACCACAATAAATTATTATCGCTGTAATACACACATTACTATGGAAATGTATGCAGTTTCATTGACTAAAACGACCCTATGTGATTATATTCTCTTATAAATCATATTGGCATGGTTTTGTCCGATAAAGATATTAACAAAGTTGAAAATCACTAGAATAGTTGGAAAGAAATGAGGAAGACACAAACATGAGTGTGAAGGTGAAAAGGGTACCACACTTATATGTATTCTTAATGAACAGTTTTTTTAAGTTTTTACAGTTCATATAAAGAATTATTTGTCTCTTATTGTACATGTCCAGATAACCTATCTTCAATTTACTGAACATTTCATCAGTTAGTATATACAATTTAATAATGATTTAACCTTATCTGAATGACAGTTAATGAGAAACTAACATGTCTCAAAATAGAAGGATATACAGGGTTATAGGTCCATTTCTAAAATACTTTTCTAGATTATTGTATAATTATTTCTTCTAAAACGTTTGAATCAGTTAGTGTATACAATTTTAATAATGATTTAACCTTATCTGAACGACAGTTAATGAGAAACTAAGCATCGTCTCAAAATAGAAGGATATACAGGTTTGTAGATCCATTTCTAAAATACTTTTTCTCGATTATTGTACAATTATTTCTTCTAAAACATTGAATCAGTTAGTATATACAATTTAATAATGATTTAACCTTATCGAACGACAGTTAATGAGTAACTAATATCGTCTCAAAATAGAAGGATATACAGGGTTACATATCCATTTCTAAAATACTTTTAGTGGACCTCGGTAACACAGCCTGTTTAGCATTCGGAAAGTAACAGGTTTGATTCCCATTACAGTCTACCATATATGAGGTTCTTTTAGGGGGTTTCCACATATAGCGGAGTGATCTCTGGGGAGAGAATGAAACACATTTGTCTTACCTGTACCTAACTCCATCTCTAGACACTAAGTTACACTATATTATTATATAAAACTATCCACAAAATAACAAAATTATGAATTTTTATCACATTACATTCACCGTTCACACGGTTTTAAAAGAATGAATCTGATTATTAAAGGTACATTACCTGATGAAATTCTAGGGTAACTTCATTCTTTCCTGTAACACACTGCGAAACATGATTTAAAGGTATTTCAAAAACAGTTTTCTCCCCAATATCAAATCCAAGTACTGATCCATTAAATTTTGCTGTACCCCAATTCCAACCTTTTAAGCTTAATTCTTTCTCTAAAGTTTCTTTATGATAAGTTGATGAAAAGAATTTTGCAATTTTTTCCTTTTCACTCTCTTTAAAACCAGAAAAACGATGAAGGACGCCATTTTTCAAAAAAATTCGAAGTCCCCAATTACCAACGAAATTTTGAAATTTACCAAATCAATATCGGAAGCTTGAAACTGTTCAACCTTCCCAGTTTTACTATTTTTAAAGATAATAGATTGATCGGTCATCTTAATCTTACCAGGTGTCTAAAATGGAAATAATACTCTTAATAAATACATTTTGTAATATATTTTACTAACCATGCATCCCTTGATTTCAGATGATATATCTGAATATTCTAAAAAGTCCATTGTGGTTTTTAATGACTAAACTTGTAATTATATTATATTATATTAACAATACACATTAGTAATGATACCTCACTCAATCTCAAACAAGAATAAATTTATTGGTTAGGTTTTCATGGAAGCTCGATTTGATATTGTGTTCTCTGTCTAACATTATATTCGAAACCACCCCATTTCTCAATCACGTAACAAAAAATAAATAATGAGAACTGTATTCAATGATACCACAACAAAATAAGTACTTGAAAACCCCAAATTTAAGCGGTAACGAATTATGAAATAACCTAAAATACAAATTTTAAAGTTAATTCCGCCCAACTTTTATTACTATCTTCTTATTGCACTTAAAATTTTAATAGTGTAATCTCTAGAATTAATTTATTCAATGTGTAAGTATTTAACAAAAATAGTAAAGAAAACTTTAAGAGAAAGTAAAGTTCTGTAGTATTGCTAACATTGTAAATCTCATGTTCCTTGGTTCTTTAATCTTCCCAAGAAATGATCAATAACAATTGTCAAGCAATCCTTAAGTTTTTTCCACATATTATAGCATTTTTACTTCACAATGCTTAAACTAGCTAAAGTAGAAACTAATGTAATGATTTTTTATGCATAGCTCAGAAATTATCCAATGAGGTGATTATGGATCTCTCAGATTGCCAAGACTTTGCAGGAAGCTGGATGTGTCTGCAAACTTTAGGGGAAGGAGCTTATGGAGAGTAAGTCTAAGCTCAAAAAAAGACCTATTTAATTTAATCGCAATTTAGAGTGAAGTTATTAATGCACCGTATCTCTAAAGAAACTCTTGCCGCTAAAATAATTAATTTAAAGAAAAATACAGATGCAGCTCAGAGTGTACGAAAAGAAGTTCGAATTCACAGTATACTAGATCATGAAAATATAATTAAATTTTATGGCAGTAGATTTGTATCTGAAGCAAAATCTGAAATAATTTATCTTGAATTTGCAGCTGGAGGTGAATTATTCAATAGGATAGGTATGTATATAAAATCTCTTGGTTTATTTTTTAATGACTTACATTATCCAGAACCAGATATTGGTATGCCTCTTGATGAATCACAAAAATACTTGAAACAATTGCTATCTGGATTAGAATATTTACATCAGAGAGGTATTGCACATCGTGATATTAAACCAGAGAACTTATTACTTGACATTAATGGCAACCTTAAAATTAGTGATTTTGGAATGGCTACAATATTTCGGTTACGAGGAAAGGAGAGACTATTAGATAAAAGGTATAATAAATTAATGTTGACTTTTTAAATTACTTTATTTACATATCATTTATGTACACAATTGGGAAAAATGGTTCTCCATGCACAAATGAAATTTCTATGTGTTTTGCACAAGATTTTTGTCTAATTTTGCTACAGCTAGATATACTTAATATTGTATTCAAATTACGTGGTTACATTTTTCAAAAATCAAGTGTGCTCATCTTAGGGTTTTGTAAGTTAATGTTTTTTTAAATTTGCCAAGCTTATACAGTGTGAGTATTTTAAAGTGTTACAAGGGGATATCTTGAAAACCGTTTGACTATTTAAAATAGAATTTTAGGATATTAACATACTGTAAGGGGGACGTATTTTGACGTCTTAATTAAAATTGTACGACACACAATTTCGTATGGGGTGTGGGTGACATTAACCCTCTACAGCCGATTGTTACAATTTCGTAACATTAGAAATCCATTAAGTCAACGGGGATATTTTGTTGAATCTGTAACGATTTAGCTACAATTGAATAATGATGTTTAACTTGGTGGTAGTGCAATCTATTGAACGGAAGTGTAAATAATTTGCCTTCAATCGACATGTTGTATTCTATCACTCCCTGTCAAATCGAAACTATTTCACGACTAATTTTCCTTGTTTTTGGATACTTTTTGGCCCTGTAAAAATGTGAGTTATGATCATTTCCTATTCATAAGATACTACATTGATGCAATATAACTTTAAAAACTTGGATTAGTTTTTTGTAAATGATTTAGCAAATGTAACTTTTTCGGTGACTTATTCGTTTTTCATATCTTCGTTCATTTGCATGTACGTGCATGAAATTCTTTATTTGTTCTCATTTATGAGATGGATCCGCACTTGTTTTACGGAAAAAAACTTATCCTGCTAAAGAAATAACTGGAGATAGTGATGAAAGTGATTTAAGTGATTCTGATGATGAAGAATACATTCCAGATCCTACAGAAAATGTTGAATCATCAGATGAAACGTCTAGTGAAAAAGAGATTGATAATTATACATCTGCTGAATCAAATATTGATAAAAATCAAAGGCGAATTTGGAAAATATTGGATGCCAGTAAGATAATTCATGTAATGTTCCAGAATGGGAAGAACCTATCCCACAATCTCCGAGCATACGAGAACCAATTTAATATTTTAGAAAGTTCTTTGATGATGATCTACTTATTACCATTACTGAGCAAAGCACCTTATATTCAGTACAGCTAAATCCAGAAAGACCACTTCAACTTTCAAAAAATGAACTAGTACAATTTTTGGGTACAATCGTTTACATGTCCCTTGTGTTGCCGAAATCACGTCTACATTGGTCCACACAATTATCCCTTTGAAAGGTTGCATCAGTGATGAGCTATGATAGATGGGACAAAATCAAAAAGCACCTCCACTGCAATAACAACCAAATTGATGAAAATAATAAGGACAAGCTTTATAAAATCAAACCTATTGTAGATTCGCTCAAAGCTAAATTTCAGTCTATTCCTAAGGAACAAATCGTAGTTATTGATGAGCAAATGGTGCCTTTTAAGGACACTCATCCCTGAAGCAATATATGCCCCAAAAACCTCATCGCTAGGGATGCAAAGTTTACATTCTAGCTGATACGAGAGGTGTTGTTTATGACTTTGAAGTGTATACTGGAAAAATACCAGCACCTGCTAACTTGACGGACATTGGTGTAAGTGGAAATATTGTTCAAATTTTATGCCAATGTGTACCTGAGAATTAAAATTATTTGCTCTATATTGATAACTGGTTCAATTCTTTGAAGTTGCTAGAAGAATTAGAGGAAAAAAAAATTTACTGGTTAGGAACTGTTAGCAGTAATAGACTTCCACAAGCTCCACTTATCAGTGATGCAAACTTAAAAAAGGCGGGAAGAGGTGCATTTCAGGAGCTCGAGTTAGGAAACCGCCGTGTCATCAAATGGTACGATAATCGGCCTGTTGTTATGTTGACCAATTTTTCAGCTGCTCAACCTGTTGGTGAGCTGAAGAGAAGGAATAAGATAAACAAGGAAAATACAAATATACAGTGTCCATAAGCAGTTCTCACGTACAATAAATTTATGGGTGTTGTAGATCTCATGAACTCTCTTATTGGTCTATACAGAATACCTCTAAGATTGCTACGGTTGAAAATGAAACTAAAACGGCAGGTAACAGATAATTAGAGTGCACCGGACTAGCTCGGTGGGACAGAGGGCGTGGGCGTGTTTTTGAATTTAAAAATACTGAAGGTGGTTAGTCGTATTGTCGAAAATCGCAGATAAGGGTGCGTCGTAATTAGAATAAAGTGAAGTAAAAGGGCGCCAGACTGTTATTAAGACGATATCGGTAAGAATACACCTGGGCACGTAGATAAATCATCCTTCAACAGTCAAAAGATCTCACTTACCTTACGTTGGCTACCTCCAGGTGCACGTCGGAGATGCTTCGAAACTTTAGCTCTAGAACAAATCTTAAAAATATCCACACGCTCAAATACTAAAATAGCGTGGGCGCAAATCAGCTGTTTGGTTTCAATGACTGCTTTAACTTTATATTTCGCTACGTTACCCCCAACAACAAAATAATCCAAACACCATAAAAAAATAATGACCGTTAAATCTTACGCTTAAATCGCATTAACTGAAATTTAAGTACTACTCATCTTCAAAGCTCTGTCATTAATTGAACTCCAAACTAAAATAATAAGACATAAACTAGATAAACGTCATTTAATATTCCGCTAAACGGTTACGTTAAACAACACAAAATATTTAATAAAACTCAGAAAAAAAACCCGTATGATCCTGGATGCTTCAATTGCAGGAAATTGCCACTGGTTACTGTTAAAATGAATCAATAAAAAAATAATGAAATCAAAATTTAGTTCTCAATTAATTCTTTAGTTTGAATAATAAAATCACTACTCTTCGTAAATTATTGCTTTCGCTGGTCACCAAGTTTACAAACAAAGTTATTCACAATAACGTACAATATTGGGTTACTTTCTCCACCGGGCAGTGACGAAAGCAACGAAAACGGCTCCAGGATACCAGCTGATGTTCTCGATCGGCAAACCAATACGGCAATTTCCCAGTCTTAATTTGGAGAGCGTTACGTTTATCTTAATTTGTCAGGACGGTATATAGTTTATGTGCACAAAACGAGTAGCTTTTACACATGAGATATTTACGCACTCTATTTACAAGTCTGTTTAATTATTAAAATGAAAACAAAAAAAGGTTTATTTACGTCTGTTGCAGCTGGTTTTCTTTTACGGGGGAAACAAAACGTTGTACCATCACAATGGTTTCATTCGGTAATATAAATCCGCTTTAAGCGCGACCTCGAACCACCTCTAAGATGCACTCAAATAAACACATAACTTAGTGAAATGTTCCCACGGTCCGTAACTTCAAAATAAATAATCAGGAGGGATGAACGTCTACACAAATATCCACCCAATGGGTGCTTTTAGTCGCAAACAACTTCTCTAAAAGTTCGGTCCCCCAGGTATTCGAAAAAGGCACGCCCCCAAGCTCACAGATCACATCTCTTACTCACGAAAGTCAGATCGAGAATCCCCGCGCAATTAACCGCGCAAACAACAGCGTCCTTCCCTCTCCATCATATTGCACCATCTTTCTCAGCATGATAAAACTGCTGACACTGCGACGCGCACGACTCAAGTGCAACTTGTCGCCCACAGATTTATGACTTAAACGATAGTGATAATTACTTAACACTAAAGGATTGAGATACCATACTACGGCAGAAAAACGTCGCCAATTACTAAACGCGATAAATAAAATTAACAACAGCCCCTAGGAAACCAAGGAATGATCTCATCCTACACTTTAAATACGAACTTTTCTTATTTACAATTACATTTTATTTTAACGAAACTTTTTTATAAAAATTCACATTCAACTTTAAAATTTCCTATTTCCAATTAATTAATTCACAAAATATATAATTGCCAATTTCAGAAATCAAATCTTAATTGCAGCACGTTGTAATAAAAAATAAGGTGTGTAACGTAGGTGTAGTATACAAAATTTTGAAATAATAATAAAGTAAGTTATCCAAAAAATACTAACCTTACACCACTTATAATTGTGCCTTTGGCTCATCGGTAGATTAATAGGGTTGGTTCACAAAAATGATTTGCTTAATTACCACTTACCATTAATAATAAAGAATGTAAAAAATGAAGTTATCTCGGGCGCCAAATTGTCTTTTTTAAATTATCGGACAATTAAACCGACTTGACAAAATGTAAAAAAAATATACAGACTATGTTTATTGAATTAAATGTAATGATGAAATAATGAAGGTCTTAAAATTATTCTTAAAGTACTAAATAAAACACTACACAAATACCTTATAAATTTTTGTACACAAAATTTTCTTTTTGACAACCACTGGTATCTAAATATGATTACGGAGAGGTTAACGGGATGAAGTCATTCTTGCGTCATCATGGTGCAATCTTGACATAATGTTATCAGCCACACCCCAAACTGAGAATTTATCTTTAAAAAAATCCGTATAATTTCTTCTTAAAACTTTTAAATCCACTTCTTATTGCATTAATTGGAAGTATCCATTCAAAGAAAAAAAATGCGATCATAAACGAAAAATGCACGCAACAACAAAATCAAATGCGTACTAAAGATGCAATTACGTTGTAAATTGAAGTAATGATATACGTGTAATTAAAGTAAAAAATGGTATAAATATGTAAAAAAAGAACCCAAAGAAAAACAACGTCAAGAAAAACGCCTAAAAAGAAAAAAATGCTTTAATTTTTAAGTAATTGTATTAAAAATATCTCTTACCACCAAATTGATGGCGTTTTTCACATAAATTTAAATAAAATCAAAAAGAAGCAGCTTCATGCTTCGACATTAAACAGGAAATGAAAATGGAGGATTTCGAAGTAGATGATGAGGTCATGTGTACAAGATATCAGCAGATTAACTTAACGCAGACGCGTTGCTTATAGAATTAAGTCACGATGCATTGCGCAACTCAATGACTAGAAAACAGTTTATGGGAATGTAAATGTCTACGAAAATAGGCACTATGAAGATATGCAAATTAAGTTGCCTACCTCATACCAATATTTCAATAATTAAAATTTTCTTGTATTTAAAACTAAATGAAGGAAAGATCTTAAATTGAGGTATATTTTATACAACACTAAAAAAGAGTTGTTACAACGTAAAGTTTAATTCGAAAACCATTACAAATTAGAAATCAAACAATCTATTGTTATTTACTTTTGTACCTTGATGAACACAAAAAAAAACAAGTTTCGTTATCGTAAACTGAGTCACTAGCAAAAAAAATAAAACGGAAAAAATATACGTACATATATACAGGGCAATAAAATACTTATCTTTTTTGGGGTTTTTTAATGGTGTACTTTAAATTATACAATCTAAACGTTTCGATAACACTTACAGTTATCTTCGTCAGTAGTAATGTTTGTTAAAAATTGTCAAAGATGTAGTAAACAATTTTGTCAAATTTGAAAAATTAAAACATAAACATAAGCCTGCTATTAATATAACAGTTTGGGAAACAAAGCCAACTATAAAATTTTTAGTAAAGAATAACTAGGTCATAGACCTTGAAGCAAATGCTTTACCAATTATATGTTAAATTACCACAGCACTATAATTTAACATAAGTAGTTGGAATTAAATTAAAATTAAAAATTACAAATAACGTTCTGCATTGTGCTTTTCATTGTTAATAACACTTCCAATTATTGATAAAGATATCTCTTTGTTAGATTTAACTGGGTTATTTTATTTGATGTAATGTTTGGATTTGTGAATGCTTCTATCATTTTAAAATTGAAGTTTTTCACAACTTTACACTTACATCATAACTCGATTAAATTTTGTTAAATGTGTTTTTTGGCTGACAAATTTCATTGTTAGCTTTCGTCGTAGAGAGTGTTCTGGTTTGTCATCTTTGAGGCAGTTTAATAATATTTAATTTTTATGACCTAGTTATTCTTTACTAAAAATTTTATAGTTGGCTTTATGTTTAAACTGTTATATTAATAGCAGCTTATGATTTATTTCAAATTTAATTTATCAACTTTAACAAATTTGAGATACTATAAAAAATGTTAAATCAATTAAACTCAAAAATATATATAATGGTGAAAGTTTACATTTTCATATATACAGGGCGTTCAAGTACACATGACAAGATCTAAAAAATATTGTCACAAACTTTTTCAGTTTCTGGATTTAACCATAATAAATTCTTGGTTATTATACAGGAGAGACTGCAGAGGATTTGGAGTATCAAAACTAAATGAACTAAGTTTTTTGACTTCAAATGCAAAATAGTGGACAGCCTTATTTTACAGGGTAAATCTTTTCAATCAAGAAAAAGAGGCAGACCAAGCAATGATGTTCAACAACAATTTGAAGAAAAAAAAAGAAATGGTTACCGCACAAAGAAAATTCCAGAAAAAGACATCCGTCTTGATGGTGTTGGATACTGGCCAATAGTTGCTGAAAAAAGACGCTGATGCAAGCGTCCATCTTGTAAAGCAAGTCCAATTAACATGTGTCAAAAATGTGGAGTATAGTTATGCTTACCAACAATTCATATTATGAATGTTTACCCTAACATCACTATTAAAAGTAGCCTCGTCGGTCCATAGAATTTGTGATAAAAAATTCCTGTTTTCACGAAGCATTCCTAACATCCATTGACAAAAATTTATTCTGTGATCAAAATCATCTTTGTTTAAGACCTGGTACAAAACAATATGGTAGGGGTGTACTTTAAAAATAAAAACTAACGCGTATATAGTAAACTGTGCATCTATTAAAAAGATGTGCTAATGCAATTATTTACCTGTGGTCCGTCCTTCCAATGCGACGCCTCCTAAATGTAGGACAACGAAACTACCAGTACCGCGTAGTCGCTGTACCAAACGTGGAAAAATTATTCTTCCATAATGATGGCGTTCTAGACACCGGGCCGCATACTGTCTTTCAGCTACCCGATAAAATTTGACATTTCCATACAACGTTTATTTAAAACTTGTTTTTTTTGTTTCCGCGGCCTACTACTAAACAATGGAGAAAGAGACGAAGAGTCTGAGAACTTCTGTAATGATGTAGAGAACGTGTTAAACGTATGTAAGCCAATCGAACGAGTGATGATATTGGGAGATATGAACCGATGGGTGGATGTACAGAGAGAACATACTGACCTCGTTCTAGGACAGCTCAAAGACCAAAGAGTCAATGAGAATGGTGAACGCCTGGTGAACATCTGTGTGGAAAGAAGCCTGTTTGTATTTAATGCGTGGTTTAAACATAAAAATATGCATATGTACACATGGCAAAGAGGTAAATCTAAAAGTATGATTGACTTGATACTGTATGATGAACGACTTAAAAACCTGGCGAAAGACACAAAAGTAATGCGCGTATCGGAGTGTGGATGGGACCAATTTTTGGTTGTATCGAGAGTGTGTTTAGGGCAAAAGTGGGTCTGGAGAACGAAAGCAAACGTAGTGCGAACGTCCAGAATTAGGGTGGACAACTAGTAGATAGTGGTGCGTAGATGCTGTGAGTAAAGAGTCGAAGGGAATGAAACAGTGGACTGAACAAATAAAAGACACTGACATTGAAAGTGCATGGATAAGCTCGAAAAACTGTGTTGTCAATTGTGCCGTGCGGATATGTGGAAGCGCGATAGAAAAAATGTGCTTGGTGGAACAAGTCGGTAAAAAGGCAGTATGTAAGAAAAAAGATGAATGCATGCCAATGATTGCTGCAAAAAATGAGACTGAGAAAAAGCGATTGTATGAGGTGTACAGATTAAGAAACAAAGAAGCGAAGGAGGCAGTGAGAATAAGTAAAGAGGAAGTGATGGCTGTGGAAGAAGAGAAAATGCAGACTGATTTTGAGGGAAACAAAAAATTCTTTTGGAAATGGGTAAAAAATACAGAACGTGGCCCAAAACAGAACGCTGCAGGAGTGATGAATACGAGCAACGAGTGAGGAAATCCTGGCAAGAATATTTCGAAAAACTATACAGTTGTGAGGAAAGTAAGACTGAAGGGTTAAATAAGGAGAATGTAGAAAGAAAGGTGAAGGAAACCGAGAAGGATATTGGGATAAATGAGGTAGAGAAAACGGTAGGAAGGTTGAAAAACGGTAAAGGCGTAGATGAAATCTCTGGTGAAATGCTAAAGTATGGAGGTGCAAAGCTTATATGAAGATTGTGTAAATTATTCAATGTATGCCTTAAGTGTGGAAAAGTTCCGAGGGATTTGGAAGAGCACGATCATTGTACCACTGTGTAAGGGTAAGGGGAACCAAAGTGAACTACAGAGGAATAAGTTTGCTAAGTGTACCTGCTAAAGTATTTGGAAGAATACTGATTGATCGAGTACGAAAAACTACACAAACTAAGATTTTGGATGTGCAGGGTACTTCATGCCAGGGAGGGGATGTGTGGATCAGATGATTGCTCTCCAACAGGTGATCGAAAAGTGTTTAAGTGTGAAGGAAGCTGTACTGTTTGTTTGTAGATCTGGAAAAAGCATACGACTGCGTGAATAGGGAGAAGCTGAGGGAAATATTAAAAGAACATGGCGAAAATGAAGGTCTAATAAACGAAATAAGGGCAGTATACAACGGTAGCCGGACATGTGTTAGGGTGAGAGGAGGTGTGAGTGAATACTTTAATATTGGGCAAGGAATGCGACAAAGCTGTGTGATGTCACCGTGGTTGTTCAATGTATACATGGATAAATGTGTTAGGCAAGCATGTACCGATACAAATGGTGTAATGGTTGGTGACGTAAATGTACGACTTCTGGTGTATGCAGATGACACAGTCTTATTAAGTGACAGTGCGGGTGAGCTACAAACTGCTCTGATCAAGTTTGATACAGTCTGTGAGAGCAAGGACCTAAAAGGTAAACACACGAACAAAACTAAGATTGTGGTGTTCAATCGGGAAGATGGAAAGGAGTGTAGAGTATTTAGTCTGCAAGATGAAATTGTGGAACAAGTGGACGAATTGGTATACCTGGGTAGAATGTTTACTGTAGATGGTACAATGGATGGCCAGTTTGGACGAAAGGTCAATGCTGGAAGGAAAGTGATTGGTAGTATGTGGACGATAAAGAGAAACGAAAGCATGAGCCTAGCCGCGAAACGAAAATGGCGTGTTTGTCCCGTTAGTACTATATGGTAGTAAGAACTGGGTATGTCAAAAAGGCAAGAAAGAATAATAAATGCCGTGGGTATGAGATTTCTGAGTGTATAACGGCGGAGTGTGGCGAGGAAAAGACAATGATGGATAGATGTAAAAGTAGTACATTACGTTGGTTTGGTCAGCTTGAGAGAATGAACAACGCAAGATTAACGAAGCAAATATATGTGAGTGAGGTTAAAGGTAAGGCCGGACCTCGTAGGCCGCGTAATATAGTAGAATGTATGATAAAAGAAAGAAAGATAAGGAGTTTTAAATATAAAAGGACATGTATCAATCTTGCAGAAGCTAGGGAGGTATGCATAGATAGGAAAGCACGGAGAGAGATTGTGCATGAAAAATAAATAGGAGGCAGGGATAGGTTTGCCTACCCAGCAAGGGGAATGGCGTGAAGGTTATGTTATGTACCAAAATATCAATGTGACAACCCCCGGGCTGTAACATCAATTCACATGGAAACTTCTCAATAATAAAATTGTCGATTTACAACAAGCATTGTATTTTACTATGCGTGTTTAGACAATCTGATTAAAAATAAACTGAATCAGGTATAAATGTATTACACCTTAGTTCCCAAGATCCACAAGCACATGATATGTGGAAATGCTTGATACTCAATTGATTGAAGGTGTATAATTCATAACCTTTCTATTTTAACCCTGATTTATGAATATATATTAGACAGTTTAATCCGCATAGATGTATTGTATTCTTACCATTTAACCTACAACATCCAAAAAACTCATCCTGCCTTAGCCTTAACATTTGAGCATATGTTTATGGCGCGAGCGAAAAATGTTAAGGCTTGTTATCACTTGAGATGCATTCATTAGTTTATCGTCCATTGATGCATTAATTTACAAAACCGAATAATAAATGTGTATAATTTGTACTTGGAAAATTGTAATATTCGTGAAATGCTTTCAACACTGTGTATTCAATATTAATGTTAATAAATAAACATGATCTTTTGAAAAGCAAATGGGTAATGTCTATTCATTTGTTTATGCATCCAGTACATGTGTGTTAAAAGGTATGTTAAATTGGGTTTAACATGTCACTGAACGATAAATGCTCTTTATTCAATTTCAGAATATTTCGACAGTCATCTTGAAAAAGTACACTAAATTTAAGTTTAATGCTGTTTGTTACGTTGTAGTATTTTATGTACTCAGTATACAGGGTGTGGCGCGAAGAGTTTTGATTAAAAGTAATGGCGGATACAGTTACGTTAAAATCTGAAATTACGAAGCTGTAGATTTTGGATAACGCTGAGTTCAAATATAATATTGTCCTGAATGTGGCACTTCCGGTTATACCGGAAGTAGACGTCAACTTTGTTCTTTTAAATGGAACCTCATATTTTTTATTTTATTTTCGAATTCTACGTGAAATTCTAGATAAAATTTGTGCACAATATCCTATACCAAAAATGAAGTATTTTCGAGATATTTCAATTTTTTTTAATTTTGAAAAATTCTTGTCCACATTGAATAACGATATCTCCATTAATAACGAAACTAGTGACGTGAAATTGTAACCAAGAAACAACAAGCGCTTGCCCGTTAACTACATATATCCATCTCATTGATATTTCATACAGGGTGTTTTAAACTTAGCCGCCAACATGCACAATTTAAATCATTCATAACTTGCTTACTTTAAATAGAACACCCTGTAGTTTATTACATTTTCCGCTGTATTATTTAAAGCCAATTCGTTTGGTATCAGTATTCCCTACACCTAATCCAACCACTTTTGAGATGTTTCATTATCTTAGTTAAAACATAACAACACTTAATTATTTCAACATCAGTAAAGTAAAGGGTAGGCCATGATTTCCATTATTTAAGGTGATATTTTGTTATTTTTCATAAGTTATTAATTCTGAAACGCATTCACTGAATTCTACCCTTGAGGAAGATCACCTAATTGTAAGTGTTGCAGCAAATGATATGAAAATGGTTTCCATTTGTGTTTTTTAAAATGCGATGAATTGTTCTCGTCGAGAAAGTAAGATATCTCTCTCAACCTCTAATGGAGGCATTTGGAGACCGTAAAATAACCCAAAACATTAATTTCGTTTATGTCACTGTCCAGTAGTGGTTTATTTTTATTAATTTCTGTCTTAAATTGACCAAACTGACGGCAGATTTTAAGCAATCTTCTTACAATATCACCAGACGTATTTGGTCGATTTGGATACCTTTCTGCAAAAACACGGCAAGTCCGTTCAACAATTCTATTACACTCGCCTTAAATAATAATAATAAGATTTAAAAATCATCATTAGTAAATGCTACATTTGCCACTATTTACTATGAAATACAAACTGGTAATGAAAACTGTCAAAACAACGTAAACAATTAACGTTCTAACTATAAAATCTTTGACAGCCATGGCCTACCCTTTACTAATGTTGAAATAATTAAGTGTTGATATGTTTTAACTATGATAATGAAATATCTCAAAAGTGGTTGGATTTAGGTATAGAATACCAATACCAAACAAATTGGCTTAAAAAATACAGCGGAAAATGTTACGATGCAGAGAGTCTTACTTGCTTTTAATTCTCTAACACCCGACCATATTTCCAGAATTACAAGACATAACTTAATGAAAAGGATTCATATATGTTTAGAAGTAGATGGTGCTAATTTTGAACACTTATTATAAAACTTTATTTGTTTAATATTACATTTTGTTATTTTTGTTTGTAAGTTAATAAATTAAATTAATACAAAATACCTAGTCAACGTTTTTAATGATATCCACAATTAATAACCCTTTCAGGCTATTGGTTACTTTTCAGAATTAATAACTTATGAAAAAATAGCAAAATATCACCTTAAATAATGGAAATCATGGCCTACCCTTTACTAATGTTGAAATAATTAACCCAGATATGCCTAAAAAGTTTTGGTGCGATTTTTTACTACAATTTCGGTAACAATCTGTTTTCGTGAGATTAAGAAACAAGAAATTTAAGTTAAAATTTTTATTTGTCCCTAAGTACAAAATTTTGGTGTCCTATATATATAGTACATTAGGCATATATGCTACTATCAATGACAATTTATTTTAGTGTGTGGTATTTAACGAAACATTTAGTATGTAGTCCTACATTACACTTGGAGCATCGTGTTGTTGCCTTGTCATGGCAATTTCCGCATCTTGTTTGTTTTTTGAGTAACCACCAGATGATCCAGTCTGTCATAACGTAGGCCTATGTCCAAGTAATCTGTTGATTGGTGACCTTTTGATATACATTCTTTCTTTTGTTTTGTACTACAAGTGATACAGCAATTCTTCATCTGAACGAAAGCTGATCAAAATTTCCACCATTTTCCGATGTAACTGCCAAGCATTTTGGACAGCCATATCAATACAGTGTGCAATAAGAGGAAAATACCATTTTTTCCTCTTATTGATACATGGTACAGGCTAATATTTTGGTCTGATCTATCTACTCCTCCCATGCTTACATTGTATAAATTTACAACATGCTGCGGAATCTGAAAATTCAAGTTTGTTAGAAATAATATCTAAATGATAATTTTATTTGAAAATACCTGAATATTTTTGTGCTCTTTTCTTGAATACCTCTTTACAAAGCGAATAGGTTTTATTCCAACAGCATTAGAACAAAGACACACAACATTATTATCGTGCCACTTTACAGCGATGATATCTTTCTCCTGAAGTTTTTATAATCGTATGATCCTCGGTTCTGTTTTTTATTATTTTTGAATCGATCAGTGAACTTCCGAATAATCGATTTTCTCTTACAGTACCTGTACCATAAAGTTTCTTGTCAGTTAGCTTTTGATCAGTGGTAACGATGTAAAAAATTGCAAGACGAGGTGAAACCTTTGTTTGGCCATTTCTTCTGCAGTGCATCGGCATAATTCAAAATTACTCCTGCACCGACCCAAATCAGAATATGTTCCGTTTGTTGTGGTAGATGCACCTTGGTAAGGTTCAAGCCAATTGATATATCCTAAAGGGTAGTGCGACCAAAATTTGTAACCAAACCCGATTGGTTTGTTATGAATGAACTGTTTGCACCATGGCGCCCATAATAGTACCATAGTTCATCTATGGAATGCATTTCATTCAGTGGAGCGTATTCCATCACCTTTTGCCAAATGGTTAAACAGCGGTCTTACTTTTGGAAAATTTGTCGTTTGCATCCAAATTTGTATTATCTGCTAGGTGAATATTGGCAAGTATATATTCAAATCTATCTCTGCTAATGGATTCAGCAACTAACTTGTTATGAGAATCTTGTTCTCGCTCCCAAAACATTCTTCTTCTTGGAACTTGGATATATCCGCTAAGTAACACTCAATAAAACATTTTACTTCAAAATTTTGGATGTTATGTGTGTGTTCCTTTGTTGAGCATATTTGTTACTTTCAGAAACAATGAAATCAATCAATTCTCGTCAAAGAATTTAGAAAATATTTCAAGTGGACTTTCGCCAATTAAACACATCAGTTCCGTTATCAAAATTTTCTGTTGTAGATGGTAAATCCTCCTAACCCAATGATAAACCTTTCTTTTCTTAGTCCTGTTTACAATTTCTTTCGCTTGTTCATCTGTAGGATGTTCTGTAATACTTCTGATAATGGCAAATCATCTTCAGAAGTAAAATCGTCTTCGTCATCCTCGTCTTCCGCAAAAATACTTCTGTTGGAGCATTTAGCTGTGATCCAGGTAAATTGTTTATGGTCACAAACTCCTCATCGCCAGAGTCCTCATCTGTTAAATCGGCAGTTGCATTAACAGGAGGAAATATTGTAATATTTTCAATTTTTCAGCTACTGTAGCATCGTCTTCCAACATGGAAAGTGCATCTTCAAGAGTAAACCTCTGAAATATCAATGACATTCATAGATACATATTTGCCTAAGTCCTATATGTAGTACATAAATATAATCCAAAAATAATAACATAAACAATAAAATTCTTGAATTTTGTTTACTGTTAATAAATTTTGCATCTTTTAGATAATTATTCTAATGGTACCATTTTCTTGAAATGTTTTACAAAATATCCGTGAACTTGCCTTTCAAAGCTAATGTTGCATTCAGACATTTTCAATAATTTCACTTTTTAAAATTTAAACGTAAACTTGTAAAACACTTTAGCACACTATTCTCTCACACTAATTGACAGATATGTACTGACAAATTATATTGCATTTTGCGGCGATATGCTGCAAGCCCTTTCAAGTCGAGACATGTTTGTTCTGTACTACATATAGGACATTAGGCATATCTGGGTTAAGTGTTGTTATGTTTTAACTAAGATAACGAAATATCTCAAAAGTGTTTGGATTTAGGTATAGGGAATACTATACCAAACGGATTGACTTAAAAAATAAAGCGGAAAATGTAATAAAATACAGGGTGTTCTATTTAAAGTAAGCAACCTATAAATGATTTAAATTGTGCATGTTGGCGCCTAAGTTTAAAACACCCTGTATGAAATATCAATGAGATGGATATATGGAGTTAACGGGCAAGCGCTTGTTGTTTGTTGGTTACAATTTCACGTCACTAGCTTCGTTATTAATGGAGATATCGTTATTCAATGTGAAACTAGGATTTTTCAAAATTTTTAAAAAATCGAAATATCTCGAAAATACTTCATTTTTGGTATAGGACATTGTGCACAAATTTTATCTAGAATTTCATGTAGAATTCGAAAATAAAATAAAAATATTAGGTTCCATTTAAAATAACAAAGTACTTCCGGTATAACCGGAAGTGTCACATTCAGGACAATATTATATTTGAACTCAGCGTCATCCGAAACCTACAGCTTCGTAATTTCAGATTTTAACATAACTGTATCCGCCATTACTTTTAATCAAAACTCTTCTCGCCACACCCTGTATATGTGCATTACGTGTTGGAGCAACATTTGTACTATAGTATGTGTTCAAAAATCTCTGACCTAAATACATTTTATTACAGTTTTCCTTGTGGTTTTTAGATGTGGTACTTTACCTTATGTTGCACCAGAAGTATTTGCAAATCCTTACCGTGCAGTACCTGCTGAAATTTGGTCATGTGGAATTGTTTTAGTTGCAATGGTTGCTGGAGGTAAGGTTTTTCAAAATCATTTCATCCACATATAAAATGTGTTTTAGAGTTACCATGGGAAGAACCCACTCTTAATTGTACAGAATTTGAACAATGGGTTACTGATCAGTATTTACTTGTTACACCTTGGAGTAAAATAGAAAATACACTTCTTAGTTTGGTTAGAAAAATTTTATCACCAGATCCTCACAATAGACCTACTACGGAACAAATTTTTAACCATCCTTGGATGTTAAAGAAATTCGTACCAGAAGGTTTGCTACTGATATTATTTCTAAATTTCAGGTCAAGATATATTTCCTTTCTGATGTTTTTACTTTGGCAATTTAGCGGTGTGATTTATTTGGATATCATAAAGCTAGATTACCAAAGCATGAATGTTAGAGATTGCAGCAATGTGTATATATGTTTACTCATAATTTGAACTGTCTTATAAGATTTAATTAATTTTTTTAAATATTTAAGATCTTACCCATGCACAACTGTCATCTGTCAATGAAGATTATCCGGTTTTTACATTATCACAACCTACAGTTTACAATTCATCACGTGTTAATCCTGCTAATATTATAGAATTACTTAAAGTTCATGACCATCAGTACTTTTCACAACCTACCCATAATGATGATCTTCTCATAAGCTCTCAAATACAACTGACCCAAACACATAAAAAGGTTTGTTCTTTTATATTAGCACGGAAATTGTACTAACCCTTAATTTTTAGAATGATTTTCCACATTTAATTAAGCGCATGACAAGATTTTTCGTTAAAACTAGTTGTGAAGAAACTATTCAAAGATTAGGAATTTTGCTTGACACTTTGTTATATACATGGACAATGGATGAAGCTGGGGTATTTAACATTTAGTGTTTATAATTTTATTTTATTATTTATATTTGTAGCTCACTATTTCAACAGTGGATAGTAGAAAGGCAAAATTAGTGTTTAAGGCAAATGTTATCGAAATGAATGGAAATATATTGTTAGATTTCCGATTATCAAGAGGATGTGGATTAGAATTTAAAAGAAGATTTCTAAAATTAAAAAATTGTTTAAATGACATTATTTTAAAACCAACTGCAGTAGACATTAAAAATGACTAGCAGAAGTACATGTTTAATTCCTATCCAATTGTTAAATGTTTGTTTTTTTTTTGTTCTAAAATAAAAATGTATAACACTATATATCGCAAATTTATTGTACAGGTGCTACTCTGTACTTATTGAAATAATCTATAATTTCAAATATACATGTTACTGCTGGTATTACTATTGACACAGTATATCTTTACCTGGCATACTAACCTTACTATCTCTACTCTGCATGAAGACTAGTTTTTTTCATTATCAGAGTAGCCAGTAATTACCGTAACATTGATAGTATTATGTGTAAAATCTGAATATTACATACACAATGGTATTACGTATAAACTCCCAACTCTCTGGTCCTCGTCCTACCAACACCACTCCTAGACATCCCTGCGTGATTCGTCACGTAGATAAGGATATCCTAGACGAAGAGATCTGGGTGCGCTCGATCTGCCACGTGTGTGCAAGGCCATTCGTATCACCTCTAAGGCTACCAACACATCCTTAGTCCACCTTATCACCCGATCCAAAGTCGCCCTTGAGTACCTCCTCGCACACGTAGTTGTCATGTTCGGGCGACACTACTGTAGCGAACCTTCCCTTATCCCACCACCTCTCCCAAGTATTGCTCTAGCCGCATGCAGATGGGGTATACCGCTGAGGAGTCCCCTACCCACTCCGTCCGTTGTCCTAACTGTGGTGAAAGTCGGGTCTTATTGCAAATTCACAGCCAACCCAAGATATAACTGCGGTAGGTCCCCTACCTACTCCTTCAAGTGCCGGAAGCGGCGGGAACCTCCCGTTACTCGTAGAAGATGCCAACCTAGAACCCATTATATCTTCCGAAGAGTCCGACGCGGAAGACACCGCCCACTTAAAACCTACTTCGACCCCAAACTCATCTCCATTAAACTCTTCCTCCAAGTCCTAACACATACCTTATTCCAAATGTTTCCCGACCGGCGAGATGCGATCATTCGTGTCCTAGACCCACTATCCCGCACCTTCTTGAAACAGAGAACCGGCGCTTGCCTAGCAGGTACGCGGACGGCGGTTTCCGCAATCCGAGAACCCAGACCTTAAATCATTCCAAAATGGATATCATAGCAGGAACAATTAATGCCAAGGGCGTTCCTCGAAAACGCTCCCTCCCTAAAAACTAACTACACGAACAACATACACATTCTCAATCACCGAAACAAAACTCACAAACAGATGCACAGTTAACTTGAACACTTATCACACCTACCTACACAATAGCCACCATGGAACCGCCCTTATAGTCAAAAATTGCTTTCGTTCCACCCCCTTTCAACTTCCTGCGCACATACAGCATCTCGAATGTGTTGCTGTGACGTTTTCTTTTACTATAACCCGTCCGGCCACAATACACTTTCCGATGACCTCTTAATTTACGCCTCCAGCCTTCCTAATGCAGCCATCTTAGGTAATTCCAATGCCCGTTACAGCCTATTCGGTGACTCCATAAGCAATGGCAAGGGTATCGGGCTATCACCAGCTCTGTTACAATTGCTGTTTTTGTGAGTCGCTAACACAACCTACATATTTCGAGCATCTAGATGCCTCAATAATACACTACATCCTTGTTTTCGAACCTATAACCAACTGTTTCGATAGCGAATGCTTTCTAGGCACTACGATCACATCAGATCATCTACCACTATTGACAAATCTAACGGCCCAAGATCTCGGGAGAGCCATTAGAGACCTAACCCGTAATTACGGAAGCAATTGTAAACAAATACGCCGAAGACTTCTAGACCAAAGCCACCTCCTAGTTAGACTACAGTTTGAGAGACTTGTCAGAAGAAAAGTAACCCCTAAATCCCACTAAACTGACCCACAGGGCAACCCAATCTCCGACCAAGGAAAATCCAACTTCTTCGGTCTTCACCTTCAATTAATTTTCCGATCCTAAATTCGACACCCAGTTCAAGGAACTAGATAATTCAACCGTATCCTTAACCTTCCCGAAATCCAACTGAATAACGAGAATCCCTTTTAGGCCCCTATCACTCCCGACGGGTATTTCAAAAAGGGAGGCAATTCAGCCCCAGGTCATGCTCCGATTACTCTCCGACAAATGCCTAATCCCATCCCACTCCCCGGCGCATTGGAAATCGGCCCCCACCGCCATGACACCCAAACCACACTCCGACTCTACCACACCCCCCTCGTATAGACCCATTTCTCTCCTGAGTTTCCTCGGAAAATGCTTTGAGCAGATTCTAGCCATGCGACTCAGAGACATCCTTGAATTCAACGAACTACTTCCCAAAAGCCAATTCGGCTCCGTCCTAACCGAACGTGTCACGATCCTTTGTTGAAGCCGCTCACGGAGACTACCAGAGCATTCAATCACAAGCAATACAACCTGGCTGTGTTTCTGGGCATTAATCAAGCATGTGACGCCGGTCTCTAGAAAATCAGCAACCTTAACATACCCGATCCCTGCTGCAAGCCCCTACTCTCGTACCTGACTAATCGATCAGTGAGTCAAAGTAGGCAACACCTCCGATCCCTTTCAACCGACATCAGGCGTACCGCAAGGCTCTGCTTTAGCCCCGATCTTTTACACTTCCAACATTCCTGAAGTAACACAACCCGGAGTAGTCGTTTCGCTGACTGCTCAGAATCTATTGATCAACACTCAGCACAAAATTATAAACAAACTCATACAAATACGCCATCCCAGGCTACTTAAACAACGTGCAGAGTGCCCACGAATTAAAAGTGACAAAGCAGACGAAGATTAGACCATTATTTCGGTCGCCAACCTCCCGTTCCTTGCGATAAAATCCGCAAAGGGTACCTAAAACCAGTGAGTATTAAAATTATAACTCCCTTAACGTAATTACCAGTTCTAAAAAATTACAAATCGCACCTCACGATAACCCCGATTACAGAATTAATCCTGTATCTAACCTTTAATAAGAAAGTCCGTGAAACGTTTGGTTTATCCTGCCCTTCTATATAACAAATATTTCTGTAAACTGAACGTGTCCGAAGGTAAAGACCTTATACCTTAGAAACCCACCAAGTGGCCTTCCACCACCCACTCACGAACGACGTATACAAGCGGTAAACGAATTACTCGGTCCCGAA
Source organism: Vesta saturnalis (assembly GCA_036346205.1). Lineage (NCBI taxonomy): Eukaryota > Metazoa > Arthropoda > Insecta > Coleoptera > Lampyridae > Vesta > Vesta saturnalis. Next base: position 5,160,365 of record JARFJB010000862.1, read on the forward strand.
CATAAATATTCAAGGCAGAATAACCATTATTACAGTAGCAACCATCTCCACTCACATTTCGATCACTAATTGTGTCTTAAAAAGATAAAAAGGCCAGAGGAAACACGAAACTCCTTGCATTAAAACCCCAACTAGTTACGAAAAATAACTGGAAAATGTTCTAATTGCCCGCAATTAGTGTTAAACACTAATTAGGACGATTACTGTTTGTTAAATAAAATCCCTTTAAAGAGATTAGTTAGATAGGTGTAAAATTCTATTGTAAAATATAGATATAAAAATTGTATAAATATATACAAACCGCGTATATCTCTTTAAGCACTGATTTTCTGAAGGACCTAGAAAAGTAGTTATCAATTAAATACTTGAGTGCATAAGTAATCGGGCCATTTTTCGAAATAGGATCGTGTACAGAGTTTTTGAATAAAACTGAGTTGAGAGCAGTGATAAAGTACGTTTATTTGAAAGGGTTAACCGAAATTGAAGCAGAGCCGAATTCAATACTATTGGAATCCCCTTCTTATTTTTCTATGGTTAAAAATTAGGTTGCCGCATTTAAGCGTAATCGTGTGGCCTCAAATGATAAATGCCGTAGTGGGCGTCCAAGTCCAAAAATTACCACTGCCCGGATATGATTGAAAAAGTCTACCGTATCGAATTAGATGACCGTCAGTAAAGGGGTGCGACATAGCAGACTCACTAGGGCACCTCAAAAGACAATGTACACAGAATTTTACGGGCGGAATTGGAAATGTGATATAGTCGTCGCGTTGACCGCGGCTGTTGCTCTTGGCAGCTTTGTGCCACAACCCGAAGCATTTTATGTTATACGCCAAACGGCATAAATAAAACTCTCTAACATTTTGTGCCATTCCATAAACATCACTAAAACCTCGGTCGCCCATTATACTCCCGAAACCAAAGAACAGTCCAAACAATAGACACACAAAGGTGCTCCCCCACTAAAGAAGGACAAAATAGTTCTGTCAGCTGGAAAGGTTATGGCAACTGTTTTCTGGGATTATTTTGGTCCACCCAAAATAATCGAATAAGGAAAACAAAGAAAAAGTGATTTTCCATCGCGACAACGCACATGTCCACATATTTATAAATTGGGATTTGCCCTAGTGCCTCATACGCCCTATTTGCCAGGTTGGTTCCCAGCGATTATCATTTGTTCCAAATCTAAAAAAAATGGCTCGGCGGTAAGATATTTTCGTCTAATTCCGAGGTAATCGCTGCTGTTAATAACTAGTTCGTGGAATTGAATTCCTCGACCTACATAAAAGGCGTTACTAATTTGGGATATCGTTGGAATAGGTGTTGAGCGAGCAGGGGACAGTATTGAGAAATAAAATGTTTTTCAAAAAAAAAATATTTGTAATACCATGAGTAGTATCTTTATTGTGATAATTCAGACCATTTATTAGCAAAAGGAAATTTATGCTGTGATGGAAATATCACGAGTTACGCAGCAACGAGTGGTAGGGGAGAGGTGGCATGAAAGAGACAAGTGTTGAAAGGGACAGTTGCTGAAACTTTAAATATGCTAACGATATAAGCTTATGCTACTAGCCGATAAATGTCAGATTATTAAAAAGCTATATTCAGTGATTAATGTCAATTAATGGTTATTTGAGCATTAAAGTTAGTGAAAGTGCGTTCAGTTAAAGTAGATACCTTGTGGATTTATGTATTATATGCAATTTGACTGAAGGCTTGGTGCATAAATTTCTAAATTGCTCATCTCTGTTCCGTTGTGTTGAAAGGGACAGACATTGAAGTATTGAAAGGGACAAACCCCTTTCAATACTGACGTGTCTTTCATTATTCATGTTGTTTTTCTGCGTACTATAGTAGCTGTATTCAACTGCAGAGTTCAAATATTGTGTAACTAAACCCAAAAAGAAGATAAGAAAATCCACAGAAACTGTACAGAAGACTACAGACATGGTGTTAGAAGGTAGAATGTCTATTACATCAGCAGCATCAGAATTTGATGTAGCTAAATCCACGCTAGCTCGACTAGTGGTGCAGGCAAGCGTGTACTCCTGAAAATAAATTTGTTTATGAGCCACAGATTTGGAACAGAAGTGTGTTTTTACTTGAAGAAGAGATAAGCCTAAGCCAATATTTGAAAATGTCCTCAAAAATGGCGCATGGTCTCACATGTTCACAAACTCGAGAACTTGCGTACCAATACGCCGCGAAACTAAACAAAGAGATGCCAAAAAATTGGAGAACTGACAAAATAGCAGGAGTAGATTGCATGAAACTGTTTATTAAGAGACATCCCGATCTGTCACTGCGCCGTCCGGACAAAACAATCTTGTCACGGACAACTGCTTTTAATTCAACGACAGTGAAGACATTTTTTGTAAACTTGGAGAAAGCAAGTAGGCCAGTTTACTTCAGCTGAACGGAGACAGATAGCTTGTAACAATGTTGGCATTTGTTTCTTCAGGTAACCACGTACCTCCGGTTTTCATATTTCCTAGGGTTCGATTTAAGGACTTTGTGCTGGAAAATTGCCCTATCGGAAGCCTAGCTTATGTCACAAAAGTGGATGGATTACATACGATAACTTTTATCTGGCATTTAAACATTTTGTGGGAAAAGTACGTCAATCTAAAGAAAACCCGGTGTTACTACTAATTGACAATCACGAGAGTCACATTGACATCGATGTCATATATCGTGCCTGTGAAAATGGAGTTATAATATTCCGCCACACTACAGTCATAGGATGCATCCCTTAAACATCTCGGTATTCGGGCATTCAAAAATTATTTTAAAGTTGCCCAAAATGATTGGACGGTATCAAACCCGGGTAAAACCTTATCGATTTATTATTTACTAACATTTACCAACTCTGCTTTTATCAGTGCTTTTACGCCCAAGAATATTTGTGCCGGATTTTCAAAGGCTGGTATTTATCCATTTGATAAAAATATATTTGGGGAATAAGATTTTTTATACGCGTCTGTAACAGGCCACGAAGATCCAAACAAACAAGTTGAACCAGAAGGGCCAAATCTAGAAACTGGACCCTCCGCTGAACTACACCAGTACTGCCCCACTGACCCATCTATAAATAAATCACCTGCTTCCGTTAAATCATTTCCAAAGGCACCTAGACAACATAATCGAAGAGGAAGGAAAAAAGGAACAAGTCGCATTATCACTGCCACTCCGGAGAAAAATGAAATAGAGGAAGCCTGCGCATTAAAAAAAATTAAACTAAACAGGATCAACACGGATGTGAAAATTAAAGCAATTAAAAAAAGTGTTGCAAAGTAGTAGTAGTGAAAGTAGAAACGAAGAGGATATTGTCTATGCCGATCTATGCCGAGAGTGACAGTTCTTTCGATTGGGAGGTCGAGGAAGAAACGAAGCTCGTCGAGAATGATTGTTTTAACGTGGATGATTTTGTAGTCGTGAAATTTGTGAAAAAGAAAATAATTAGACATTTTATTGTTATGGAAAATGGAGAAGTCAGTGTTAAGTTTTTAAAAAAAGTGAGTGACAGTTCCTACCACTTTGTTTTTCAGAGAACGATGAAGTGGCTGATAAAGAAAAAGAGGACATAGTACTCAAACTACCCTCACCTCTTGATAATGCTGAAAGTGCAAAAGAGTGAAAGCTTCTTTTTCCATTTGATATTGCTTATCACACCTACTTTAAATGTTTTTATATATGTACCTTTCAGCTCCAAATGTGTCCCTTCCAATCCGATGAAATGTGTTGAAAGGGACAAATACTGTGGCTCATATTTTTCCAATTTTTTAAATAAGAACCAATTCATTTATGTTTTTTGTATTCAAAACACTTTTGCAAATGTTGTACTATTAATAATATCAGGCGGAATAAATGTAAAATATAGTGATATTGCTTATAGAAAAGTTTATCTTAAAAACGTCCCATTCATGCCACTTCTCCCCTATTTCCTGACAGACAGTATTAAAATACAATGCATATAAACAATTTTGTGTCTGTTTATTAACCAATCAAAATGAAAATATAGGTCAACAACGGAAATAAATGAATTAATTTCTTGACATATGAAATTGAACATTTGACAAGTTATTTAATGCCAGAGATTCAACTAATGACATTTTGAAGTTGGGTATTTATAAATTTAACTGCACATTATGTAATTCTGTGTGTATTAGACAAACACTTAGGAACACTGATATTAGCTACAAAGAACAAATCAGATGTTTCAAATATAAACACAGACAGATCAAATTATGCCAAACATTTAATAGTAAATAACAAAACAAAACAACATTAAATTTTGTAATAAATAAAACAAATTAGATGATTTGGAAGCATTCGAAATTTATAAACATAAACAGAGAGTACCTTTAATGTTGACCATTAACAGATATTTTGAATATAGAATTATAATTTATATCAAGTTGAAAGAAAGGAATTGTAGAAACATATTGTGGTGAAAACATTAGTACTATTAAAGTAATCAACCTTTTAACAAACTGAACTGGATTTCTGCAGCAGAATTTTTATGTGTGAATATTATAATTAGCTTTCGTAACTGAGTGTTCTGGAAATTTAACACAAGAAACTGCATTTCGATATCTTACATATTTGACTTTTACAGACAGACGAACAGAGTTCTGGAAACAGTGATTTTATTACTAGCTAACAAAAAAAAACAATTTAAAACATCTCTTGGGTAAGTATTAATTAAATGCCTGAGTAAATCTATACAAAGGTTATTTAAGGATATAATACACATTCTCATGCTAACTGCAATATGCCTGCGGATTAGGATCTTTTCCAGAACTTTTTGTCATATCTATTCTCGTAAATTCTTCCGCAAGTATAGGATGAATTCCAATAGTACTCCTTAATATTGACATGTTTAAACCACAACTAAAAATAAAATATTAAGAAAGATATATGAAAGTATGTCTCATTCTCATTAAAAGACGTTCTTAAGAGCAGCGGAAAATCCTTGTATTACTTCTGCCGCCCCTGATTTAATGAAGTGTAGCACTACAACTTTTTGATTACCTTCGAGTAAAGCTACCACTTTTAAATAACAAGATGCAGTTGAACGTTCAAGTATGAAAAATTCAGTTGGTTTGTAATAAGCGTGATATACCTCAATGTTATTAACGCCATACTTTTCTATTGCTTCTTTTTCACTAAGACCTTTAAATGAAAAAAATAAATATATATTTAATTCATATTATCGCGTACCCATACAACCACATTCTAATGGTGTAAACACAGCAGTTGCAACATTGCCAATAATTTACCTGCCTGGTTTGCAACAGTAGCAAATTGCAGTTTATTCTAAAATAATGATTTTATTTTCTTCTTTTTGTGTGGATTTTTATACAATAGGACTGCTGCCAGATTGTTTGGTAGACCGAGTTTTGTGTAAATTTGTGCTGTATATGCGTATTCGTAAAAATATGTGGCACGGTGGCAGTCTTAAACAAATAAACCCACTAGGGATATCCTAACAAGTTGCTAAAATGTCCCTACTGGGTTTATTTGTTTAATGCGCTTTACACTACCGGGGATTGTTTTTATTTCTAACACAGAGCAGCAGTTTATAAACAAAGTGAAGTAGCAGCAATATAGGTATATTAAATAATTGTGTGTTTACACCCCTCACGATCTATTTTTTTCTCTAAAGTTTTCACGGCGTTGCCTATATTCATTATAAACGTATTGCAATAAAGGTAACATAATTATTCTAAAAAAAAGTAGCAATACTTTATATCTGTTATAATTGATAATGATACAACAGAACACTCTCGACAAGATGATAATAAGACAAGTGTACGAAATACGACATAACCGCTAGCAGCAAAAGGTATGCTGGTTAATCATGTGTGTTAAATTTTGCATCACTTGTTTTAGTACATTTTTCTACACGTTGATAAAGAAAAGGGCTTCATACCTAGAGTTTAACTTTTAAATTATCACGGTGAAATGTAACAACATAATGTTTTGCACCTGTTTTAAAATAAATTATTAAAAAAGTGACTGAACCATCCTTAAGCATATTCGGTAATTCACTGTAATAAATGAGCAAACTGGATAAGAATATATGACCCCCCCCCCCCCACTAATTATATGTTCTCACTAATAAGATGAAAATCCAACACTACAATAGACCTTTACTTAGTAAATATGAAACAAATTTTAGAAAATAGAGCAAATATAACATTGTGGTTTCGTTAAAATTTTTGTAGCCATGATATTGACGTTATTGCTTATGCAAACTTATTGAGTTAGTATAGGAGAAGAAGGCAGTAGCTATACATTAAATCTGCATAGAATCGTCGGAGAAATGTAATTTATGACATGCAGGTAATGAGATATATTGTTAAATATATTTCAATTGAAACCCATACACATTTACTTCCTGTGTGTGAGTGTGTTGTGTGTGTGTGTGTGTGTGTGTGTGTGTGTGTGTGTGTGTGTGTGTGTGTGTGTGTGTGTGTGTGTGTGTGTGTGTGTGTGTGTGTGTGTGTGTGTGTGTGTGTGTGTGTGTTGTGTGTGTGTGTGTGTGTGTGTGTGTGTGTGTGTGTGTGTGTGTGTGTGTGTGTGTGTGTGTGTGTGTGTGTGTGTGTGTGTGTGTGTGTGTGTATGATGTGTGTGTGGGTGTGTGTGTGTGTGTGTGTGTGTGTTGTGTGTGTGTGTGTGTGTGTTTGTGTGTGTGTTGTGTGTGTGTGTGTTGTGTGTGTTGTGTTGTTTGTGTTGTGTGTGTGTGTGTTTTTGTGTGTTTTTGTGTGATTTATGTGTTGTATGTGTGTGTGGTGTGTTTTTTCTGTTGTTTTTTGTGTGTGTGTGTGTGTGTTCTTTTTTTTTTTTTTTTTTTTTTTTTATTCTTTGTTTTTGCTATTTTTTTCCTACCATCATTTCTAAATCTTTCTTTCTTTGTTTTGTTATTGCCTTTGTATTTTGTGTGTTGTTACACATGTATATCACAATAAAGACTATTTATAAATAATATTTTATTATGAATTTATTTTTCGGTTAAATTATTTATAAAATATTACAGTATAAATACTTTGTAATTTAAAACATTCGTTATTGAAAAAATCTGATGTGGTTAGAACATAACTCTCTTATTCGTCTGTCGTGGTATATTATCAAATGGAAAGCCAATTATTGTGATATATTTTTAACATATTATATTTACATTTAAATTTTAATTAAACAATCAATTAAAGATAAACCGCATGCAAATCTTTGTATTGCGAAAAAGTATAAATTGTATACGTACATCCTATTTGGTTAAACTTAGTTGTTTATTAGAAACCTTCTCTTTATATAATAAATACAATATAGATAATTTTTAAAAGAGAAACTTATCTAAAATTGAATTATTAAAATAGTGGTTGTAATATTTCTTATAAGTTACGGATTTTTCCGATATACACCAAAGTTTTTCTTAAGGACTGTATGGATTTTTCAAGGCTTATTACTCTACAAAAAAATTTCATTAAGGAAGTTGTTTAATAATTAACTATATTTAATAAAGGTATTTTTGCTGTTCGCATAAAGTTTACAATTTCCATTATCCTGTATTATAAGTGTTTTGTAACTGTGGTTTCCTATTAGTGGAGTTGATCGGCCTATTTCCACAGTTTATGCTTTTTGAGCGCGACGTTTCGGAAGCGGACTCTGCTTCCGTCATCAGGCTTAGTCCTGAGAAGGACTGTTTTCGCACTTGAGTCGAATTCATTTGTTATATCTAATTTTTCTCAAGCACTTGACTACTCTCAGATTCGAACTTGGTACCTTTCACTTACTAGTCTGACACCTTTACCGCTGAGCCACTGAGTAATCCAATATATATTTTTTAGAACTTATATATATATATATATATATATATATATAAACTATTTTTTCGTGGTTGCGCAGAAGTTTATTGCGCATGTTGCGCCGAACCTCTTGCGCAGGTGTATTGCGCTTAAGCTCTTCGCGCATTATTGGAATCCATATGGGTTTCATTTCTACACTAGCTTGGCTTATTGGATTTTCTGCTAGTGCGATGAATGTGGCTTCTTTGAGTTTCCGACGAGTTGTATTCTCGTCCTTTGCCACTATCTGTATGTTATCCCATTGGATGCGGTGGTCTTCGTTCTGGACATGTTCAGCGATTCTTGATCTTTCTGTTTCGCCCTTGCGGACGTTGTTCTTGTGTTCCTGAGTTCTCACTTTGAGTGGTCTACTGCTCTCTCCTATGTATGCTCTGCCGCATTCGCATGGTAGGTTGTATACGCAGTTTTGGAATTCTGATCTTCATTGTATGGTTTGGTTTTGGTTAGTATTCCCTGAGCGTTCTGGTCGATTTGAAGGCAGTGCGTATCTTGTGTTGTGCTGCCTATCCTGCGTATTTTGTCTTAGGTACTTTGTATATATGGTATTATCGCTGTGTTATTCTTTTTCGGTTACCCTTTCCCTGTTAAGGTTAGGTGTTAGATCGGAGTAGCCATTTTCTTTGAGTGTTCTAGCGATATTTTCTTTTCTCTGTTCAGGTCCTCTTGTTTTGAGCATATTGTTTTGCTCTATCGTACAAGCATCTTGCTACGTCTAACTTCACGTTTTTGTGGTGAGTGAGTGTAGTGAGTTGTAGTGTAGGTACATCCCCGTGTGGGTAGGTTTCCTGTATACACTTGTCTTGAAAGTATTGTCATTCCTGTGTACCAGTACATCCAGGAATGGCAGTTTTTGTTCCGACTCCAATTCCATTGTGAATTTGATGGTGGGTGCGCGGCTATTTAGATGATCTAGGAATTCATCTAGCTTATGCTTGCCGTGTTGCCAAACTACGAAGGTATCGTCCACGTATCTAAACCATATCCTTGGTTTCTCTGTGAATTCGGATATCGCTTGGTCTTCAAAATCTTCCATATATATATTGCTCACTATGGATGATAGTGGGGAACCCATAGCCATCCCAAACTCTTGTTGGTAGAATTTGTCTTCTACCTGGAAATATGTGGTTCTAATGCATATTGTCAGAAGTTCCATTATTGTGTTTACCGAGAGTTGCGTGCGTTCGTCTAACGTTTCATCCTTTTCCAGCTTGTCCCTTATGATAGTTAGTGCCTTATCGGTAGGCACATTTGTGAATAGACTCACAATGTCGAAGCTACCAGTATTTCTTCGTGGTTTGGTTGGAAGTTTCTGATGGTTTCCACGAAGTGCTGCGTATTCTTGACCATAGATTCGGTTTTTCCCGATAAGGGTGTAATGATACCTAGCAGATAGTGTGCTAATGGGTGACAAGGTGAATTTCTCGAGCTCACAATTGGTCTCAGAGGAATTCCTTCCTTGTGGATCTTTGGTAGGCCGTACAGATGCGGAGGTTTGCTGTAGTGTGGGGTAAGTCTAGTTCTCTGGTAATCGGAGAACTCCCCCTTATGTTTTGCCAGCGTCAGGTATATTCGTCTTTCGATTGATGGTGTGGGGTCTTTCGGTATTTGTTTGTACTCGCCCCCGTCTAGTAGTTCTTGGAGCTTACTGTTGTAAGTGTCCATATCCATTACCACAGTCGCGTTTCCTTTGTCTGCCGAGAGAACTTTGATCGTTGGGTCATTCTTAAGGGAAATGACCGCTCTCCTTTCTAGGTTAGAGAGGTTAGGTTTAGTTCGCCTAGATGAATCCAGGACTGATCTAACCTTACTTCTGTATTCTTCGGCTTCTTCAGGATCTAATTTCATAGCTGTCGCTTCTACTGCGGTTATTAAATCTACTTTCGGAATATACCTCGGTGTTATCGCATAGTTCAAGCCTTTGTCCAGAACCTTCATTTCGTTTTCGTTCAACTGTCGTTTAGAGATGTTTATGACAGTGTTTTTTTTTTCCTGGATGTACTGGTACACAGGAATGACAACACTTTCACGACAAGTGTATACAGGAAACCTACACTACAACTCCAATCACCACAAAAACGTGAAGTTAGGCGTAGCAAGATGCTTGTACGATAGAGCAAAAACAATATGCTCAAAACAAGAGGACCTGAACAGAGAAAAAGAAAATATCGCTAGAACACTCAAAGAAAATGGCTACCCCGATCTAACACCTAACCTTAACAGGGAAAGGGTAACCGAAAAAGAAGAACCTAAATATACAGCGATAATACCATATATACAAGGTACCTCAGACAAAATACGAAGGATAGGCAGCAAATACAAGATACGCGCTGCCTTCAAATCGACCAGAACGCTCAGGGGAATACTAACCAAAACCAAACCATACAATGAAGATCAGAATTCCAAGAACTGTGTATACAACCTACCATGCGAATGCGGCAGAGCATACATAGGAGAGAGCAGTAGACCACTCAAAGTGAGAACTCAGGAACACAAGAACAACGTCCGCAAGGGCGAAACAGAAAGATCAAGAATCGCTGAACATGTCCGGAACGAAGACCACCGCATCCAATGGGATAACATACAGATAGTGGCAAAGGACGAGAATACAACTCGTCGGAAACTCAAAGAAGCCACATTCATCGCACTAGCAGAAAATCCAATAAGCCAAGCTAGTGTAGAAATGAAACCCATATGGATTCCAATAATGCGCGAAGAGCTTAAGCGCAATACACCTGCGCAAGAGGTTCCGGCCAACATGCGCAATAAACTTGCGCAACCACGAAAAATAGTATTAATATATATATATATATATATATATATATATATATATATATATATATATATATATATAAGTTCTAACAAATATATATTGATTACTCAGTGGCTCAGCGGTAAAGGTGTCAGACTAGTAAGTGAAAGGTACCAAGTTCGAATCTGAGAGTAGTCAAGTGCTTGAGAAAAATTAGATATAACAAATGAATTCGACTCAAGTGCGAAAACAGTCCTTCTCAGGACTAAGCCTGATGACGGAAGCAGAGTCCGCTTCCGAAACGTCGCGCTCAAAAAGCATAAACTGTGGAAATAGGCCGATCAACTCCACTAATTTCCATTATGTTCATTCATATTTTTATTATCGTGGTTACACACACACGCGCGCGCGCACGCACACGCACGCATGCACGCGCACACACACACACACACACACACACACAACATCACAGATACAGGCATCGACACAGACACAGACACACGGGCGGACGAACAGGAGGGTGGTACACGGATGGACAGGCATACATGCAGACAGACAAACGTACAGACAGGTAGATATGCAGACAGGCAAATGGACGGACGGACGGGCAGGAAGCAAGGCAGACAGACAGATTGCATGTAACATAATAAGTTTGAATATGATAGAAGTAACCGTTCTGCCACTAATTGACTCTAATTTTCTTTGTATTTGCTAATGTGTGATCACCTACTCACTCATAATCACTTACTAACTAGCTTTCAGAAATGTACCTACTAGTTCTAGAAAGTTGCGGCTTTACTGAAACGAAGAACGAAATTGAAAAGGACACTCAAATTTAAAAGCATTACCTCCAAATAAACTCGCACACCACTGGAGCTTATTTATTATTAGAACGAATTATATATTGCTGAAACAACTTTCGCAGATCTTCTCGTTTATTATTACGATTGTACTTATTTTATCATTAATATTCGACCGTTTATTATAGGTAGGAACATACGAGATTATACAAAGCAGGAACGTCATACTAACAATGTAGGTTTATCCTCTCTAAAGGGAGAGTTGGCAAAGTCTGAAATAAGGTAAAGACCATTATTGTAACGTCACACTAGTTTCGTAATACTTGTATCAAGGCCTCTATCATAACAATGTGCACGCATCTCACTGTCTTGAGGTTCAGGTTTTATACTAGATTTTTCTATTTTTTTTCTAATGTGCTGGGTGTGAATTACAACACTGTTTATTGGTTCGGGTAACTAAATATAGCAGAAATGTTACACACAAAATCGCATTTCAAAGTCTTAAACAGTTACGAAGGAATTTCACGACCAGTGGGATAAATCAGCGATAGTGATTTTAGTAATTCACTAAAAGGATATACATTAAACTTTACATAGTGACATTTGTGCAAACAGAAAATCATGTGCAAAGATGAAATAATGTGGAAAAAACCGTTTTATCGCTCTCCTCTACAATTATGGTTTTATGGCACCCGCCCTTTGTAATCCAAGTCTCGGAATTATATAGATACTTTACGTGCAAAACATCTCCGACTGCGTAAATGTGTGACACATTTGTTTGTTTTTCAACATGATAACACTAAAATGGCGTATCATTACAGTTACATCAAACCCTAACCCTTTGATAAACCCTGCACATTCAATTCCAACATCTTTGTAACTATCGAAAACATCTCATACTATTTCGTGTTTCGTGGGTTAGGAAAGAGTGTCTGAAAAGGATATACCCTGCCCCTATTATGAGTATTTTTCCTGGTTCATTGTTTAATCTAAAAATATTATCGCTAGTAATACCATATTCAACTGCACCTGAAATGTCAGGGTATCGTGGTCTGCTTCCTACTGCTATAAGAATGTATTTTGCTGTAAGCGTGCGTTTTCCCTGCTTGGTGTTGGTTTCAATTATGTTTGGATTTTTAAAAATACCAAAACCGTTAATGTACTCAACTTTCCTACATTTTCACAGTTTAATAAGTCATAAATCAAATAACTCCATATACTTATCTCGCAATTCAACCTTTTCACACCAATTCAAACGTTTTTGAACAGCCTGCCTAAGATACGACCAATAATTTTTAATTTTTTCTGGTTTCAATTGCCAGCCGTATGCTGCAGCATCCTATAAATGAATTATTATAAACAGTATAAAAGTGAAAAACTGACTTATTGATTCTCCAAGAGGTGCACCTTGATGCATGAGTATTTTTGGAATACTTCCCGCATTCACGCAAGTACCGCCCAGTCTCCATTTCGTACCAGTTGGTGTTGGCGTCACATAATCGAGAACTGCTACCTGTGCACCTAGAGCACTAGCTTCTTTTGCAGCTGATAAACCTCCACAACCACCCCAATTACAACAAAATCAAATTCACATTGAATTTTCTCTGAAAATTGAAAATTAATTGTACGTTAGATTATTCATTACTTAACTCTTTTTAAGGCATATTTCACAATTTCCAGGAATTCTTTCCATACTGTTCGGCATTAAATTGATTATATCTGAATGTCACTAAGACATTGTGTAACACTTTATCCCAAGAGTCTGTAGTTAAATGAATTACCTTACCAAAGGCGCTTTTAAATGTTTTGATTCAACGTCACTCCCGTTCAATATTAGGTACCTTCTACCAGAAAACGGGAAAAAGTGTAAATAGACTACATTTTATAATATACGTTGACATATTATTTTCTGTGTGTAAATTCAAAATGACACGTACTGACTGTAAGGCTGAATTGACAGTTCTGTTAATATCAATTTTGCTAAGTGTAATATGTCCATTCAAAAGAAAAAAACCGTGAGTGCGTTATGGGGAACAAAGGGGGGGGAACCGTTTACCAATTTAGATTATATAACTCGAAGAATAATACTAATACTCGAATTTCAGAATTTGTTCAAAGACGCCCAATAATTCAAAATGTAGTACTTCTAAGTTGATTAAATAGTTTCGTAGGTACTCGTTAAATTGTAGGGGAAAGTAGTCCACAGTGAGACGGCTGGCACAGTGAGACAATTTTATTTTTCCAAATCTACAAATATATTGCATAGACTGGCAATACTGCAAGACATTTGACAGTTGTTCCCATCATCACTAAAAGTTTGGTTCCGTATGGCGTCACATTTTGTTTTGGGTGTGTTAGTGATGAATTTCAAAGACTTTCAGTAACTTTTTTGTCAATTTTAGTGCTTGTATCTTTTGCCCGTTCACTGTGTCCATTCTGACGGTAAGTACCCTTGGAAGCGCACTATTTAACTGTATGTTACTACTTTTATTGATTGTTCAAAGTTCGTTTATTATTAATCTACCGCCATTTTTTTTTCGTTACCGTTGGTACAAAGTGAGACACCGTAAAGTAGTATAGAGTGAGACCGCATCCCACTGTGTACCATATGTTGTCTCGCGGTGTATCAGGCTCTCTTTTGATGTGATCGAGCAAGACTGTTGAGTTATATGTTTTTTAGGAACGAAGAAAATCCTTATCACTCCATATTAATGATGGTTTATAATAAAAAATATTGTAGGTTTTAGAAAATTTAAATGTTCTAATAAAGTTCAAGCTTAATAAAAACTCATACGGTGATGTAATTTGTACATTGATTAAACGCCAAATGTAATATCCCTAACTATGATGATGTAATCTGAACCAGATAATTAATAAATAAGGAAGTTGGGCAAAGTTTTCCCTAAATACAAATTATTTAACAAATTGAAATACTAACCTTTCACCACTAATTATATGCCGTCTCGTCCACAATCGGTAGGTTGAATATAAAGAGGATTCTACTATATACTAATTAATAAAAAAAACAATGTAAAAAAATTATAAAAAAAATATATAATTAAATGAATTCTCGAGCGCCATGTTATCTTTGTCATAGGAATAACAAAACCTAAATAATGAACAATAAAAACTTTCTATAAATATCAAAAATTAACAATGTGCAATTAAGTTTATTTACCCAATATATGGATGGTTAAGGAGAGGAAAGAAAAGGTTTTAAAGCTAAGCTTAAAAAATAAAAAATTCACCACATAAATACCTCAGTATAATTATTTTCTTATAGACAGCTTCCAGTGTTTAATTATGGATACGGAACGGTCAACCAGTATGAAAGCGTTTCTACATCTTCCTTGCGTATTCTTGTAACAACGCGATCAACTATGTATTTGAAGAAATTTTTAATCCACTAAACTTATTGTATTCTTGATGTTTTATTTTATTAAAATTGCATTTTAAGATGATATTATTTGAATGAAGAGAAACTTGCGTAAATAAGTAACTTAAGAGCCATTTGAGATTAAAAATATAGTGACTTATAAAAGTACCATATCAAAGTAAGTAAAATATAAGTATGAGTAAGTAAGCAAGTAAATAAGTGCCTTAAGTGAGTATAAGGGAATAATATAAGTACTATAATGAGTGTACGTGAGTGCCTGGAAAGAGCAAATGCTTAAGCTTTAAATATAATGAATTAAAAAATAACTTACCACCAAAATTCTGATGGCACCAAATATAAAAATTAAGTAAAAGCCATTATAACAATGTCTTCTGCTTTAACATTCAGCAGCAAGTGAAGAAAAAAATGGAGGCTTTCAGAATTGCTTCTGTAAGTGCCCCCCCTCAAGAAGTCAATTTTACATGTAAATAATTAAAAACTCCTCTAATTTTACGCCAAATAAATTAATGATCTCAGATTTGGACTCGGAGATCACCAAAGCGGAGATTCCAAACACTAAGCTAATAAATGAAATTATTAAAATTTAAAAAATACAAAATGTTAAGCTAATTAAAATATAAGCAATATTTAAAAAATAACAAGAAAATGTACGTAAAAGTACGGAAAATGTGGTGATGTCGGTCAGGAAAGACCCCTCGCAACACCAAAAAAGCTAATGACGCGCTACCACCCGCACACGCCACTAGTCGAGAATCAAAGACCCGAAACCTTAAATAAAGTAAAAAACTTTAACTAGTGGAGTTAGTGAAGCAAACCACCATCAGAAGAGCAAAATGAGTATCCGGTAAAAAAATTTGAATCTAAGGTAAAAAACGAACGAAAACCGAAACCTTCCATGACCTGAAGGGACAGTGGGCAGAGAACCCGGAAACGGTCATCGTGCAACTTTATAAAAAATCAAGGCTAAACGCCACTCTACTCGAGAGTATAAAAATAGAAAAAAATCCTTCCGGACTAACAATAAATAATCGCGAGACTTGAGGTCGAGAGAGAGCGGTTCAATTACCCTACCCCGGTGGTCTCAAACCAAGCCTCCTAGGTACATAACACAACTACCACTGTCACGTTCGATAAGTGAGTCAAAATCGGTAAATCCAAGATACGACTATTTCCTTGGCAAATTAGCTCAGGATGTTTCGTCGTGGAGAACAAGAGAGGCCAATCTACCCTTCACGAGATTCAGGTTTCATGTTGTTCCACAGTCATCATCCAAGACCCAACATACCCTAACTAATACGCACATTTTATAAATAAATCGAAATCTAGGTGAGTAGCCAAGAGAAAGATGATGCACTCTTACGAACACAACAACCCCCTCCTAAAACTACCAAAATGTCATAATCAGGAAGTGAACTAATCGAGGTTGACACGAGGCGAACCGAAGTCCTCAAGCACCGTCCAAGAATAGTAACACTACACAAATCAGGAAAAACAAAATAATTACATTAAACAAAAAATAAAAATGTATAGAAGAATTACTAGTTTTCTTATCCATGGTTATGAGTTTTTCACGTCAAATTAACGATCAGAGGTAAACTCAAAATAGTTATCTTCAATTTTACTATTGGAACAATAGCAAATTGTAAATCCAATAAAGGAAGATAATCTGCCTGAGAACTAATGTCCCACAAAGTCGGCAATTCAATCGCACAATGGGATCTAAATATCAACCATCGTGCTAACAAATGTAGCAAAAATCATGCTAACAAATGTAAAAAAATAATAAGTGGTTTGCAAAGCCACAACAATATAAAATAAAATAATGTGCGAAATAAGCACAAAATAAAATTATTTTGAAAAATTATCAAAATAATTTAAAAATATAAATAAGAAAACCAGAATGTAAAAATACTAAAATAGAAAAATAATTAAAAAGAATACGAAAAAAATAAGAACTAATGTGGTTTTAAATCCTTAACATGAAAAACATCTAAGGGTTTATTATCAATAGGGGTGGCCAATCGGTACGTAGTTGGACCTACCACCTCAATAACTTTTGCTTCAATAAATTTTGGAGCTAACTTTTGACTATAATTTTTAGTCGCATCAGATAAAGTAAAATTCTTTTTCCAAACCAAATCGCCAACATTTATTTTCAACGGACGACGTCGCAAATTGTAACATTTTGAATTTCTTTCGTAAGCTGCATGTAAATTTTGTTTAACATGTTTAAAAATGGGTGAAAGTTCATTTAAATCTTGAACTAATTGTTCACGGTTAGTAATAAATGAATCATCCTCTTTGAAATCCTTTAGTCGACCATAAAAATCTCCAGAAATAGGAACTGTCCGACCAAACGCCAAAAAGGAAGGTGAAAATTTCGTAGACTCATGAACAGCGTTACGAATAGCATGCGCAATTTTGTGAATTTCAACATCCCAATCCTTGTGATCATCTTGAATATATACTACTTTATTAACTCTCTCAACAAAATTTACTTGTGGATGATAACTTGCATTAAACCAAACGGATTGAACTTTGTAAGAACTCATTAAATTTTTAAATTGTGAACTTTTAAATTGAGGACCATTGTCCACCATACAAATTCGAGGAACACCGTATACTAGAAATACATAATTCTCAATATATTGACAAGTACTTTCAGCAGTAGCACTGCGCATAGGGTGAATCAAAGTAAATTTAGTAAACCAATCACAAATAACTAATAAAACTGTGTTTCCACTCTTCGATCTAGGAAAAGGACCCACTAAATCAATAGAAATACATTGAAAAGGATAAGAAACATTTTTCTCTTTACCCATAAAACCATAATGATTAAATTGTGAAGACTTGCTTCAGTTAAAAACATTGCAATTCCTAATATATTTCGAAATAGATGACTTCATTTTTGGCCAGTAATAAAATTCTTTAATTTTTGAAAAAGTTTTAAAAATCCCAAAATGTGATGATGTAGGATCATCATGAAATTTTCGTAAAATATCTTTCCTTAAAGATTTCGGAACAACTAATTTCCATTCCACTAAATTCGATTCGATGTTTAAATCATTAGAAATAAATTTGTAGAGTTTATCATCGTCAACTCTCCAATCAGGAAATAATTCAGGATTTTTAGAAACGTTGGCTAACATTTTCTTATACCAATCGTCTAAATCGACAACAGAAAATTCTAAAGAACTAACTTCCAAAGGTGCTCTAGAAAGTGCATCAGGAACTACATTTAATTTACCTTTACAACGAATAACTTCAAAATCAAATTATTGAAGTTTAACACTCCATCTGGCTAATCTACCAGAAGGATCTTTTAAATTATTGAGCCAAATCAATGAATGATGATCAGTAGTAACTTTAAAATGGGTACCTTCAATATAAGGTCTAAACTTTTGAATACCAAAAATAACTGCAAGTAACTCACGTTCTGTAATAGAATAATTTTGCTCAGCTTTGTTTAAAGTACGAGAACCATAGGCAATAACAACTTCCTCCTCTCCTACTCCTTGTGTTAATACACATCCAACTCCGCAATTAGATGCATCACGTTGTAAATAAAATGTTTTAGAAAAATCAGGGCTCGCTAAAATAGGAGCATCAACTAATAAAGATTTAATCTTTAAAAATGAATCATTCGCTTCGTCATTCCATAAAACTTTCTGAGATTTCTTCTTACCTTTCAATAAATTATTAATCGGAGCTAAAATTGTGGAAAAATCATGAATGAAACGTCTATACCAAGAACACATTCCAATAAAACGTTCAACTTCTGTAAAAGTATGCGGTTGAGGAAATTGAGTAATAGCTTCCACCTTTGAAGGATCGGTGTGAAGACCATTCTTATCAATAACAAAGCCTAAATATGATAAACGAGGTTTACAAAATTCACATTTATCTAAATTAATATTTAAATTGGCATCCTTAAGCCTTTTAAAACTTCCGTTAAAATATCAACATGTTCCTTGAAAGTACTTGAAAAATAATAATATCGTCTAAATAAACAAAAACTGATTGAGATAAATCATGTCCTAAAATGGAATCCATAAATCGTTGTAATGTACTGGGTGCGTTTGTAAGTCCTATGGGCATAACAGTATACTCAAATAATCCTCTACGTGGAACAGTAAAAAGCAGTTTTTTCACAACTCTCAACGTCTAAAGGAATTTGCCAAAAAGCTTTCTTTAAATCAATTGAAGTTAAATAACGAGCATCTCTTAATTTATCCAAAATATCGTTTAAAAAAGGTAAAGGGTAAGCATCTTTTTTCGTAACAGAATTTCATTTCTTAGCATCAAAACAAACTCTAAAATCACCTGACTTCTTCTTAACTAAAACCATTGGAGAATTCCAAGGAGAAAAACTGGGTTTAATAATTCCTTGCTCTAACATATCATCAATTTCTCTGTTCACATGCTCCAACATAGCAGGAGATAATGGAAAATAACGTTGTTTAATTGGTACTGCATGACCAGTATTAATTGAATCAAAAACTTTATTTGTCTTACCTAACTTTGTAGTTGATAAGGTTTTAAAAAGGTCAATAACTTGATTTAATTCAAAAACTTGATCATTATTAAGATCATCAATACTCATAATAATCATAGAAAAATTTGTCTCCGCAGAGTTTGCAACAAAAAAATTTTCACCAAAAACCAGCTTTAATTTCAAATAAACGACAAAAATCTACCCCCAAAGTAATTGCAGTAGTAATAAATTCAGAAACAATAACAGAAATAGTTTTAGTAATACCATTAATAGTCAAAGATAAATCAACACTCCCCAAAATGGATTGTGAAGAACCATCAGCAATAACCAATGATGAAAAAGGCGAATTCCTATTTAATTTTAAATCATATTTATCAATCAAATACAAAGCAGGCTTACCTAAAATTGTTATGGTAGCTCCACTATCTAATAAAGCAATAAAATTCTCCTTAAAAATCCTTACATTAATAAAATTCATCATCATTCTTCTCAACAAATTTAGAACAATTTTTCGAAGTTCCAAAAAATTCCTTAACAGTAATCAACCATTCGTTAAAAACATGCTTGTCAGCCTCTGAAAAATCATAAGAAATGTGTCGACTAACGGAACACTTTCCTTTTACCAGTTTTTTGAAAATTTACACCTCGGACAATTAGAAAAAGTAACATTGGAATAACCACATCTAAAACAAAAGATTCTATCATCATCCTTATCACAGGTGTGATAGGTATGACCCAACTGTCTACATATAAAGCATGTTGTTGAAGACTTAGCTGTATTAATTTTTGTAGCAGTAAAAGTAGAATTCATATTTTTTGGTTTAATACCTGAAAAATGGACCTTAGGTTTAATATTTTGTTTCACTGCCGAAGAAGGCTTATAATCAGATTGTCTTTGTGAATCTGAATATGAATTAAATTTGAATTTAGAATTCTGAGCTTTCACTTGTTGTAATTTTTTACACAAATCTATTAAATGAAAAATATCATTTACACTAACAAGGGCTAATTGAGTAGCGAACCAAGGTTGTAAATTTTTCATTATAATCTTTAATTGTTCACCTTCCGAAGGAGGAATCTCTAATTGAGAAAATAAATTAACCATTTCAGAAATAAAAAGGGTTGGAATTTCATCAAAAGCCTGTATACGATTTTTAATATCCTCTAACAAAACTTCATCATGTCCTTCCGGTAAAAAGTCACTCTTTAATTTAGTAATAAGATCATCCCAAGTATGTAGAAACGGTTTAATTGCCCTATACCAAACTAAACCTTTCCCTGCAAATAAATCAACACCTGATAAAAGCATCTCCTTCCTAGAAATATTTCGAGCAATCATTAGCTCCTCACATCTTTGAATAAAAGTAAAAACTTCTTTCTCACTACCATTAAATTTTAAATTTAATTTATAAACAGGAACAGAACCTTTAAAAATTTGTAAATTATCTATTAATTTGGAAAAATCTTCTGTAGGAATATTAACTGAAGTATTAACAGGGTCGTTTTGTGACATCGAAATATTAGAAGTATCTAAATTTGAAACATCATTATTTAATTCAATATTTTACATTTATAGATTCAATTAATTCTAACGATTCGTTACATAAAGTCAACAATTGATCATGTAAATATAAAAATTCACTATCAAAAGTAGTATAATTTAAGCGTTCCAAATTTGAATTAAATAAATAAATAAATTAATGATCCTAGATTAACGTATTTTTTAATACAACCACAAAAAAAGGTTGTTACAGGTTCGACCCAAAGGGAAGCCCAGAAAAATAGGAAAAACGTCTGCCGAGGATGTAGCGGTAGCTGTTAAGCTTGTTACACAGCAAAATTTGCGTTTACGAGAGGGAGCTAGAGCGATTGGAGTTCCATTTCAGACCTTGCATCGATACGTGAAGAAAGCAAAATTAAATCCAGGCATTAAAATATGGACCCAACTACTATATGAAGTTAGACAAGTTTTCACAAAGGAGCAAGGAATTGGCCTTGCTGAATATGTAGAAGAGTGTAGCAAAATGATATATGGGCTATCAAAAACACCTTTGCGAAAAGTGGCCTATAATATGGCAAAAGAAAACCAAGTTAAGATTCCTCCATCATGGGACGAAAAGAAATGTGCTGGAAAAGAGTGGATGCGAGGTTTCTTATACAGGAACAAAAATTTAAGCATTCGCAAACCAGAAGCCTGCAGCCTGTCTAGATTGACGTCTTTTAATAAACATAATGTTCAAATATGTTTCGATAATCTTGAGTCAATCTTAAAACGATTCCCACAGTTAACAGACGGTTCACGTGTTTTTAATTTGGACGAGACAGGTCTGACAACGGTTCAAAAACCTAAAAAGGTTATAGCAAGAAGAGGCCTTAAACAACCAAATCAGTGCACAAGTGGCGAGAGAGGAGAGTTACTAACACCTTTAGTTTGTATTTCGGCTTCAGGAACGTTTATTCCACCTGTTATGGTCTTCCCAAGGAAGAATTTTAAGCAACACATGTTGAATGGGGCACCGACTGGCACAGTTGGCCATGCGAGTCCGTCAGGATGTATGACGTCAGAGTTATTTGTCTCTGTAATTCAACATTTTATCAAATATATTCACAATACAAAAGATAACCCTACGTTATTAATATGCGATAATCACGAGTCCCATATGGATATTAGAGTTCGAGACATTGCAAAGGAAAATGGGGTGGTAATGTTGACGTTGCCTCCCCACTGCAGCCACATAATGCAACCACTAGATTTAACTGTATTTGGACCACTGAAATCGTACTACAATGCAGATGTTGATTCTTGGATGCTCAGAAATCCTGGTATACCCATAACTATATACCAGATTGCGGAGTGTATTGGAAGAGCACTACCGAAGGCTTGACGCCATCAGACATTATTGCCGGATTTAAGAGATCAGGACTGTTTTCTCTCAATCGAGATGTATTTATTGACTCTGACTTTGCTGGATCGTCAGTAACCGACAGACCTTCAGAGACAAACATTTCCGAGCCGCTTGAGGTTTCGACACCTTTAACACCTCCAGTTGAATTACCCAAGGAAGTACCAGCTGCAGCAGATATTAATGAAAATTATTTAAAGTAATGGAATTGAAAGGTACCCATCAACTCTAATTTTTGCCATGACTGCGATAAGGGCTTCAAAGTGATGCCTGAATTAATACGGGCTGTTGAGGAGCTTCGTCGTGAGAATGATAGTCTTAAAAAGGCACTTATTACACCCTCGACTCCAACTATTCAGCCAATATCATCTAACCCTTCGGTGACAGCTAACATTCCACCCCTAAATTCTTCTCAGACTGATATATTATGGGAGCTGCAAGAACGTTAAAAACGCGCCAATAATATCATGTTATTCAATGTATCAGAGGAAACCAGAAAGTTTTTGAAATATTGTTGGAAAATCTACTCAACATAGTGAGTACCTTGAGATTGGGTAAACCAAACAGAAACAGCAATCGAGCATTAATAGTGATAGTATATTCTCCAGGTGAAGTGGATAACTTGATTAAAAATGGTTACCAAGTCAAAGGAAAGAAGGTATTTGTCAATTTTTACCTAATCTCCAAAGAAAGAGAGCGATATAGGTCTGGCGCAAGCGGAGTTTACGACCCGCAAAGTCAGTGGAGAAAATGTAGTCATTAAATATCAGAATCGGGCTCCTTATATTGTACATGGAAAAAACTCGAAGTAGGGCCTTCCCCATCAGAGTTTCGCCTGGAAGGTCATCTTCCTGGTTTTTATCAAAATGAGCGCGGACTTAGAACCAAACCAAGTGTTCTTCAATCAAGTGTTATGGTACATTATTACTCTATTATTATATAAACTGGGACATGGTTAACCAGTGATATTAGTGACAGCGAGTTGGAGTTACTTGATTATAATGTGTACCGATGTGATAGAAGCCAAAATACAAGTATTGCTTTAAGAGGTGGTTGTGTGCTGATAGCTGTACTAAAGTCTTTTATAAGTTCCAAGTTAGAGGCCTCGGGTGACAGTAAACAATTATTTGTCAAAACAGGATCAGCTTCTGACATAATCATAGTTAGTGTAGTCTATTTGCCGCCACGTTCTCCAGTAGATAACATTATGGAAAGTTATGAAGGACCTGTATGGCTTTGTGGTGATTTTAATTTACCGTACCGCACTTGGTTGACCGAAGATTTATGTTCAGTACCAGCGAGGGTTGTCGGAGAATGGAATTATATGGGTGATGTGGTCGCACTAATGGCTGGCGCTTGTGCATTTCATAACTTTTACCAAGTAAATAAAGTCCCCATAACAATAGCAGAATGTTGGATCTAGTATTGTCCACTGATGTAAACAGTTCTGTTGCCTATGCGATGACACTTTGGTACCAGCTGATGAATACCATCCTCCGTTGATCATCCGTGTTACGATCTCAGTGAATCACACAAATTAATGCGGTCCTCAGAATGATATTTTTTATTATGATTTTAAGTCTGCTGATTTATCTTTTTTTTTTACTTAAAGTATTCCCGAACAGGCTAAGATTTGCCTAACGTGCTAAAGCACTCAGGAACACTGGGAAGGTTTAGGGATATTGTTAGGCTGCCGAAAAATGATTATGAATGGCTACTTTAAATTGACTTAAGTCAAAGTTTGGAGGAAAACAGGAACTGGGTAGTGCATTCCACAATTTGGTCTCCGTGTTTATTTATAATTGATTCCAGGAGCTTGTAACGAAAGTGGATTGATTTAATAGCATATGGGGTAGATTTGGGCTACGGCACAGTTTTACCAAAATCATTGAGACATGAATTTGATGCAAAGTAATCGACCAAGAGGTTGTTTTTTTCAGCAGGATCAGCTACTACAGCTCCGTATCGAAACGTCACGGGGGGAAAGGAAGATGTACTAAAGTCCTTACTGATGGCTTTAGCTAATGACCAAAATTTACGACCACCCAAAGGACATGATCTTTGCATTTACGTTCTCAAACATCTGTTTGGCCTTGGTGATGATGCTTTTGCAACTATTCCTTGCGGCAATATAGTTGGCGTGATTTTCGATAGATTTATTTGACTTTCATTTGGTATAGAGTTTATGCTTTTGCGATAATGCATCAGTGCAAGCTCTATTAAACCAGGGTTGGGAACGGGCATGACCTACACGATTATGCTTTTTGGGAATGTATAACTCCATACCCATCAGAATAACTTCAGTTATTGAAAGAGCAATGTTTGAAGAGGAAGACCATTTAAAGCAATACTCACGTCAGGGGAAGGTTGCATAATCTCTCCTACAAGACTCTATTGGTCAAATATTTTGGTAAACATTTTCTATGATGTTCCGTATTCTTTGTTCATGCTGTAATTCCTAAAAAGAAAGTATCTAAAAGAAAATTTCCGTTACGGCTTTGCCCAGATTTAAAGTAGCTGACAATCCAGAAGAAACAGGCTCACAAAAAATTTTAAAATTGTGGCTTGAGGGGTGCTTACTTGGATTATAGTAGATTTCCAGCTTAAAGTAAAAACTTATCTCAATTATACCATCTACAATTATTGAAAGGTCCGAATCTTCTCTAACAGGTCAAAAAAATATAAAACATTTTTGGAACTTTGTTAATAGCAAGTGAAGTGGTAATGACTTATTTTTTTTGATAAACAATGTCAGTTGGGACCGGATCTGCCTTTTCCTTTTCAGAATATTTTAGTCAGTTTATACTGACAATTATATTACCCCACAACACAAACCATTATTTAATCATACGATTATCACATTCCTATATCAACCGTTCATGAAGAGATGGCTAATATTGACATTACTAAGGTACCAGGTCCAGGTCCAGATGGTATCCCTCTT
Source organism: Vesta saturnalis (assembly GCA_036346205.1). Taxonomy (NCBI): domain Eukaryota; kingdom Metazoa; phylum Arthropoda; class Insecta; order Coleoptera; family Lampyridae; genus Vesta; species Vesta saturnalis. The sequence continues at coordinate 5,185,524 of JARFJB010000862.1, forward strand.
TTGGTTCTGAAATCTTGTAGATTTGTTCTTTCACGTCCAGTTTATATTATCTACAATAAATCTCTTCAGGTATTTTTCCTGATTTCTGGAAATTGAGCTGTCTTACACCTATCTTTAAGTCTGGTAATAGAGCTGATATTTCTAACTATAGGCCAGTATGCAATCTTAGTTCCATTCCAAAATTATTTGAGACAATACTAGCTGCTTACTTAAGAACAAAATTGGATTTATTAATAGGAATTTTACGAATTTGAATTTAATTACTTTTGTTGACCACCTGCCGGGCGTCGTGGATGATGGTGGGGAGGTTCATGCTATCTACACGTACTTTTACAGTGCATTCGATAGGGTAAATCATAGAACCCTGCTTAGCAAACTGAAAACCGAGGATATCCAGGGTATATTATTGGAATGGCTTGTTAGTCATCTATCTGTAAGGTTTCAAACTGTAAAGATAAGTAACTATAGGTCGAAAAATGTACCCAATCCCTCTGGAGTTTCGGAAGGATTCCACCTGGGACCCTTATTATTTGTATTATTTATTAACGACATTTGTGACTGTTTTAGATTTGCTCAATTTTTATGTTTTGCGGGCGACCTGAAATGCTACCCTACAGTATCTTCCGTAGAGAACTGTCGTAAACTTCAGTCGGATCTGACCAGACTTGACAGGTGGTGTGAGACCAATACTATGTGCCTGAACATCAATAAGTGCCACTCTATAATCTTTACTAACAAACGTAATAAAATTGACTTTGAATATAGTACTATGGGGACACCTTTATCCCAAGTTTGATCTATTCGGAACCTTGGACTTATTATGGACTCCACGCTCTCTTTTGTAAATCAAATTTATATTGCAATTTCTAGAGTAGGTACTAAGGATGCTTGGGTTTACTAAGCGAAACACATCTTACTTTGAAAGTATTCATGATATTCGGTTACTGTAGTCTTGTCAGACCTCTGTTAGAATATAATGCACAACGCATAATTATTAGTTTCTTGTTAATGATATTTTTCAAAGACTTCAAGCGCAATACAGGAAATCCACCTTATCGAAAGCAATTGAATAACACATTTAAGAAAGACTGAAAATTTGCAGCACACAAGCCTGATAAACGACTTTACTCGTGTGCCAACAGGAGACTTTCTGTTTTTGACCTATCACAAACATTACAAATTAGCGTCAGTAGCATCGAAGAAATGATTCATAACCATCTGCATTACCAAAAAGCTTGCACGAGATGGATAGCCAGGTTGGTGACAGCCGGTAAAGTAATGACCATTGTCATTTGGGACAGTTGAAAGAGCTACGTATTGTGAACGGTGTTTATTATTCTGACCTGATTATCCAAAAAGATAAGCTTGCATTTCGTTCAAAAAGAGATTGACTACAAATGTCTCAAAAAAATTCTTTCACGTCCAGCCTATAGTCCGAATTCATCACCACGTGGTTTATATCTCTTTGGACTTTTGAAAGAGGCGCTGGGTAGCTCAGAATTTAAAGACGATGATTATGTTGTCCGATTTGTACGTGAGTGGTTTCGCGCCCAGTTAAAAACACTTTATAAAAGTTTTTTTTTAAATCTGGAACACTAAAACTGTGGCAGGACTTGTAAGAAACAAAATACAACCCACGTACCACACCAAAATAAAAACCCCCGAACGCGTTTCAATAGCGCACCCAGTCGACCGTTGTTGACGATTGCTTAGCTATTGAAACGCGTTGGGTGTTTTTATTTTTGTGTGGCACCTGGGTGTATTCTATTTGTTACTCTACAAAAATGGTATTATGAAACTTCCCGTTGATGAAAGTGCATGGACATGGAGGGTGATTACTTAGAGAAGTGGTGAAAAAATCATATACTTATTGGAGTTAAATAAAAAGCTGCAGCCACATTATGATTCATATATGAACGATCCTTGCGTTGGCAACGACTTACTACATTTTTAGACAAATAACTGACTAAATTATCGCCAATGGCTGGTTTTCAGGGTTAAAGTGAACATCATTTTGAGATCCGCCATTCTTTTTATACTGACAGGTGAAGTTTAGTTGATTTGTGACATTCAGTTGAGAAATTACAACGGTTTAAATCAGACGCTTACATAAAAAAATCCTTAAATGTATAAAAAAGCTATTCGGGGTGCGACTCAATACTTGTTTTTAAGAAACTACACATGACTGAAACTTTAGCCGTATGCAGCAAACATTGGGTGACAATACTCCTTCCAAGGCAACGATTGGTCGCTGTATGCACAATTCAAATGTGCTGATTTGAACATTAAAGATTATTAACGACCAGGGCCATCAAACCGGTAATAACTCCGGAAACAATCGATCAAGTGCCTGATATTGTTTTATAGGGTGTAGGAATAAACATCGATCAAGTAGAGGATCGTAGGCGTGTCGACTGAGCGCGCATACTTCACATTCTGCAAGTAGAATTGGGCATGTCTAAGCTGTGGGAAAGATGGGTGCCGCGATTGCTAAATGCTGATCAAAAACGAGGAAGGCTGCAACCATCAGGCGACAGTTTGAAGTTGTTTAACAAGAATTAGCTTGATTTTCTCCACCGTTTTGTTACGGTCGATGAAACTTGGATTCATCACTACATCCCTGAATCAATCATCAATATCATGATAGTGCTTCGCCAAAGAGGCGAAGTCGGGAAGGTAATGCTTACGCGTGTGTTGATGCACAAGGATATAATGAAAAATAAAAAGTTAATGCTCTACTCATAATTTAATTTCGAGTCTCACGTCCCGTCAAATCATTCTCGTATATACAGTATACAGTTTTGGTTGAGTCACAGACTCTTTCAGGATGCTTAGTCTTTCTCCGTACCTTTCACTTCGCAGAAGCATCAGCAAAACAAGTTTGTTGGAAAAACGCTGAAAAAGATGTTCAATATTATCAAAGTATTTGTTGATAGTATCTCGGCTTCTGTTAGCTTTGTAAGTGTTTATATTTCTAAGTTTCAAGCTGTCTTTATGACTAGATAAAACTATAATCGCACATCAAATGGTCCAAGTGGGTAGTCCCATTGACTTGCAACCATGATAGACACTACAATATTGTTTTCTTCGTCGGTAGTAAGAGCAGTTGGATAGACAGTCTTTCCAGAATGTTTATTCTTGCTTTTTCTGAACAAGGTTCCCAAACAAATGGCATATTTGCCTGGTTATTTTCGGAAAGTCAGTTCTTGTTTTTGATGTCCTTTGGTGCTTTTTCTAATATATAAAATGAAAAATTTGAGTATATACGTGAGCCCGTCTCGGTAGGGTAACCTTTCGGCAGTGTAGGAGGCGGACCGCGAAAATTTTATTATTGTAATAAACGTTTGTCAAATCGTCATTGTTATCACATAGAAAAGATAATTAGTGGATTTTTAATATCTTGATAATACGTTGTAATTTGCTAATGTTTTCAAAATATTTTATTTATATATTTTATGTAAGAAATGTAAGAATGTATGTAACTGATATTTGAAAAACACATGTTAGGGTCTGACTAGCAGGTGTACGCTTAAAAGGACGCTTTAGTGAAGGGGCGTAACGAATCATTGGAATTTCTTATGCGCCGATTCTTAATGTAAAAATGTCACTAGTCTAATAAGTAATTGTGTCGGTATAGACCGCGATCAAAAGATATCATTGTTACTTGGAAACTTGAGAGCTACGGACGAATGCATATTTTTAAAATTAAGATGTCGTGTAATAATAATCTGAAACTATTCCAACATAAATAAATGTTTCTTGTTTTTATATTACTGTTAAAAAATGGGGGTTGATTGCTGGAGTAAAGATGGCTAGGTTTGAAATCGGGGGAAAGTTAGAGAGTCAATCGAGCCAGATCGATTTTTGGTTAATTAGAAACTCCCATTGTAAACAGTTTGTCTTTAAAAATATTTTGTGCGTGTACATTTTCTTTTGAATTACACTAATTTGTCTTTTCTTTCAAGTGTTAGTTGTAATGTGTTTTCCAAATATTAATCTATAAATAACAGTCACCCTTTTTGAAGTTAAACCGCGTAGGGTAACTATTTGTGTCTGTGATCAATTAAAGGAATAGATATTCAAGTGTAAGTAGATATTTTTATATAAATGAAAGCTCGCAGCAAATCATTTACGAGCCTAGATAACATATTAAATACCAAACACTGCCTGCAAAGGTATCTTATTCGTACGCGGGCTCATTAAGCTGAAATCTGCTAAAATAAAAGACAGTACAGGGTCCCCTCACTCTGGTATTTGTATGAATTAGCATTGCTGTTTATATTTATATTTGTGTAGAGGTGGCTGGTGAATGGGTACATGATACCGGTGGTTATTAATTGTAAAAGGCAATTGCACGTAGGCACGCACTCCCGGGCCAAAACATTAAACACCTCGAATTTTATTTTTATTGTTTTATTGTCGTATAGATGAACCAGAGAAAGGAGCACTGTATTTTTCTAACGTCCTCAAATTTATATATCGGTCACGATGTGATGATCTATTTATAACTTACCCTTGTAAGACTTTCTTTTAGTGAGTTTTTTTTTTGTATGAGTTGTTAGGTAGAATTATTTGCCTGTGAGCTTATTTCTCTTTATATGTGTTTTATTGTAATTTGACTTATGTATTTTGTGCTTTGGTCGTCACTAAACAATTGGGTACGTGTAAATTCCTTGTCTGGTTTCTTTTGTCCTTGCCTTTACCTTATTATCACCTGTGCAATTTTACTGTTGTTGTATTTTACATGTACCGTAATTTGCTTTATTGTTTTATGTGCTTATTTACTTAAAGACCAGCATGATTGGTTTTAAAGGGCCACATGTTTGCTATTACGATTTCTACTATGATTCTTATTTTGATTATTTATTGCCCAATTGTGTATGTGACTACATGTGTTTTTTATTGTTGTGTTTCTGTGTAACTAAACTGCTTTTTATTCATTTTCTCTTAATGTTATAATTTTGTGCGCATTTTAACCTGCATTGTTATATATTTAACTCTTTCATTGTTTTTTTTTGCGTTATTTGATTTAATAATGTACTTGTGCAATTACTTAATTATGAATAAAGTGGGTTTTATTGGTGGTTCTTTCCCACAATAGTATATTAACGGGCTGAAACACCGTTGCGCAAAGCTCATTGATTTTAATTTGAGTAGTTTCAGTTTTTTTACCTGCCCCTCATGATGCAACACTTACCTCATCCAGCCTATCTAATTCAGATAGTGTCAAAGGTTAAAGTAACGGTTGCACGAAGATTTTGAGAAATGGAAAAAAGTGAGCTTCTTGCTGACATCAAGTACTTATAAAGGAAAGGTTTAACACCTAAAGAAATTCATACTTGCTGTCAAGTAGTAATAAATTGGTCTCGAGCCGCATTCTGTGTGTACTCAAGAAAACATAGATCTTGTGAACCACATGATCAGAGAAGATCGTCGATAGACAACAAGACGTGTAGCGGAGATAACAGGCCTTTCAAATGGTACGATTAGAACCATAATAAATGACTATTTAGGGCTTCATAAGGTGTGAGCAAGATGGGCACCCCGAACATTGACACCCGAACAAAACTGTTTGAAAGTCAATTTTTCAATAGCCAATTTAGCTTTGTTTAACCGTAATCCTAAATGTTTCCTCGGTCGCTATGTTATGGTTTATGAAACTTGGGTTCAACACTTCGATCCCGAGTGCAAACAAAGTATGAAGTGGCGTCTTTCAGCATATCTCGTGTACAGGCTTCTGCGGGCAAGATAATGGCTACAGTTTTTTGGGATGCCGAAGGAATTTTACTGGTAGATTTTTTGGAACGTGGCCATACAATCTTTGGTCAATGTTATGCAGCATTAGTCACAAAACTTCGTTATTGCATTAAAGAAAAAGGAAGAGAAACACTATCACGCGGAATTCTCTTTCATGAAGACAACACCCCAGTTCATAAGAGCCTTAATTCTATGAATGCAATTAGGCATTTTCAAGTACGTCACACTGACGCCACAAGCTCCTCCTCTAACAGCTGATCTTGGACAAGTTGTGTTAGCGTTTCATAGGAATCTACGTGTTTTGCTAAGATTTTTGAGTGTATTCTCCAGAAAAAGTCGTGATAATTTACTTATTGTAGTGTTAGCATACAAGGTGGGTGTCTACTGCGTGGACGAAAGATTGCTCTTTAACTATTAGAGATATCAAAACCAATTTTGGTGTGTTAATACACTATCATTGGACCTACATTCTAAAAATATGTTCGTATATACAGGGTGATTGATAAAAATGTGCCAACCCAAACCTGTATTTTTTTAATGGAACGCCCTGTATATTTTTGCATCTTTGGATTCACCGTTACATTTAGAATAAAAGTGTAAAAATCTGTATCACTAACCGTTCTGCAGATATCGTCACTTTAGTACCAAAATAGAGTTAACTTTGGAACCACGATACGAGCGTTGTCACCACGATTTTGTAAATCTGTTTATACTACGGACTATTAATAATAGTCTACTAACAAACAACGTAGCCCCAAAGGAAGAAATCAAGGGGCGTAAGATCCGGTTATCTGGCTGGCCAGTATTGCACACCACCTCGTTCTATACACCTCATCGGATAATTTTTATCGAGATATTGTCTAACGTTGATTGAATAGTATGGAGGGGCGCCATCCAGTTGAAACCACATCGTACGAATGTTATCTACCTCAATATTTTCCAAAAGCTCGGGTAAATCATTTTCCAAAAATTGTAAATATCTTTCTCCACTAAGACTCCCGTCAAAGAAAAAAGGACCAGCCACATTAAAATTGATTATACCACCCCACATATTAACTGACCATCGATGCTGGTGATCAACAACTCTTAAGATGTATGGACTAGTATCTGAATAGTGATGATAGTTATGTATATTAATATTGCCATTATTGTGAAAAGTTGCCTCATCCGTAAATAATATGTTATTACAAAATTGTGTTCTTCATTGACTTTAGTAGTGTTACGGTGAAAATGAGACTAAAACGGCAGATAACAGATAATTAGAGTGCACCGGACTAGCTCTGTGGGACAGAGGGTGTTGTCTTATTTTTGAATATAAAAATACTGAAGGTGGCTAGTCGTATTGTCGAATGTCGCAAATAAGAATACGTCGTAATTAGAATAAAGTCAAGTAAAGGGCGCCAGACTGTTATTAAGACGAAATCGGTAAGAATACACCTGGCACACAGCCTTCAATAGTCAAAAGATCTCACTTACCTTACGTTGGCTACCTCCAGGTGCACGTCGGAGATTCTTCGAAACTTTAGCTCTAGAACAAATCTTAAAAATATCCACACGCTCTAATACCAAAATAGCGTGGGCGCAAATCAGCTGTTGGGTTTCAATAACTTCTTTAACTTGATATTTCGTTACGTTACCCCCAACAACAAAATAATTCAAACACCTAAATAATAATGAACGTTAAATGTTACGCTTAAATCTTATTAACTCAAATTTAAATACTACTCATCTTCAAAGCTGCCATTAATTGAACTCAAAGCTAAAATAATTAGACATAAACATAATCTCGAGCAACTTACAATCCCTCGCGGTTAACGTCCCTCGAGATTGCAATCCGTTGCCCTCGCTAATTAATACCCTCATGACTCTCTTGATATATGTATATAACTATTTTTTCAAAAATTGCGAAATTTTATAACAAAAATGACAAAACAAAACATAAGGGTGCCATTTAAAAAAAAGTTGGTTGCTATAGCAACAAAACAAAAGATGTTAACAAATTTAAAAACTCAAAACACATGCATGTGGTAATGAACCGAACAATTTTTATATTGAACATTTTTTTGTTACATTGCAAATAACAACGTTAAAGCCATTATTTGATGTGAGTGTTTATTCCGCCGACCAGTCGGTAGTGTGGTTAATCCGATATTCTGACTAACGTGCAGTCGGTGGAAGTGGGATAGCGGATTGGCTACACTACCGACCGCGTTGTTTAGAGCTTATGTTTCTACACGTTTATATTTTCTTTAGTGATGTAAAATGTGTGAAATTGCATCTAAAAATGAAAAGGCGAGGTCGTCCGAAGGGAATAACTACAACGGTAGTTGGACTAAGGAAGAAAAAGTCAAAGACGTCGTCCAAAAAGGAATAACTTACGATCAATAAAGATTAATTTTGTTTACCGACTCTTGAAAATGTTAAATACATATTTTTCTTTTTATATTGTTATCAATTTATGATCGTTGCAGTATGCTTCTCAACCTACTACAAGAAGCTGAAAACAGTAAAACATTCCAATATTGCGCATAATCAAGTAAAAAGTGGGAATAAATCTACGGTAACCTAGGTTACCGTAGATATAATTTCCATTTTCTTAACTCTTGATCATAATCAAGTAAAAAATGAAAATAAATCTACGGTAATCTAGGTTACCGTAGATTTAATTTCAATTTTTTTTACTCTTGATCATATGCAACATTGGAATGCTTTGTTTGGCAGAATAGCGTACTGCCCATCCTGCCGAACGCTATCCGGTAGAAATGCAAATACTATACTACCCACCGGTCGGCAGACTAAACACTCCTTTATTTGATACTTTTGTTCCACCTTGTATGTAAGCATAATGTAGGAGCAAAGGGGTCTCAATATAGTTCAGATATATACAAAATAGGGGTCAATCCAAGTCGAGTGCGTTAATTTGAATATCTCAGCACTGGGTTAAATTACAATATTGCAACTGACATGATTGTTTTTATAAAAGTCCCCCTACAACTTTATTGAAAGACCTTTAATTCAAAAATAACCAGCCAAAATGACCTCCAAAGTCTGGTATTCAAAATTTAGAAAATCCCCTTTTTTAGACCCAAAAATACCAACCAAGGAATGATTTATCAGAGTGTATTTTTTTCTCGAGTTAGATATAAACTACTAACCTTATATAGAGCAAGACAACTGACAAATATTTCCTTATTTTTTTATAAATTTTGGAAAATATTTATTTTTTGGTACAGTTTGGGGCTAGTGGCTCTGGTGGAACTGAATATAAAAATTTGATTTTTGGAAATTTTGTACACCTATATGATAGCAAAGTACTGTAAAAATTTCAACATTGATATTTGACAGTGAACAAAGATATGAATTTTTGAAAATGAGGAAATAATGTACATTACGCTACAATCTTTTGACTGTTGCCTATTCATCGAGATCCGGTGCTTCCTAATCTTAGCGGTGATTATTGAGACAGTTTTTGTCATGTACAACAAGACCTCCCGATTGCTGTGGTAAGTTCAAGCACTGAAAGCTTCCTTAATACGTTTTTCAATCGTATCCAAACTCTGTCACTAGTAGATTTCTTGAATGACGTTCTCGGGCCACCACGGTGGTAAAAATGCACCAAAACATAATTGTTTTCCAAACTTACTCTTTCAACCTATGCAAGCCACCATTGTCTATCATACACACATGCCACTATGTTATTTAATTTTAAAGAGAAAGATATAATTTTACTGACACAATGATCCTCGTAAATTTGGGTTTCTGATGTTATGTAGCATCAAACTCAGTTTTCTGCAATGCCAAGAAATTTATGGAATTGCCTTGTTCTTTTTATTGTTATACAGTTTTCAAATCTGGTTTGAACCGCTATTTTGATATGCAGAACTACCTCTTCTTTCTTGATGAGGAAATAGGTGACGCCTTTAATATTATCCATGCAAAAGGCATGCATGTTCTCTATTGTAAGAGTTTGGTCTGTCGTCGTTCTTTGTAGGCTGGCTTTACTCAGTTCATGTTTTGTTGTACCTCCTACTCCATCGCAAGCGTTTTTACCATGGCAAGAGGCAAAAAAATGCCATTCTGCCTCCAACCCGAAATCTACTTTGTGGTTGCAAAGATTTGAGAAATTCTTTTTGTTTTTGTATTGACTACCACTTCCATCTGAAAAGTATATGAACTTCTTAACCTTGGGCAACTTTTTATTTATGTACTTTGTTACATACTTTTGAAACAAATGGACAACCATAGTATTGTGCTCTAAGTAGTCACTTAGATTGCAAATTGAAGAACTGCAAACTTCATATTTCTCATTTTTGAAGTACAGAACAAATGGATGCACTGTTGCCTGGTCATTGACCCAGTCGTACCCATGTATTTCATCCTGGACCACAAATGTAAAGTTTTCTGCAAAATCAGCTAGGACTATGCATTCAGTTTCATAAAATTGTGCTTTTTTGTCCATCAAAAACTTGCTTTGGATTTTAGAAACATAGTGGTTGCTTTTAAGATTTGCAATTAAAGATTTAAAGTACTCTTCCTGACATTTAACCACTGTTATTATTTCAGCCCTGTCGGTTGTGACCCACTTTTTGAAGGTAACATTGTCGGGAATTTCCTCCTCAGATTCGTTAAACAATTCAACAGCGATTTCTTTACCATGGCATTTATCACACAAATTCATAATGCAGTCATAATTGTTAGTGTCACACACCATTAAATCTAACAACTCTTTGTAGTTAACATTGAGTTTTGCACCAGCCATCACCAGTTTGACATTTTGATGATATAAACAAACGCATACGGAGTGTATACCTGAGGAGCCAGCCAAAATAAACCACTTAGAGCGAAGGTCACAAAATTTTGACCTGCCAATTTTGCATTTAGGATGAACATTTTTGAAAGCTACATAAAGTTAATTTAAATTTGACAGTACTAGTTGTTTCTACTTTGTTACTTTAACTCCTTTTATAACAACTCTTTTACTATCTTTGCTACCCGGGCACATTCTACTGTTTTCATCGTTTTCAAAAAACTGCTGGATCTTTTCAATTTTTTCTTTAATTATATCTACTCCTTTCGTCATTCCTAAAACTCGTAGAATGCCTTGCTCTTTTACTAATCTTCGGGTTACACTTACTTTTTAATTTCTCGGTTCAGCTCAAATATTCAGTGTCAAACGATTTTGGAGGTAGGTTTCCTTTTTTTTAGAAATACTGTTGGTATCTGCATTATTAAAGCATGATTTTAAGTCTTTTTTACTTTTGTCCGAAATTCGTTGTACCTTGCTTTCAATAGCTGATTTTCTTTTCCGCCACTAATTTTCTTATTTTCGAAGCAGGAGATAACTCTAAATTGGAACAAGTAAAATCCAATTTGCTAATAGCTTCCTTATTAGGAATAATAATAATAATAATAATAATAATAATAATAATAATGTAGTTTATTGCCGAGGATCAAATGAACTTGATATAGACATTGTCAAACATAAAAAATAACATATAAGGTGTAAATAAAACATGTCACAAAAAATGATAATACTACACACTAATGCACAGAGAAATAAAAACAAAAAATATAACTACAAGAACTGTTACTAGGTGGTGTCGGTATACCTGAAGAAGTCATCTAAATTATAAAATGATTTTTCAATTAATAAACATCTTAATGCGTGTTTAAAACAATTTTCATTTTGCATGGTTTTCATACTATCAGGCAAACAGTTGAAAATTTTAACACATTAGGCGCTCTAAGAGTGGAATTACATCTAGCAAAAGGAACGTAATACTTATGTTTATTTCTAGTGTTGAAGCTATGAATATCTGTACCGCAGGCGTACTCTTTCTTACGCTTAAAAACTTACAAGCACATCTCAAATATATGTAAGGAGACTAATGTCAATATGTGAAAATGTCTGAAAATATTTCGATAGGATTCTGTACTACGAATGTTAGCCATTTTTCTTATAATCCGTTTTTGAACCACAAAAACTGATTTGACACGAGGGGAATTGCCCCACAGACATATGCAGTAACGTAAACGACTATCAATTTGTACGTGATAAATAGAGGTTAGTTGTTTAGTATCCAAGATCGTTTGAAGGTGCATAAAAGCGTATGATAAAGTACTTAATTTAGAGGCCAACCTGTCGCAATGTAGATGGAATGTTAGAGTACTGTCAAGATGAATGCCTACCCAAAAATTTAGGACATGAAGAGTTACTCGATATGACACTGCCATTAATAAAGATATTTAAGCTACTGATTTTCTTTTGAGGATTGCGAAACTGTGTAAGAATAGTCTTTTCCGTATTGAAGTGTAGTCCAATATCATTTAAATACTTGGCAACATTTGTTAGTGACACAGTACACTTCGTTTCAAGTAGAGTATTGTCTAGATCGGAAACTAATAGAGAGATGTCATCGGCATACAAGACATGCTCCCCACGGATTACCTCACTTCTTTGATTAATATACAAAATAAATAGTACCGGGCCGAGCACAGATCCTTGGGGGACTCCCATTGAAACCGGCAGTTTTTCAGAGGTGCTATATGACAGATTAGTAGCATTAGAATTTAAACAGGAGACAAACTGGTACCTATCAGACAAGAAGGAGACAAGTAAGACACACCTCTTACCCCATAGTCATACAAAATTGTTATAAGTTTGGAATGATTGACACAGTCGAATGCTTTACTTAAATTGCAGAAAATTCCAGCAGGGCATTCAGCTGCCTCTATATATTGCATTAAGCCGTTATAAAAATTATACAAGGTTGTGGATGTTGATTTACCTTTTCGGAAACCATGTTGGTTAGTCGTAAGGATATTACACCCTTCCACAAACTTTGTAAGTCGATCTAAGAAAGCATATTCAAAAACTTTAGATAAACTTTCAGTTACTGTTATAGGTCTAAAGTTGACTGGTGATGAGGGATCACCCTTCTTGTAAATAGGCACCACCTTACCAGTTTTTAATCTCTCCAGAAAAATATAAATATAAATAAAATATAAACGTCATTAAGGTTACATGATTCTGGTTCTGAATTCACAATACATATTTTTGAGTGACAATTTGGGCATAGGGAATTTCCAGGAATTACATCAAGTTCCACTTGGAAAGCTGTTTTACTCGCACTTAACAAGGGCAAATGTTCAAACCTTATTTTCTTCAAACCTTTATGAACTTGGAGTGGATCAGAGCATTTTTTCCAAAAATGTGATTGTACTTCAGAATATATTTTTTTCTCATGATACTCACAAACTGATGATACAGAAAAACTTACTATTAATTTAAACAAAGTTTGTCTATCTTCATCAAAGTCATTAACACTTTTTAAGTTTTTTAACACTGAACCATAAACTGTTTTGTGGCACACTTCACTTACTATCTGTCCAATGAAATGTAAAAAAATATTTTAAAATGGGAAAAAACTTTCAAATTTATTTATTATTAAATTTTCATAGTATATTACATACCGAGGCAGAAAGTGTTCGATTCCTGTCGAGAGAAGTGTAGTTCACTGAGAGGCAAAGCCTCAAGGTGAACTAGTTCTCGAGACAGGGGAATGGTACTTTTGCCGAGGTTTCTATACGATTTTGTTCACAATTACAGAACACGCAACATTATACAGTTCAAATCAAAAAAATTTGGAACACGCATCCACCACGGCTTCTCGTTTAATATTGAAGGTCGGGACAATGCAACTTTTAATTTTTACTTTAATGAGAAGCCATAAATATTTCTCTATTGGTTTTATCGTTACTTGTTAAAGAAAACGTGTTGTTTGTTTCCAACCATTGTCTCCTTTTTTTGTTATTACTGACTGCTTAAAATAAACCCGAAGAATCATTCACTTATCAACGTTTAACGGGCTAGAAAAGCAGTATGTTACAAACTAATTGTGAATAATAGTATATTATGTACCAAGGGACTCAAGTGTCACTTTTAATCCTGACAGTGAAGATCACTCACTCGAGGGATTAAAACACACTTTAGTCTCATGGTACATACGCAAAATTTCACGTGCCTCTACTCACGGCCATAAAAAAATAAAACTTGGAATGCTTTGATTTTGACACTCACTTGACCCTAAAAATCAAAGATTGTAATTTATTACAAAAGAACATTTGATTAGTTATTTTTTGCAAAAAAGACAAATGGATTAGGAATTAGGAGATTAAAACATGCATTTTACTCCCTTATTTTAGGAACTAAAAAATTTAAGTCTCAAGGGAGTAAAAGAGGCACTTAATTCTTAAAATGAGGAAGTAATATGCATGTTTTAGTCTCTGCGGTGCAAAAATATAGTTTTAAAAACTACACTCACAACAAAGGCACATAAAATATTCTACACTCTCAATGGAGTATATACATCCACTTTAAGAGGTTTCTGAACAGATTGACTAAAACAATGCCACACCCAGCAAATATTGTGGGGGTACACAGTTCATGTGTACAGACTTGTCATTGATTACTGGGCTCCTGTGCAGACTTGTTACTCTTGTCCACCGAGATCCAGTACACACTTGTCTTGAGGACTAAACTCATGCACAAAACTGTAGCTTTCTCAAGAATACAGAAACTTTACATGTTTATTATTTCAATTTTATCATTTTGAAATTATAATAATGTGCTACTTAATTGAGAATAAACCTAGATGTAAATGGGCAATTTTTTAAACATAGAACCACAGTATAAATACATTTATTTTATACTGTGATAGAACTAAAGTAAAAGCTCCTATTCCTTAATATTGTATTATTAAAATAAATAATACTAACTAAATATAGATTACAACTAAATTTTATTACAATGAAACAATACACTGTTTAAATGTGCAACAACCATAAGATCAATTAAACCATAATGTGGATTATTTTCTCATTTTCAAAAATTCATATCTTTGTTCACAGTCAAATATTAATGTTGCAATATTTACAGAACTTTGCTATCAAAATTGTACAAAATTTGCAAAAATCAAATTTTTATATTCAGCCCCACCAGAGATAACTAGCCCCAAACTGACCAAAAAATAAAGATTTTCAAATTTCAAAAACACAAAGAAACTTGGCGGTGTTCTTACTCTATATAAGACTAGTAGTTTATGATATCTCACCAGAGAAAAAAAAATGTAAATCACTCCTTGGTTATTTTTAGGCTTAAAAAGTGGATTTTCTATACCAAATTTTGGAGATCATTTTGCTGGCAATTTTTGAATTTTGGGTCTTTTGGGTAATAAACAATGTTGTAGAGGAGATTAAAAAAAAACAATCATGCCAGTTGCAATGTTGTAACTTGACCTAGTCCAGAGATATTCAAATTAACGCCGTCTCCAAATTGAAAAACAGTCGTGCGCTTACAAATAAAAATGGCCACCATTCGGTAACAGTGCAAGGTAAATTTTTTTAAAAACTGTTTTAAACTTCTCAATTATGGGGTCCAATCACAATTCTGAGTGGATCACTTCATATGGATTGACCCATAGGCTTTTAAAGAATGTCACATTTTATGAATGCAACAATATGTATACATGCAAGAGTCTAGTTCCGAAAAAAAATACTGGATTTTAAGGGAAAGATATTTTCCTAACACTTTAACACTAGAACTGCCGCAGCGGTCAATTTGACCGCGTGTCTTCTTTAAAATGTTGTTTCTCTGTTCCGCTTGGCGTTACAATGTTGAGGTATAAAAATTATATTAAGAAAATTAAGCCGTTTTAGAGTTTTTTGTAGTATTTATATAACTGCCGGACCATCATTTTGACCGTTCATACATTTATAATCGGTTTCGAGGTTGTATAACAAAAATAATTACAAAATTCTGACCCTTGTACATCTAATGAAATTTGAACACAACCATCCAAATCTAATGATATATAGGAGGTTGTGGAATCAAGTGGACCTCATGTTGGCCGCATAGTTCAAAGAAATGTTATGCGAAATACTCCTGGACCAACTCCTTATGCAAAAAGAAATGTGTTTGCTAACTCTGTGCTAAGTGCATTTCGATTGTTTATAGATCACACAACGTTAAAACACTATCATAGAAATTGAAGCTAAATGATAACTAGATGATACAAACTGGTCATTGCCTCTTCAAGAATTTGACGCTTTTCTTGCAATATTGCTACCTCGTGGTGCTTATGGCGCAAGAACATTACAGCTTGACAGTTTATGGTCTGTTAGTTGGGGACACTGCGACAATGTCACGCAATCGATTTCATGACATCATGAGATTTTTAAGATTTGTTATTTGATCAACACGAAAAGAACGTCTGGTTAGTGATGTTTGCTTTGGCGTCCGAAATATAAAATAAATTTATTAGTAAATGTAAAGCTTGCTATGTTCCAGGAGCAAACATTACAGTAGATGAACAAACTAAAGCTAGATGCAGATTTACACAATATATGGCGAATAAGCCTGATAAATTTGGTGTAAAATTTTGGCTAATTGTTGATACGAATTCTAAATATCTTCTCAATGGTTTTCCTTAGTTAGGAAAAGATGATATGCGTCCTAAAAACCAACCCCTTCCAGAATATGCTGTTTTAAAATTAATCGAACGTTTCCTAAATATGGGTAGAAATGTTACTACCGACAACTTTTTCACCAGCCAAAGCAACAATGCTAGCAAAAAAGAACACAACAATAGTAGGAACAATGAACCAAGCAGGACGGGAATTACCAATTTGTATCAAGAATAAAAGAGGAGAGTTATATTCTACCACAGTAATGAAAAATGATAAAAGTACCTTGTCAATTTATCAGGATAAAGTTAATAAAAATATCATTGCTAAGTACGCTACATCCAACTGTGGCTACAGATGGTGGCAGAAAGAAGAAACCTGAGACAATGTTGTATTACAATGAAACAAAGTTTGAGGTAGATGTGCTGGACCAAATGGATAGAAAATATTCTGCGAAAGCTGGTTCACGTAGATGGCCATTTCCTGTGTTTTACAATGTTTTAGATCTTGCCACAATCAACACCTGTATAGTTTATAAGGAAGTCGTAGGCAGTAAAATAAAAAGAAGACTTTATTTTTACTCTAGCTAAGGAACTAAGAACGAGTATTATGATTCAAAACAAGATTTTGGTGCAAGTACAAGCACATCTGATACAATGAAACTTAAAAAACGTTATCAGTACCAAATTAAAAAATGTGCAAAAATAAAACTGCTGACGTTTGCTCAATGTGTAACAAATATGTTTGTGGAAAATGTGGAAGTGTAACAAACACCGTTATTTGTTTGAACTGTAGAGTGTAATACAGCATGTAAAACTGTACCGAATTCTAAATGTATTAGAATCAATTTGATTTTTATTTAATTATAAAGAATATTTACCTAAAATGTGTTTTTTATGTTTCTTTCTCAATTAAGTGTAAAATATATAAAGAATAAATCTCAAAATTACCTTTCTTGTCCAGAGGTCAAAATGACCGGCCACGGGTTTTAGGTATTTACAATAGCCGGCAGTGCTGGTGTTAAAGAAGCTCAACTTCCCTTGTATGATATTGTATGACCTAAAACTGTACATGGACATTTCACACATTCGGAATAAAAAATAAATATTTATCTACACATGTATTAAAATAGATTAATTTACTATAATTTTAATAAATAAAAAAGATTAACAGGTAAAAATTTTCTTAAGTAATAGCACTTCTATAAATGTGTGCAAAAATATCTAATAATATAAATAGTTTCTTCTTAACTACAGCATGACTGTGGATTAGGATCTTTTCCAGATCTTTTCGTTATATTTATTCTTGTAAATTCTTCCGCCACTGTAGGATGAATTCCAACAGTATTCATTAATATTGACATGGTTAAATCACAACTAGAAATAAGATTTTAAGAAATATGTCTCAGACAAAAAACATAAAAACGTACTTAAGAGCAGCAGAAAATCCTTGAATTATTTCTCCTGCTTGTGGTCCAATAAAATGTAACCCTAGAACTTTTTGATTATCTTCAACTAAAGCAACTACTTTTAGATAACAGTGCACAATTGAACGTTGAGGTACAAAAAATTCAGTGGGTTTGTAATAAGCATGATATACCTCAATATTATCGGCACCATATTTTGATATTGCTTGTTCTTCACTAAGCCCTTTAAATGCAAAATTAGATGCAAATTTAATAAATTTTTTTACTTACCAACACATCCGTATTCTAAAGGTGTAAAAATGGTAGTTGCAACATTATCGTAATTCATTAAAACATTAGAATTACCAAATAAACGTCTTGATAATAATTTTCCTGCATGTATAGCAACAGGCGTCAATTCAGGTTTTTTCTAAAAAATTATCATTAGATTGCATTTATAACTTACTTTATATACATTACATATAAAATATCTCCTACTGCATAGATATGTGGAACATTTGTTTGTTCATTTACGACATCTATTTTGTCACCTTCGCCTTTCACAATAACACCAGCTCTATCCAACTGTAATTGTTTTGTAAGTGCTTGACGTCCGATAGCAAATAGAACAGTATCAAAAGTATCTTCAAACTCTGTATTCTCTGAATTTACCCATCGAACAAGCAACTTGTTATCAGCCTGTTTTTCAACAGCAGTTGGCAAACATCTAAAATGCAGTTGTAATAATTGTAAAATTGTTAATTTGCAAAATCCTTACTTAAATAAAAAGTTTATTCCTCGTTCCAACATTGAATCGGTGATAATTTTAGCCATTTGTTGATCAAATTCTCTTAGAACGACAGAACGAACCATTACTGTTGCATCAAATCCCAACCCTTTAAGAAAGCCTGCACATTCAAGTCCAATATCTTTATAACAATAGGAATAATACATTTTTATAATGCTTTAGAATATATTTTCTATGCAATGATTCAGCTGACGTACAATTTACATATTTGCAGATTTAGTAAATTTTTTTATCAAAAATAACTTACATTTGGAGTTTGTTCGTTTTGCACTCGTTATGCACTTGTAAAACCTATGATCTAATTTTTTTTTGCTATTCATGGTTCTATTGGAGAGTTCAGCGACATAGTTGCTTTAATTGATATACAAGGCGTTTACAAAATGTGGGATTAAGCAATATCTTTTTAAATGAATCACCCTACTTATTTTACCATTAAGATATTCCTAATACAAAGGTAATCACAAATATATCAAAATTGCTACTACTTTTCATGATATTGGCAGTTAAAAAATCAAATTTTCCACATCTTCAATTTATTCTTAACTGACCGCATCAAAAAAAAAAGGACAAGTTGTTTGATGCTTTTGCCTCAACTGTCAATAGAAATAATACATAGTTTTTATTTTAAAGTAATTAGAACAACTACACTACCGTGTAAAAGTATAAGGGCATCATCGAAAAAATTTGAGTTTGCAATTGTTTTTTATTATGTTCAATAGCATTTCATGATTAAATCTTGTACATAAACTAGAAAATAGACTTTTTTGTTATGATTTACATACATTTGCATTAAATTAGCTAATTATTATTAGTCAAAATGATGGAATTATGAAGGAACCAAAAATTATTATTTTTAAGTAGCATCATTTTTGCGCTGTAATTTCAATTATAATACATGTTATTTTATATTAAACTATTCAAATATGGGCGCTAATGTCTTAAACATTCATTCTGGATCATTTGAGTGTGTGTCAAAAAAATAACGGTTTTTTGCGCCCTCTGCTGTGTTCTAGTGTGCACTAGAATTGTCAAATTCATCTCGTCATTGTTTACACGCGCAAAACCGATTGTGATCGCTGAAAATAGCTCGAAAAAAGGAAATTTCACTTGAAAAACGTTCACAAATACTTATTTTGAGAAAACTGGGTAAAACAATTCGTGAAATTGCAAATATTGTTGGTGTTTCAAAGGGTGGAGTTGAAATCACGTTGGAGCGGTTCGCCGAAATCAACTCAAACATTAATCGAAAAGGCTCTGGTCAACCAAAAAAAAACAACTCAAGCTGATGCTCGATACATTTTATTGACGAGCAAGCAAAATCGGTACAAAACAGCACCAGACATTCGTACCGAAATCAACGAAACCCTGACGAATCCAATTTCGGTGGATACTGTTAAACGTTATTTGCGAGACGTGATATTTTGGTTGCGTTGCTGTGAAAAAAACACTTTTACGACCACAAAACAAGCGGAAATATAAAGATTGGTCAGTGAAGTCCGTGTTATGGACCGATGAATCAAAGTTCGAGATTTTTGGATCCAGTGTGTTCGTCGTAATAAAGTTGAGCGGTATAATCCTCAATGTATTGCGCCAACAGTTAAACATGGCGGAGGCTCCGTGATGGTCTGGGGGTGTTTCAGCTACGATGGTGTTGGAAGACTGGTCAAAATCGACGGAATAATGCGGAAGGAACACTATCACAATATTCTTCAATGAAGGCATTGGTTTGGTCCGCAACGGATTTATCTTTCAACAAGATAATGATCCCAAGCACACCTCCCATATGTGCAAGAACTATCTACGGTCCAAGGAAGAGAAAGGTGTGCTCAAAATCATGGATTGGCCGCCGCAATCCCCTGACGTCAACCCGATCGAATTATTATGGGATGAGCTCGACCGGCAGGTGAAGAACATGCACGTGACCAGTGAAAAACAGTTGTTCGACAGTCTAAAAGTGGCTTGGGACAATCTCCCAACTGAAACACTTCAAAAATTGGTCGAAAGGCTTCCTAGAATTTGCGCTGCAATCATCAAAGCACGAGGTGGACACACTGATGAAAAAAACCTGATTTGACTTGTGATATTTTCAGTATTTTTAAATATTTTTATACAAAATTTGCATGTAATGAACATAAACCATAACAAAAAAAAATTTTCTAGTTTATATACAAGATTTAATCATAAAATGCTGTTGAACACAATAAAAAACAATCGCAAACTCAAAAATCAATGTTCTTAGACTTTTGCACGGTAGTGTATAGATTTAAAAACTGCTGTTTATAATACATTACACCTCGTTAGAAAAGTAAGAAATTTTACAACTTTATACAGAAAACAATTATAACACATACGCGATAGAAGGAACATACAAAACGTTACATACTCTAGTCTCATATTTGTTGGAAAATCATTGTGAAAATGTACCAGATACTTTTAACTAACACAAGTTTCACTTAACAGGGTAGGAGATTTAAAGAAAAAAAATCAAGAAATGAATGTTTTATTAAGTGTGACAGAAAATCCAAACAATTCAATAAGCAGTGGTAGGCAATTAAATTTTTCCTACAGTTCAATTCAAAGGGTTTTGAAACAGAAGAAAATCCAAACCCTCAATTTCTACATGAGCAACAAAAACAACAAAAGCTCAACTTCCGCGAATTTATGGTACGTCGTATTACAGAAGATGACTCTTTATTTTTGTCGGGGTTGAAAAATTTCTTGAATCATCACTAAGAATTCTCTCGATTGTGACCTTTCAAACAATCAAAATTGGATCATCCATTTGAGAGCTACGATGCCACAGTCAAACACACAGATACTCAGATAAACACCTTAAACTTATAACACCTTTTTTTTGTGGGGGGTTAATAAATTATAAAAACTAGAAATATTTAACATTAAAATCCCATTTTGTGGTTGTGCAAGCGTTAATTCTTTCTAAAAACACAAATTCTGAAACATTTCAAATAGATATAAAAAATGTTTACTTTTTTAAGAATTTAAACATCTAGTAATATCGAAGATTTACAATTACCTCAGCCATTTTTACCTTAGAACCTACATATACATAGGTAGGTGTTGAAGGTTATGCAATTGCCTTTTTTTTCACTATCGCTAAATTGTACAATGTTAGACAAAGCTCCACCAAGATCGGCCATGATGTCTGTGTATGTGTTTGGATGTGTGGGTATATGTTACTATCCACGACAACTACAGAACCATAAAATCTACGTACTTGAAATTTTATATTTAAGGGGTTTATCAAAGGCAGTTTTTGATTTTTATCAAATATTTCTAAAACAGCTATATATTTCAAAGAAATAAAATACCTATATATAGATCTTAAACATATTGAATATGTTCTATGCAATTTTGATGCAAGATGTAATTTGGCGGGTATTCTTAAAATGCAATTTTTTCAATATCTCAATAACGATTAATTTTACAAGAAAATGTGAAGAAATATTTTTTAAAGATAAATTAATTACACATAAGTTTTCCTATAAAATATTTTAATACGAAGCCAAAATGCATTAAAAATTAATTAAATATGATTGAATGTGCTTAAACTGTGTTATCAATATTTTTATAGAGACGGCTTTAAAATTTTTTTTTCAAGTTAGCGTCTAGATGTCTATAACCTCTACTTGACATGAAATTTTAAATGTTCATCTAAGATAGATTATTGTTTTTCTTTTTAAAATATTGCCTATTTTTTGTTACGAACGTATTAAATAACAGTTCAAATAATTATCCTAAAAAACTATTTCATTTATCTCAAGTTCCACTTTGTAAGTTGGAACTTCATATTTAATTAGAATTTCATTTAATAAATTTCTTTGATTTAGATTAAATAGAATGTAGGTGTCACTTATTTTTAAGTGAACAGTTGTAGGTTGTATGAAATATTGTAGCAAAATAAAAGCATGCAAGGAAGTACACATTCTGGTTAGATCCGACATGAATCTCACAAGCATATGCAAAAAGGATACATCCTGCACCAATAACGAGTGTTTTTCCTGGTTCCCTGTTTAAACTAAAAATATCATCACTAGTAATACCATATTCAACTGCACCTGGAATGTCAGAGTATCGTGGTCTGCCCCCTACTGCAAGAAGTATGTACTTCGCTGTAAGTGTACGTTCTCCCTGTTTTGTAACTGTTTCAATAGTATTTGGATCTTTAAATACACCTAAACCATTGATATATTCCACTTTTCTACAATGTTAAATTTAAATATGTTATAAACTAAATAAAACCACATACTTGTCACGTAATTCTACTCTTGTGACCCAATTTACAGATTTGATATGATTTTGAACGGCTTGTCTAAGAGAAGCCCAATCGTTTTTAATATTTTCTGGTTCCAATTGCCAACCATATGCCGCAGCATCCTACAAATACATTGTTACAAAACGTACAGATAAATATGAGACTTACCTTGATTGATTCTCCAAGTAGGGCACCTTGATGCATGAGTTTTTTTGGGATACAACCTACATTCACACAAGTACCACCCAATCCCCATTTTGTACCAATTGGGGTTGGTGTTACATAATCAAGAACTGCTACTTTTGCACCTAGACCACTAGCTTCCTTTGCAGCGGCCAAGCCACCAGAACCACCTCCGATTACAACGAGATCATATTCGTATAAATTTTCACCTAAAAAATGAAAATTAATTAAAAGTTGGGTTATATTGAAATGTCATTAAGAATTGGTCAAATTTTTTATTTAACTCATTTCAAGATATTTTGTATACAATTTCCAGGAAGCATGACTAACTATGCCAGTGAAATGAAAGAAATTTGAAGGCCAGGTGCTAGGATTAATTAAGGAACTACTTACGTTTAGAATAAAGTCTATAATGAATTGTTAAATTCACATTTTTTATAGGAACAATTTGTTGATTTCTTAAATGATTTACTTTTGTAAAAAGAAATCGCTTTAAACGAAATCCTACTAGCGCCATTTGTATATGACCTTGAAATGATTGAGATTAGCGTTCTATGACTATTAAAACCACACGAGATTAAAAAACTACCATATCTTTGAAAAAATTGTGTTAACAAACCCGACAGGTGTCCAAGAAGTGCGATTATGAAATCAATTTTAATAACTGGATGTAACCGCGGATTGGGTTTGAGTTTAGTTCGACAATTTTTGAAAACTGTTAACCCTCCCAAATACTTAATTGCCACATGTAGAAATGCACAGAAAGCTGAGGTAAGTTAAATAAAAATTTTAATATTCATAAGGTAAAAAAGTAGTACTTTTTCGAAAAAAATAAACTTACCCAATGGAGCCATTTTTAAACAATATAACAACACTTAAATTTTAAATTAAACAAATGTAGGTTTGTTGAAGCAAGAAAACTGTTTTATAACTACTCGAGTATTTGTAGTCGGTGGTGTGAGAAGGAATCAAGTTATTCTTCCTTTGCGGTTTTAGTAGACCGTTGAGTACTATGAAATTTCTACTATCTGCGCAGATAAATCTATTATACGAGGGATTATCAAATAATGGATTTAATCTTTTATACACGAGGAGTTAAAGTTCTAATGGAGCCTTTACCTAAAAAAGCGCCCCCTGTATCTATCTTCACAAGCGCAATTTGACATAACTTTTAAATAATTTGAAGGCAATTATCTTTATATTTATATTGGTTGAGATTATCACTCACGATTTTGATTACCGTTATTTTCTGAATTTTATTCACGATGCAGAGTAATTTGCTATAAGTATTAACTTCATTAACAAATTTTTCACTGTTAATATCAATTACTTAATTAAAAAATAATAGTTCGAATTTTTTACTTTGCGGTCCTTTAATCACACTTGAAATTTCAGTATTTTATATAAGTAATGGTCCAGTAATTGTTACTCCTTTTAATGACGTTGCTATCGATTGTAATTAAAAATTGCTACTTTTGAAGAGGCTCATTAGCGTAAATTAAGATAAAAACTTAGATTAGGAATTCCTTGTCACTGCAGAGGCGTAACAACTAATTTTATCTGTAAAAGCAGTGGTGTAGTAATGCGAGCAAATATAAAAATCTGCCATCCCAATCTTAGACGAGGAATCTAACATCCCAATAGATGTTAGATACAAACATTTTTACGAAAGCGGAAGTAGAAGTTAGTTTTTCTGTTGCCAAAATCGTGATAGAAGTGGAACATTTTGTCCCTAGGGAGAAAATGTAGCACATTATCGCCCTAAGAAGTTTATTTTATATGTTCTGCCAGTTTTAAATACAAAGTACAAATAAAAACACGAGAATTAAAGAACCAACTTATTTATTTACGTTTACAGTACAGGCCCACAACTATTGAAATTATTTACAATTTTCAGATTATTATGGCTGTCAAGGTACGAATCCCAAAGGCCACTAATTATTACATACGAATTAACGAAACTATTACTAAATTGATTAATTTTCCATGTTTTTGTGTTTCCGCTTTCGCAAAAAATAGCATATACACCTCAGGAGACAATGCTATTTTTCCATCTCAGGAAAAATTATGCATTTCTCTCCCTCTATGTATAATATACTATTAATGTTTTAATGTAATCGATAAAATATCATGAAATGTTTAGAAATCGTTTTTTTAAGTAATTCTTACCCATAGGATCCATAAACATTATACTTGATGATGAATATACACCTTACTGTTTAGCGTGCGCTTGAATACTACACTACAATAGTTAAGGCAACGTCGTTTATTGTTTTTGTTTCGAAAGCTCCCTCTACAAGTAAGTACTGGCGTGCATTAATACTTTTATTATATCGATTGCACTTTAGAGATATTTTTTGTTGCAATCTCAATATCTAAAACTAAATATTTTAACCCGTTATCGTTTATAAGTAACAAATCGGAATGTGTCCCAAGTTTGTTACGCTCTTTGCAGAGAATCAAAATAGCCATTAAGGATTCATACTAGTTTTTATGTTCAAAACAGTAGCAGTGAGAGTTTAACCTTTTTGCGTTAATGAAATTAATTCCATTGTTCCCTGTAGTCACGGTGTATATTTTTCTGTGGTCAAAACAACCTATAAAGGCTTGTATGTATTGCAAAACTCTGAACAGCTTTAAAGCAATTTTCTCGTTATAGCCTATGGGACGCATCTCATCAAACCGATGTCACAAAAGAAAAAAATGTGCAAAGCAAAAAGTAAAGATCAGATCCACACATTTTTTATTTTTCAATACAGTCTACAGTCAAATTTTTATAACGTGGAAACAACGCTCACATCGCAAATAAGATTCATTATCGCCATACTTGCTGTTCACACACGACATGACACTTTTGGTACAAGAGGTGCCAGTGACTCTGCAGATATCAAAACAGCCGATCCTATAGTAATCTATTTTTTATGCCATAATTTTATGTCGACTGTTAAAGTAGTTGCCTAAAATACACATAATATTGTTGAGAGATTTTAGAATTTTGCTCTTTCATACGCTTGTTATTCTTTTACTTTGTCTTATAAGAGGATGCCGATCCATAAGCACCTTCGGTCGACATGCTTACATAAACAATTTACTTTTTCAATAAGTTGCTTAAATGACCAATCATAAATTTTAAAACTTTTGAGACTTAAATAATATCTTAAACGAGAATAAAAGAAGAAATGCGAATGTCGCACATGCGAATAAATCGCGAGTCGGAGTCGAGTATATCTGCAAGTGCACGATATTACATATTTTCAGCATCTTATCAGTCATCTAAAAAACCTTTAAGTATTTTTTGTGGTTGGTATTTTGTAATGGTTTGTTAAATGGATACGTAGTGTGGTGATAGGGAATACGCATATTATATATTTTTCCTAACATTTATATATATATATATATATATATATATATATATATATATATATCACGAAATAATTATTTTGTACATAAGTATTTAACGGTTATCAAGTTTGTGATCATGGACAAATTTAGAATATGTAAGAAACCAATAGTCGATGGCACTGTATTGATTTGCAATACCCTGAGTCCTTCAACTTCATGTTCATGGTTAGAGATTACGACTTCGAGTTTTACAGTTTTCTTTGTTGGAGACCTATTTATTCTAATGGAAATATGGTAATACGTTTGTAATGAAAATAGGCAACGTTGGAAACACAATAATAATCTGTCACACACACACACACACACACACACACACACACACACACACACACACACACACACACACACACACACACACACACACACACACACACACACACACCACACACACACACACACACACACACACACACACACACACACACAACAGAATATATATATATATATATATATATATATATATATATATATATATATATATATATATATACATATATACAGGGTGAATCACGACCGACGCGCGGAGTTTTACGGCGAAGCGGCATATAATCGTTAATTTCTAATACAGTGATATGATGTAAGTCAATATGAGCAACATTTTCAAACTAATTTTAAATATACTAGGTGCTCCAAAAAAGTGGCATAAAGTTTTATTTTTTTTAATGACGCGTCCCTTATGTTATTGCATTTTCAAATTTTACATAAAAAATAAGTAGCACTTTCATAAGGGTTCCCTATACCTACATACAGGGTGTTTCAACGTTATATCAATTTTTCTGAAAATGTAGGGTTTTATGAAAAATTAAATATCTCCTAATAAAATTAACTCCAACCAATCTACTCTTAGGTTTAATTAAAATACTGTTCCCTTAATTTATTTTTTGACTGAATGGTAAACACCTCTTTACTGGGTGTTCATTTTTTTCTATTAAATTAGTAGAATATTCATACTGAAATATTCGGCTTATTTTATATGGAATACCCTGTATTTTATACGTTTATCGTTTAACTTACTTAATTACCTTTCAACTTCTATAAGGGTTTCCTATACCTAAACCTTCAAATTTTCAACTTATTTAATAATTTTTCGAATTTTTCTGTTCCTGTATCATTTTTAGATTGAAATATCCTCACAAAATGGTAGTTCGTACCAAAGCCAAAAATAAAAGAAAATGTTGCTATCGCTGTTCGTTATGTTAAAGATGGCAAAGTTTTTAAGTGATTTCTGTGCAAAAACAGCGAAAAATTTAGACGTGGAAACCTTTTTTACGCTGACATTAACAGCGTTGATGTAATCCGGTTTGAATAGTAACCACACATTAAGTTAATGCTAGGATGGTGCTTCAATGGGCGAGAAGAGAGGCTTTGTTCAAGTTATTGAAAAAAAGTTTCATGGTAATATGTGATTAGGCGTCGTTTATACTTAAATTTTAATTATATATAATATATATATATATATATATATATATATATATATATATATATATAATATATAATATCCTCAAATAATGGTAGTTCGTCCAAACCAAAAATAAAAGAAAATGTTGTATACAAGTTCGCTATGTTAAAGATGCCAAAGTATTTTCATATACAGACTGTTCGTAAAACGGTAAACTATCTTTCTTATTTTAAACGTAATAGTGTAGTTTTTACTGCGATTTCGTTTCTACTCTGAAAAACAACCACTTTGTAGTAAACATGTCGTATAGCTGAACTTAATCGTTTTTGAAATATTTGTACTTTTGGATAAAAATATTTTCGTCGTAGTTCAAAAATGTATTTTGAATATTGATTAGGCGAATCTTATTTAGTTACGCTTGTAATTAGTGCAGACATTGATCTTTTAAGAAATAGTATGACTTATTTAATTTTTATACAGGCTGTACCAGAAATATAAATTTATACTCATTTTACCATTTATTTAAGTATGGAAACTGTTATGATCGTTTTCTGGTCAATATACCTAATATTATACACAAAGTGCATATTGATTATACCACAAAGAATTAAAATAAAAATCTTGAAATTGTAAATATTTCAAAAACCGTTGCAGGTAGACAAAATTTGCTTATTACAAAAAATGTAGGTCTTTCCATTTTCTTTGGAATAGTGTAATAATACACAGGTTATTGTATTTAACATACGATAGCTATTTACATTTAAAAAAAGAAAATTATAAATTTATATTTCTGGTACACCCTGTATAAAAATTATGTAAGTCTTAATATTTCTTAAAAGATCAATCTGCACTAATTACATGCGGAGTTACAAATTCATAGATTTGTTAGTAAAGTTTAGCTATATAACATATCTAATAGAAAGTGGATGTTTTTCAAAGTAGAAACGAAATCCGCAGTAAAAATTATACAATTCCATTTAAAATAAGAAAGATAGGTTATGTACCGCTGCTATGGAACACTCTATATACGCCAAAATATTTTTAGGTTATAGCGTGGTTGGATTCAAGCAACTTTTGTATAAAACATTTTTTCTACTACGCACATTTTAGCCGCAAATTCACTTTGACGCACTAATGAGCAACCGGCCATAAAGTTGGGTACATATGAGAAAATTTTTAATGATTGTTATTTTTAAAACACTTTCTTTGGGAATTGTTTGTGCATGTCCGATAACCAAAAAAACCTATTTTGACATGTCATGCGATCATCTGTTTAGCGAAAATTTAAAAAAAGTGTATTATTATTGTTGAAAAATGAGTTAATTTGATAAGATATCGAAAAATTTTACAAAAAAAAAAATGTTTAGAACCCACCAATGACCCCACATGCCAATTTTTTTTGCAAATCAATTAAGCCTTAAGTGTTTAATTCACAAGAAATTAGACAAATTTGATACCCAACTTATGTAGTTTAGTTAGTTATTTTTAAAATAAAATCGTCATTTTTACCTTCCAACCTACATATAGGTCTGTAGGTATAGAAGGTTGTGCAATCGACTTTTTTTCACTATCGCTAAATCGACTTATTAGCTCATTCTACAACGTTTGGCCGAGTTTCGCCAAGATCGGCCCATGATTTCTATGTGTGTGTGTAGTTGTATGTTAGTATCCACGATACTAGAGCGAAAACACCTACGTACGTAATTTATTAGTTGTTTTCATTTTTAATATCTGAGCATCTAGTATTTTGAAAATATCCAAGTATATTAATCTTATTATTATTTTATCAATTTTTGAAACACTGTGTAATTTAAAAATATACAATACATTATAGACTAATCTTTTAATATTAATAATGTTAATTTTTAAAAATATGTAGACATATTTAAAAAAAAAAAAAATTTACAAAATTTTTCTTTTTTCTTTATAAAGTTTTTAATGTAGAACGAAATACATGTAATAATAATATAAGTATGATTGAAAATGCTTAAGTTGTATTATCGATACTTTTATATAACCGGGCGGCTTCGAAATTTAGAAAGTTAGCATCTAGATGTTATTAATCTCTGTCTGCCATGAAGTTTTAAATGCTTGTTTAACAAAGATTATTGTTTTTGTTTTTACAATATTGCCTATTTTCGGAATGAACTTATAAAAGAGGCTGCATAATTATCCTAAAAAAATTTTACTAAAATTATTTCATTGCTTTAAATTTCCATTTTGTAGGTTGGAAGGTCGTATGTTGTTCCACACCAAATATTTTATTTTCCTTTAATGGTACTTTTTTTATTTGCTAAAATCGGAATCGATCTTTTTAGTAAAATTTTTCGATATCTTGTCAAATTAACCGGTTTTTCAACAATAATAATACACTTTTTTTAAATTCTCGTTTAACCGATGATCGCATGACGTGTCAAAATAGATTTTTTGGTTATCAGACATGCATAAACGATCCCCAAAGAAGGTTCCTTAAAAATAACAATAATTAAAAAATTTTCCAGATGTTACCCAACTTTAGGACGGACGCTGTATATATATATATATATATATATATATATATATATATATATATATATATATATTCGTTCGTAAAGTAGCGGTTAAATTCAATTCAACTAGGAGTTTAGGAAGAAAATACTCGAACCCGTGGTTTTTTATTTTCAATTTAGAATTTTTTACGTAAATGTGAAATATACAGCGCGTGTCAAGAAAAAGACATGACATCATCGACATTTTTTTTAAATATCAACCCCTATTTTTTATTGCAGAAATAGAAAGGGTACATCTTTTTACGTACGAAAAGATACATATGGATGATGTTAATACAGGGTGCTCCAAACTTGCGTCCGCGGGCGATACCTCCCTTATTTGATGGAATAGGAGAACAACATTTTGAAGTGTAGTAGAAAGAACTGAGGTTATACAGGGTGAACCAAAGACAGATGTTTTAAATGGGGCAACCTGTATGTTATTTCAAATTTGGATTCAATTCACTTCGGCCTTTCTTTCAATATAAGGTTTGATTATGTTATACAGGGTAGTTTAGAAGATGTGGTAATTTTGAAGAAAAAATCGTACCTAAATAGGTACCATGTGTCATTTCTAAATGAAATATTCAAATTAAAAAGTATTATTAATTTTGTTATATACAAAAATAAAAAGTTTACCTCGAGTAGGATTTGAACCTACGACCTGTACTTTGCTAGAGTACCGCGCTAACCATCTGCGCCATGGAGATACAAGCCCCAATCGATGTAAATTTTGTCTTTATGTATGTAGAATTGATGTAAATACTAAATATAATGAGATTACAATCAAATTACTTATATTATAATAATGAAATATTCAAATGATTTTTTTAATCATTTTTATATTTTGAAACAGACAATTTTTTGGGGTTAGGCCTAATTTAGTTGTGAAATGATTCCACTAATTTAAATTAAATGTCCGAAGGGAGCACCGTTAACAATCTGACAATAGCCAAGGCGATTAACAAATGGTTTTTGAACGTTGTCGATGGCGTCTGCGATAATGTTTCTAATTTCTTGACGAATTTGGTCTTTTAAATCTCCTAAATTGGCCGGTCGCGTCACGTATACTTTACTCTTTAGGTACCCCATAAGAAGTAATCAAGAGGATTTAACACTACGCTTTACCTGTTCGCGCTTATTTGGATGATTTTTTTCTAAATCGTTGGATAGGTAGAAAAGGGACAATTGAGTGGCCAGCCAGATCCCCAGATTAAAAACATTCTAAATTGAAAATAAAAATCGACGGGTCCGAGAGTTTTCTTCTTAAACACCCATTCGAATTTTAATTGAATTTATCCGATACTTTACGAACGCACTGTTATGGTTCTTTTTCCAATAACAATTATGTTGTTTGTATAATGTCATTATTCACTTAATACTTACTTGTTCTTTATGCACAATTGTGATATAATGCATACTTTTTTAGAAACTACATATATTCAATAGTAGCAGGAGTGCTGTCGAACCACCAACAGATGCATAACTGTGCATAGAATTCCGACTTCTGGGATTTCATCAAGTTTTCCGTTTTTTACGTAGATCTCAATAAATGGACATAGCTTTCTAGTACTTTCGCGGCTACAGCGGTCAGGTTTGAACCCGATAGTATTATTTTGTTCTATATAACCGGCTACAAGCTACAACTTATTTCATTTGTTGTTGATTTAATATATTAAGATCATTTGTAATTCTTTAGCAATGAATAAAATTTTTAATAATGCATATTTGAATAGAACTCAAACAGGGAAACCACCATTGTTGCCAACCTATATTCAAAACTATGAAAATTGGCATGCAAAGCACAAAAGGAATTTTTTTTTTAATTTCAAAAATACGCAAAATAGTTTAAGGAACTCGTTTCATAAGATGCGTTTTTATCCCAAGAGTCCAAGTTGAGAAAACGATCCGCGCGATAAAAACACATAGTTTCTTAATATACTAATTGCCTACGACCATGTACGAAAGTGATTCATATCGCACAATTAACCGTACAGAAAATAATACTTTCGCACACTAGTGCGTTTCACTTTCTCGTTGTACCCAAAGAGATAGTAAAAAACACGTGTGCCATTTACTTTCGCATTGTTTTTCTATAAGTTACCGTAGTAACTTCCGGTTGTCATTGGTGTGAAAGGGAGTTCGGACGCGATCAAAGTCACCACGCTTGCTGCTATTCGCATAAATAAATAATATGAGCAAGCTGATGGCAGTACCGTAGTGATTTCAAATTATTTAACTGTTATGGTTTGACAAGTTTAAATATTCAGGTAATCGTCTTTAAATTTATAATAATTACGAACCACACTATTTGTTAGGACATGATTATGATTTTTTAATAAAAATTTGAAATATTAGATTAAAAGTATATTTTGTAATTGTTTAATTTGTGATCAATAACACATTAAGGAGACTGTCTGTTTTCATGGTCGTAGGAAAAATAGTGTACGTTAGCTCGCACGAAAGTCTATCCTTCGTGTGAAAATTCCGCTCATGCGATATCTACCACTTCCGTAGCTCGTTGTGTAATATACTGTTATAAAACGGTGTTACTTAATGTTTTACATATAACGTGTGATACATTTCGTTTTCAGCGACTATTTCAAAGAAAAATTAAATTTTATCAGAAAAGCTCACGTTCAACTATGTCTTCCTATTACGTCGCTTCTAGAAATTAAAAGATAATTCCTTCTCTAACGCACACCTATATACTACAGCATTCTGTAAAAAAACAAGCAAAAAAATTAAACGTAAAGCTGTGAGTGCGTCCACGTATGTACGCTGTTACAGAAAAGAGAAATTATCTTAACTTTGCTTCACTACTATGTCGCTTCAAACCACATGGAAAATCATCTGTTGTTGTTTCTCATCCTGGCTATGTACCAAAGTATTTTATATAAAAAGAACGAGTAAAACAATTTAAACCTAAGGCCATGTGGTGCGTGCACAATATCGAAAGAATCGTGTCTGCCTGTGCACAATACAACTTAAACTCAACACCACCTATCGACTTCTAGTTTTGGCTGTACGATACCTTATGCACTCTACTTGTGTAAAGTACATCATCTTTTCCAAAATTAGGTGAGTGGGGCAGTGAAAGATAAGAATTTTGCCCAAAATCTTTATTTGTGCACCAAATTTCTCGAGGACGTCACAAAACAGTCTCTGGATGGCTATGAGCTAAATACCGTGCTCCATTAATGCTTGTCAGCACTGAGACCGAATGTTACTCAATATCTATATTTATACACTGATTTCGTTGGAGTTCAAAATCTATATTCACATAAACCAAACTCGAACTTTTTTGGATACACTTCATTCAAACATTCCTTCTTTGTAATTGGATATATACATATTCGTTAATAAAGATGAGATTGGAATAACCATAGGTAAACAATCATTTTGTAAATAAAATATGAATGTAAAATAATTTTCATTGATACAAAGATCCAATAGTTGAACTAAAACATTTTACTATTTGATGTCACTAACATATGATTTTCCTAATTTTGTATTGTTATTGCTTGCACTTTACAAGATTTACTTTACAATTTACTTACAAGAATGAAATATTAGCTAATCAAAAGAGTAACTCAGCAAGTTTTCGTATGATTAATATGTGCCCCCTTTGTTACATGATATATGTCGATGCGGTAATACCTCTCCTTGTCAAACAAGTTGGAGAATGCTATTCATGATCGCCACAGATCCTGTAGTTCAGTTAGGTAACCTTACAGGCCACTGAACTCGCTGAATGTACTTAATCTGTCGCTGTGGTATTTGACAGTTGAGGTAGGAATTCACATCACAATGAAATTATGGCGGTGACTCCGGATTGCTAAAAGATCAACCCTGGATTTATCATCGTGTAATAATGAATCATTCAATCATGGCGATGTCCGGTCACTATTCAATATTGGCTCGTCACTCTACACTCAAAACAATTTATGTTGATCATCATCCCAAATGCACTTGTAAACGGTACGGTTTCATATTCAAACATTTGTGTAGCATCTTACTTGGACTGCGTAGGTTTCTCTGAGCGAACCGTTTTTCTGGGACATATGGATGGCCAGTGGACTTCTGTTTACATACGCTTTTAGTCTTCGTAAATTTGGAGTGCCAAGCTCAAATAGATTGATATTATTAGACGACTTCGAGATAGTGTACGGAAATGTATTTCGAAAGTTCACTACAGATGTTTCAGTGTGTTACTAAGCATACAGTACGTTGATTCTAATGGTAAAACAACGAACCAGACTCGCATTTAAATTGTATATCAGAGCTTGGATATATGCTTTTTTACTACTTAAAAGCAGACATACATTTTTACTTCCTTATGCACGACCCGCGCATTGTTTTCGTCAAAAAAAAAACAATCTCGAGCTTTCAACGAATTTATACATTTTCAGCATTTTGAAAACCATCTAGACCATTTTCAACTGGATGTTGTATGTGTGTGCGTGCTTGGGTGTTGGTGTAGATGTGCATCCGCGCGTACGTGTGGGTGGGTGTGTGTGGGTGTGTGTGGGTGTGTGTGGGTGTGTATGGGTGTGTGTGGGTGTGTGTGGGTGTGTATGGTGTGTGTGTGTGTGTGTGTGTGTGTGTGTGTGTGTGTGTGTGTGTGTGGGTGGTTGTGCATGTGCGGGTGCGCGTGCGCGTGGCATGCGTGCGCGTGTGTGTATTACGGTGGTTGTTTTAGATGTATAGTCTGCACTACGAAGAGAATGGAGTAGTTACTGTGCTAGCGTAGTTGTGCAATTTTACAATTTTTCCATTTTTGTCACGTTTATGATACCGGCGACTTGAAGTTGTTAGGATATACCAAATGATGTTGCCGAACAATTATAACGTTCCACTTTTTTTGTAACTGCTCTGTAAAGTTTCACGGGTAACGTAACTAAGGTTTTTTGCAAACGTGCGCGTGCGTGTTAGTGTGTGTGTGTGTATGTGTGAGCGCGTGCATGCGTGTTTGTGTGTGTTTACGCGTGCGAGAGTGTGTGTATTTGTGTGAGTGTGTGAGTGTAAGCGTGAGCGTGTGTGTGCGAGTCCTTGTGTGTGTGTGTGTGTGCGTGAGTGTACGCGCGCGTGCGTCGTGCTTGCGTGCATGCGCGTGTGTGCGAGGATGCCTGTGTTTGTGGGGGAGGGTGTGTGTGTGTGAATGTATGTTACGATAACTTCAGAAAAACAAATACGTACTTGAAATTTTCTATTTAAGCTTGCTTTTATTTGTCCTGCAGCTGATGAGGTTCTGGAAGAAATCTACTGGCGGAGAGGGGTTTATTAAAAGCAGTTTTGGTTTTTATCAGATATTTCTGAAACAGCTGCATATTTGAAAGATATAAAAATATTGACATATAGGTTTTAAAGCTATACATTAATTGTTTTTTATGGAATGTTTTGATATGACGCGTAATTTGTGTACTGTGATAATAGACTGGAAGATACTGACAATATTTTATAAATCATAGACATACTTCTGTCCTTTCGAATATAATATTTTGATGTTAAATGCGTAATATGAAATTGCAACAGAAAAAAATGAGATGTTTAAATAATTTACAAATTTTGGCAAACGACAATTTCAATTAATAATAATTTGCCCATACGCGACAGGATTTTATGCATTAGTAGATAAGCTAGACCGGTTCGAGCGCAAAATCCCACGTTTATTTCTTACGGAGGTTTATTTTGCAAATTTCATCTCCTAATTTTTTAACCTCTTACACACACCTCATTTTGCAAATTCATCCCCTATTTCTTCAACCTTCAAAATACTTCCCTCTCACTCCTACACGCAGATACAACTACCAACCCCCTACACAATTTTCATCCCCCACGTATTTTTAAATGGTTTATTCTAAGTCCAGCATAATCTTTTTATTATTACAAACAGCAATTTAGCTAAAACCATCTAACCTTGACATACTTTCTAGCATAGACAACAACCCACCATTCTTCTTGTTTCCATGAACTGATTCTATTTTTAGAATTGAGCAATACCGAGTACAAAGTCAGTCATTTGATTAGGAACGCTTATTTTGTTAGTTCTGAGAATTTAACCTTCAAGGAATGCTTATTTTGAAACCACTAACCTTGAGACACGAGGGCAAGCATGTAACCTTAACAAATATTTTACATTGTTAGTTTAGACGACAACAATTCGTATTCTGTTTGTATAGCTAGGACACTTAGACAACGTTGACTCACTCATTTAGTCAATTTGATTTGAATTCCATGAAGCAGGATATAAAGCTGAACTATTTCGATGAAGCACCTTCGTCGACAACGGCTATCTGTATTTGGGATACTGGTACTAGTTCTTGGGAGAAACAACTACCTGATGCTGAAACATAATGAAATTATAATTATTAGCATTTCGTTATTTAGTAAATGCTATACATTAGATAAGCAAGGGAGCGGGCGTCCGGGGGGGGGGGGGTAATTTATTTTTGGCTAATTCTGGCCTGTTTTTGAGAAAATTAATTTTTTGTTTGAAAACGCTGGACTTAGAATAATACTCGTATAAAATAATTCTGTCACCTATTGATAGCGGTAGTTTTTATATTAAGGGTAGTCGTGGGAGGTTTTAAATTTACTTTTGGCTAATTCTGGCCCGTTTTTGAGAAAATTGTTTGAAAAAGCTGGACTTAGAATAATCCGCATGTTTTTATATTAGGGGTGGCTCCAATTTGATATATGCGGTAGATACGTAAATAAGTCGACAGGGCGTCGGCGTCCACGGGGGGGGGGGGGGTTATTTATTTTTTTGAAAATTGATTATTTTTGTTTGAAAAAGCAGTTTTTATATTAGGTGTAAATTATTCGTCCAGGTTATATGCTTGCCCACGTGTCTCAAGGTTAGTGGTTTCAAAATAAGCATTCCTTGAAGGTTAAATTCTCGGAACTAGCAAAATAAGCGTTTCTAATCAAATGGCTGAGTTTGTGCTCGATATTGCTCAGTTCTAAAAATAGAATTAGTTTATGGAAACAAGAAGTATGATGGGTTGTTGTCTATGCTAAAAAGTATGTTAAGGTTAAATGGTTCTGGCTAAATTGTTCTTTGTAATAATAAAAAGATTATGCTGGCCTTAGAATAATCCGTTTAAAAATACGTGGGGGATGAAAATTGTGTAGGGGGTTGGTAGTTGTATCTGCATGTGGGTGTGAGAGCAGGGTAATTTGATGGTTGAAGAAATAGGGGATGAAATTTGCAAAATGAGGTCTGTGTAAGAGGTTAAAAAATTATGGCTGAAATTTGCAAAATAAACCTCCATAACAAATAACATGAGATTTTGCGCTCGAAACGGTATAGCCTATTTACGAAGGAATAGAAGATGAAATAAGGCGTGTGTAAGGAGTTGAAAAAGATTAGGGGATGCAATTTTCAAAATGAACCTCCATAGGAAATAACATGGAATTTTGCGCTCGAACCGGCCTAGCTTACCTCCTTGCATTATTTGTATCAAAAATGAATGTACAAAACGTGTAAGTTTCAGACAGTTGTCGATTATTAATGACTTGCGCATTCGTATATTATTTGCCCATAATTTTTCTGATGCCTAACTGCATAGAATAATTGAAATTCTCTTTGACATAAACCTGTCAATTAATTTATACTTTTTTTTCAGGTTCACACGCTTATTTCAGTACTTTGCACCGACTGGGACTTTGTGCCATTTGGCTTACGATGGATGTTTGTTTCAAATATACTATAAATTTGGCAATCGTTTAAAAGCATGAAATTTATTAACAATTTAAATTGTAAAATGGGCGAGTTGTACCCGACGGCAAGTCGTAAATATTGACTTAATTTACGGTTTCACACCTAGAATATTACTTTCCAAGCGACGGAAATATGTCTGTGGTTTATAAAATAGTATTATCTACCAGTCTATAATTATACAAAAGAAAAAAATTAATACTAATTATATTATATATATATATATATATATATATATATATATATATATATATATATATATATATATATATATATATATATATATATATATATATATATATATATATATACTATTATATACGTAAAATAATAATTTCATTTCTTTTAATTTCCATTTTGTAGGTGAAAGGTCGTGTGACGTTTCCAACGGTTGATTGACATTTTGGAATTTGTGCATAATAAACATATAGAGTAAGATAATTTAGTGTCATCTTCAAACGACAATATAAAGTCGATAAATTAGTTTTTATATCGAAGAATTGTGTCGGTAATCTTAAATTTCAAGTATTCTTGATACGATAAGATATTGACAAACTTTATCAATCTTAATTAAGTACACCGTACCTATGTTTTAAAAAAGGCAATAATCTGTAATCCATTTTTTAAACAAACGTTATTTATTTAACGAAGAAATAAAAAATTCCAACTTATTAATCACAATAATTATATGGCCGAATTTCTTGGGAGTAAATTTCAGCAAATATTAATGACGTCTTTTGGAGTTTTGAAATGTAAAAAGTAATGTATGTGGTTTTTCTATTAGAAATGTTATACATATATTGTTGTCATGGAAACGGTTAATCACAATGACGAGGTGGAATTAATAACATTAAAAACCGTTGATAATGACTAAGCTTTTTGTTAATTTTATAATTATATTTTTTAGTAAATTTAAAAAAACTGATTTAAATTACTGAATATACAGGTATCATTGTCATATCTAAAAATAAATCCATAACTTTTAATGCAAATTTCATCTTTAGAATCGGATTTTCCATACTTGCAAAGTAAAATATTAAAATAATCAATAGTTCGTGTACAATTATATAAATGTACAAATCGATTTTTACACTAATTGCATCAAGGAAAATAAGTTTTTATATTCAATACGTCCTTTGCTTCCTAATTACTCAAGATATTAATTATTAGTACGGACATAAAAAAATCTCTATTATTTATTTTTTTATAATAACCCAGTGTTATATTCACTTGGGGATGGATAAAAGGCCATGGTTCTTTACAATTTATTAAAAAAAAAACTGATAATAACTTTACAAGTCATGTTTATTAAATATGTATTAATATTCCAGATTCTTCTTAGTGACTTCTTTAATTTAAATTTTATTGATATTTTGAAAATAACGTATTATTCTTTAGTAGAAACACTGGAAAACATTCCAATACATTTTCTTAATGATTATTTCACTAACATGCTTTACATTGGACAATGTGTAAAAACATTTCATGCAAATCGAAGGATAACATTAAATGTTATAATTAATTGACGTGATTCAGGTTCTATTTTTGAACAATATTAACTAATAGTTTGTAAATTATTTTTAGATTACTAAAAATAAATCTACATTTTTACAAAGATCCGAGGATCCTGTAAAAATAGTAATATGTAAATGATCATTGCACTTTTCTGGTTGTTGTGTTATTGATTTAGTTCAGAATTTTCAAGAATCCAGTATGTTTCCCTTATAAAGCTTAACCTCGCGTCGTTCATTCAAATCATTCAGGTTGGTTTAAGTTAAGTGTAATAGAAAGCAATATTGCTTCAAAACTGTATACACCTAAAGAAATAAATAATAATATAGTGCCTATATTATACGATCATGTTAAGGTTCCTCTTATTTGCTTGGTTGAAATTTGCGTAACGAGCGAGCTTGGAGGCATTATAATGGCAACATTATTTGTCTAAAAGTGTTCATCTTATGCAAATTATTAAGTGGATGTACACAGTAATTAAGCAATGGATGACAATAATAGATTTAAATCATATAACTAATTAATGTTGGGAACTATTTTTACCCTAATAATCTTAAAGAAATTAAAGAATCGGTAAGTTAGGCAATGATTAGAAGAAACCTTAAGAAATAAATGTATATTTTGTTTTAGGAGCTTCGAAAAATTCAAGAGAGCCATAAAAATGTCCATATACTTGAAATAGGTAAACAAATGTATATTTTATTCTACACTTTTACCTACTTTGTTACCCATATCAAGATAAAAAGTATAAAAATAAACCTATTACTATGAATTACTCTAATGCAATAAAAGATACGTTCTAAATTATTAACGAGTTCTACTTATAATTCTAATTTTTTAATTTATTTATTTACATTGAAAATAACCTAAATGATTATAATCTGATACGTATAATTATATTAATAATTATGATTAAAGATATCATCATGAAATGCCCCTTTCACGTAATTATTTTTTTTGCAAATTTGATGAAATTCTTATACAATAATTAATGTTGAACTCGGTAACAGAGTTATTTGCACCGCAGTACACATAGTATATCAACCTCACTAGGTTGATTAGGAAACACGATTTTAAGTATATTAACACGTTAACCTACCAATGACCTGGGATTTGGTTCTCAACCAAAATTGCCATTTAGGCCCCGTAACCCGCATTACTTGCAGTACTTTTTTGCTCTGTGAACCGAAGTTTGGTTCTCACATTGCATTGCCGCATGTGGGATATTAAAATGTGGAGTCTGGTGGTTCCGATTTCGTTTTGAGCCTCAGAAATTTTTTTTTCGTGGTGCAAATTTTTTTTTTTTTTAAAGTAACGTTTATTACTTTATCAACTAAAGAACAAGACAAAAACAATAAAAAGTAAAAGAAACTATTTATAACATTTATGAATATCAAAGAAACATGACAGACGTAATAT
This sequence comes from Vesta saturnalis, assembly GCA_036346205.1. Lineage (NCBI taxonomy): Eukaryota > Metazoa > Arthropoda > Insecta > Coleoptera > Lampyridae > Vesta > Vesta saturnalis. Next base: position 5,226,397 of record JARFJB010000862.1, read on the forward strand.
TTGGCGCACTCTAGACAACGAAACCTTGTCTTTGGTGTCTGCGGCCGTGCCTTTTTCAGTCCTTCGCTGTTGCTTATTTTTTCATAGCAAATAACACACCTACGCCGATCTTTTGATTGCATTTCCTCTAAAGTGTGTTGGGCAGAATCGGTGCTAGCTGGTTGTACACTTTCAATTATTTCCTCCTTGAATGCAGTAATGGATAATTTGCCATTGGTTAGTTTTTTGTAGATGGTGTATGCATTTACCAAGGATGTCCTCAATATTAGCTCAAACGCGAGCTTACGGTACCATTTTAACGCTTTTCTGAGGTGCGTTGAATAAGCTTTTAATTGGTCTAATAGATCAACGAAAGATTTAGAATTTTTGTAATCAAAAGTAAGAGTGGGTTAGTTAGTTTCTTTACCACCCTGTGTTGTTATTTTTGTTGTTTCTGCTGTGTGGCAAGTACTAAGACACAGTACATCCCTCTTGTCATGCCATTTAGAACAACTACTCCATCATGTTCTCTAGCAATTATGTCGCCGTTGTTTTTGAGCTTTGCACTTGTTACGTCAGTAGGATTAAATCTTCGATTACTCCTGAGAGTGCCCACTAAGTGAGTCTTTCGGTTTAGAAACTCTTGTTTAAAATTGTCAGTGTAAAGAATCCTACCATGATCTAACAGTGGTTCCATAAGTTTTAACACAATTTTCGTTGATGCAATGATTTTAGGATACTTATCAGTTCCGCAGTAAACTTTTAGATCGTAAGTGTAACCTCCTGTGCAACAATTATGTCGTTTATTTTTGATGTACTGCTTAAAAATTAAAGACCTCTCAATGGAACAACAGTTTCATCAATGCAGACTTCTCGTTCTGAAATATATACGAGGTTGGTTTGATGGAAGTGTGACTTTTCAAAAGTTGGCAACCCTAACGTGACGATATTATGTTGAATACTTCAGCCATATTTTAGAAGCCTACTGTCAAAATTTCGTAAAAATCCGGCAGTTACTTTATGTTTGACAGTCGTCAATCAAACAAGACACGTTTTGTATTTAATTAAAAATGGATAAAAAGGAATTATGCGGAAAAAACATCAAATAAACGGAAGAGAAATTACGCAAATATTACGGCGAATCTGCTCCGTCCCATGGAATGGTTTTAAAAGTGGTTTGCTGCTTTTAAAAATGGCCATATGAGCACGGAAGGGCCAGGACCATCGAATACGGTTACCTCTCAAGAAACAATCGATAAAGTCAGTTCCATCATAAAAAGTAATCGTCGAGTTAAAGTGCGAGACATAGCTAATGAACTGCGTATTTCAACGGAACATGTGCATAATATCTTGCATCAATATTTAAGCATGAAAAAGTTAAGTGCACAAAGTATACACGTGTTTCGATTTCAAGTGACTGGTTAAGTTGAAGCGTAATCCAAAAGAATTCTTTCGTCGATACGTTACCGTGGATGAAACATGGATTGAACCTGAGACGAAAATGCAGTGAAACAATGGACTTCTGCGGATGAACAAGCCCTCAAAAAGGCACCGTTTTTTCTGCCAACAAAGTTATGGCCACGGTCTTTTGGGACTATCAAGGGGTAATCCTTATTTATTACCTGCAGAAGGGTAGAATTATAACTGGCGAGTATTATTCCAACTTATTAACACGCTTTGATGCGGAATTAAGAAACAAACGACCACACTTAAACAAAAAGAAAGTTCTTTTCAATCGTGATAACGCGCCCTCTCATTCGTCCCTTATTGCATCCAATAAGTTAATTGAATTGGGTTATGAATTGCTGCCCTATCCTCCATATTCGCCAAATCTGGCTCCAAGTGATTTTGTTCTTGTTCCCTAACTTGAAGAAGTGACCCGGAGGACAGAGATTTCATACAAATGAGGAAGTAATGGAAGCAACGGATGCATATTTTGCAGTTTCCAAAAAATTATTCTTCTAAAGGTTACAAAAAGTTGGAAAGCCGTAGGAATAAGTGTATTGAATTAAAACAAAATTATGTAGAAAATAAAATATATTTTTGCCTTAAAACAAGTTTTTTATTGAATAGCCACTCTTCCGTCAAACCACCATCGTACTACCTTAAACTTTATCAGTCAGCAATTTCAATAAAGGGTCCATTTTGTCTAAGGGATCACCAGCAATCACATCTTCATTATTGCTAAAATGAATATGTAGCAATAATTAAAAGCGGTTTCTATACATTTTCTTAGAAATTTCATTGACATGTAAATTAGGTTTTCTCTAATAATTACGAGTTTAGGGTATTATACTAAGCCTGGCATACAGAGGGCAAAAATATTCGAATTTCCTCTTTGTTAGTGTCCTTCCCTCTATGAAGTAAAGATTTTTGTTGAATTCCTGCATTGATTTGTTGTTGAGCGTAACGGTTCGTTTCAGTTACACCAAGATTTACCACATCATTACTGAAAAATAGATTGAAAAAATCGACGGGACTCTTTAACCCTTCAACGGCGAGATTAATTTTTTAAACATAAATATGACAAAAAGTCTGTAAATAGATCAAAAATGGTTCATTATCAAGGTATTTATTAATTTTTTAAAAACTGGTGTTACATATAAGTAACGCTAGCCGGTTATGGCACACAAAAGCAAGGACGACATAACTATTTTGTATGAAAAATTACATTACATTGTAAACATAATCCCACATCACATTTAGTACACATGCTGCGGGTACTCGTACTGCATCCCTCTCCAGCGCAACGACGTCTTTTATTGTTAAGAATATAGGCTAGCAAGTGGTCAAGTCGATCATATCTCAGATTGTCGGACACTCTGTTGAGAGTTACACTGGATTTGGCAGTTGTCTGTCTCCCCCCTTTCGGTGCAACCCCGAATTTGGTGAGATATGCTTGTGAAATTTCTCTTCGAAATTCTAATTGTGTAAGCGGTGCTAAATGCTTGCATTTTTTGGATGGCACCACGCATTTGCTACGGAAACATCTAGGAGCCAGGTGAAAATGGCCCACCACCACTTTTTACGCCGGGTTGAAATCCGGTACCTCGACAATTGCTGATCCATCATGTCTGTTCCGCCCATGCAGCGATTGTACTCTGCAATTAGTCGAGGTTGCGGTAATTGGACGATTTTCTTTTCAGCCTGAGAGTAACGTTTCACCTGAATCGTTGGGTTGATACCTTGACATGTAGACGCCACTGTCACTACGTTGTTGTCCATCCATTTTACCAGAATAATTCCATTTTCTTTGTCAATATTTGAAACCATTTCTCCCCGTTTCTTAGTTTTAGCAATCTGACTCTTCTGCGGTAATTTACAACTTTTTGGTACTCGGTTTTCCCTCATCGTTCCCGTGCCGTCGTAACCTCTTTGTTTTAGGTTAAAAAGTAAATTGAAATTTGTAAAAAGATTGTCAAAGTATAATTTAAAAGGAAGCGTCTTCATGTTTTCGGAAAACTCATCTATCATGCACATCAATGGAGCAGCACATTTTCCAAAATGATTTTCATAAACCGTGTTTGCTCTTGGATTTTTTCCCTGGTACATATCGAAGTTTACCAAGTAACCGGTGGCGGAATTGAGACACCACATTTTGTACCCAAATCTTATGGGCTTGCCTCTTATAAACTGTTTGCACGAAAGCTTTCCAAAATATTTAATCATAGATTCGTCATAATCCAGTTCTTGTTCTGGAATCCAGTTTTCAATAAATTTAGATTTTAGCAAATCCATTAGCGGCCGTAACTTCCACATTTTGTCCTGAAGGTTAGGCTGAAAGTTATCAGCACAGTGCAAATACCTTATAATTTGACGGAATCTGTCCCTTCTCATAGACTCACTAACCATAGAGTTTTTCATGTCCATCTTAAAATCCCAGTAAAAATCTCGTCCTGGCAACTCATTATAGCCTGTAACGATTAAAATTGCGATCCCACATTTGGTTGGTTACAGAAAAGCGCATATTTATTGGACTGTTCAACAAGCAATCCAATTACTTCGTCATCTAAAAATGCTTCAAATATGTCCAAATAACTCATTTTTTCATATCTACTATAATCAGGTTCAGAAAATGATCTTGTTTTTTCCTCAAAATCGCCCTGGATCCATGATATCTTTTCCAGTTCTGGACGCAAAAACACATCATTTGGGCCAGAACCATCAAGGGGATGCACTAAAATTTCTTTTGGTTCGGGTTCATCAGGAACAGTAACTGCGCTTCGAAGCACTAACTCAGCTTTCGGCAATAATTGACGACCGCTAAGATTATCTAAAAACCCGCCACCATCTTCCTCGCCCGAATCTTCATCTCTCAATATGTTTGCATCAGGAGACTCAATATATATTTCGTGCACATTAATATCATCATTGTATGCTGTTTGAATCGCTTCTTCCAAAGTAAATCCACGTCTAGAATAAAAAAAACATGGATTTCATAATTTTGTATATCATAGCCAGCTAGCGTTACCTAAAAGTAACACTCACTTTTAGAGCCTTATATATAAAAAAAATTACAATATATTTTATGAAAACTATACTACAACATGCAAGGCAGACTATATTACTAGTAAAATTTAAAAATATATCCCAACATAACTTAAAAGCAAAAGATAGACATTACTTACTCTAGTTGAAGGTCCATTTTTCACCGCTCTAAACTTTACACTTGATTTTAGCACCTAATTTACAAAATTTTATTGCACTGGCTGGTAAAATAAATTCACTGTGTTGCTTCATCAGCTTTCAACAACAAACTAACGAATACTTGTGTCATTCGCAATAATAACAATGCGCTGTTGCTGTCTTTTGCGTTGTTCCGTTAGAGTTACTTATAAGTAACGCTAGCTGTTGAAGGGTTAAGAAGTAAGTTTCATTTACTTCATCTATGGGGTCCGTGGGATTGACCAGGAAATAAAAACGTTTGAGAAACGTACCTGTAACTGAAGACCTAGTTATTTCTTCTGGCTGTACAGGTTCGTTATTCTCAATGTCTCAGTGCAGTAATTATTTATCACTGCTTCAATGATATTATCTACAGATGATTCTGTACTAGCAAGTTCAGGAAGTTATCTAGATGTTACAGGACCCACACTGAAATCTTATAGGCTGGGCTCATTATTGCCAAGTTAAGGAGATTGTGTAGAAGTTGAAGGAGCATTATTCGTAATCCTCTTGTTGGGATCATCTTTTATGAACACTCTGTGACCTAAAATGAAAACATTATACAGGGTGGGTGTCTGCGTGGATGGAGAGTTGCTCCTTAACTATTAGAGATATTTTTAGAATGTAGGTCCAATACACGATCATTGGACCTACATTCTAAAAATATTTAGGTATATACAGGGTGATTGAGAAAAATATGCTAACCCAAATCTGTTTTTTAATGGAACACCCTGTATATTTTTGCATTTTTGGATTCACTGTTACATTTAGAATAAAGGTATAGAAATTTGTATCTGTATCACTAACCATTCTGCAGATATCGTCACTTTAGTACCAGAATAGAGTTAACTTTGGAACCACGATGCGAGCGTTGTCACCACGATCTTATAAATTTGTTTATACCACCGACTATTAATAATAGTCTGCTAACAAACAAACTGGGAAAATTTTTGAAAACATGTAAAACTATACTGAATGATTAAGTTACCCAATTTTTTCAAATGCAACACCCTGTATATTTTTTCACATTTCGATTCCCCGGAAAAGTAGGTACTAATTGATACTAGGTTTCATAGCCATAATCTTGAGATATTGACGCTTTTACGTAAAAATATTCTAAAATACAAATTTACCGTGACAATAGAAATTCAACAAAACAAATCAGGTAGGCTAGCCGCTCGTAATAAAGAGGAACAGTTGCATCTATTATTTTGACGTTTGTATAATCATTAAAATATTGTTCTATTGTCTTCTCGTTTTGTCAATTTTTGTATAAAATGAATTTTTCCAAAGAAGAAATGGTCGATAAGATCTTTATTTACGGCGAAGCTCAAAGAAATACTTTGCTAGCTACCCGTTTGTACTGTGAACGATATCCAGATAGAAGACAGCCGCGGAAAGAATGGTTTATGAATGTAGCTGGGAGATTTATAAATTCTGGAGGTGTGTGTTATCCCAAGCGCGCAAAAACAAGCTCAAATGAAGAAATTGAGTTTCAAGTTGTGGTATCTGTTATAGAAAATCCGCAAATTAGTACCAGAGAACTAAGTACACACCTAGACCTCAATAGAAATACAGTTCGCACCTTTACTAAAAAAAAAACAAATTGCACCCTTATCATATCGAGCAACATCAAGCTTTAAGTGAAATAAATGTTCAAAATCGTGATTCTTTCTACCAATGGGTAACTACTAAAGTCAATGAAGAACTCAATTTTGTTAATAATTTTTCTTTTCGCAATAATGGCAATATTAATACACATAACTATCATCACTACGCAGATACTAATCCACACATCTTAAGAGTCGTTGATCACCAGTATGGATGCTCAGTTAATGTGTAGGGTGGTATAATCAATTTTAATGTGGTTGGTCCTTATTTATTTGATGGGAGTCTTACTGGAGAAAGATATTTACAGTTTTTGGAAAATGATTTACCCGAGCTTTTGGAAAATATCGAGGCAGATAATATTCGTACGATGTGGTTTCAACTGGATGGCGCCCCTCCACACTATGCAATCCACGTTAGGCGATATCTCGATAGAATTTATCCGATGAGGTGGATAGGACGAGGTGGTGTGCAAAACTGGCCAGCCAGATCACCGTTTGTTTACCAACATCCTACCACCACAAGCGAAGATATGAAAAATAGAATTAGAGCTGCGTTTCAATCCATTTCTCCTCTAATGTTGTTGCGCGTGAATCTTTCGATTTTTCGTTTACCGAGCGAAAGTTTTTAGCTAGGCGTGGTCAGCATTTTGAACATTTAATTTGAATTTATGGTTTTATTCGTTTATGTTTACTTGTTCAACTTATTTTTAGGTGTAGAGAATTATTTTATTGTTTAGTTATTAATTAAGTTTTCCTATCAGTTAAAGAATTAATTTGCCATTCGTATTTTCTTATTTGCTCTGGATTTCGTTTTATTAGATTTTCTGTATGTCAATATTTTCAAATAAAGCGTCAATATCTCAAGAAGCGTCCCTCTTATGGCTATGAAACCTATTATCAGTTAGTGTCTACTTTTCACGGGGAATCGAAATGTGAACAAATATACAGGGTGTTGCATTTGAAAAAATTAAAAAAAATTACATTTCGCGTAAGTTAATCATTCTGTATAGTTTTACATGTTTTCGAAAAATTTCCCATTTTGTTTGTTAGTAGACTATTATTAATAGTCGTTGGTATAAACAGATTTACAAAATCGTGGTTCCAAATCTGACTCTATTTTGGTACTAAAGTGACGATATCTGCAGAACGGTTAGTGATACAGATACAAATTTCTATACTTTTATGTAACAGTGAATCCAACAATGCAAAAATATATAGGGTGTTCCATTTAAGTAAACACAGGTTTGGGTTGGCATATTTATGTCAATCACCCTGTACATACCTAAATATTTTTAGAATTTAGGTCCAATGATCGTATATTACCACACCAAAATTGGTTTTGGTATCTCTAATATTTAAGGAGAAATTCTCCGTCCACGCAGTACCCACCCTGTATACTATAATTGATAAAATTTCTAACTTTTCATAAATTAAATTTATTTATTTTTCAAAACATTTTGGCATAATATTTGCCTCAATGAACTGTACCAAAAACACCTATTCAAAAACAAATACATAATACAAAACAGTACACCAAAAAACATCTATAGACATCAAAACAACTTTTTGTTATTGAAAAAATACTTGTTTTCAATAAAAAAATAATACAAAATCTAAAAATATTACTACTGAAATTACAAATGGCGCCTTTTCGTTTTTTAGACGTGGGATTTCTTCATTCGAAGTATTTTCGATTTCAGAGTTGGGATCGTATTCATCTAAAGAACCCCCATGAAACGGTTCGTCTTCGGAATCCGACAGTAGTTCATTCCACAATGTATTCAAATGTGCTTGAAATTTTTCGTAGCCGTTATTCATTTTTACAGCACTGTGTCTAACGAATGACCGGACAACACTAATTTACATTCGATAAACGCACAACGACTGACTGACTCAAGCATAAAATCAAGTTAGAACATGAAGCCACTTCAGAATCCACGTTTGAATCTCGCGACCTGACTATGTTGCAGCTCCGAGACCCAAATGTTGGTTCTCATTTTCAAATCCACAAGTGTCCAAAATACTTATTTTCAATATTTCCTGTTATTTTCTGACTGTATACTGAAAGTATTAAAAGAAAGTTGGGGCCCCGACAAGGCAAAATTTTGTCATTTGGCGGTTAAAGTGTTAACTACAACACAAATTTCAGTGCCTTTTAAGTCGTCATAACTATCTAAAAACCACGAAGTTAAACATGTGTTTATATTCTAGATTTGAAAGAATTTGACAAGTATAAAGAATTTTCCGAAAAGGTTTCGAATATTGTGAAAGATGATGGACTAAACGTTCTATTTAACAATGCCGGTATGTCCACTAAATTCACACGATTAAATTTGGTTAAGGAAGATCAACTTATGGAAGCATTCATAACTAACACAATGGCTCCTATAATGTTAACAAAAGTGAGTTTTAGTCAGTAAGTTTTATGATTAAGATATTTCATTTATTAAATTAATCTGTAGGCCCTATGTCCATTATTAAAAAGAGCAGCCAAAAATAATACATCAAAACATGGCATTGAAAAGGCTGCTATTATTAATATGTCGTCTATGCTGGGATCTTTAGAATTAAATTCAACAGGAGGATTATATCCATACAGATGTTCTAAGGTATGTTACAAACTAAACTGCCGTATAACCAAATAGTATTAAATATATAACGAAATTCAGCACAATACGATTGTTTGCAATATGTGTATGATGTGTTGCGTATCCAATTTTTTTTGGCAATTTCGTAAAACTGCCCGCATCTATCAGTTTTTGGTTGAAAATTGTATTCATATTGGTAAGCTTGTAGAATGTATTATGTATCAGAAAATTAGGCAGATAATTGTTTGCGAAATAAATATTTTTTGTATGTTGCTGGTGGTTCCCCATATAGCCATACTGTAGGCTCAATACCAGTACACCAACCCATGATACGTCTTGATAAGGCCAGGTATAGATAAATAGTATTTAATTGATAATTGCCTAATATGATTTTGATAGTTTTATCAAACAAAAGAATGCATTGTGACCTCCATTTCAATTCCTTATCTATTTATATTTAAAAAAATTTAGTGGGGTCACTATTACAATTTTTTGGGCATTTAGTATTGAGTTATTTTTACTGCATTCACTCACTCATATCGTTAAACAGATATTATTTTCTCCTTACGGTCTGCTTCTGATGTAGAAGCGATAGCTATGAAGATGTTACGTTATTAAACATCCGTGTTGTACACGTTGATAAAAACATTTATAAATAATAGGAAAAGAAGTAGGCCTAACAGCGTTCCCTAGGGTACTCTCATTTCCATATCAAAAAGATTTGATTTTGTGCCATTACACTTTTACAACAGTTCTTCTTTTGATATGTATGATGCAAATCATTCGAAAACTACTCCACGAGTACCAAACGCTTCCCATTTTCAAATTAGGAAGTCAAAATTAAGTGTCGGTTTTTTTGCTAATTTCCTGTGTGAATTCATCACAGACAATTTCAACACCCCTTTCTGGTCTAAAATCACGCTGTTATGTTGTAATTAAATTGAATTTAAGTAGGTAGTAATTAAGTAATCGGCTTATTACCGAGCTTTTTTTAATGAAAACATTTAGTTATTATCAACTTGTAATGGTTATGTACAGGGTGGTCAACTAAGAATGCTAGGTACTGTATCTGGGAAACTATCCATCGCAGAGGCTTACGCAAAAAAAAGTGATTACTAAAACGGCCAATACAAAAACCTGGAAAATATTTTCCAGTTTCTGAAATGGCCGCTAGGTGGCGTAACTGCAATCTTGAATCTAAAAAAGTGATGTTTCTGTGAATTCTGCTATATTAACCTAATAAAAAAATAACTGATCTTTATAGTCGAGGATAATCTGAACTTTTTTGTTTGGCACTTTGCCTGATGCAAAACGACATGATATGGGTGCATTCTTAAAGTAATTAAGAAAGTTTATATATATTTTGATGGCCATTAGAACTTACCTATGGCCCTTCAAAATATTTTGAACCGTTGGCCGTGATATGCCCAACTCAGTGGATAATGCTCTTGTGCTAACATGAGGATTTCCTTCAATATAGCTCAGTACATAGTTAATATTTTCTTGTGTTCTACCATTGGCTCTAAGCTCGCCACTAACCGGGTAAAACTCTTACATCGCAAGGACGCCGATTTGGATATCGAGCCGCGTAAACTCTTTAGCTACTGCGGCATTCTGAATACATTTAAAATAAACCGCAAGCATATCAATAGCTTCATTATTCGTAAAACGCATTTTGAAAGCACAAAAATTGCTCAAAGTAACGCGAAAGTATTGACAATTATTGACAATTTCAGGATTATGTATGTTTTGCTTAGGTATCTGTTTCCATTGCCTACTTCTATTAATTGTATTTTCGTATATGTCCATAGTGAATATGTATTTAAACAAACAAAAATAGGCCTTTCGTATAACTTTTAGCATTGCTTACTTGCCCATAGTAATTTCAAAAGGGTGATTTTATTCTGGTGTATAAATTTACAAACATTTAAAATCGCAATTTCTAGGTAACCTATTCAGAGCCGAAATTGAAGCTGCAGTTTTGTCTACCCATAAGAGGCCTCAGCAATGCACAGAGTGAATGGTCAGCATTTCGAGCATTTACGGAGCATTAAAACCTTCCTCCTTTAAATCGGCCTTTTAGGGCCACAACTTACATAATAGAAACAATTCCAGAAGAATATAGTTTAAAAAAATAAAAATTTAAGGTATTTTCGTATAAAGGTTTCTTTTGTCGATATTTTAGGTTAGGAACAAGATATCGACATGCGGTTTTCGCGAGCTTGTTTAGGAATCATTTAGCTACTTGTCATGAAAAGAAATCATACCAATGCATTTAATTTTTTGCGAAAATTAACCGTTTCTGTCGGAATGTCGAAGAATGTGACATGACATGTGAAACTAACAAAACTTCAAATATTATAACATTTGTAGCCCAAGAAAAGCTATTTTCAACGCGCCTAAGTTTGTCAAAATCGTATTAGCCCGCTTCGAAGATACGGGGTTGATTTAAGGAAACCTTTGAATACCCCACCACTTTATTTTTATAGATAAGTCAAAAGTGCCAAACAAAAAGTTCAGATTATCCTCGTCTTCAAAGGTTAGTTATTTTTTATTAGGTTAATATAGCAGAATTCACAGAAACATCACTTTTTAGATTCAAGATTGCAGTTACTCTAGCGGCCATTTCAGAAACATGAAAATATTTTCCAGGTTTTTGTATTGGCCGTTTTAGTAATAACTTTTTTCCGCAAGCCTCTACGATGTATAGTTTCCCAGATACAGTACATCGCATTCTTAGTTGGCCACCCAATTCACAGTACGATTAAAAATGTTTGTTTCGATAACGCATACAGTCATTAATTTATGTATTTTTATGATTTTGATGTAATTTATAATTAAAATTATTAATAATAATTTTAATTACATATTTACATTTAAATTTATTCGTTCATAACAAAACTTACAATAATGGATGTAATATATATAGTACATTTACGTACAATTTACCTTGAATATGGTTTGGGAATTTTCTTTTCGAGTACGACATTTTTAGCGATCCATTTTATGAAACTTTGCTAAAGCCTTTAGTGCTGAAAGTTTTATTGAACGAAGAGTTTGACTTTCCTTGGTCAATGCACCTTTTTTAAGAAACTAAATACACACACGTACTACACAAAAATTAAAAACACCGAACGCATTTCAATAACTAAGTTATCATCATCAGCGGTCGACTGATTGGATCGCTGATGGTGATAGCTTACCCTATTGAAACGCGTTATGTGTTTTTTAATTTTTATGTGGTACGTGGGTGTATTCTGTTTGTTACATGTCCTGCCACAGTTCCAGGGTTCCAGATTTTTTACTTTTCAATATTATATGGTACACTATTATTAAGATATTTTTTTTGTTTTATTTCGAGCAAAGCATTAAACGGCCACGTTTGTTTACTTAACCATTGGTAAGTTTGTAACCAATTTTGATTATTTTAAATAAAGTTCGTACTTTGAGCTAATGATTTGTTTTTGTGTTTTGTTTAGTGATTATTTATTTCACTGTATAATTGTGAATAGAGTTAGACAGCGAGTATAGTATGTGGTCCTAGGTGTTCCTAGGTCAATTTGTATTCCGTTGATTTTATATATTTAGTACTCGCTGGTATCACTTATTTTTATTTTCAGGTAGCTTTAAATATGGCAACGAAATCAATGAGTGTAGATTTACAAAATGATGGAATTATAATTACATCTTTACACCCTGGTTGGGTAAAAACAGATTTAGGCGGTTCGAAGGCTCCAATGGAAACTGATGAGAGTACATCTGGCATAGTTCAATTTTTATCATCTTTAAATGAAGAACACAATGGGGGGTTTTATCAATGGGACGGTAAATCTTTATCTTGGTAGAATGACTTGTAATAATATATTCTAAACTAAATATGATTTTTTTACGATTTTTTTTTACCCAATCGTTCATAACAAAACTTATAATAATGGATGTAATATAGTACCCAAATTGGTAATAAAACCTTTAATCAAAATTGCTCTTGGACACCTGCACAATATATTTATATGTGGTGTCATATAGTGAAATTTTGTTTTGTTGCGAGTATTATGAGATATTAATTAAAGATAACATCTCATATGAATCAATTTTATTGTGATTATTAAACTTATTTTACCTTCTATAAGTTCAAGAGAGCATAAGTCAAACCTGTTAAATAAATCCTCTTGCCGAATAATCACCATCAGTCTTACACGCCAGAAATTTTAAGAATCACCTATGTACAGATTCAAGAGCATGTATTTGATGCTTACGGATAGGACAGCAAATTAGGCAGCAGTAATTCAAGAGCAAGATAAAGTATAAAAAGGCAAACTCTCAAGATTATCACTCATTATTATAATTTATTTTAGTAAGGATTAGTTAGATCTTTAATAGATTAATTATTATTAAACCTCCTGGAACATGACAAATCAGAACGCCCTCTAACGGACGAAGGCTAATAATGAGAAATGTCACAATCAAAAAACAGATCTAACAAAATTTAATCAAATTATGATCTAAAATTGTGCAAAATTTTAATTTTAAAATGGTAAAAGTATTCACAACTAAAAGCAAAATATAGATTAAATATCTAGTTAAACCCCAAATAATTTTCCGTTAATACTTAAGGACTATAATCGTTATTATATGATGAAAACATAATATGTATGTTTAATCGTATCGTATCTAAGAGGGCTTCCCATAGTTACACCATCAAATTGTTCATCAAATTTATTATTCCACTAAAAATAAATAGTGTTAAGGCGGTTCTGAAGCAGAATTGTTATATCTTTTGGAAAAATTGATACATATTAAAGTTATGCATTTTTTAATAAAATGTGCAGAATTTGTGAAGAGTAGTTTTTTCTCCCTTTTACTTTGCTAATAACAAACTGTAATTAAGTCCGTCAAGCAATTAATTATGCACCGTTTCATATTGATAAGAGTAGAATTAAGGAGTACAAATAATTATATTCTGACCCCCAATAAAGGTCAAATAGTAAAGTTTAGTTATTCAGAATAAAATCATTTATGATGAACAAAAATCAAAAAGATCTAAGAGATTGCCGTTAATTATAAATAGAAATTTTCTCTTTTATTTCGAAATTAAACCTTGATAAATAACAATTTAGTTTGTAGTAAAACGCACATTTTAAATGGAAAATTACATTCAAACATTTTATATTAATATTAGTTGGGGATAAGTAAACTTCAGTGTTCAAAATAGAATTAAAAATCCGATCAATATAATTGAGAGAGTTTTAAATGAATGAAACAAGTCATAATTGACACCGTCTTTATAAAATTGATTAATTTGTTTCTTGGAAGGTTGCACCTGCAATAATTTCTATCATATGAATTCAAACTACAATGGAATATTGTAATCTCATTCCCATTGTGTAAAAGAAACGAATGTAATAATACATTCAAACCGTTAACATATGTGCAAGAAGCAATCGACTTCTATAAATTTTGAGTTATAATTAGACAAAAGTGTGCGTAATTATTAATTAAAACATTCTGTACAATAAGTAGTTGTTTTAAGTAGAAACCGGCAAAATTTTATATCACAAATAATAGCAGCATGACGAAATAAGTATTGATTCATTGATTAATTTAATATTACATAATTAATACAACGTGCTACGCTGTTACCTCATCGTGGAAAACCTGGAATGCCCTGCTGCCCCTATTTTAATATTTCATACTCTGTATAGGGAAGTGCCATAGCCAAATTATTGTCTTTTTCGTTCTCACTGCGTTAATTAGGCAGTCGAAAATTGAATTTTATTGATGAGTGTGAGGTAAAGCGTAGTTTAAAATGGATTAATCTAATTAAAGTTAATAGATACTTGCTATATAAGTACATGAATTTGTTGTAACACAAGTAGTAAAAATTGCTTTGCTACTGGTTAATTCAACTGAGAACCGTGGAAATTGAACTCAATTAAGAGAGCTTGTATTTATTAATAATCATTCATCCTTCATCCATCATTGGTGAATGTTTTGTTTGTCAAGGGGACCTGTGACCTTTGTCAACTACTGTATCCGCCGTCCGTCCGAATTAATTTTGTTTTAGGTACATCTTCTACGGCAGGATAAGACCCTGAATATTATCATCCACTGAGAGACCTAGAGCAACCGTTTGGAAACCGTACAAGTTCAGGATTGGACCCAAAGACCACCTGGACATTATCCAATCTTTGGGTGGCGCCCGAATCCGTTTAACCCTTCAACCCCTGTAACGAAGAACCCGTTATCCGTATACCGCCTAGGAGTTGACATATCGGTTTTTAAACACAATAATCCCCATTTTTGATCCGCTATTTTAAATTTTTAATATTAGGGAATGATTTATACTAGTCATCTTAAAACACCGATTTTAAAACTAATCGCTTTATTAATTAAAAATGTATAATTTTGCATGCTAAAACGATGCGCCACTGGTTATTATTTTTTTATTTTGAGATTATATAAAAAGTATTAGTTTGTTTTTAATTTTGTAAAATTCGCTTTTCGTGTTGTTTAGGCCATAAAACGCCGAGGAATAAAAAATTTTTTGAAAATTTAAAAGTACATGGCTTTCTTTCTCTTTATACGTAGGTATATGAGAAAGAAAAATAACAAGTGCAATAACAAGAATATAAGACTAGTACAAATAAAATTTAGTATTTTGTAATATGACATCTGACTCTGTAACTTTATTTGGTCTATTTGGCATAGACTGAAGACTGAATCATATTAGATATAACATTTGGTTCAAGATCTTCCCAGCACTCCAAGATTGTATCCCACAACTGATTTGAATTCTGCGGCTTAAGATTTGTTAAGAGTTAAGAGTTGTTCTTTAACAATAATTCCCGAAATGGTTTCCATTGGATTTATATCTGTACTGTGTGCAGGTCATGATAATACTTCCACATTTTGCGGCGTTTGAAACCAATTCCTTGCAGCATTCGCAGTGTAGATTAAACAATTATCTTGCTGATATATGAAAGCTAGAGAGCTAGTGTATCATGCTTCAAACCTAGTATTGGCTGGTCGATAAACACGAATTTGATCATTGTACGTCAATTGAAATGTCCTTTCATCAGTAAAAATGACCTTGTGCCAAAATTGGGGTTGCGATGAATATAATTTAGTGCAAATATTATTCTTGCTTGCTGATGTTCAACAGTTACTGATGTTTTTTTAGCAGCTGACCTGTTTCTTAAATCAGATTCCTTAATCCTTCTCCAGGCAGTAGGTTGAAAGCCAGGAAATCCCGTATTAATCACTAAATTCCTCGACATCGCTAATGGATTCTCTCGTACGAACTCGACTAAATCAGCTTCGTGTTGAGGGGTGGATATTTTAGGACGCTCTGAAGACCCTTTTCTTTAGATTTGCTACCGCACCATTCTTCCATTTTTGTTATTATTTGAGCCTTTTCAATGTCGCCATATTTATTTTTTATTATTATACGGTAAATTAAACGCCAGAAAAATATCAACAAATTCACGTGAAGCGGCTTCAATGGGTCTGTTTTACGTGAATAAAAATAACGCCTACGTCTATGAGTTGCATCTTTGAGAACCTATGACCTACAGGGTGTTTGGTACATCGATGCAAATATTTAAAGGGTGATATAATAGGTGATTTTGAGTCGATTTAAGCAAACATACTTATATACCAAGTGTTACCGTTTTGAGATAATACCACTTTTAATATTTCTTGATTTTACCGTGCTTTTCTGCAAATATCGAAGTGTACAAGCGTAATAAGCCGTCTTATCGCAAACTTATACTAAGTTTTTTATTCCTTATTAAGTTATTGTTCATATTATTTTATCAGAAAAGCCTAAAATGTCTTTGGTTCTTGCCTAGAACTTCTTAAACATGAAAGTTTTAATTTGTAAAAAGCAATCACTAAAATTCAAACGTGGATTTAGTCTAAAATCTTTCGTTATTTTTTTCCAATTTCAGTAAAACTTCTTTGGGCAATTGTCTTTAAGATAGCATGAATAGATTTATAAAAATTTTCACAAATTGGAAAAATTGAATTTAATTACCAAAATACCCCTAGGCGCATTCGCCAAAACGTAAAATAGCCCTTCATTATTTAGTTTAAATAGTTTAAAAAGCAGATTTTTAGAAAATGTTTTGCGGTTATCGCTCCACCCAGTAATTGAGTTTACAGAAACTGTTTCTGAATTCAAGATTTCTTTCACCTCACTAACACTGGAATGTAAAATTTTCTTAGCAAAATCGAGTTTATTTTCAAGTGAATCTACATTGCTATTTAAAACGTCACTTTTGACTTTTCGTTTATTTAGTGGAAATAATTTCAATTGTGGTAAATTTAATACAATCGTGCAAAAACAGTATGAGCATCACGAACATTAAGGGTTGTACCGGTCTCCGGCCAAATTCGCTATCGCCCAGCTTACAAACATGGCCGGCGACCGGTAAACGTCCTTTCTGTTCTTGATACTCAATATAATATTGAACACCAATAATAATACTATTAATGTTTTAATAAATCGGACATTTTCTAAAATCTGCTTTTTAAACTATTTAAACTAAATAATGAAGGGCTATTTTACGTTTTGGCGAATGCGCCTAGGGGTACTTTGGTAATTAAATTCAATTTTTCCAGTTTGTAAAAATTTTTGTAAATCTATTCATGCTATCTTAAAGACCATTGCCCAAGGAAGTTTTACTGAAATTGGAAAAAAATTAACGAAAGATTTTAGACTAAATCCACGTTTGAATTTTAGTGATTGCTTTTACAAATTAAAACTTTCATGTTTAAGAAGTTCTAGGCAAGAACCAAAGACATATTAGGCTTTTCTGATAAAAGAATATGAACAATCACTTCATAAGGAATAAAAAACTTAGTATAAATTTGCGATAAGACGGCTTGTTACTCTTGTACACTTCGATATTTGCAGAAAACACGGTAAAATCAAGAAATATTAAAAGTGGCATTATCTCAAAACGGCAACACTTGGTATATAGGTATGTTCGCTTAAATCGACTCAAAATCACGTATTCTATCAACCCTTTAAATATTTGCATCGATGTACCAAACACCCTTATAAGATATTAAATTAAACTGTCATTTACACCAGGCGGTTTTACGCAAATAGGATGACAGTTAAATCTCTTATCTAATACTTGTGTCCTTTTTTAATACACCCATACAACATACAACCTTCCAATTTACAAAATGTAAATTAAAAACAATGAAGTAATACAAATCTAATTCTCAATATTAATCGATGTCTTAAAAATCTTGATTTTGAATTCCCAATGCTTCAATTAAAAAATTAAATAATATACATAAGTGTACAAATGAGTTTTCGTCGTTTGACAAAAGTTGGCGCTACCAGTAAGTTATGGTTAAACTTGTCAGATGTAAAACGGCGTTATTATAAGATTGGACATCTGTGAACAACATAATCGTAAAATATTGATTTTTATCAGTATCATATCTTCTTTTGTATGTGAAAATGTCGAGTTTCGAGGCGTTATTTTGGAACTTTTGATTTACTTCTTCAATTGGAAGAAATTTTCAGCTGAGTTGCTTGTAGAACCATATGGTGAGGCTACCTCAAGTGAGAGAAGTCGTCGTGAATGGTATCAAAGGTTTAAGAACGGTGAATTTGATATCGAAGGCAGAGAACGAAGTGGAATGGCGAAAGTATACAAAGACATGGAGTTGGAAGCAATATTGGATCAAGATTTGTGGTAAACCTACGAAGAACTTACACTTACGTTAGAGTGATTCAACAAGCAATCATTTGAGATTGATTCATAAATAAGGAAATTGGGTTCCATATGAACTGACGCCGAGAAACGTTGAACATCGATTTTTACATATAAAATGCTGCGTGCTTGGCATAAACGAAAGGGTTTTCTGCTCCGTGATGAAGAATGGATCTATTAATGATAATCCAAAAGGAATAAATCGTGAGGTTCACATGGTCATGCTTCAATGTCTACAGCTAAGCCAAGTATTTAAGAAAAACTCATGTATTTGGCGGGATCAGCTTGTTATCGTGTATTATGAGTTGCTCAAACCGAATGAAACCATTGCTGGAGCTCTCTACCGTACACACTTGAAGAAATTGAGTAGGAACTCAAGGAAAACCGTACTTGAGGTACGACACAACTATATTCCTGAAAAGAATGCTCGTCCACATGTTGCGCCGCCGGTCAAAACCTATTTGGAACACTCAATTGGAAAGCATTGACCCACCGCGGTATTCATCAGACACTACTCCTACTGATTTCCACTTGTTTCAATCGATGTTGCACGAGCTGTTTGAACAACACTTCACATCATATAAATACCAAAAATTGGGTTGATTCGTGGATAGCCTCAATAGATGAAGCATTATTTCCACGCGGTATCAATATGCTGACAGAAAAATGTGAAGTCTTAGCAAGCGATGAACAATACTTTGTATAAAACAGTAGGTTCCGTTTTGTCAGATTCACAACTTTTGATAAAGAACGGCGGAGACTTATTTGAACATTGATGTAATACGTTCATAATAAAAATTGTAACGTGCCAAATTTCTTGTCTGACGTTACCTTAATTTAAATTTCGAAATTTACATTATTATTAATAAGTATATTTACATTACATTAGTATTTTAGCATTTCCTTTTTCGTTCAATAATTAAATTTTTATATCGCAATATTTTCTCTTCAGTCTACATAATTACGAACGTCCCTGTATATATTTTAGACATTCAGTTTTAGTTCTATGCGCAGCGTAAGTTGAGCATGTTCGATGCATTTCCTTTTACCATGTCGTGCCTTTAAGACGTTATCTTTTTTTAAGTTTTGCTTCCCTTTTATAAGGTATGTAAAGGCGTTTAATTACATTTTCTATATATTATATTTAATAGGGAAATCAGAATACGGAATAAGAATACAGTTATCTTCAAGAAAAAGCTTTTATTTTGGTAAATTTGCGTATCATTGTATGGCGTGGGTATGACGTCACGAACAGTTACTTTGTTAAAATGGCCGGTTAATGCAATGTCATCTTTATGAACATAAATGGAGATACCTTTGTTTTGCATCAATCACATATGCTGTTTTACACATATTCTGCGTTCGTCGTTATAAACAGCTTTCGTCGTTCGAAGCTGCTTTCGTTATACGTTTCTGTTTCGTTTATTTGTACGTTAATTACAAATGGACATTACCTTTACATTATCGTATATTAGTCTTGGAATTGGAAATGAAAATTCTCAAGCTACAGTTCGTTTAAGACGAGATTAAAATATTTGTTTTGTACAAGTAAGTACTTATCCTTTTAGTGCAGTTAAGTAAATAATAAATCAGTTTGTGTTATTTTGATACGGTTAAAAGAAAGAAACAGTTAGTCCTGCTTCTGAAATAAAAACATTTGAGTTCATAACCTATCACAACTGTAATTTGTTGACATTGGTCAATATACGTTTCATGATTGTAAGGTAGTACAAGAAGTAGCGTTTTAGTTATTTTATTCTGATATTAATAAGACATTTTGCTTTATTAAATATACATATAGCTGCAGATGTTTAGTGCTTATTCAGATTACCTATTATGTTCTGAGATACAACCTTTCTCAATTTTGTTGTATTTTATTTATTAAACCTAGAAATTGAGTGGTGCCCAATTAAACAAATGCTAATACTGATTATATCTATGAAAATATCTCTGCTTTCCTCACACCTGATGAACGAGTTCTCATATTCAGTAAGTTTTATAAGTTTGTACCTCCCTGAGCTAGACCGTGGTGCGATTTACCTTTCTAATATAACAACAACACTATTTATTTTTTTTATTTGTTATAAAATAGGCAACATTATAAAACAATAATAATAAACCGCCTGTCGGATAGAAGCTAATAAACATATAGATAACCTGAACAAAATTTCCAGTGCCACCCGCTTCTATGAAGATGTCGATAATACAGCTTGTAGGTACGCAGGCCAGTCTAGCGACTGTGCAAGTCGAATAAAAACAAAGTGAATACACAAACTTACGTAAGCCAAATGATCGTTATGAGAAACCAGGTAGGACCATTTACGTTGTGTGAAAGAATTGTCACGGATATATGTGTTTCGGGTATAAGGGAGAATAAAATAGAGGTAACACAATAAAACACAGTATATAAATTGATAAGCAAGTGCAATGTGTTCTGCTATCTTTATTGCGGATTGAGGAAAATAACTACAAAAACCTCACCGCCTTCTACGACAAGAATAACAACATAAATAAAATATAAGTATTAG